>JAOYMR010000005.1:8828067-8873433 GCA_025802075.1 Tenebrosternarchus preto
TATGAAGGGGTAGCTTCTATTCTTTATCTATTAATTCATCTCAGTTTATGAAGGGGTAGCTTCTATTCTTTATCTACATAGACCATGGTTCACGCCATGTAGCAGCTGCCCCAAGAGGCAAGGAGTATGTGCTAACAATGACATCAGATTCTTGCTTCAGACAGCAGCAGAGGGGTGGGGTAGTTCATGGAAAGAAGGCTGTGACTAATGCTAGCATTTGGCCTTGGTAATGTGCCAAAAATCTCCACAACTGACCTAATGAGGAACAATGATCCAAGACTGAAGTTTTCCTAAACAGTGCCAAATAGCAACAAAGCTAGCTGCTAAAATAAACTGACTTGAACATGGATCCATGGCTCTAAGATTACACTGTATAGAATAACATGTAGGCTAAAATATTTTAAACGGTTGTATGATAATTAAAACTTAAAAATGCATCTGAATGTTGCTGCTAGAAAGATTTTTTTAGAAAAAGCTGTATCTGTGAATGTGTTTACAATAAACAGACAAACCATGATTTATGAGATGAGTTGGTATGCCCATGAGACATAGCAGATGGTATAACACTTTATAAGCTCTATGATATTATAGCTGGATTAGCTTCTAATCAGCTTTCAAAGTGGGGCTCTGATAAGTATGATGAGAAGAAGCATATTTACGCCATCCTCTGGAAAGTTCATAAACACTGTCCTGTCCCAGATTAGTGCTTCCACAAAATGAAAAAAACCTTTTCCTTTCACATTGATTCTGTAGTTCACAGCTCACTGAGACAAGGGACTAAACTAAATGTAGTCTCATCCATTTCTGGTGAAGTAGGCTATGCTTATAGAGACAGAGATTTCCCTGAATGAGCTGGTCTAAGGTATGTACTACCTTCACTGAGATAATCACGCAGTTATATTGCATCTGATTTAATGCAAATGATTCATCTTTAAAACAATCATGCAAAGAAATACCTTGGTTCATATTAGCATTAAAAATAATACTGCTGAAGTTCTGAAACACATTAGACTCGAGATTAAAGCTAATCTGGAGTATTTCAGTGAAATGCTGAGATTAGATGCCTGTGTTTGTTCTAGGGCATTTTTCTAGTAATACAGGAAGATCAGCAGTGTCACAAAAAGTCAGTCAACATTACATGTATCATAAACCATTTGATGTACATCAGTAACAACCCGTTATGCCCAGATGTTCTGGGCAAGAAAGCCTTCTCTCTTTAAACTGAGATGAATTAACGGTCAAAATCTGCAAATTCTTAGAATGTGGGTTTCTAATAAATTCTGTCACAAAGTTCATCTCTTGCATCTAGCCAACATGCATTCCACATTCTGAGGTAGACTGAAAGTTATTGAATACTGCATGATAACATTACCAAATACTGCGTGATAAAGTTATAGAACACTACATGATAACATTATCAAATACTGCGTGATAATTATCGAACACTACATGATAACGTTATCAAATACTGCGCGATAAAGTTATTGAACACTACATGATAACGTTATCAAATACTGCGCGATAAAGTTATCGAACACTACATAACGTTATCAAATACTGCGCGATAAAGTTATCGAACACTACATGATAACGTTATCAAATACTGCGTGATAAAATACGGTTTAGTGCACTGCACCTTGTCCAAACTGCAGCAATAAGGAGGAGTCAAGTGATTTTCATATGATACTGCAAATTTCCACCACCATTAAGAGATCCATGTTTTGAGATAAACTGGTCACACATAATAAAAACTATCTGTGGTTTAAAAACACATTTCAAAGAAATAGACACTGCACTACTCAACTGCTCTTACTAATATAACTGGCGAATTCCAATATGACCATTCTAACTTCTAAACTGTGCTGCTGTCCTGTTTTCTGTTGGTACATATGTATTTTCTTCGCTGACCTTCTCTGTCTTTTGATTCAGCAGAATGTGTCCTCAAAAATAGCATTCGCAATTAAATCTGGGACCAAAATACACAGGCCTCGGCTGTTACCACACTTGCACGACAATTCTGTCCACACCATTCGACTTTGCTGGCTTTGCCTTTTCGGATCGAGGACTCTGCACCATGTTGACACTGCACCACAACATTCTTGTCCTTTCACACTGTAGTGGGAGAGGACAAATTAAAGTATTGGCCCTGACCAAGCAGAGAAGGGACTCCAGTTTGGACAAGTCATGTTGTAAAGTGGCTTCAAAAGCTTATTTAGACACAGTGTGGTTCATGCCAGTCTTACCTTTACGTTAATGTAGAGGTGGGCTACAGTAAATCTGTCACTACCATTCTCTATTTGCCACTACCATTCACACAATACACAACAATCTTCCTGAACCCTCCCTGTGTTTGGTACTCTTTGAGGTAGCCTCCCAGAACTGCAGGCCAGATTCACAGGGGTCCTTTCCCCCTCCTATATCTTTACATTCAGGCCTCAAAGCAGAATGGACTCACTGAATACACAGCCCACACTTGCAACCCTTCGCTGCACATTCGCTTGCCCAAGGACTACCGAGCCTGTGGACTGTTGTGATTCAAAGCCTTGTTCTAACGCCTTGTTTGCAAGCCTGCTTACGTTTGTTTGTTGGAGTTCTGCCAGCAGATCTCCTGCTAGCTAGATACAGCCCTTGGCTGTCTTTTGTGTTATCTGCTCTGCACTTTTGTTGTACGTCTGTAGTCCACATTAAACATAATGTTTCCTACAGCCTTGCCTTCCGCTCCCTCCTTGCCGCCGTTACACTAGTACAAGAGAGTACAAGAGTACAAGAGATTTAGAATACGATATTTACTCTTTAATCTTTAATCTTCACATGATGGAAACTCTTACAAGTTATGACGTTTCCTCAACACCTCTTCAGTAAGATAATTAATACATTAAACTATTTGCAGATCTAACACATAGTTAGTATTGTATGAATTACAGGAACACTTAGTTGCATTGCAATTGCCCCACTATCTTTTTTCAGGCATTCTAGATCTGATATCTCTTGTTTTATTTCTACCCACTTGCTTGTGAATGAAGTCTCTACTGTCTGTCTCTTGTACTTCAGGGTCATTTTAACTATACTATACCAGCAAAGTGAGAACATGGAGAAATGAAATTCCTGACTGATGTGACTTGCACAATGAAAATACCCATTTTACAATAAAATGCAGAAATATTATGTTCACAAAAATTATTCCATCAAAAATATTTTAAATATAAATGAACCTGATAAATGAGTCCACATGTATCTGCTGAGAACATGGGTCAAGAACAAGACCAGCAGGAATTGGGACATGCTTAATGCACTGGGATTTTGCCTAATTAAACTATTATGCAAGCATTATTAGCCTAACTTTGGCTGACTGTCTTGCTAATATGGCCTGAAATAAGTAATTAAAACAAAACCTCTAAATTCTAAAATATTCTATTATTATTTCCCATTAAAGATCAGGCTACTTCCACCTACACATTGAATGGTACTCATCAGTTTTGAATGCCTATATATATGAAAACTGTCCTCACTTTCCACTGAACTTGGTACTGACTGTGTATTTTAGAATAGTTCAGATCATACCACTCCTACAGAATACAGTCCATCACTTTAGGGAAACATAAATTTATTGATCCTTCAGCTCTTGATACTCTCCTTTTCATCATGTGCCAACTCTGTGACAAATAATCTGTAGTCTCGGCTTTTACTGTTATGCAGATAACATTCAATTATATCTTAGTGGTAATTCAACCATTGCTACCAATGATGAGTCGGAAGTCATTCCATTAAAACAGCATCCTGATGAGGACATCCTCTGAAGCTCTGGATTTGAAATTCTGGATGAATGCAGAGGTAAATTCACATTGATACTTTACATTGATAAAGTAGCTGCCAAACATATGAAAGCTTGTTATGGTCTGAGTCCTGTCTGTCTTTCTGAACGTCCCATTCTGCACCCTCAGCAGACATTGAGGACATCCTGGTGTTTAGTTTATAGTACTACACACATGGATGTCCTCAATGAGGGACAGATCATCCAGTGTCATGTCCCATAAACTTTGGAATGCATTACCCCAATCTCTAAGACTGCTCTTCTCAATCTCAGCTAAAAAATGTCCTATTAATACAGCATTTATGCAGTATTTCTCATTCTTATGGTATTATTATTGTGTTTTTTATT
This sequence comes from Tenebrosternarchus preto, assembly GCA_025802075.1. Taxonomy (NCBI): domain Eukaryota; kingdom Metazoa; phylum Chordata; class Actinopteri; order Gymnotiformes; family Apteronotidae; genus Tenebrosternarchus; species Tenebrosternarchus preto. Next base: position 8,832,227 of record JAOYMR010000005.1, read on the forward strand.
TATTTTTTACAGCACATTTTATAAAGCAACCTTGGCTGTCAAAAAAACATTACATAAATAAGCATAAGATGATAAGGATTATAAACAACAACCTACTTTGCAGAACAGTGGACTCCAGACACTGCACTGAGGTCCTGTATTTCATCTGTGAAAACACCATTACTTTTACAAAGAAACAAGAGTAAGTGCATACCTCCTTAAGACTGATTCTGGCTGTGTATATGATGTTGGAGCCATCCCTCTTAAAGTGTGGGTGCCCCTTGTCTTTGAGCACAAAAGCGATGTCTGCTGGAATGTTCTCTGGTGTCTCATCACCCTCCTTGGGGAAGGTGATTTTGGTCCCCTCTTTCCAGCCTCTCTTAATGACAATGTTTAGGATCTTGTCTTCCGTCCTCATTGTCCTCCCGTCTGGGTTGAGGCGCCGACGCGTGATGCGCATCCTCTTGGTACATCCATGGAAGATCTCCTCCAAAGACACCCGCAACTCATGCACCACGGGAGGGTCCTGCACCTTCCTTCTGCTGCTGTGCAAAGGTTCAGTACGGTGCCTTCGCCCACCACCATGATGGAAACCATTGAGACCATTGAAGCCGAAGTGGCTAAAAGAACTGAAAGGGTCGTCCTCTCCGTCCATGTCAACGTCCATGTCATGGTCCCCATGATCTGCAAAGCCATTGTTGGCACCTCGGTGACGTCCAGAGCCAAAGAAAATATCGAAGGGGTTAGAGCCTCCAAAAAAAGAAGCAAAAGTGGCGTGTGGGTCCCCGTGGAAGGTGTAGTGATAAGTACTTCCCTGTCCACTAGAGGTGCCAGATCCTCCAGTCTTGAGCCCTAAAATGGTAAACATAAAATAAGGATATATTCCATTGTTTTCTAGGGAAAAAACTTTTGTAAAACATTTTAGAGCTAGTTAGACAACAATTACAATAGGTTATCATGATTATTTAAAACTGAAAAGCTGGAAGCGATTTAATTACAGTGAGAACACCAAAAACTGGTGAATAAATGCATTTTTAATTACGCATTAATTATGAAGCAAGATAGATGAAGTCAGCCATATTATAACACCATCATCATAGTAACTGGTATTTAGCTAAATTTAACTAAATTGCTTTCTAAGCAGCACTTTTATTCAGCAGACAAAAGTCTAATATTACAAAAAACATTTGATTTCCCTACTGAAAAAACAGGGCATGGACGATTTCTTGCTAGATACATACTATAGCATGACAATACTCAAATTGTGACCACTGAATCATAAGTAAATAAGATTTCTTTTCATTAAGAACATTTTTTTTTTTATCTCAGCACTACTTCTATGACACCATGGAAACTTGTATTATGTAATTGTTCTCTGACATGGTTCTGGCTAAATGATATCCTTAGACTCTGGCCAAATATACTGGCATAAATATTACTTACTAAATATTGCTAAATATTACCAAGGAGACAGCAAGGCACTTTTGGAATTCGCTCTGGACAACAGCACCTGCTAAATGTTGTAAATAAAAATGTAAAAAGCAAAAAGAAGGGTCTACCCATGATATAACTCCATCAATGACATACACTTATAAAACCACAGTAGCTTGCAACTAAAATGGCAGGTATGGGTTTACTCCATGACATTGGAGTGAACTTGACTTTTTGTTTTGTAACTGCTCACACATCTCCATTTTGAAATGACATCATAGCTTGCCAAGTGTCTCTGTGTATTTAGATACTGAGAAAAGACAGCATAAATTCAGACAGATGGGTTTTACACAGACATTCTCCCACACAAACCTCACTTCTATTTTAATTCCCTAGCAATAACCTGGTGGTCTGTCACTTGAAAAATACAGGGCAGAAAGGACATGGAACAAGTCAAAGGAAATTAAATCAAAGGGAAAAAAGCCCCAGAAAATAATATAATTCTGTAATGATGATCTAAATACAGTGTCTCTCAGCACTGGGATCTACACAGTGTTTAACCAAAACTTCTTCAAAAAAAGATGAAAGCACAATTCAGTTTAATATTTGGGATAACATGTCTATTAAGACAGAACTGTGAGTTCCTCTGTAAGGTCCCATAAAATTAGCACCCATTTGCTAAAGCATATGATTAATGGTTTGTAATAAAGGCACACAATGCAACTTCTGGCACTAAGGATGATTCATCAAAGCATACATCTCTCACAAAAAATAAACTACTTTACAAATATAATAAAGCTATATCATGCCAGATCACCATGCATTGTTCCTATGCTTTAAGACTACCCTGAAATTACATGAACACTTCAGGTCAAAACAAAGCCATCATTAAAACAGTAATGATCATATAGAAATAATCATATCCTTATACAAATAGATCCAGTTAGATGGTGTTTTTAAGGTAATGTTTGAGGTTGACCGAGTTTCAAATATACACTATTAAACTGCAAGGATACATTTTGTTAGGTTTCTGCAGTCCAATTTTAAACACTTGGTGGATGAAGGATTTGCATGGCTTTATGGCTGGGGAACTACCATAAAAGAGAATCTGTTTCACTGCTGCCAGATCTGCCAGTTGCAGCCTCTTAGAAATGTCTAAGGCTTTCCAACAACCTTCTAGCCTGTGCAAAAATGTAAAGTATATAGGGTCCTTTAGAACAAACATCAAAGCATGCATATCCGAAACTCTCTGCTCACATGGGAAAGGCAAAAATATAAACCTGTCTAAGGTGTGAGTCATGCTGGCATGTGGCCTGAAATGTATATGGGAATCAGCTGAAATCCTTTTGAAGTCCTATACCCATTTTTTATTTCATTTTGAAACAATATCAAGTTTACCAGTTCAGCATAAAAGAAAAAATCCAAAAATATTTTCATTTCAGAGTTTTAAATTTTAAAATAATGGTGGGATTTTGTTGTTGTTGTTTTTGGAAAGTTTTTATTGTTGTCTTTGGTCTTATAATGTAAGCATTGTAAAATACTAATAGGCTTCCATGGAGTAGGCTATAGAATGAGATGGTAAAGTTACTTTGAATAAACTCCAATGTTCCACTAACTGCAGCGACTCAGCAGTCACCAACATTATACTTTTATTTATATCTTATGATAAGGCCTAATAGAAAATAGAACATATGCAGGCTTATAACCTCCAAGAACATCACCTTGCAAGTGTGTAAATAAATACATGTTAAAAAGTGAAGCTAGTATGTATGTAGCGCTATGCCCTGTGGAAGCAGTTCTATTACCTGTAGATGCAACTCTACAACCTGTGGAAGCAACTCTGTAGGGTGTGCAAGCCAATGTAAGGTTGGGAGATAATTAAGGAACTCTTACTGCTGGTTTTCTTGCTATTGGTGTTTGAAAACACGTTTTTAAACACTGAAAATACAGATGTTTTTGAGGTATAATTTGTCAATTATTTGGGGAGAAATATGAAGACTTTAAAAATCTTCTGTACTGTAGCATGAAAAAGGTGATTTTCCTTTTAAGGACCAAGACTTTGTGTCTTGCACTCATATAAACAGAGCGCTATGTTTTGGCCCATGGAAATTTGTACACTCGTAGTGTTTAAACCTTTTTTTATTTAAAGTTAACAATCTATGAGCGCAGAGTCTCATGTACACACTTCACAGAAAGCTGACAAAGACCGACAAAGAAGTGGTGACACGCACACGCTTAAATACACACACCCTTGACAAGACACAGGTGAAACGAGTAACGATAACGGACGAACGTCACGCCCCACAACAAGCACACCTCCACACCGACACACCCACATAGCTAAACACAGAACTAGGGAAGAGGCAGGGGTGGCCACCGTCACACTTTGTGGATGGGAATTAGGACACTAGCTATCATGTATATTAAACCCTTATCATAGCATACAAACAGTAAAGGGACAAAAACAGATTTTTAAGCCAAAGCCTGAGACATGCAAACCAGAAAAGCACAATGCCTACTAAATGACGCCAAAGCTGAATCATCAAATTCAGCTTCAAACTTTCTACAAACTTTTTGAACACCTTCCGAAACGGCTGATCTGTTTTTGTTGCATTTGCTGCTCTGCAGTACATTTAATCAACATGGTACCACATTGCTCAGAGCTGTGAAACCTCCTGAACTTCAGTGGCCCTGAACATGCAAGAGCTTGTTCCACTTACCATCTTCTCCATACTGGTCATAGATGACCCTCTTCTTTGGGTCACTCAGGACTTCATATGCCTCTGCTATCTCTTTGAACTTTTCTTCAGCATTAGGATCCTTGTTTTTATCAGGATGGAACTTAAGAGCCATTCTTCGGTAGGCCTTTTTGATCTCCTCCTCGTTGGCACCAGACTGAATGCCCAGGATCTTATAGTAATCCTTCCCCATGGCTGCAGCTGATAGTGCCCTTCTGGAGCCACCCTGTCTTGCCTGGAGACAAGAGAATGTCTTGTAATCAAACAGGAAAGAAAACAGAAGAGAAATCACAACTAAACAGGACATACAGAAGATAAATTACAGCTAAAAAGACCTATAAAAAGTAAGAAAAGCATTACATGGCCCACAATGCCACATCCAATGTTGAACAAGAACGTGGACGTAAGGATGTAAATTACACTGCGATAGAAAATGCAGCTTTGGGTCATGAAGTAGTAGCTAGCAGTTTACCACTTCCTTGAACAGCAGTGATTGTTTTCTTTCAATCTTCACAAAAATAATGGTCATCACATTCTAAACTGGTAACTAGGTACAGCGATCTCTCGTTAAAAGACCCTAGGGGGCTTCCTGTTTTGTTATATCCTAAATGTCACTGCAGATACACAGCTATTAACACAATACCAGTTTGAAGAGCATTCAACCTGCAGAGTGACTGGAAACTTAATACATATGTTAAAAAATAAACTGCTAACATAAATAAGGTCTAAACTTCTGAATGTAAACAGTTTGTACAGGAGAGAATTAGGAATAAGCAATTCGTGAATAAATAGTGTAACCTGCATCAGTGGGCGTGAAAATTCTAAGATGCTCGCAATACCAGTGCAGAATTTAGCCGGTTTGCCGCAGCGACCGCGGATTCTCGTACCTTGGTACACTCTGTTATCGTCCTCTTTTAAGGTTACTTTATATATAATTTCAGTGTGACCACCCTTGTAAATAAGAAAGGAAACCGGTCGGTGACATATCGAAATGCCTGACGTCACTGTCGTTTAAAACAGACAGCTGTGCTCTCATGGTATTCCTCAGAAAAATGTCGAGTGTCCTCGTAGTAGCACTGTCGCTTACGACAAAGGATTCCCCTGTAGCTAGCACTGGCAGCGAAGGACCCGGAGAGCATACAGTATAATACTTCTCATAAAATGCAGTTGTGAATGTTTACGCTGTCAAATGTGCTTAATAAAAAGCAAAGATCGAAAACCTCAGCATCCCTGTCAGCCTTTTCCAAGTATCCGAATTTACAGTCTGTCGTTAACAATAGGCGAAACAAAATATACCGTCCAGTAATTATTTAGGCGTTAATGGTTGCCCATGCGTTGCGACAGGACAATTAGACTAGACCTAATATTTTTCAGTGAACAACTTCCTAAGTTCACTCCACTTAGCGCACAGCAGCCTATTATATTCAATATCCTATATTTCTGTAGTCTTTATTCCATATGCTAAAAACAAACATTACCAATTCAGATCTACTGGAAGGAATCTATTCGCCCTCTAATGAAATAGGCTGAAATACCGCTAATTAAAATTAATGTGTACACGATGAATGAAATAAATGAAATTCAAATGGCCAGAGAACTGAAAACACACCAAGCTAGCATTAACACTCAGATGTTTTTTCTTATCTTTTAGGTACAACACGTACATTACATTTTAAAACTGGGTATTCTAAGTCAGACTTAGCAGTTGTTTTGTAATCATGCATCAATCGTGAAAACCCTCTAACCTTACCGTGTCCGAGTATCGCTTTGCTGACTGGCAGTTGTAGTTTGCCTGACATCCAACTCCATTCGTTTAGCCACTCCCTCAGAGCTGTACAGTGATTCCCCACGATCCGCCTCCAAATCGGAGAGAACGTCAGATTTCATAGGTGTAGTGAGTAGGAAGATGTAGCTTCAAAACAGGCGTAGATATCTGTGTGCAGAATGACGTCTATCAGTAGCTTCTTACGTATCATTTAATCTTGGTTAACATATGATTTGGATAGATGTATTGACTAGCCTAGTTTTGAATCAGTTTTCTTCACTAACGCAAACCTGATGGCAACTTTAGGGAGGAGGCGTAAAAGCTGAATGAAGACTCCTAACATCAAATATGGCTATTTCCTGGGTCTTCCAGCCGCTGAGTAAAGTAGTGAACAGGAGGAAAGAATGACAATAGCAATAGCTTATCAACAGCAGAGTTGCAGACTAACCTTACACTGAGACAAATATAACCTGAGCATGACACCTGTGTTGTTTTTACAGGCCTCTCAAGTGTCCACTGGGAAAAAAAAGCTATTTTAACCCGCGTTTATTGTCCTCGTTACTACACTGGTGCTGGGGGATGATATCACCACTGCTTACAGTGAACATTTTCACTTAGTAATTATAGATTTTCTCAGCCCCATGGACATACCAGAGACAACCAGAGACGTGATCAGAGACAAGATTACAGACATACTATCTTTGCATGATGCAGAAAAGTTAGTCACTTCCAGACTGGACTACTGTAATGCACTACTATATGGTTGTACCGCTAAGTGTATAAACAAGTACCCGTTAGTACAAAATGTATCAGCCAGAGTTCTTACTAGAGCTAGAAGGTTTAATCCTATCTTACACACTGCATTGGCTCCCAGTTAAATTTCGTATTGATTATAAAATACTCCTGTTGACCTACAAAACACTGAATGGTTTTGCCCCACAGTACCTCAGCAAACTCCTGGTTCACTACAATCCACCACGTCTGCTTAGATCAAAAGATGCAGCTCTTTATTAAGACATCGAATAAGGAAATCTACCACAGGGGCAGAGCCTTTTCCTGTAAGGTACCCACACTATGGAATAACCTTCCTGACAGTCTCACTATTTAAGGCTGAAAACCTATTTAAATAGTCAGGCTTTCTTTTAGTGCCTCTCATCTTAGATAAAGGTGTAGATCTGGAGATTTATAGATCATGAGAGTTATGTTAAAATCGGACGTCATGGTACTGTCACTTTACCTCTTTTTGTCTCTCAGGTTTGTGGACTGGAAGTGGAGAACTGATGTTCTGGCCTCATGCTTATGTTCCCTTCTGGTTCTGGTTCTTTTTAGTAGTGCTGCCATAGATAGATTTGCTGGGGTCCATCCCTGCACACTGTAGCTCCATGATTTACATATCTCGCATGCCTAATAATCTATTTTCTCATTCTGCCATGGTTTATCCCTTCCTGGTGTCATGTTGTTGCTGAGCCTCAACCTGTCTCAGCTACTGTGACTCCTCCCACCAACCCCCAAATGCCCCCCACTTAGCTGTTGGTACTATTGTTATTGTAGTGCCTGGTGTTGGCCAGAGGAGGATGGGCCTCCCCTTTGAGTCTTGGTTCCTCTCAAGGTTTCTTACTCATGCCCTTAGGGAGTTTTTTTTTTCCTTGAGTTTTTCCTCGTCCCTTGGCTTGCTCACTGGGGGATCGGATTCGGACATCTGTATGGCTGCTTTGTGACAACAGCTTTGTAAAAGGTGCATATAAATACATTTGAATTTGAATCAGCTTTACACTGGAGTCTCACTGCAGTGTTACAGTGCTCTTTAATTCTCTGAGCTTTTGGGGACTTTTATTAAGCTGGTGCTGTGGACCACCCAACCACTGTCCCTCTATCCAATTTCATAGACAAGTCTCTTGCACTCATTATTCATGTCCATTTTCTTTCAAAATTTGATATAATTTCTCTATTGCTCTACTAAGCTTTTAACCAAGTTTAAAATGTGCAAAGGTGTGGTACATCTTTGGTTGTTCAAACTAATTAATCTGACATATATTTGAGAGAACAGTATAAAGATATTCACTGTTGTAATATGTATTAGAATATACATCTATGTTTTTTTATATCTGCAAACATACTGGCTAGGATGGGAGTCACTGCATACCACTTTATTCAATATCGAAGCAAAACTTTACAGGAACCAATCACCAGTAAACCTTGCTGTACTGACCACGGTGCACTCTATTGCTATCTTATGGTTGTTGGATATAGCCTTTGTAAGGAGCCAGACACCTGATTCTTGGAAACAATATGTAGTCGTAAGACATACCACACTAGGGTTTAATACGCATTCTACAGATGTTATGCAACAAGTTCGGTCAGTCCTTATAAACGCAAATGTCAAAAGAAGCTAATGGAGATTATAATGAAGATTATAAAGTACATTACTGAAGATTGAATGCAGAAAAACAGGTGGTACAAAGGAAGCAAGCAAGAAACAAGTAACCAAACAAACAACTAAAATGTTAAAAATTCATGGTGGATATCAGCTTTATGGGACTGACACCTACTAGGTTCTGTGGTGACACCCAGGCAAGTTTTATTGGTTACTGGCCAGTTCTATTACCAAGTCTTATTCTGTCCACTTCCTAAGACCAAAACCTACTACGTAGATCCGTTTATAGTTCAACCTGGTTTGTGTGACTGTCACAGCAAGAGGTGATCCAAAGGCTTATCATTTTTCACAACCAAGGACAACCTCACTGAGATGACATCAGTCTTTATCTGCTAGTGGGAAGTTCTCTTTGAATTGTTGCTTTCATTCATTTACGCAAATCTGATTCTAACCAATTACTAATGACACCAGTGAAGAAAGTGTTATACATTTGCATATATGCTGCTAATATACAATAGTAGTCTACATCTAACTAATGAAGTAATCTATGGAGGTAAACACACAAATGCAAAAATATTCAACTACCCATCTTATATAGATGACAATCATTAATCTGACTGTGGCACTGTAAGTACTTGAGTGACTACAGCAGCATTTATCCTTTCACACCAAAAGGCCACCGTGACTCAACTTCGATTAAAGCACAGAGTGCAATAGTGGGTGAAAGTGTTGAATTGAAGCGGTTCTGCACAGTAAATAGTTCTTTTTTCAGATGGTTTACCAATCACAAGAAATTGAGAAGAACAGAAGATGAGATTCTGAGGCAAAAGACATGAAAGAACAAAAACAGAGAATGGAACAGCAGCAGTTCAGGGATTAGAGTGTGTTTTGGATGAGGCCATGTAGAACATTTTCTTTCAGCCCCTCAACAGCCTGCAAGTCATTCAAAGGAAATTTAGCTCTCTTCACTTGAGGACTCCACTGACTTTATGCTGCCTTGTACCTCCATGTTACATTAATGCTGCAGGAACTCCCTGCTGATGCATCATCCTTTACTCTTTTTAACGTCATCTAATTATGTCTACAGAGAACTTCCCTTGTTTAGAGGCACAATTTTAGATAGAAGTTAATGTAATTCAACCAAGACACACTCTTTTTCTCTGTAATACTATGCCTCTTAAAGCCCATTACGTGACTGACTGACAGCTCTTGAAGCAAAAGCACACATTGTTCCTATGCTATACAGTGTTCTAAGAATAAAAGAAAATGGTGTTTTGCACATTTTATGCAGTAATGTTTTTGTGAACAAAGTACTCTCCCTCTCACAGAAATTGGATAGCTATTTAAACTTTCCAATTTTAGGCATTTTGAGTTTTAATGTATGGTTCATTTTAAGATTGGATAAATGAATTTACAATGATGTTTCTGGAAATAATGACGGATTTCCTGACAATGTATCCATTTCACCATCACATGCACAATACAGAACAGACAAATGATATTTTTGTCAAATTGTATTTCACTTGCTTACTGACAGAAATATATGACAAACACCTGCATAGGAGAAAAATGTATGTTTATTAGACTGTTTTTGTAAAACTGATATTCAAGTGCATATTAGTTAAAAATAAACCAATGACTGATAAAGCATCTAGGTGTCCATCAAAATAAGACACGAGGGTCGCATTTAATCTCTTTAACGACATTCATAATATAGCACTGCTGAATGTGGCTCACACATCTGAATTACATATCAGCCTCTCAGCTCAGCCTGCTGTGCTGTTTCTAAGGCCTCATGAACTGCACAATACAGCACATGTACAAGAATTCTATGGGTATATGTCTCAGAACCTAGTAATTCTATGGGTATATGTCTCAGAACCTAGTAATTCTATGGGTATATGTCACAGAACCTAGTAATTCTATGGGTATATGTCTCAGAACCTAGTAATTCTATGGGTATATGTCTCAGAACCTAGTAATTCTATGGGTATATGTCACAGAACCTAGTAATTCTATGGGTATATGTCTCAGAACCTAGTAATTCTATGGGTATATGTCTCAGAGCCTAGTAAGCTGCCTTCCTCCCCATGACCTCCAGAGGCAGATGTTTATGTAAGCAGGATTTGAACTGAACTGAAACCTGTAAGATATCTTACTAAAACATTCCAGTTAGGTAAATACTAGGCTGTTCTGCATTTTTTTTTTGCTTGTCAGCTCCCCCACAGCTAGCTGTTCTTTGTCTACTTGCCAACACAGCATTAACCACAGAATAGCTGGTCTACTGTAGCATTTTTTCTCAGGAATCACCATGAAAAAGATTAGCTTTTTGCAAAAATATTGGAATGTTCTATAAAATATAACATCGAATTCACTGCCAATACATGATTCTTATATTTTGTCTTTTTTATGACTGAACAGGTTCGAAAATGATTTCTGACTGAGAAATCGAAGCTATACTCAAATGACTTGCTCTTGAACAGTAAAGTAGAATCACACTGCAACATTGTGCAGCTTTATGTGTAATGCTAGTCAACTGTTTAAACAGCCTTAAGTACAAATATTTATATTCAGACTCAGAAACTACCAGCACCACCAACAAACCACCAGGCACATCAAAATAATCACAAATGCACCCTGACAAACGTATGACAAACGTTACAGTAACTATTTATACAACATAAATATGACCACCATAGACTGTAGACAACTATACAGTCAGCAATGTGTATGTTTGACTCATCTTTTTGACAACCTTCTCAATTGTTTTGCCAACATGTCAGTTTTCATTCAAACCTTCACAAAGAACAAGAATATAACCAAAGCAGAGCAGACACTGCCAATTCCAGCCTATTGTGATTCATCTCCTAAGCTAATCATCAACTCCCTGATCAGTTGAATCGTGTATTCATGGAAGAACATGGTAAACCACTGGGAACTCCAGCCCTGTGGACCCACTGCCCACCATCAGAGAGCACCTTACTCACAGTCAAGCATGTGCAGGAGAAACTCAACCTCTGCAGCATTAAAGAAAATGACCTGGTGGCGTTGACATGTTTTCCTGAATGTGTATTTTAATGTGAGCAGGCTTAATTAAGTGGCCAATGATATACACAAAAATCCACAGTCCAAACATTTCTGGAGGTGTCGCACCCTACCTGACAAACTATTGCTGTCCATAAACTCCCATAGGCCTTCATTTACAGTTTTTTAAGTAATAATATATAGACTTAATACATTATTGTGATGCCTTTCATTTATGTGCCCTCTTTCATATATCAGAGACAAGCTGGATCCTAATGAAGCAGAATTAAATGCAACAGTGGGGAGGTTGGAAGTGTCGGAGCTTCTGTGGATGAGTGTGGCCTGAGTCATCCTCCCATCACACGAGGGTGGTGGAGAGGTGGGAAAAAAAGGAGTGACTAATGGAGAGGAGTGCTTGCTTTAGCCTCTTAAAGAGCTCTCTGCCTTTCGGTGCACTTCAATGTTTCCATCCACACCACTGTGAATCAGATGTTGCAGAAGGCAGCACTGACTTGTTCATCGGCAGGTTTAGCATACAGACAGAAAGACTCACTCTTTAATGCCAGGAAGGATGAGAACATGACTGGCACTGATACCTAATCACTAATCTAGGTGTACAGGCATCTCTGCTGAAAACTCACCCTGTACCACAACTTTACTTCAAGCATCTGAATACTCTTAAATAATCTTAAATGTGATTCTAGCTAGATAAATTATACTATTTAATATGTAACACAGTGATCAGGCCTGTGTGAAACCAGTGGAAGCTGTCAGAAACTCTCTCACTATCTTCAGTAGGCAATTTCTCTGGCAGACAGTAGGCGTTCAATATACCTCGCTCTTTCTCTCTCACTCTTTCTCTCTCGCTCTAGGACTTTTCCTGCAGACATGACTCAGTCCAGAAATACCCAGCCCACAAATGGATGGGCCTCGCTATGGTAACCGGCCCTATAGACTGTACCTTGGCAGCCTATCTAGTCTTTCAGCTCCCCAAACCATCCCACTCACATGTCTAAGACACTGGACCCAACTGGCAGAGTATGGGGGATATATGGATGATAAAAGTGGGACCTTCTTTTAGAGGAGGAGGAGAAAAAGAGCGCTGCTTCATTTTAACAACAACATTCGTTGACAGAAAGAAACGGAATTAACCTTAATGTGGGCTGGTACAGGAAGTTATATTTCGGAAATCCAACAATACTACAGCCGACTAGTCCCAATGGATAAAAACAGGGGTGCCATTAGGAAAGTCCCGTCCACACTGCAGATACTCTAAACAGAGGTGAACACAGAAATGCATCACTTCAAATGCTGAAAACAGAACGCAGGTGTTGTTAAAATTCGAATGCTTTAAATCCAATGTGGCATAACTGGGCCACGAGCTTCGCTCACCTAACACCTCCTATTCTGCAGTCATGGAAAACTAGCACTTTGTCATTTAGCATGGAGGAGTACAGAGAGAGACATAAAAGGAGAGACGGACACATTCAGACAGACTGATATAAACATAGAGCAAGTGAGAGCAAATCAGCAAGAGAGAACATGAGGGAGAGAGAGATAGAGAGAGAGCAAGTATGAGAGAGAGATAGAGAGAGAGCAAGTATGAGAGAGAGAGAGAGCAAGTATGAGAGAGAGAGAGCAAGTATGAGAGAGAGAGAGCAAGTATGAGAGAGAGAGAGCAAGTATGAGAGGAAGTGTGAGACAAAATGAGAGAGAAAGAGAGAGGGCGAGAGAGAGAGGGAGGGAGAGAGAGAGAGGGGGGGGGAGAGAGAGAGAGGGAGGGGGGATGCAGAGCTTTAACAAAGTGAGCAGTGTGAGAACTAGCAATGAAAACCCTAAACAGTGAACCCCACGACGGTAGCTATGACAACAAAACATGATGATAGACAGATGTTTTCTAGATTTAAATGTTAACACCACTAACACACTTGAACTGGTAACTCTCTGACATATTCCATTAAGTTTACTGCACAGAGAAACGTTCATGTGTAATATATTAATGTACAGCTTTATAAAGCATCAGATAGTCCTTTACACCAAACAGTTTTAAACTGGCTGTTCTGAAATCATAAATTTAATACAACAAGATGCTCCAGCCCTGAAAGGCTAGAGTCATGGATAGTGATTTTTCTGCTCAAACACACCTGATTCAACTCACCACTTAACTACCAGGTCTAACAGGTATATCAGGGACACTGTTCTGAGTCCAGTGCTCCTGTGATAAAGTATTACATAACTCATTTGACTGAGCAAATAAACCAGAGTATAATCTATACTAGGGGAATTCTTTCAATTCATGGGTTTAATTGCTCACATAAATCAATTTTAGCCCCACTGTGACATTGCATAATATCAGATTGATACTTTGCAGAGAAAAAACAGGGACTGATAGTGTTTGTTTGGATCTGATAATGTTGTCTCTATAATAATCAGACACTTGAGACAGAAAGATCTTTTGCTAGAAGTTGCAAAATAAGACCATGGTTTAAAACAACGAAAGCTCACCAGAGAGCAATTAGATCAGACACTTTTGGTCAAAGTCAGATTGCTTTGTGTAAGAAAACAATCAATAAAAATAAATAAATAAATAAATAAATATATAAATAAATAAATAAGCAAATAAACACAAAATGTTGTCAATGTTTTCCTTCTCTAAGCAAAAAGCAAATAGAAAACCATAGCAAAAATACAGCCACTGGATAGGCATCACTCCATCAACATAATCCATTACTGCGGTTCCTAAATGAGGTCATGACAGAAGCAGTTCTATCTTTAAGTTCTGGCTCTGTCCTGTTGTAAATAGCCAACCAGACACCTGTTTCAAAATATCTTCCTAGAAGATGGAGTGACATGGGCTGCCTGCTATCAGTGAGGCTGTGAGTTCCCTGAAGTGATTTGGATATTACTTTAAGTCTGGATGTCTTCGAAGTTGCAAGAGCCCCAATGGAAAAGAACCAAATTAGCCTGCTAGCTGATCAGCAAGTCAGTTTATATGAAACATTTAGAAACCTTCGCAGCTGGCCTAGTCTCTCCATTTGTGCTGACAGTTCGGTAGTACCATAAATATTACTAATATTAATCTCTCAACCACATCTGTCATCTGTTGGTAAACGAAATCAATATAATCATAATCTGATTAAATGTTGGACCTACAACTACACTAAAATGTACTTCTGACATAAGCCTTTGATGTAAAGCAGAATGTCTGAGTGAGGAACACCTGATGGCACAGCCATAGTGCTTTTCTTCCAATTAAAACAGGCTCATGACTCACAGCCCCCCTTTACATCGACACTGTCATTCCTTGCTGGACTTCAATATACATTTAGCTCTTTTCAGCTTTTGAAACTTTAGCTCCATATAACTACCAACGAGAGTTCAGTCGAAGATGAACAAACAGGTTTACAACACTATTCAAAGCAAAGGCTTTACAGTAGGCTTCAGAATGATCCGAAGCCTGATATATTAGAACAGATCCATCAAAAACGTCTGGCAGCTCATCTGCACAGCTCATGGGTTTCATTAGTGGTGTGATGCAGATAGGTTCTCTCATGGAAGTGCAATTCACTGAGCCCACTCCCCCGCCACTGGTGTTTTCAGCACTGGTCCTATTTATCACCACCATAAACAACAGAGCTATTTGCCTGTCAAACATCGAATGCAGAATATAGGACCACTGCTTACCATCACAGTTCTGCTAATGTTAAGGTTATGTCTGTGACTCTTTGGCCTGACTAAGGCATGGAACAAACATAATTTGAGTCTAGAACTTAAAAAAAAAAAAAAAAAAAATCACTCCATGTTTTCGGTTTAACCGTGATCTTGTAATATTGTAAAACAAATCAGGGTTAATGGCACTGAAAACTGTATTTGCTTGGAATGAGTGCATAGGTTCTGTAAATGTGCCCCTTCCTCTGGAAGAGCACGGGGTCACTAATGTACATGAGGCACTAAGTCACACCTCTCTCAGATTCAGGTGTACCCTCACGAGTGCCAAAGGAGGACAGTGAATGGTATCAGTCATCGCAAATGGAGTCCCTTGTCCAAACAATGACTGCCAATGTGATTTTTTTTTGTGCATGCATAATTAATACTGTTGTTTAATACTGAGTCAGTTCAGTTTCCCATCCATGGCTCTGAAAACTCAAGTGGTCATATTCTTAGGCAAAGGAAGATTAGCGAGATGCTCCTTTTTTCCTGGCAATCCAATAGTCAGGTGGTCTACACTGGTCATGACTACCACACAATGGCTTTTAATGGAATCTCATAATTTCATTGCCTTGGTGTGAATATTTAGAAATGCTAATATTGTGCATTTAAAATTCACTCTTGAATGTATAAGAGTCAATACGCATTTCAGTACGATGGTTCTTAGTCATCCTTTGCAAGAATTTTCAGTTAATCAGAAGTGGGCTACAATTCCATATTTATATCCAGGAGTCGACACTGACTGCAGTGCTGTGAACCTCCGGGGTTCAAATGAGGCCAGATTAGTGAGCACTCAGCCTCGTCTGGCGACCGCTGCCTCTCGGAGCCCCACGCCGCCTCCAGCGCCTCGAACAGTCTGTTGCCCGGGAGATGTGGGGGAAAGTGGTGCCTCACGCATGTGAATGAGTCTCTTGCAGCGAAGCACTGTGCTTTAGCAGAACCGCACGGCCACACACAGAAGTGATCCAACTAGAAAATGCTCCATGGATCAAGATGTTCCAGCAGAGAAGTAAAGAAGAAGGTGGCACTGGAAAGATTGATTTCATTCTGGGTGAACAGATTAAAGTGTCAGCAATGGAAATCAGTGACTTGCCAAGCTGTTAGATGTCAGTGGATTACAAAATTTGCACCCCATATACAGGAGTACTCATCTTCCAGAAATCAACCTCTTATCTTGCAGCTACACTCTCTGGTTCCTATAGGAGGTGCATCTATATTAACAGTGACAGACCACTATGCTGTAGTGGTATGATTGTAGATGTTGGGCTAATATGAGTGTACCAGGTACTGCTGTGTGTGTGCTGGAGCTGTGTGTCCATCCAGGGTCCTGTGGTCAGAAATGATCCACTGATGAACTGGGAAGGATGGCTGCCACAAACTGTGTCCAGGAACAAAAAGATAACAGTCACAAAATAGACACAAATCTTCCTGATTTGTACACAGATCCAGCAAAGTTGGTGGTGATGTTTTTCTTTAACAAGACAAATAACACCAAAGCAAACAAGCAAGGAAACATTTTTGTCCCACACAAGGCCAAAAAAAAGTACATTTGAAATCTGCCATTGAACTACAAATAGATGTTAAAATGACTCAAATCGATGTTAAAATGACTCAAATAGCCCAGCAGGTGAATCCAGTGACACTCTGCAATGCGAAAATGAATAAGCTTATACGTATTAATGCTATTGGTTAAAAAAGGCAGATTTCTAAAACAACACCCCCACTCAACACTCACACACATCCGTCCCTTCTCATCACATGGTGCCTGTTGATTTTCTTGCTTTTCTAACTGTGATTTAAGCTCTAAGGCTTTTAGGCTTGTGTATTCCACAAGCTTTCCTACCAAAATATATACACCAACATTTAAATCCACTGTGTCAAGCTATTTTGCATTTTTTCGAGAAGTGAACATTGTGGGGGCCTAAATAAACATAAGCTACATTAAACAAACGTTATTTTGTTGCCCTATTCATGGATTAAACATAATTTGCTTTAAACTTTGGTGTCCCATCATTTTGAAGAAATTATCTTTAATATGATCATTTGCATTCAAAACAATCCACATCAAGTGTAGTGAGAAGAAAGGACCTTAATGAAAGTTGCATTTATTGTGTATTTATAATGTAACAGCATACTAGAAGACAACATTGGCAACTGTGTTGATGTTCTGTGATCAACAAAAACAGCACTAGTTCTTCCTTACCTCACCCATGTCTACTGAACCAAATACTAAACAAAATCCTTTGATGCTAATGACTGATGGGTTTAGGTTATTTTTAAATTATCTATAAAGGACAACCATAAATAAATAAATAAAATAATACATACACGTTACACAAGTCAGACATGGCAAATGTGACAGACAGTGGGGGAGGTGTAAACAAACAACAAAAAACCCGCCTATGTCTGTGCCTAATAATGGCCGTCTATTCATTTCTGTAGTTGCAGTTCTATACAGCAGTGAGGTAAAAAGAGCCTGACTTTATGAACCGTCAGTGCGTGTCTCCACAGAACACCTTTGTCATTTGGACATTAACATATGTTTGGTTCTCACTGCTGCCATCGCATGGATGTTCCCAGAACCTCGCAGCCAAGTTCCAGCAGGAGTACAAAATGTACAGACCAGGAACAGACTCTCCTATTCAGCAGCTGATGAGCGTAATGTGTTTGCATGTTTGGGTCTCACGCATTGCAGGTTGCCAGACAGATTGCCTCTGAGAACACGTCCACTTCACACATAAGTGTGGAGTGGATCCGAGTCACGTGTGAGGCAGGGTGGGACTGACTGGGGTATAAACATGAAAATGGAGAGAGAATATTGAGCTCCTAAGATCATAAGAACATACATCACACCTTCCCATCTGCCGTCTGGTTACCCCGATAACATTCACTTGGAACTGACTGTCAAACCCCAGATAACCATAGCAACAGCCAAAGAGAGAGAGGTAGGGAGGGTGAGGATGCAGACTGCGTGGATGGCGTCCAATACCGACGAAAGAGAACGCAAGTGAGACCTTCTGGGAAGGGAAAGCTGTGGTGCAGCTGGGCTTCTCAGCAGTTAATGAATGTGGAAATCCTTTTAGCCTCTACAGGACAGCAGGAACTGTACTTCGTCTTTATGGGAATGGTCCAAAGCATACAGATTTTTGAGATGTTCTGATTTTGAGATATGTTCTGATTTTTTTGAGATATGTTCTCACAATGTTCTGTTCAGAGAAGAAGAACAGGACCACTTTCTTCTTTTACATTTTTGTATTATAGACATCAGTTGACATGTTCTAGGGCTGTTCTCATTCACATTAGCAATGTACAAATCACCGATATGACATTTTGTTTGGATTGCAGAAGAATCATGGCACTATATAAAAAGCCACATATCGCAACACTGTATTTGTAGGCAAGGACACCACACAGTTTCATATCACATTTGTTTACATTTGCAAAGAAATGTTTTTTAGTGTCCTGGGCTTCGTGTGAGAAGAAAAACCGGGGTGCTTTGTGCTTTTGAAGGACCTTCTTCATTAGAGATTTGATATTGCTTCAGCATCATATGCAGTCCTTACATACATATACAGATTTTTCTCTTCTGGTGTTTTCTGAAGAGGATATTATAATAAGCAAATTATGATAATAATAATAACAAAGAAATTCGTGAGTTTAAATATACCTATATAGTTTTAAAGCAATAAAGCGCAAGTCAAAATACAGACCAAAAAATAGCATAGCATACCGCTTAATACCCTAAAAGCATACATTCATGTTAATATCTTTTGAACTTCAAACCTCAGGCCAACATTCTTGAAATGGCCTAAAAATTGGTGGACATCAGGTAAAATTATCATCTTAGAGGAAGGGTAAGATTTTATATCATTTTACAGCTTCTCGTATGATACCTACTGCACTCTCCAAAAATGGGTTTGGTCACACTATGACCACACTACTTGAGACCACTTTACTCGAGAAAAGCAGCATGTCTCTCAGTCTCTCGCCTGATTGAAATATTTCACCAAATAACTCCTAAACAGAACCTTTAAAAGGCTACATTGGTATAAGCCGCATCTAAGCAAAAATCTGTTAAATGTGTGGGAGATTTTGAAAACCGATACCGTTTCTGCTACCAAGCAATCGAATTTCTATATTAGAAACTAACAAGCTGAACCAGAGCAAACGGAAGCCTAGTTCTACCAACAAAAACTGGCTTTAACATGGGTGGATTTAAACCAGGAAGGTCAGTATGAGAAAGGCTGGGCTGGCAACAATCACATGTATGGCTCACTGACAGGACAGTACAAAAGAAGCATTACAAACAATAACGAGAAATTTGAGCTAAAGACAAATGAGGAGACAAGGAAAAAGAAAGGATGAAAACAATGAAAGGAGGAGAAATGGTTAAAAAAAAAAGAGAACAGAGAGAACTACTGTGTGTGCAAGAGAGAGAGAGAGAGAGAGAGAGAGAGAGAGAGAGAGAAAGAGAGAGAGCCCTCAATGCATACTGATTACCTTTTTACTGACACTTGGCAGGAAGTGCACTGCAGAATCCAGGTTTTAAAACAAACTCTTTGCTTTCCATAAAATATTCAAACTTTTGTTTCTTACAAAGGACAGTGGATTCCAGATATGAACCCATTCACTGATTAAACGTTTCAATTTCCTCTCCAGTTTTGACAGAAGGCGCCTCCTCCACATCTCCTTCAGCGCAAGCACGGTCTCGACCATTGCGCCTTAACACAGAGATTAGGGCTTTGTTAGCGGATGATGTCCAGGTAATGGGGATCTGGGTAGAGAGAGTTGAGGAGCAGGGCTAAGAGGCGGTTAGCGTCGTGTAGGCAGTGTCCTGGGTACTTTATGAACTGGCAGGCTTGGCTCAAGGACGGCTGCAGGTCTGAGTACTGCTTGTTACCCGGCATGTCCTCCAGCGCAGCCAAACCCTGAGAACACAAACAGAGTGGAAGCGCCTAACCAGGTGAACAAAGACTGTGGAAGTAATAACTCATATTCTCAAGCTGATATTTTATTGAAAATGTAAACCTCTGCATTACTGAAATAATGCAATTAAAAATCATTAATGTTTTTATTACTACTACTTTTATTACTGTTCAGTTCTCATTGGTATAAAATGACATGAATAAAAGTTCCTAAGCATCATTGTATATTCCTGTAGCTTATACAAACTCCATTTATTACAGAAAGCAATTGGAGCAAAAGCAGCCCCCCACCCAAAGTAAAAGCAACACTACTGAGTGTGTATGTTTGTAGGTCTAAAAACGTCTCACTAGAGACTGAAGAACACCCCTGTAGTAAAGCCTCTTACCTGCTGGGTCTTAGGTGATAACTGCAGCTCTGTTCCTGGTTGGAGACGTAACTGACCCTCCGAAGGTACTTGTACCATGAGGAAGACTGACATGCTTCGAGCAACAACTCGAAATCTACAATGGATGTACAATAAATAAACAAATAAATCAAATCAAATCAAATTTTATTTATATAGCGCTTTTTACAACACGTTGTCACAAAGCAGCTTTACAATTGTATGGGTCCAGATCCCTAATGAGCAAGCCAGAGGCGACAGTGGCAAGGAAAAACTCCCTATGATGGTGGGGTTTAGGAAGAAACCTCGGGAGGACCGAGACTCAAAAGGGAACCCATCCTCCAATGGGCAGCCCGCTAGCGGAAGTCCATATTCAAGTTTCAAATAATAAACAAAACAAAACAAAACACACAACGGTCCTCCTCTCACCTGTTGGAAAGTGGGGACTTCCTTCCTAGACCGATGGCCCCCAGGATTCCCGAGCTGAGCCGCTCTTCCGCCAACTGGGCCAGCCGCTTCTGGAACGCCATCAACGTCAGCACCAGCATCTCCAGCCCGTGTGGGTCCTCCTGATCCACCTGGACCTGCAGCAGGTGTAAGGCTTTGTGCCACCACAGGAACAGCTTGGCCTCGTCAGCTGGCCCACTGCAGTAATGTTCAGAAAGTCATAGTCATAGTCACTTAAATGACGTTCTAAAGTCTGAATATTCAACTGTGGTGTTCTAGGTGGGAGAGACGGTTCTCTTTCTGTAATATTTTGTGAACCTTTTCATGTTTCATCTTTGGTTCAGCCATGCTCATTTTCACAACATTATCTTATCAATGATATGGTCAAATTAAAATTAATCTAGCCTAAGTACCAGGAGGTAATATAATTATTAATTAATTATTAACTGATCTTCTCCCCATAAATCTAGTACTCAGTGATGCAGAGCATTCGCCAGAGGCTCATTTCTTCAAAATCACAGATGGATAATCACAATGTTTATTTCTATAAACAAGGCTACAAAACACCTCCACTGGTCTAAACCGAGCCTGAAGGTGCTGCAGTTACCTAGGAAAGACTTGGTTGATCCAGGAGTTGAGCAGCACCAGAGTCCTCTTTTCGTTGAGCAGGGTTTGCTCCAAGTTGAGCTTCTGGAGAATGTAGACGTAAAGGGTAAGGTAGCTGCCTAGAGCCAGGCTCTCCTGGATGAAGTCCTCAGCAGTCAGCTCAGGGACCTGAAGGGAGGCCAGGATAGGTCCCCAGCCAGAGTACTGATCCATACGGCTGCCTGAGGTACAAGAACATTCACAGGAACACAGCAGATTCATCTACCTCAGCTAACCAACACTGAAAGAGAAAAAGTCCAAATTTACAGAAAAAGAGATTTTGGTTTCAAAAGATTCGCCTTATATAAACATTTTAAAACTAAACCAGAAAAGAACGTCTTAAAGGATGAGAACCAACTCGCTTCTCTGTGCTGACAGGCTATTACCATCGCTGAAGTAGGACATTATGCAAGCCTCGGTAGTGAGTGTCATGTGACGCACAGAGGCCAGGCATCTGCAGGCAGCTGTGAGCAGAGGCAGCACCAGTGGGCCCCGGGCCCTTTTCTCCACCCAGGAGTGGAGCTTCGTACCAAGCCCTTCTGCCGTGGACATGCTCGCTCCATTCAACAGGGTCAGCATCTCTGCAAACAGACTGCAGGTGGCCATGTGTCTTTGCTGGAGGTCTGTTTCTGATGGAACAAAAGAAGGACAATGATGCTGTATTTATCTTAACGGACTCATTTCCAGAAGAAATGAAACGAAATGAAACAAATAATGATAAATGAAGGGTTCCACAAGAGCTTAGAAACTCTAGTCATTGTGTCAATTATAATTAAATACACACACAAACAGATGCACACGCTCATGAACACACACTTACTTTAGAAAAAAAATATCTAACAATTATGTGCACTGAAATCCTGAACTATTTAACTTAATAAATTTTGTTTGGTGACAAGTTCAGACCTGTTATAGCAAATAGTAATAAAAGTCATGTTCTCTTACCAGGGGGGTTGAAAATGACAATGCATTCCAAAAGCCTCTCCATTTCAGTCTCTAATGAGGCCAGACTGATATTACCATTCTGATCCAGAGATGTCAAAAACTGCACCATCAGATGTAGAAAGGACTGGCACTTTAAAGTCATGTCCTAATAAGAGAGAACAGAGGGACCAGGGCAAAAAATATCCACCTTAAAAATATTGTGGAAAATGCAGAACATTTTTGCTGTAATTAGAGGAGAATTGTGCTAACCTTGTGATACAATACATCAAAGGTAGATCCAAAACCAGCAGCCATTTTGAGAAGTTTGATAACTAGTTGTGAAGGAGTGTCTCGGCTGAGAACGAGAGAGGCTGGATAATGTGTGTTCACATAGCCTGTGACATTCTGGTAGGAGGAGAAGTCCACTAAATGCCAGGGTAGAGAGGCTGACTGGCCAAGAAGGTTTAAAAGGGGAGATTCCTGTGGAAGAGAGTGAGAGAGTGAAAGTCAGGAGACAGTAAATACAGATTCGTTATTAAACATCTGCTTAACCGGAACAAGGCTGGACCCTCCAGATTGTATTGGGTGTCCAAAAATTTTTGAACTCGCCATCATTAAGAAGAGTAATTGCACAGAGTAGATCATCTCTAACTCTGCACAAGAGTCAGACTGCAAGCTTACTTATTATGGTGACTTTTCCATTTTTCTGAGCTGACTAAAAAAACCTTTCGGTGGTCATTAAATCCAAAAAACTCAGGCTAGACTGAGTAATCGAAAAGAAACCCCAACATAGATTAAGACTGGTTATATAAATGCACCCACTCACAGGCTTGTTAAGAAGGTAGTCCTCTTTAGCCAGGAATACCATCAGGTAGAGGAGGTAGACCACCATGACTTGTGCACTAGCAGAAGGCTGTGGGCTCACAGCACCACTTAACACACTGACCCAGTTGACTTCACACAGCACTTCACCCAAGAACAGGAAACAGCTCTTTGGACTTCCTCTTTCAACCTGGACAGCACAAACTTAGGCTTATAACAAGTGGGAAAACACCAATTATAACTGCAATAAAAAACTGCAATGCCTTTTACTCATGCACTCAACCATTTAGGCACAAAACCTTTTAATGATAGAACATGACGGTATGTTTGAAGTATGTAGTGCTACGCTATGAGTGTGTGAGCTTCTCACGTTGAAGAACTGGTTCATGATGGCCTGGTCTGGATGGAGGTCCTTCCATGGCAGATGGCTGTACTCTGTGTGATAGGTGTACAGCAGGTATTCGGGCATCTTAGGGGAGGTGCAGCTCTCACAGTACTGCATAAGGTGGTGCCACAGAGCTCCTCTTTGCCCTGGCAACAGGCGGTCTGTACCAACAACGAAGGACATTGGGAATCAATTAAGTGGCTGGATTTCACAGAAATGTCAGAAATAATCGACAGGATTGGCGTTTTATATATTTACTTGCTCAATATTACAATGTTAACAGAAAAAAAGATTACATCACTGGGGAACGGAGTTTAATGTTTGGTTGATCATCTGATTAAAGCCTCAAGGTAAATCCTCTTTTCATACCTTTGAATTTGTCATGCAAGGTCTCAGTCAGCCGTGTAAACAAGCTGACCTGGCCGACTGCTACCAACGTATCAGACTCAAGCCAGGGAGAACAGCGAGGATTGCTGTGGTTTGAAACAAAACATGGAAGACAGTTAGTCATTATATTAGCCATAACTCACTTTTATGTCATGGAATGAGCAAAAAGAACCTTACCTTGCATCTTCTGTGTCAAGCACTAGAATCCATGGTCTGAAGAGTTTTGTCATTTTTGAATGAAGGTCCTCAAGAGCTACATTTAACAATGATGTACAGAAATCAATTTAAAAAACCCACTAAACATTAAACATTGAAACACCAACAGCAAACATTAAACATTAAAACACCAAGACTAAACATTAAAAGCTCACAATCACAATATGAAAAAAATCTCAACACATCAGCAGATCAGTGAAGCAGTAACAATAGGAAAGGCAATCCTTCGATTCTGGACTATCAATAAGGAAAACAGAAAATAAGTGGAAAATAACTGGAACAGCTTTACTATGCACATAGCTAATTATGCAGTAAAGCTTACAGTGCTATACTATACTCAGACATTTTACTGGAAATGGTTTGTTAGAGTATCAACTGAATTCATTCTGATTTTGAATACTTACTGGATATGACTGAAATCACACACAATGAAATCATTTCATTCATGTGTGGAATATGTTGAATGTATTAATATGAATGTGTTAATAGTACACTTCAGTGTTTTCAGTGTTTAGCAGCTGAATATACAGCACATCACAAAATCCTAAAATACTGTTAAATAAAAAACACCTTTGCCCAGTCAATCAACTCTGAAAATATCAAAATTGTGGACTTTAATCCTAAAACTGTGCATCATTCATACCTTTGACCAATCTTGCACTCCCCAGTGGCTCCTTGCTACAACTGTTGAGCTCCTGATCAATGAGGTAATTAATGAGATAGTCCCAGAAACCTTTCATTTCCTCCATGTATGGCCTCCATTTGGAAAGGAGGCCAAAACTGCGGAAGTCTCCTTTTGACAGACGGAGCTTGAGAAAGTAGTTTGAAAGCCACTCTATCGTTTCATCAACCTGAAGGAAAACCCAATGTTGAGAAACAAGAGAATTAAAGTGAAGAATATCTGTGCACTTTTCTGTGAACGCTTTTGTATAACAAGGCTTCAGTGGAAATAAATGTTCTAGCTCTTGTAAAAATAAAAGCAGGATTTGCTTTAATAAATGTGGATGCAGTGTTGTACCTGCTGTGGGGAGAGGAGGGCAGAGTGCGTGGAGGATTTGGATGCCTTCTTCTTCAGATAAGAGGAGCAGCCAAGTGCTCGCAGCGAAGACCTCCAGCATTCAGCACTGAGGAGCTGCTCTGAAGAGCCTGTCAGACAGAAATATCTCAGATTCCAATTTAATCTACAGGCCCGGTCAGCTGCCAAAAAGAGCCTTTCATTCATTTTATGAAGGGCTTGGTAATTACCTAAAGAGGTGAAACAAGTGTGACAGAGGAATAAAACGGTGCTGCTACATACTTCACATATGCACAAGATCCAAGTTCACAGGGGTCAGCGTCAACATACTGTACGAATTATATTCACAGCTCAAAAATGATGAAAATCAGACACCCTTAAACATATTTCTAGCAATTGTAATAATCAGCATCAACAGGAATTTGGCCAGTTGTATATTTCTTTACTGTGGTCATTCCATTAATGAATAACCTCATACAGAATCAGCAAACATAAATGTACACTCGTACCCACTGGCCTCGTTTCTCATATTTATTTTATCTATGTACAATGGTAATATTTTGAGTAAATCAGTACATCTAATGTTCCCAGCACCTGCAGTGTGAACACAGCACATGTTCTGCATAACTGGACTCAAACTGAGAAGGACCAAACTAGAAAAGAAATTTGAGTGTAATAGAATCGTCTATGATAACTCAAAGTTAGATTTGAGTTACGATTGTCTAATATGGCCGTATACTCCCAAGTATACTTTATGGACAAAAAAGCGTTGACACCTTTACTGATGTCATTTACAGCACTTGGCAGATCATCTTATTCAGTGTGACTTATCTACTTATCATGACAGTATGTGCACTTCCTGGGAATCGAACCCATGACCTTGGTGTTACTAGGACCATGGTCTCCTCGCTCTAGCAGGTGAGCTAGAAGAGGATGACTCACTGTGCGTGAGAAGCCTGAGGACATCGCTATAATGGTCTGGAAACTGGTAGAGCAGCAGCTGGGTCCAGTGCTTGCAGAAGAGGTTAAAGGGCATGAGGACCTCGGACTCAGGCTCCAGGCCACAGGCCGTGAGGGCCAAGTGGACGAGCTCCATCAGTCGGCTTCGCTTTGGGAAGGGCGGAAGATTGGCACACAGCCACTGTCCCAGGTCAAACTATAGGAGCAAGAACATGTAATGGTAAGTACTCACTAGTTAATCATTCAGCTTCTACTAATGGTGAGAACAGGTGCTAAAATATAAAGTGAAGTGCATGGTAACACAAAAAAGGGAGACTGTGGAGGGACTGCCGAATGTTTTCAAATGGAAAGTATAATAGTTGTGAAGAAAAAGACCAAGCTGGAGTGATGTCTTACGGACAAACTTCCACTTCCTCTTTTCCATCAGGGGAATAAACTAATTAGGTCTTTTGATACAAGAAGGGAATGTGGTAATTAAAGGTTAACCTCAGCAACACCTTTAAAAGCCAACATCTCTTTTCAATCTCACAAAACAGATGTTCATCAATTCTCTGACCTTTACACAAAAATAGTAGCAAGTCACACACACCTCCCTCCCCAATTCTCCCTTGATTCCCAAATTAGAAAATCTCCAGCACTGTTTTTGTTCCAATGTTATTTGCCCTAAAATAATTCTCACTCCTGAGTCAAAAGGACATGTTAAAACTAAGCAAGCATCGTAAGCTTCGCTTAGAGAAACTGCCCGTGAGAGACCTACTTTTGTAAGGAGCATGAAGATGACGTCTCCACTGTCCCTGTGGAGGTCCACCACCACCTCCTCATACAGAGCCACCAGTTCAGAGGGAGATGCGTTGGGGGTGAAGTAGGGAGAGAGCAGGTTACACAGCCGCCTGTTCTGCAGGATGGTCTTTAGAACACGCCTGCACTCCGTTGGAGTGTCCCGGATAAAGACCTGGGTGAAGGCAAACACAGTCACTGTTTACTACAGTACAACCCCAGTAATACGTGCTTCATGTATATATTTACCCATTTTCATCCAGTTTTACAGTTATATGTACTTAACCATATAAAATATGGTTACCATATAAACATTTTACCTAGCAAACCTTCCAAAGGAAAGGAAATAAATTAATTACAGAAAATAAAACAACATGGAAGTTTAGTGGCTACTGATTGAATAGGTTTGCAGAAGGGAAGTTTCCACACCATACCTGTCCCAGAATCTCCACACAGGAAGTGAAGAACTGACGGGTGGGTGGATGTCTTTGGGTGTCCTCACAAACGAAAGACACAATCTGATAGAAGGCTGCAATGCCCACCTTCTGGAAGGGTGGAGAAGGGTGTAGCTTGTGGGCATTAACGAGGGTCCTGAACATGGAAAGAGAGGAGAGGAGATGAGATGGCACATTCCTGCACCCCTACACTAAGTTCAGCTAATTTCAGGACACTGTGTGAAACAGGCCAGTAAAAGCTACTTCAGAAAAGTACTGACGTGATGAAGTTCTCGGTGTGCACAGCGGCCTCAGCTAAGCTCTGATGAACGGGCTTAACAGCATCCGCATGCAGCTGCTTGATGTCAGCCTTCAGGGACTGGATCTGGTTGTGGACCGGCTCGAGTTTATGCATGCCTGCATACTGGAATACATATGGAAGATGGAAGATTTGATCGGCCGAACAGGAGATACAGATACACAACGCATCTTTATGGTTACTGATGTAAACATCAGAGGTATGTTTAGGCTGAATCTAATGTAAAGGCACCATGACTGTGACTGATGTAGGCGGGGCCCTGGCCGTAACGTACAAGCACCTTGACTGTGATGTGGGCGGGGCCCTGGCAGGGCAGTAACGTACAAGCACCTTGACTGTGATGTGGGCGAGGCCCTTGCAGTAATGTACAAGCACCTTGACTGTGATGTGGGCGGGGCCCTGGCAGGGCTGGCCCCCTTTGCCCCTGCACTCCAGCTGCATGGAGAGCTGCTCCTCACGATTGGTGTAGAGCTGAGGCAGAAGCTCCAGCAGCTCGTTGTCCAGAGCCACCTGCTGCGTCTCCCGCACTGCCGCCAGCCTGAAAGCCAGTTAAAACCTCAGTGAGGGAGGAGTTCACTCGCACAGAAATACTGACAAAAAACTTTTATTACCTAATGAGACCCATATTGAGAAAGAATAACCACACTTGGACAAAGAGGCAAATATAACTTTTGAGAAATGCTGAGAATATATATACACTTCTGCCCTTAATAATGAAGGGAAACCCATAATGATCGAGTTACAATAAACAATACTTGCAGGCACATTAATGAGATGCCCACTATTCCAGAAAGTATAATGTGTATCTCACTTGGCCTGGTGTTGAAGGTTAGTAAGGTCATGCTGAATGAGTAGAGTGGACGCCTGCTCATCGGACAGGCTCCCCGTGGGAATATCAGGCACTGGGGCTTTCACAGGCACCAGGAGCAAGGCTGAATGAGGAGCATCGTGTTTCTTCAGGTTGGTGAGGATACGTTCTCTTGCTGGAAGGAACCAATGGAGGCTCAATAGTGACTCAAAGGACAGCTCTCTTCAAAGTAACAGTCATTTTATTAAACCAAGACCAAACTGAACTAAAATTTAAAGTGATACAGTAGTAATCTTTACCCGTAGTCCAAATTTCTGTTAAGACAAACAGGTGTCACAAAAAGCTGTCGCTCTACTGAACACCCATGAAAAGACTCTATGAAGAACAGACATATCAGCCTCCCTGATCACACAACACCACAAAACGGGTGGTACGTTCCGGACCTGTGACTTGCTGAGACAGTCGGTCACAAATCAGTTTTAACATTTGCTATAGGCTTTAATAACTCTAGCTCACAAAGGTAGCAGCAGTCTTAGAAAAGGTGTACAAACCAGCCTGAGGATTGATGAAGTCGGTGAAAATGGAGTTGCTGCTGATCTGGGAGAATGAAGGCTCCCGTTTCACCTGGACCCACAGACTACGAACTTCATTCAGTTCATGCTGAATTCGCTCAATATCCATATACTCCATCCATAATTCCTAAACCACATTCAAAGACTCCTTATTAGTATGAGCATTAAAACTCTCTCTCTCATATATATATATATATATATATATATATATATATACATACACACACACGCACGCACGCACGCACGCACGCATATATACAGTTATAATTATAGTTAAATATATATATATAATTATAACTCGTGGCTGGGTCTGACCTGCTGGCCCTGCATGATTTTGGCGAGCCGATGAGCATCGTATTGCTTTGGTAGAGAGGGCAGGTACGCCTCCTGTTTCTGTAGGTTCTCATCATCCATCCATGCAGCAAAGGCACTGAAAAGTCTTTCACACAAAATGAAGTCATTTAGATGTCCAGCCTTGAGCAATACAATGCTGATCAACAAGCATTATATTCCTTTTAATAAATGCTGCATGTAAGAACATGTTCGTCACTGAACAATCTTATTTACAAATGTTTCATTACAAAGGCGTACCTAACCAGCTCGACGTGGAGCTCAGGAGACGTCATGCACTGGGTGATGGGGGTGCCAGGGGTGCCCTCAGCCTCAGCCTCGCCGCACGGGCTCGGCACCTTCAGCGCCATGCCGGCCGCGTGGTGGAAGTCGCACACCTCCACCAGCCGCTGCCGCAGCTCCTTCAGCAGGGCAACGTGGGCGGTGCTGTGGAAGTAGCGCATCCCGATGCAGCCTTTAGCTTCCAGCCTGAAAAAGGGAGGAGGGTTTACTAACCGTAAAGTACATGAGAGACGGCAGTGACTGCTACGCTACAGCTGCTACGCTACAGCTAAAGCGATTTAGGAACAAACCTGTGGTTTGTCCAGGGGTCAATGAATTTTTTTTAATGAATTCCACAATTTTTATTTCCTGCCCATTTGGCCCCATTAATGTTTTTTTTTAAACACTAAAAATTTTACTAAACACTGGTATTCTTGACACTAGTCAGTTTATGCTAGCATGAGGATATGTTTTTGTTAGGGTTAGAAGTCCTTACAAAGCACTTCTGTAAAGGACATTTGCCAAATGCTATAAATGTAAATGCTGTAATAGTGGATGATTTAAGTACAAGATGGATCTAAACCCACATTCATAAATGATTCAATCCCAGTGACGTTTCGTCCACTCTGAGCTGTGGCTCTGTTGTAACAACAGCGCTGAACGTACCCAAACTCGGGTCCAGGCTGGCGGAGGTACAGCTGCAGGAACTTCTGCCAGATGAGCGGCAGGAGTGGGTGATCTGCTGGTGTGGCCAGGGCCTGCTGAGCCCAGCGGTACACCATCAACCTCTGTAGAGAGGGAACCACGTGCAGCTTCAGCCGCACCTGAGCCTTCTGATTGGAAGAAGAAATAGCATATTTATAGCATATTTTATACACACACACACAAACGGGAGTAGAAGCAGTGAACTGCACCTTGAGGGCCTGGTCAGGGGTGAGAGCAGAGCTGGAGAGCAGTTCGTGCTCCACACAACGCCGCAGTTGAGAGTCTTCTTCAAAGATGGATTCCATGTTTAAGACTAACCAAGCAAACCATACCTAAGACCAAGTAAAATATATGACAATAAGAGGATGACATTTAAGACTCAAGACACACACAGATCTTTTAAAACTCCTCATTTAATTGTATTTTTTATGTGTTATCTCGTCTTTCTGATCCTGTTATGGAAATGAAAGAAAAAGAATTCAAAACACATTTTTTCACTGCCTTCCAGGCCAATATACACACCTCACCAGTCAAAGCATTGCCCTCAATAAAGGAAGGAGTGATGTTTCCTGCCACAATCCATCCCATCAGAGATGACAACAGACCCTTGTCACCATGGTAACCTAGTGCATTCTGTAGAGATGGTTTTTGGTCACAAAATGTGTTTGCATTTTTATAT
Organism: Tenebrosternarchus preto; assembly: GCA_025802075.1. Classification (NCBI taxonomy): domain Eukaryota; kingdom Metazoa; phylum Chordata; class Actinopteri; order Gymnotiformes; family Apteronotidae; genus Tenebrosternarchus; species Tenebrosternarchus preto. The sequence goes on from JAOYMR010000005.1 coordinate 8,863,261, forward strand.
TTTACAGTGCTTGATGACAAACTGCCATTCTTGCTTTGAGATGGTACACAGCACCTTATGCTGTTGGTAGAGCAGTTTATGGAGACACTCTTCCTGCTGGTGGAGAAAGGCAGCATGGCACAGATGGTCCACAAGGTACAGGATGGTTCTGTCTCTGTGCCAGAGGTTCTGCTCAATCAAAACCTGCAGCCAGAACTCCAGAACGGCTACAGCTCCGACGCAGCCAACTCTGGAGCTCTCTAAGATGTGGGCCTGGAACAGGGGTGAAGAAAGGATTCTCTCAGAGAACCTTCTAGCCATCAACCATCTGTCTCACACATTCCCTTAAGATATGGTTTATACCTTTTGGACTATTTAGAAAAAGGAACTGGCAACAACATAAAGTCATACCTGGATCATACTGTTGAGCAGCTTGATGTTCTCACAGCTGGAAGAACCTATAAGATGCTGGGCCACTTTGTGTGTGACCTGTTGGGTCACTCCCTGGGGTGTCCCACTGTCTAGCTGAATGAACTGCTGGATGCAGTTTAGAAACCTGAAAGACACACAAAATATAAGAGGAATAAACAAAACACCAAGGCAATAAACTACACCTGTTCTACCAGACTCAAGATATGGTCAAACTCAAATGTCATTAGTGTTCAAGACCATAATCAGGAATCCAACAACCATATTTACTTTAGTGCCCAGCGGAAAGAAAAATTCAGAATGTCAAAATTTGCAAGCACCAAAACAATGAACAGTGAAACATTAAACCACTCCATTCTGAATCCATCCTCAAGGGCTTCTCAACCTTACCAGTCTGGTATTATCCATCTGTACTGCCTACTTGTTCATTAAATGAATACTCAACAATTAGATTACAAAATGCAACAAAAGGCAAAAAGTTGTCAAAAAACAGGCGAACTGGTAGGAAGTAAGAGAATGTACTGGCACCATCTGGCCCTCAAACTATGTTAATTTCAGAAATCACAAGAGTACCACTAGAGGCAAGAAAAAAAAAAGTGTAGAAATGTTCTGATGACATAAATATCTCCTAACTGTTCATTCTTCAGTAGGTAGAAGTGGCAGTGATAACTCAGTGGTAGGATATTATCCAACACGTGGATCACAGCTTTCAGGTGGCGAGACTGGACTAAGATCTTCAGCAGAGGAATGCCTTCACTGCAAAATCGCTCCAGACTAGAGCAAGAAAAACAGTCAGTGAGTTTGCCATCTTAAGTTACGCACTACACACAGTTTTGGCAAAGAAATCAATCAGAGAAAACATGCAAAAATATAACCGACTTATATAACTGAGTAACAGGTCACTTCCAAACCTGTGGCCAATGGTGGTCATATCGAGTGCCAGGAAACACCCGATGGGGATGCCTGCTTTGATCGCTTTGAGCACAGGGTGCATGGTAGGCGAGTCTGTGACCTCGGGCACAGTGGGTACAGTGGAGGAGGGCAGTGGGCACCAAGCGTCCTGGGGTGCCCTCTCATTGGCGTGGAGCTTGAGGCGCAGCACAAGGTCCCATGCCCACTGGTTAAAGGAGGTCTCTGGGGTCTGGCCCATTCGCATGATGCTGGCTAGGTAGGACACCTACAGAGCAGGGAACAACAACCACGAAATAAAGAAAGGATAAGAAGTGAGAGAGGGCGAGAGAGAGGGAGAGAGAGAGAAGCAGGAATAGGTAGAGGGAGAGAGAGGCAGTTGTGTAAAAGAACCAAAAGTTTGGCTAAGCACATAAGTAGGACAACAGCAGCCTGTTGACAGTATTAGAATAGTTTCTGAGCACAGAAACAGTGCCATCCAGAGAGCATGCTTGATAAACACCCTCTATTTTCTCTGCTTTATTTACATTTTGAGCCTGTTTAACTAGTACCTGTTTAATTCCCTCAGAGATGATACCGGCGTAGGGTTTATCCGTGAGGTATTTCTGATAAGCCTCCACCACCACCAGCGCCACTTCACTGTGCAGTGCAGCAGACAGGGCAAGGCTGCCATTCTAAAGGCAAAATAAAGATTTAGCATGACTGACAAGGGTAGCCATGTTGAGCAAATAAGTCATGGCAAATGAGGTGATATGATTACTATATTTGCTTTCATGACAGTTTCCCCTCTGTACGCTTGGTATGGAGTAATAATGTTTATATGTGTGTTTACACCACACATATGTCAGTTTTATTTAACACCTGTCCCCACCCCCAGAACATTTGAACTTCATGGAAATTGGGAAAAGTTCAGTGGAGTGAGGCTGCAGGCAATTTGTGCTCACAAGCTGGAACCCCCAGTTAAGGCCCTCCAGGGTGATGCAAGCCAGTTTGTTCTCCACTGCTGCCAGACTGTAATCCAGGAGCCAGCTGCGAATGACTGCAACCTCAGCTGGGCTTGGGCTCCACAGGTGCAGGGGCAGCTCCTTAAACAGGTACAAGGACACCTGGAGGAAAGAAGAGGAGAAACAGAGAAGACCCTATGAAGACTACGGAAAGCCCATCAGACATACACCATTAGGCATATTTAATACTAGTTATTTTTAAAAGTTTGGAAAATTTGGAATTTTCATGGAATTTCTGGAATATCATGGAATTTTAAAAGTATTATTCCAGACATGGGAAGTCAGTGGATTTGATAATTTTTTGGAAGTCATGGAATATCAGGGACTTTTTTTTGTAACATCTTATATACAAATATAACATTTTGGTAATTGGTGAATATGTTTCCCATACAGAGTGCGTGGTCAGTTGATATTTGCACTTAACAAAGGCAGCCTGCTTTTCTGTTCATTACAGGTCATGGAAATTTTTTGTCAGGTAATATCAGGGAAAAGTCATGGAACTTGACATTTCACTTAAAGTGGGAACCCTTATTAATTACTTTCATTATAAACATGGCTTCACTTTTTGAAATCTAGAACAGAGTTCATCAAAGGGGAGAACTGACAGTCACTCCCAACTGTACTCACCATGCCAACCTTCTCGATAGTCTCCCTTAGTCTCCTCAGAAGAACAGAGATGATGTGAGGGTGGGCTGAAGCTATGGCAGCCAGCAGCTCTCTGCCCACTTTGGAGAAGATCTCGCGTGTGGCCACACTGACGTACGACACCTGAGGCACGGGGAATGATGTTCGATTTGGTTTACTGAGTAAAAAATACCAGAGAGTGTGGGGTAGACCAGTGTGGGGTTTTCTCCTCTCTATTTTAGTGATGAGAAAGAGACTGGTGCAGAATGTAACAGTGAAAGTGAAAGAGGTTTTTGAACTGAAGAAGACCTTGCACAGCTAACTGCACTGAACTCATCTCAAAACATGCACAAAAAAATATCATTGATGTCTACTCCTCTTAAAAACTCTGAAGAACTCTTTTGGTGACGTTATTATTATATCAGCACCAAAAGAGTTCGTTGTATGTTATTTTGCTTTCACAAAGCAAAGAACTGGGGATTAAAAAGTTCAGCAAACCACCTCATAAATCTCCAAAACGATGGTTGTGACAAACTCAGGGTCTGCGTCAGTGCGTTTGGGCTGGGCCATATGTGCAAATGTGGTCAGCAGGCAAATTCCATCTGAGCTGTTTATCTCTGCCAGCCAGGCCTCAAACTTCTCCTTGTGACTCGGTTCTAGACAGAGAAACAGGTGATCGTGCACACGCAAACACACACACACACACACACACACACACACACTTTCCTTTCCACTTTACTGCATTATGCATGCGGCAGTTGACCTTGCAGATTTTACAACACACGGTGAGAGCAAGGATTAAACACAGCTTGCTTCTTTTGAACATTTACCATGTAAACCCTCATCAGGGCAAGCATGTAGTTGTGAGACAAAGTCACATTACTATAGTCACATTACTATTACTACATATTACACATTACAAAGTCACATTACTATAGTCACATTACTATAGACACATTACTATTACTACATATTACACATTACAAAGTCACATTACTATAGTCACATTACTATAGACACATATTACACATTACAAAGTCACATTACTATAGACACATTACTATTACTACATATTACACATTACAAAGTCACATTACTATAGACACATTACTATTACTACACATTACAAAGTCACATTACTATATTTAGTTGCGGGACATCCCAAAAAATGTTGGCTTAACTTTGCCTTTAACCAGTACAGAAGCCTCCCCTGCGGTTCAGGGCTCCACATGGTTTGGTGCGGCTGCTCTTACTTTGAAGACCTTGAATGCAGCTCTCGACGCTCACGCTGCAGCTCAGCCTGTCCATGCCGTCCGTCTCCACGCACTGCATGATGTAGAAGATCTTCCAGAGCATTGAGCTGGACAGGGTTCCATAAGGCATCTCAGACATGAAGAGCCAAATGCCCAACCTATGAGTGGGGGGAAATCAGGGTGGGTGGATCAACACTAGTATTGTTTTCTGATGCTTTGCCGGTTTTACTGAGAACAGTTTTGATTTCAGAAAGCTCTAGCAGGTTAGAGAATCAAAGTATCTCATATACACATACACACAAACACATTTCACTTCAGAGGTTCAAGCCAGTCAATTAACAAAAATGCGTTCACCTCTTGGCCTTGAGGACATGCAAGACGGCGCGGAGGAAGAGGTGGTCAAACTCCACCTGTAGTTTCTCCATGGAGAAGGACTGCTCCTGCATGGTGGTTCTGCCCACCCCAGTTAGACTGATGTACTGGGCCCAGTGGTCACTGACGTAGCACAGTGTAATCCTGGCGCATAAAAGGGAGAACATGCAGGACTCAGTCTGCCACAGGGCAATGGTGCACTGAATATAAAAGGAACCACCTAACCAGCTTTAGGTTCACAGTCTGAACTTGTGTAAATGGAACATCAGAATCAGTCTACTGGTTAGCACAAAAGGCCTAATATTAGGAATGAATGAAGAAGTTACATTGATATAGTGCCTTCCTCAGAACCCAAGGTCGCTTCACAAGCGACACACAGCTTTTACATCCAATCAACACACTGATGAGAAGCAGCAGCCAATTGTACACAGCGTACTCCCAACCAGAAAACCACACACACACACACACACACACACACACACACACACACACACAGCCCCCTGAGGGACTGTATCGGGCTCAGGAAGGGGAGACAGGACACGGTCCATTACAGCGCAGCACACTCACAACTGGACATGCAGACACACAGACATTCACACAAAATCACACCTGGACAATTTAACCCAATCTCTCCGTTTTATCTAATGTCTAGAGATCTTCTCTCATCTCTATGAGAACATGGAAACTCCACCCATACAGGGACCCAGAAGTAAAGAAGCAAACTGTCCTAATCCACTGACAGCCCAGAGGTAAAGTTAATTATGCGAACCTGGATTCCTGCATATTCCTATTTATCTGCTGAATTAAACTCCTGTAAGGAGTAAATTAAAAAATGCTGAGTTCTGTAAGAGAAGAAATAGTTTACCTCATCATGTGGCCAATCCTTTTCACGAACTGCCGGTAACGTGCGCGATTGTAGGTCTGCAGACCAACAGCCAACAGCTCAACCAGCGATGATGCAAAAGCAAAAATCTTCATCATTTTCTGACTGGTAGTGGCTTGAGGTTGGTAGTGGCCTGACACACAAACAGCAGTGCAAATAACACAGTGCACTCATAAAAGTCTCAATGATAACTTCTGTTATTTTGGGGTCATTCCGAATGATCCGTATGCAGCTGAAATGTACATGGATAAGAAGGTTAAGACGTTGAACGGCTGCGTTGTACAGCCGCGGGCTGGTGTGGCTGCCTGACCTGTTGAGGACATCCCCAGTAAGTGCTTAAAGAGCTCATCAAAAGGAAACTGTGAGAAGAGAGTGATGAGATCGTCCTCGGCGAGCAGCAGCCAGCTAGTCTCTGGATCTTCATCCTGAGGAAAGTGGGGAACGCAGTGCTGTGGTATTGTATAGTGGTCATCATTGGATGTACAACCATAGTGGTCATTTCTCTACAGTGCATTAGTGTTTGTTTTCAGTCATACTTGGCATGATTCAGGGCCCCCAAACACAGGAGATACTTCCTTTACTTTCTCATCTATTATCACGTTGGACCAAAGTGTAACGGTGTTCATTACCCAACCCTCACTAACAACTTTTTTTTTTTATTGTTTACATTTTTTATGAGCTTCAATAAAGGAAGACATAAGAGAGCATCAAAAATAACTACTGACCTCTTCTCCCCCCTCATCTACCAGAGTCCAGTTAGCAGATGCAGGTCCTGAGTAACTGTTATTACTTTTTACATCATTGGGCTTCACATTGCTCAGAAAGTCAGAACGATCCCTGAAATCACACAAAAACTGCTGCTGATCATAAATAGCAAATAAATAAATAATACATTTCATATCTGTAAGGGATCTGCACATTAAGAAAAACAAATAGGAGCAAGCAGAGTGTAGATCAAATGGTCCCTAAACACACTGCTGTGGAAAGAGCAAAGCTGGTTATGTACTGTCAGAGTCCTCACCTCACTGGAGACATGAGAATTGCCAGGGCCTGCATAAAATGATAAACTCCAGACGGATTGTCCAGCACTTTTATCTGACAGTAAAAAGAGATGGAGAAAAAAAAACAGCACAGCAGTGGAATTAAGGTTTTGATTGCTGTCTTAATGTAGAAATGATAAATGTCAATGTAGAAATTATTAAATTTTAGGAAGGTTCACAAATTTCACACATCTTTCTTATCCATTACTGCTTTATAAGTCATCACCTCTAAGGTTCTCACATTAGGGGTTTCCCTTGTCAATATTATACATTGTAATTTTTCATAAATAATGTAAACACTCATGTATATATTGTTTCTGAGGTCTGATTAAAATTAGTGAATTAATTGTTTACATAAAGATCCCCTGTGTTTATATCTTTCTCCACCAAAGAACTTTGATGTAATACTATCTCTAACACCATCAGGATGAAAGAGGAGTTGTTTTTAAAAAAAAAAAAAAAAAAAAAACTGGATTATGGCCAATAAGTAAATGAATTAATTCCAGACATAGAATGTGTTAAGGATGTGACAATTTCCAGTCACTTTAGCCAATGTGTTCATTGATCTGAGGAAATGTATAACCTATAATAGGATGTGCTTCATCTCATACTGCTTTAACATAGACAATCTGACCTCAGTTATTTGTGGGTGAAGCCAGATCTATATAGATCCATGTAGAACTGTGGAACTAGGTAACAGACCCAAACATTAGGTAGTCACAGTCTACCTTTTGAATATTATGCTTCCATCTTGACGGGCCACCCCATAAGAAATGGCAATGGGCTTACCTAGTTCATTAAAATACATTTTGACTATTGAGAGCAGATATTAAGAAAATAAATACACCCTGGGAAATCACTCATCTTTCCTACATTAACTTGTCCTATTAAAGACTACGGCAAACCTTTCCAATGCTAAAAATCTACTTGAACTTGATCCAGTAACTTCTGATAGTTATGCTGGAACAAATATTTTGCATAAGAGGCCTATATCAATGTCCAAATAACCATGACCAGAAGTGTACCAATTTAAATTTGAATTTGATGAAGAACTTGTCTAATATAAGTTAATCTTATAGCCTGATATTCTGTTATACACTAAGTATCTGGCATAAAAGTGGAATGGATATGTTAGGAGAACACAAGTCTAAAAGTAAGTCATCTGCATATGGAGACACTTATGTTCTGAACTTTCTAGAGATTTATGGCCTGAGAACAACTGAATCAGGAATCTTGTTTTGGCTGTTCTAGCTTCAGCCTTCTGTGTACATAGTTTAGAGAAAATTGTGCCTGTTTGGATTAATTTGTTTGAGTTCTTGTTTTTTGGTGACAAAGTCTTCTATTCCAAGTGACCTTAAATCATTTTATAGCTTATTATTTTTATTATCTTATAATTTATAGCTGCTGTAAAATATCATATCAGTTTATAAGCTAAATAGGAAAGGGAAGCAGTTGAACAACAACAGTCCTTGGTGAGACAATGGCTGTTATGCACCATAGTACAACAGGAATAATGAAGCTGACTTGATTAATCATTTTGTCCGATTTACTTAAGCTTTACTTAGACATTGATATAATAGGCCTCTTATATATATATATATATATATATATATGAAGCTCCCAAATCATGACATGCCAAATCATGACATCATAATTCTCAAACAGTGTAAATGACTTGTGTATAAGTATTGCAACACCCATGAAATAAGAGGAAAAGGATAATATATATATATATTTTTACACATGACCAACTAGCCTCTTCAGAGGTGTTCGTGCTCATGGTCAGTCAGTGAGGTGTTTTTGGGGGGATAAAAGCTATGACTCGTCATTAGCTTTAAAAAGGACAGTAAGATCCCAGTAACCCTAACTGAACTGGCCTGCCAAAATATCTGCCTTTAGTGTTCTAGAAAAACCGAGATTGCACCCACAAAATGGGCAACCTTTTACAAGGAAAACAAAATGATATATACAGAATGGTATATAGAAGAGTAACAATTGTCGTTGTTGCAGCCAGGGACTCCAGTCTCATGAAATTCATTAAAGAGAAGGGGGCGAGATGGACGGCATGGATGAACGTGTCTCCATGAGCTCCATCGACTTCCTTAATGTTTTGCCAAGTATCCTGATCATTTGATTTAAACCCTCACTACTGCAGTTAGTATTAATACTGCTATAAATCTCATCGTCAATGTTCTTATCTATTTATGAGATATTGCTGAAATATTTAACCTCAATGGAAGTCTTTGTTACTAGTTCTCTATTTGATACAATATTTCTCACTAAGAAATAGACTTGATATAATTAATGCTGACATTTTATTTATAGTTTGTAAATGTATTAAACTTGACTTGGACTCAGCCAACTAGTCTCTGCTATGGTCTTGTCTGGGTCTTTAGATTAGTTAAGGACATGAACTTGCCCTCCTGGTGGTACGGGTTTATACTCAGACTTTAGATTAAGGACACGGTCTTGAATTAAAGGTCTTGCCAAAAGGGCTCATTATTGAACACCCACCCACAGACAAATACATACTATTTCTCCCCAAACTTACTCCCTTCTACGTACCTGTAGGAAGGGTCCAGCCCATTTCCCAACTCCTGCAGGACAGCGAAGCAGGTGGTTGAGGATGTACAAATGATCGCCAGCTGAACCAACTCGGTGCAACACAGACACCTGCACAGAAAATAAATTTAAAAAGTAAATGCTTTATATTAAGGTTCCCGTTACTAACATTATTTATGGCGATTAACAAAATTCCGGCCATTAACTAACACAAACTTCAGCGCTAATAAATCATAAGCAATATTGAAAAATATATATTACTTGTACCATAACAATAATTAACACCTACTGCACGCGTCTCCATACGAGTTGCACAAGCTGCATATGACAAACACTTGGTAAAAAAAAAATGTGTTGAAAACATTAAACTATCAACAAATACAAAGTTTTTTTTTTTTTTTTTTTAAAGAAATGCCAAAAATGAGAAACATGGTTTAAGTTTTGCTCCATTTCACTGCTTTTGCAAATGAATAATCTAAACTATACATTTTATTTATACAGTACTAGCTCAGAAGTGCATATAAAATGAATCTAAACTATACATTTTATTTATACAGTACTAGCTCAGAAGTGCATATAAAATTGAAGCTGAACAATCAAAAAGAACAAAAAACGCTGATTCATTTCTGATTTTGAAAGCAAAATCAATGGCTAAACTGATAAAAAAATGAAAAGTCTCCATTCTGCATTTGGATGAGAAGTGGACACCATCTGTGGGAAGTTGATCATTGTGATGTGATCATTATCATCAAGTATCAGGTTGAACTATCAGTTTGACTATCAGTTGCATATGACAAATACTTGGTTAAAAAAAAAAAAAAGTGTTGAAAACATTAAACTATCAACAACATTTATTAACATTTTGTAAAAGACTTTTTTTTATATACTAAACTTGTGTTTGACATGTAGACACAAATACATAGACCTGTGGAGATGGCTGATTAGCTTTGAAGTTAATTTGCGCCAAATGCTAATTATAAAAATTCAAAATATATTGCAAATGCAAATAATGAGATTTTCAAATAATGAATTTTTTTTTTCCTAGAAGACCCATTCACACTAATTCACAATCATTAAGGCAACAGACTACTTAGTCTGATTTTATTTTAAGTATAAAA
>JAOYMR010000005.1:8877483-8889042 GCA_025802075.1 Tenebrosternarchus preto
ACAAAAGTCTGTCCAATGTCTGCATTAGCAGCCAATGTCTGCATGACCTGCTAAAAGACCGACCTTTTGACAGACAAATAACTGGTACGCATCTACCAGCCAAGACACCAAGTGATGTCAAAGAAAACAAGAAGGAGACGGTCAGACCCAAGCCAAGCATCATGACCACTAAAATGTTCCACACTGAGGACAGTCACAGCTGTATAATTACTGTTCCTGAGGAGGCAGACACATCTGATAATACAGAAGAGATGTTCCACACCGAGGACAGTCACAGCTGTATAATTACTGTTCCTGAGGAGGCAGACACAGAATCGATCGAAAGCTGCGAGGACACCGTCTTTGACTGGCCGACAGTCTATCTCATACTAAGATTGTGTTTATGTATCATATGGATAGGTAGCATATTTTTGGTTTGACAAAATATTTCTGTAAAAAAATGAATAAAAATCTATCACATGAAAAACATTTCTGACCATTTCAGCAGAGCAAAGCAAAAAAAAAAAAAAAAGCCAAGCTAATGGATACTGAATGGAGTAAAAGGCAAGTTAATAGATAATAAATGAAGAATGATTGTTTGCATAAAGAATGTGTCATAATAAACTGGGGGGACAAATTTCACCAAGAGTAGTGTGTGTGTGCTAAAGGCAGTTTGGGTGACCAAAATCAGTCAATGCCAATTTATCAAATGTGTGCACAAGACTTTTTGTGAATGTAGTCAGATGTAGTGTCATATCTAACCAATACTGCAGAACATATTACGATCAGTTCCAGATCAAAATGAACAATCTAAACTATACATTTTATTTATACAGTACTAGCTCAGAAGTGCATATAAAATTGAAGCTGAACAATCAAAAACAACAAAAAAACATCGATTCATTTCTGATTTTGAAAGCAAAATCAATGGCTAAACTGATAAAAGACTGACAAGTCTCCATTCTGCATTTGGATGAGAAGTGGACACCATCTGTGGGAAGTCGATCATTGTGACGTGATCATTGTCATCAAGCATCAGGTTGAACTCGTTGAAGTCTCCATGGATTAGGCCATGATTGCCCAGTTTGACTATCAGTTCCATGATTTCACTGTACAAAGATGCCGGATCTTGAATCTCACGTACCTGACACCTGTGGAAAGAAAGTCATTCAAGATTCTAATCTAAATGAAAAACTACAGATCATCTAACAAAATGCTATGATGTGTCAGTTTTTCTGTCAAGGCACCATCTCCAGTCTAATAGGGCATGGATACACAGATGTGCAACAATCAATTGCTGAAGAATCGTTCTGAACTATAGGATGTCAAATCTTTTGTAACTGCCAAGAAGTGAAAACTGTATTAAAAAAAAAAATAATGCATTTGTACCCAACACCAACTCTTTCTTTACTCAACTCTGTACAAACTGCATGGCCATGTAATTTTTGGAATGCAGTGATCATTTATTAATCATTACCACAATATAGTTCTTAAGACAAACAATTGTTGGTTACACTATGCATTAGTGTTGGTTACACTATGCATTAGTGTTGCATTATGCGGTGGTCAAAATTTTCATCTGTTCACTTTCTTTAAAAAATAATAACAATAAAATAAATAAATAAATAAAAGGTGTAAAGCTAGCTTACATAGGATATCCATTTAAGAGTTCCATAACAACCGCATGTCTGTTGTAATCTACTGGCTTTGGCACAGGGAAGCCTCTGTCATACAGGGCCTGTAAGGTAACAGAGTTCAGTAAATTTCTTCATTTATTTAAACAAATCGTTCACTTTGCACTTTTTTGTGCAAAAGGGTCCTGCACAAAACAAGCGTCCAACAACAGTTAAAGATATATTTAACAATTTTAAAACTTCAACGTTTATAGTAAACAAGACCTTCATGTTACCTTCATGTATGCATATTCCTTCATGGCAGAAAGTCTAGAGAGGTAGAGCCAGGACATGTTGTGTCTGTGCTTGTGGTAGTCTCTCTTATGCTTTAAGTTTCTGAAAGATGTTCTTCCAAGTCTATGAAGCTTGAGAGCAAACTGCTCCCCTTCAGCGTTTGCGACTATGTAAATGTCTGTAATAGAAAAACGGTGGTTTTCAAATTATCATATTCTCAAGTCAGCAGGCTGCACTGCTGAAACGCATCCGCTTACTTGGGTAACTCACACCTTTTAATATTTTAATAAATTGTTTTTTGTGCCGTGTGCAAAGAATAGATGTGATCAAACTTCTTACCAGACTCTTTGCCGACTCCCATTTGATTTCCAACGGACGAAATGACATCTCTCGATGATAACGCCTTCAAAGCCAGATAATCATAACCTCCGTAATTCAAGCGATATCCCTGTACAGCTAAAAACACAAACTTCACGAAACAATTCACCAGTAGGTGGCATATATACATGGGAAATCAAGTAAAAACATTTATGAAAACAGGTTACATCTTACTCTTAGTGCGTTCGTAAGCCAACAGTTTGTGCTTCACCAGTTCTCTCAGAACTTTGTTGCATCCTCCATGTCTAAGACTAGCAATTGATGATATAAGACTTACTGGGACGATTTCATGATTCTTCGTGCCCATTTCCACCTGATCAAAAAGAAAAGCAATAAAGACAACTCTAAGCTATTCTAAAAACATTCTAGCTGCCTAAAGGTAAAAGGAAATGACATATTGGAAGCATACATGTCATAGCCAGCAGTTTTATTATTACTAGCCATCACAGTCAAATGGTTTAGCTTACGCATAATCACCATCTGTGTGCACAAACAAATCAATTAAACACAGTAACTAATTTTATGTTAAACGTTGCATATTGGCAAATTATGCTGGTTCGCTACGCTCAATTGTTTTGTGCTTGATAAGTCAGTTAATGTTGAGCTTTCGAGATAGCTGAGGCAAGTCATACTCACAGCTGTTAAAACTCGAAAATCATCTCTAGAGAGATATCGCAGCACAACGACGTTTAATTTACCCATATTCCGAAAAAGAACCGAGAAATCAACCGAGAAAGTTGCGGGACGAAATAACTCGTCGTTAATTTATCAGAAAAGGCCTGCGCACAAAACACATGCTGGAAACGGAAGTAATAAACACGACCGTTTCTTCTGTAACGGAGCGAAGGCTAAACCTATTTGACTCATTACCACCACCTAATGGCCTGGAGAAGAATACTCTACCTCAGTAGAGGAAAAACGATTTTCCCATCTGTTGAAATAAAGGAGTTTTGAATATGTAAATACTGTTTTCATGTTTTAAGACATATCCCACATAAGGACTTTCCCAGTCCTTATATGGGATCTAAACTGCATCAGTGCATTTTGAAAACACTGATTCTCTGATGTCACATGAACTCATTTATATCTCCGCCTATTCAGCATACATCAGTTTATCCTCGCCCACTGACATTGAAGTCAGACATTTCTGATCTTTAAATGGTGAACAGGGCAGTCCATCGAAACAGAGCTCAGTTATCTTGTGTTTGTGACCCAGAGTCAAAAGTTGCATGCTTTATTCATTTTACTCTTATACTGTTTTTTTTAAAACATGTATTGTATTTACTTCTTAATCCATGAATACAACAAACTGACACACACAAATTAGTGTGACGAACACTCGTCTCTTGTTGATCTAGCCTTAGTCTCACCAGTTCCAGCTACTTTAAGACCTTCTCTAGGTATGTATGCTTTCAGGCATAAAGCTGCCTTAAAAGGAAAATAAAATTAAAATATCCATCTAAACAAAAATGTTGTATCAAGATGACCAACCAGTACAGAAGAACTTGAATGTTGCCAAATCTAACGAAACAGAAACTGAATAGAAAACTAAAGTACTGCATTTCTTATAATATCCAATCTACTCTGTGGCCTCAGCTGAGGCACCAAACCACTCAAGCTTAGACTAATTTTTAAAATTCATTAGGTATTCATTAAATATATGGAAGTTTGTTCTTATATCACCGTTAATAGCAGATAAGATCACAGAAATATTAGTAATCAGGCTACAATCAGTGCCAAGACAACATATGTACAATTGTTGCATCAAGGAAGTTGAATACAAACACCTCATCACATTATCACAGGGACAAACCGAGTCCGAAATACATTAAAACAAAGCAAATAAAAGAAGTGTCAATTTTGTGGAAGTGTTTCAGTCAGACAGCAGAACCACAAGAAAGAAGAGTATCCCAGTCAATAAAAACAATCAAGACATTGACAGTTTTTAAAACTTTTTTTAATGTTTTTAAATTTTTTTATTCATTTATATTATCTACAAAGTAAAACTTCTTTTAACTTAACAGTTTTATAATGGTCAAGTGTAATAGGGCTCATCATCAGATTAGATTAATAAATAATTAATATATTTTTTGCCAAACGTTTTCATCACTGGAAGTTTGTGGGTGTTTTTTTTGTTTGTTTTTTTGTTTTTTTAGTTTGGTTAGAATATTTTTTTTCGCCCATTTGCTTTCCTCTCCCCCATGTTCTTGAACACAGCAATAGCAGCAGCATTTAACAGTAATGTTAATACTGTCAATACATCGGAAGAATTTTTCATTAACTTGAAAGGTGCAGACAAAATGCAAGTTCCAGTTTCTTGACATTCCGTTTTTCACTCATAGCATCTAGCGTTGTTATGTGAAAACAGTCCTGCTCTTGTTAAAACTCATGTTAAAAAAAAAATAATCTGTTTACTGCAATTTTGCTTGTTAGCATTACTGGTAGAGAGTAGCAGAACTGCAGCGTAGTTTTAGTTTTAGTGGCCATTTCATTAGATATTTAGAGGAAAAAGACGAGGATCAGGTGGCCAGTACATCAAGGGTGGGGCCACTAGGGCTGAAATGAGCAGGTGTCATTGGTGTCATTGACGTCAGTTGTAACTGGCCAAACCTTCTCCTCTACAGCTGCTGCTGATGATGAGGTTGTACTGAGAAGAAGGGGACAAAAACAACTAATGCAAAGGAGCAAACCACATTACTGAACAATTCATGTATTTCAAACCATGACAGTACTGTCAAACAGAACCTGGCTGGAGTACAGTTTTAATGCCTTTGGTTCTGTTCAGATAATTAG
Source organism: Tenebrosternarchus preto (assembly GCA_025802075.1). Classification (NCBI taxonomy): domain Eukaryota; kingdom Metazoa; phylum Chordata; class Actinopteri; order Gymnotiformes; family Apteronotidae; genus Tenebrosternarchus; species Tenebrosternarchus preto. The sequence continues at coordinate 8,882,541 of JAOYMR010000005.1, forward strand.
ATGAGAAGAACACTGAAGTCATACCTGAAGGGTGTGCCATATAGGAGAAGTGTGTGGTTGAAGAGACAGGAATAGGGTTCAGGGTGCCCTGGGGCAGGGGCGGCTGGGGGCCTGCAGTGGGCTGTGTGGCCATCAGCATCACAGGAGGGTGTGAGGGAGTGCCATGATGGGCAGGCACCATTCCTGACTGCATATGCGCCTTCAGGAGAGCAGGCAGAGAAATGAAAGGAATTACAGAGGTCAAAAGGTATGAATTCAGGGATTTTGTTACATTTGGCAATCAATTTGTTGTATTAATAAACGTTGGCTTGATTGAAACGTTGGCTTACAGTGTATTACAGGAGGATATAATTTCTATATTACAGGCCACACGCCAGGATTAGTGGAGCTTACCTGCTGCACATGAGCCATGTGATTAGGGTTGTATCCATGCTGCACCTGCGGGGGGTGGATATAAACGGCCTGCTGGGCTGAGGGGAAGCTGGCCTGCGGAGACTGGGGGTTGGGCCCAGGGGTCATGGAGGGTGGGGTAGGGGCCAGGGCCGTGTACATCTGCTGCTGGGGCGGGTTGCCCAGGTGGAGTGCTTGAGCTGCTGCTGCAGCAGCAGCCGCTACCGCCGCTTGGTGCTGTGGGTGCTGGACCGGACTGGGAGCGGCGTGGCTGCCCCCGTGCTGAGCACCCTGCTGGGCCTGGCCAGTGGGCGTGGCCGAAGGTTGGGGGTGCTGGGGGTGAGGGTGGAGAGTGGCGCTGGGGTGGGGATACTGCTGGGGGATGGGGGCAGAAACTGGGAAAGAAAAAAAAAAGATTTATTGTCGATTGTTAAGTAATGGGTGATGGGTGAGGTTGGGGTTTGGAGAGAACAACTGGGACAACAGTGTGAATCACTGGGGTCCTAAAACATTATCAGACTGTTAGGGTCCAATGTGATATCAGTACCACTTGTGTCAACATTAACGGAGGCAGAAAATGTTTAACGCAAAAAAAAAAAAAACCTTTAGTGAGGCATTTTGTAATTTATTTGAATGTTTCAAGCCCAAATGAACTGCCGTTTGAGACAAGGGTGCATGGATGTGTAATGTCTTAACCGCTTTGCAATCATTCTAAGTAGTCGCTCTGTCCAATCCATATGTATCCGTATGATTTACAACACTTACGCACTTATAAATAAGACGACGAGATGTTTTAATTTAGGCCGAAACGAACGCTAGGAGGGCAACTTCAGATGAGAAAATAAACAGGAGGTCCAAGAGCTGCTGTGGGACAGGGTGAATGTGGGAGCATCAGTGTGGGTGGGGCTCTTACCATACATAGTGTGCGTCTGCTCACCATACTGGGTGGTGGAGGAGGAGACCAGGCTGGGCTGGCCGTGGGTGGGTGGGGTGATCATCCGTGCACCACCCCCCTGCATCACTGGACTGAACACATGCTGAGCCTGGAGAGGCACGTACACCGTAACCAAACAACTGTTACGAAGCGTCCATGTTCGTCACGCTATGAATCGACTATCAATCATTTGCATAAGTGTACGTGCCTGTGCTGAAGGCTGTACTTCCCTGTATCCATACCTGTGACTGGTAGTGGGGCATCTGCTGCACCAGGGGCTGGCTGGCGAACTGCTGGGGGCTACAGGTGAAGTACTGGGTGGAGTAGGCGGGGCTTGGCGCCACGATGGGAGGACCTGCAGCTGAGGCAGCATGCATCATGGTAGATGTGCCTGGTGGATGATGTTGGTCTGGTCTTTGCTGTGGCATGTTGGGCACTGTGAGAGAGTATTAAAACTGAGATTATTAAAACTAAGAGTATTAAAACAGAGTATTAAAACAGAGTATTAAAACTGTGCCTTGTGTGTTGATTACAGTTGCATCATCCAGACCCTACAGTTAGTAGGTGTGAGCAGCACATACATACACACTGCACACAAACAATTAACTGTAAATGTTCACTGTGAGGCACTCTAGGAAAGAGGAAAAAAAAGAATATATATATATATATATATATATATATATGTGTGTGTATTTTATTTTATTCTTAAAATAATCTTTTTTTTATTACTGAATTTTCAACTTTTTTTCACTTTCCTGACTGTGGTCTGCAGATGTATTGCTCCAACGTTTTACTTCAACAAGTTACATAACGCAATACTCTTATTAAAAAGTACCTCACAGGCTGCCTTTGATTTATTCCTTATTAATTTTTTCCCCATTTTATTTCCATGTACACACATTAATCAATCATTAATCAATACACACATTAATCAATCACTAATCAATACACACATTAATCAATCATTGTCTGGCCGTCAGTCGCTCACCTCTAGATGGGACCATGCTTAAAACATCTGCAGCATTCTCACCTTTACCTGGTCTGTAGGACTTGGACTGGCTGACGGTCATATGTGGAACAGGAACGTGGTACATCGCAGGAGTCTGAGGGATGAGGCATACAAGTTAACACAGCTGAAATGGCCCTGCCCCCTTCACACAGTATCTACGTGACTGATGGATTTAATTTATCATCAATCTTCACACTTTCAAAGCTGAAGTACAGACAGAACTGTTCAGTTTTAAGTTGGCACTGCTTAATGGGGTCCACTGTGCAGTCAACCTGGTCCCAAAGCATATTCCAAACATCTTATAAAGGGTGTTATCCCAGTGATCTCAAACACAGCCTGCTATAGTCATAGAAAATGTAGAATTTTCTGTTGTGGTGCCAGATTGAACACCAATATTGAAGCTACACAAAACATGAGATGGTCATATACTTTTCTCATGTAATTATTAATCATGCATATACAGATTTAGATACAATTAGGAAACTTAAACGGAATAATATAATTGTATGGATGGACAAATAGACAAATTGGAGAAGTCTCATTTATAACTGAAAAATAAAGGAAGTGCCTATTTATATAAAAATATTAAAACATGAAATAAAATATTTCATGATGACTTGGATATTAATCCAAAAAAGCCAATATGGATATTAGTTACTAATTAGTCACATATCAATATGTGGAAAGAAAAAATAAAAAAGTAATTAAGATACATGCAAACCAACATCTTCTGGATACTTAGGCAGGCAAATATCTCATACATGATCAACATGGAGGGGGGGAAAAAAAAAAACAGAATAAAAGTTTAGAATTGCACAAACCTTCCAGATAATGCTTTTCTAATGGAGAGAGAGAAGAAAGGAAAAGAAAAAACAACCAGTCTTTAGTTTGATCATTGTATGCCAGCTTGTCCAAACCATTTGAAGCTACTCTTGTATCACAAGGCTCGTCTTAGGGCAACTTGACAGAAACCCTCAAATAAAAACAGTGCGAACGCTTTTACAGACAAACATTCAACCCCACACACTTTCACACAACATCAATGCAGCAAATAAAATGGCTCCAACAATTTGTATTCCAACACCGGTACCGACATGAAAATGTCACTCAGGTCGTCTTACTCAAGTAATTCTCAAGCGGCTAAAAGGTGAAGTCGAGTCCTCTAAGGACAAAGCACCTGATGCCAAAAATGTACAATATGACTGATGTAACTGGAATAAATATATAAATGGGATTTTAGGTGACAGGAATGACAATCACTGGAAATGACCAAGAACAAACAGCAGTGCTTGACAGTGCTACTGAGAAAGAGGAACCAACCAAATACGAGGTCTGGCAGGCAAGAGGGGAATCGAACTGATTAATTATTAGAGGCTACAAGAAACTCGACGGTAACACTGAGCGTTAATCATGGCGTTCACAGAGAAGAGAGGCAGACAAAAGCTGGGACACGCAAAGCCACAGGATGCAGTAGGGTTTCACACGGGTTCCTGAACGCAGAATGACGGGGAACAGGCTCACCTGCACCCCGGGACTCACTGGGGTGAGCGGGTACATCTGTGGGAAGCACATTGTCTGGCTGTACATGGCTGGGGGCTGCTGCACCACGATGGACGGGCTGGGCTGCCCCTGGGGACGCGCCAGCATGGGAGTCGGAGCCGCCTTGGGCTGGACGAACGCAAGAGGGTGTTGCATTAAAACAACGGAAACGACTGGAAATAATTTTTACGGTACAACACGAGTCTTAATTCGGTCTGAATACCTGACAGCTCTGATCATTAAAACGCATAATGATAGATTATGTTGTTATTAAACAATAAAACAATTAAAACACACACACAAAACACGAACATGTAGTTAAGACATCTCACAGGGACTGTAATCACAGTACACTCTAAAGGCCTGTGATTGGTAGGTTTGCCCATAGAACACTTGACTGGTAATACATCATTGATCTACTTAATTAATATTTAATTAGCAATAGAGGTCAGTTAATGCAATGTAACTCCATTACATGCTATTTGCTCTTTATCATAAAACTGGGTGAAGTGTACATTCTGTGATGATTAGCTAACTGCAAATACCAAAACTACAATTATTAAGATTCAAATATTTACATAGCCGTAATCTGAAAGCATGAGAGATTTTCGTTTATCATTTGCATACTCACAGGGGTACTAAAAGCCCTGGGGTTGAACTCCTTGGCATTAGGATTGAGCGTAGATTTTTTAATACTCCTGGGTAAAAACAATAAACAAACACCAAGTACATAAATATAACAGGGCTTCATTAACTAGCATCACAAATGTGGCCAGATGTTTCACACAGAGCATTAAACAGAGTTGAGCATCGGTCTCAACTCTGGAAGTGAACAGAGACCCACTTCTTCAAACAGCCTTGTTTCCAGAACAACATTACTCACCTTTACATATTTCAGAAAATCCTTAAAGAGTTTAAAGAAAGGAACAGAACAACTTGGAAGTGAAATTAGTTGTGACCCAAGAATGTGTGTCAATTTTCTGACATACACCAAAAGTGTCCTATGAGAGAAGCTACCATCTCTGAGCATGTGGAGGCACTCAGGAGCACCATCCCTACATGACCTACTTCAAAACACACGGGTGGAGCAGTGCGGTAGCCTTCATCCGCCTGCAACTGTGCCGCGCTTACATCATCAGACCTACACTATTTCAGATCTAAAGATTCACCATCAATAAACAGCAAGCAGAAATACAAAGATACATCAATGCTGGAAGTAACATGCCACTGGAAGCTTGAGAGAAAGCTTCCAAAAAACTTGAGTTTTTAAACCAAAACTGTTTGATTTTCCTTTCTTACAGTAAAGCCCAAATTCTGCATTTATTTATTTTGGTGGTAAGATCTTCATAATGTTGCTGTAGGAGCTTCTGCTATCACACAACAGCACCACAGTCAACCTATGAGAGTGAAAACTTGTATGTACCTTTTCTTAAAAACAGAGTCCCAAACTAGAGCAGGTATCAACCACATCAACAACACAAGAGAAGGGAACTCATGTCATCGTTGTGACCAGTGACATGATGGCCAACGACAGCTAACAGCACCACCGAGTCGTTCTCTATGGAGCTGCTTTATGACAACAGCCATTGTAAATAGCAAAATATAAATACATTAGACTCAAGTCTACACTACATAAACAGTGCATCAGCTGCATGGCCTGTTGACAAGTCAAGTTTGCAATATGTCTTCCATCAAAGTTACACCGTCATGGCTGCTCCACTTTCTAGTTTTCCATTATTAGTAGATAATCAAGAACCTACAGAGGTCTTTACTCACTCTGGTACAGGGTCTTTTTTGTCCTCTTTATCATCCTTGTCTGATTTTGCAGCGGGTGAGGACGTCTGGACACCCTGAGACGTCACGTCCGGCCCTCGTTTCAGCTCAGACTGGACACTTAGGGCCGACGCTAAGGGAGATGGAGACGGGGTGGAGGGCTTGCTGCCTGAAGGAGATGGAGACGGGGTGGAGGGCTTGCTGCCTGCAGGGGTGGAAGCTGTGTCTGTCGAGGCCTCCGCACTATGAGGAGATTCTGAACAAACTTTGGGACCTGTCAAGTCTGTGCTTTTGTCATTGGGGGGCTGCTCCTTTGGTTTCTCTCCAGATTCCCGGGAAGGCTTGGTCACCATGTTCTCAAAAACTGGATCTGGATTTGAGCTGGACTGCAACTGAAATGGCAATAGATATGCAGCTCAAATACTAAGTTTTTAGTAATCTACAAAGAACACAACACAACTTTGATAAAGAAGTAAATAATAAACTTACCCTAAAATCTACACTAAATTTTTTTAAATTATCTATCTGTTTTCTGTGGTCAGGAGCCATGCTCGAAGGTCCTACAAAGATGAATTCAAAAAGAACATTAGACAACACTTCATCTATTCCATATTGGTTCTTTAATCCTAATATGACAGTATTATTTATCAAATGCTAACCAAAATGTTCTCTTTATTTAATCAAATCATTAAATGCAGGCAAGCATTTATCTTACAAAAATTTAGAAAACGTTTACTTCCATATAAGTGTAATTCCTTTATTTAAAGTTGTACTGAGCTGTCTTGTATAAAGTTGTACTGAGCTGTCTTGTATAAAGTTGTACTGAGCTGTCTTGTATAAAGTTGTACTGAGCTGTC
>JAOYMR010000005.1:8889142-8914243 GCA_025802075.1 Tenebrosternarchus preto
TGTATAAAGTTGTACTGAGCTGTCTTGTATAAAGTTGTACTGAGCTGTCTTGTATAAAGTTGTACTGAGCTGTCTTGCTGATCTGGTATAGTCAGGACACAAAAATGCACAGCTGGGAACCACTTGTCTAACAATGGAAGACTAAAATCTAATGAAACTTGATGAAACGTAAATTCAGCAGTTTCACACAGGATGTATGATTAGCTAGTGTAAAGAAACAATACATTCGAGTTTGGTACATACCTTTACTGACTGGCCTACTGATGCTTGGGGAAGATTCCATAGGCTTCACATTTTCTTTGTTGGAGGAAGGAGAATTCTGCCTCGTCTCTTGTATTCTGGACTCTTTTGCTATATTTCCCCATAAACAGAAAAAGAGAGAAGGGTCATCTTCAGATACCCTGCAGGTATCCATTTTGACCTCCGTCCCCAGACCCAACCATGATTAAAAGAGGCCCTCACCTTCCACTAAGGGTACTGCAGCCAGATTAGGTGCAGGGCTCGCTGTAGTTGATGATGTCACTGACGTGGTCACAGAGTCAACTGTGACTGAGCCAGCCTGAGGGGAAGAGGAGGAGGAGCCAGGAGGAGCCCCGCCCATACTGTTCTGCCGAGGAGAACGTGGTCTGTGTGCTAAGGAAGACAAACAGTAAAATTCTACTACTCTTCAAACATATTCAGGGGCTGAAACCTGACCATTATTGTAAATGGATACAGCTATAAAAGAGCACAACACATTCTCAGACACAAGATTTGCTGACAGAGCAAGTTATCACCCAATACATAGTGTAGCTATCTTTAACTTAAATACATCTGCCACCTATCAACTATCAGCTTATTGATGAAACTTGAGTGAGTGGGATTCTCACACAGCTCACCTCCACTGACCACTGAGGACCAAGTGCCCCCTGAGGGGCTGCTACGGGCAGGGGGAGGATTAGAAACCTCCACAGATGCGCCCTGGCTCATGAAGTCTGCCCCAGAAGATCCAGCACCCCGGCAGGAGGCCACTCTGTGCGTCCTGGGGGTCCGCTGTGACTTTGGAGACATTCGTGGTGGACCTGAAAGCAAGAGGATGGAGTGTCTTTTTTGTTCTTTTCAAAAATGTAGCCATTTTGTCATTCTGAAAAGCACTTTAGAAACATGCATCAGTTAATGCAAGTATAGCTCTTCCTCTGTACGCTCAAGAGCAGGAAACCATGAATTAACCTGATTTTAGTCTCAAAACCATCAGACTCCCAAAATATACTGAAACAAAGTTTGCAAATGCTGAAGATAAGAGGAAACAGAGGGGATCATGGCAACTATTCCAGAAATACATAAAATACAGGTATTAAGAGAAGTACTACCTTAATATCTTCAGCATTTACTCACAAATAACATTGAGACTGTATTCAAATATTCAATTAAATTATATTATATTCTGTCATCTATATGGTTCACAAATCCTTACTCTTAATGGATCCAGTAATATTTAAGCACCTACAATCAGCCATCAAGTAAACCCATATCAGCAAAAATCACCAACGTTGAGCAGGACAGGGAGATTTCCCCCTAACCCTGAAGTTCACAAGCCTCCAGTTTTGTGTAACTTCATGGACACAGACTGGCACTGATTAAATATGCATCAACAATAAACAAGATCGCAAACAAAGCTCTTACTGAAGCCTTTCACAAAAGCAGACACATCTCCATTAAAAATGCCTTCAAGACGGATCCTGGTTTTCCATTCAGTTGCACCTTGTTCTTTTGCTATAACTGCCAACGTATCTGCATCAGTGCCAGTCTTAACAGTTTCAACCATTTAATCCTTTATTTCTGGACCTTCTATTTAAATGCACTGCCCTGCAGCTAATCAAGATGTAGCGATGGCCAGGGAAATCACTCACTACAAGGTGACTTCAAGATTGAAGTGAAAGTGAGATTAAGACATTTTTTAAACCACGATCTCCCCATTTTAAAAATTAACAGGAAGTTTGATGTACTGAAACAACATTAATAAAAATTAAAAAAAACAAGAAAGAATATAGTGAAGTAGAGTATAAAGAAATGTTACAGTAAGACCACACACACACCACACACTTATGTTAATTTTTTTGTTTTGGGTTTTTTCTCCCCCCTCCAACAAAAAAGTGCATCCCATGGCAAAACAAATGGCCGCCCACTCCAGGTACCTTCCGAGGACAGGCGTTTGGGCACAGTGGAGAGGGGTGCTGGAGGGCCATGGGTAGAGGGGTGAGAAGGGGGCCGCAAGGGCCTGGATGGGGGTCTGGAGGGAGGCCGGGTGGGAGTGGCTGCCCGGGGTGGGAGGGAGGTGGTAGGGCCAGACTGGTAGCGGGAGGGAGGGCGAGAGGAAGGAGATGGGCAGCAAGAGGGCCATGGGTGGGCACCTGATAGAGATTGAAGGTTGAACAGAAAGAAAGAAAAGAAATGAGAGAAAGCAAGCAAAAACACAGAAATAACAGATACATGCACAGAAAGAAAAAGGTAGACCAGGAGAGCCAGGAAAGCAACAACAAAAAAAAGCATTTAAAGACAATCTGCCTAAACCATAGGCAGGACTAAAAGCTAGAGACCTGCAGATGAAGAGTTCAATATTTGAACTGACAGGAGAGAAGCAAAAATGCAGAGACCGATGACGTGAGAACAGAGAATGACATTTACTGAACCTGAAAACAGGAGTGTGCGGCAAGAAAAAGAGGTTCAGTGTGAAACTTTAATCTGTGGAAAGTTTTTAAAGTTTCTATAAGGTTTACAGTAAACTAAACTGGAACAACTCTGGGACATTACTTAAACCATCCATGTATAAACAGATTAGGTTAATGGGAAGCAACCCAAGCAAAAGGTTGGAGAGGTAAGTGGAGATACAGTATCTCACAAAAGTGAGTACAACCCTCACATTTTTGTAAATATTTTATTATCTTTTCATGGAACACTGAAGATATGACACTTCAATACAATGTAGTCTGTGTACAGCTTGTATAACAGTGTAAATTTGCTGTGCCCTCAAAATAACAACACAGAGCCATTAATGTCTAAACCACTGTTAACGAAAGTGAGTAAAACCCCAAATTGAACATTGCCAAATTGTGCTCAAAGTACAAATATTTTGTGTGGCCACCATTATTTTCCAGCACTGCCTTAACTCTGTTGGACACCAGAGCTTCACAGGTCGCCACTGGAATCCTCTTCCACTCCTCCGTGATGACATCATGGAGCTGGTGGATGTTGGAGACCTTGTGCTCCTCCACTTTCCGTTTGAGGATGCCCCACAGATACTCAATAGGATTTAGGTCTGGAGACACTCTTGGCCAGTCCAGCACCTTCGTTTCTTTAGCAAGGCAGTGGTCGTCTTGGAGATGTGTTTGGGGTCATTATCATTTTGGAATTCTGCCCTGTGGCCCAGTTTCCAAAGGGAGGGGATCATGCTCTGTTTCAGTATGTCACAGTACATGTTGGCATTCATGGTTCCCTCAATGAACTGTAGCTCTCCACAGTCGGCAGCACTCATGCAGCCCCAAACCATGACACTCCCACCACCATGCTTGACTGTAGGCAAGACACACTTGTCTTTGTTCTCCTCACCTGGTTGCTGCGTCACACGCTTGACACCATCTGAACCAAATAAGTTTATCTTGGTCTCATCAAACCTCAAAACATGGTTCCAGTAATCCATGTCCTTAGTCTGTTTGTGGGCTTTCATGTGCATCATGTGCAGCAAACTGTGGGCTTTCGTGTGCATCATCTTTACAAGAGGCTTTCTTCTGGGACAACAGCCATGCAGACCAATTTAATACAGTGTGTGGCGTATAGTCCGAGCACTGACAGGCTGAACCCCCACACTTTTAACCTCGGCAGCAAAGCTGGCAGCACTCATACGTCTATTTTCAAAAGCCAACCTCTGGATATGACTCTGAGCATGTGCACTCAGCTTCTTTGGTCAACCATGACGAGGCCTGTTCTGAGTGAAACCTGTCCTGTTAAGCCGCTGTATGGTCTTGGCCACCGCGCTGCAGCTCAGTTTCAGGGTAGTCAAGGCAATCTGCTTATAGCCTAGACCATCTTTATGTAGAGCAACAATTCTTTTGACATGTTCTTTGACATGAGGTGCCCTGTTGAACTTCCAGTGACCATTATAAGAGAGTGCAAGTGCGATAACACCAAATTTAACACACCTACTCCCTGTACACACCTGAGACCTCGTAACATTAGCAAGTCACATGACACCGGGGAGGGAAAATGGCTAATTGGGCACAATTCGGCCATTTTCACTTAGGGCTGTACTCACTTTAGTTGCCAGTGGTTTAGACATTAATGGCTGTGTGTTGAGTTATTTTGAGGGCACAGCAAATTTACACTGTTATACAAGCAAATTTACACTGTTATACACTGACTACACTGTATCAAAGTGTCATATCATCATTGTGGTTCCATGAAAAGATATAATAAAATATTTACAAAAACATGAGGAATGCATTCACTTTTGTGAGATACTGTGTAAGGAAAGGGTTCTAATGATTATCTGAGTGGAGTGGAATTCTGAAGGCCTAAACTATCCCTTCTAAAGGCACAGAAGCTAAGAGTTTGAATATAAAAAAAACAAACTGTTGCCAAAACATCCAAGTATGTTTATGAAAAGACATCAGCTTTTATATTTAGTGAAGTAGCTATTATAAGCCAAGAAGTATTACCTCCATTGACAACGCGCTGATCCACACCAGGCAGTGTGTTGTAGTCGTGAGACCCAGCTCTGGGGGTGGGAGGTCCTGGGCTGCACTGAACCAGTCTGGGAGAGTTTTGCCGTCCTACTCCCCATGACATGCCTTGTTCTCGGTTCCTCTGACTTGGAGGAATGTATTTGTTCTCCCTGTTGAAATGGACAACAGAGACAAGGATGGAATGTACAATTAAGTATATGAAGCTTTAAACGTGAGATTACTGCTTCATACACACAGGAACGATTAAATCTCATACTTTGCTCAGATCCCTACACACCGTGTACTGCTGGCTCTTGCCCTTCATACTGCCCAACATGTTATTCGTTAACTGCCATCACAATACTGAGATCACAGAAACCTGCTATATGCAAATGAGCCCTCTATCTCACTGTGTGCACCCAGAAAGTCTGGCACTCATGCTTGAACAAATGTAAAATCATTTTGTTGTGATGCTGTCCAATGTCCAACCATGTCACATCAATGTGTTTTAAATACTGTGAGGCAGATGACCATCCCACCAGTCGTGCTAAGCTGCCTTATCTGCCCTATAATAGCAGCACTGCTGTGTGCAGCTGTACACCAAACAAAAAATAACTCATAATTCACCTAATGTCTCTTTACTTGGTGCTTTTTATTAATAAAATATACTTTTGGTTGAACTCCACTGGCCGAGATGTTATCTTTCAGTTATAGCTTGAAGTCAAGACTATTACTGAACCATAACCTTCAGAATTTAATTATCAATATCAGCAGTAAAATTTTGAAATTTTGATTTAAGATTCAGTACTAATATCAATACATATCAATATTAATCCAGTGCCGATGGTTACATGTAATATTAAATGATGAAGGTTAGGTAACATCAATATTAATTCAGTGTTGATGTTATCTAACCATCACTGTTCCATATCTAGTTTTAGGAGACTGATTAAATCAAGAACCTTAGAACCTTCACTTCCAACATCAAGACCAGATAACGGCTCACTTTGTACCCAAGATTCAACACCATGTGGGTGCTGGATGTGGGAGGGTTCACATCTATGATATCACCCAAGCAATGGTCCTGAAGAATGAAAGAATGCTTCATATACACTTGGGTATGGGGATACGATGGGTATGTAGGTACCCTGGTAGGAACGTACCACAGAGAAGTGGCTGACAGAAGAAAATCCTACTGATGCCTGGAAAAGACTGGACTGAAGGAAAGCATAGGAGGTGCTTATCATGGCTGCACAAGAACAAGCACCAAGCTCCAAGCATTAGGTTTATCAAAGCAGAGGTGCATCAGGATTCAAAATAGAAGGGTTTGTTGGAGATGAACCTTCTTTATCTCAATCATTTTACAAGATGGCAAAAAACAAAGCCAACTGAAGGGATGACCCTTTTAAACACTGCAAAAGAAGTCAGCAATTCCAAGAGCACGATTTTTTTAATTATGAAGTGCTGCAATGGCACCAATTCATTCAAGTAAAAATCCACTCCACAATAATCAAGCCTCTCAACAGCAGAAAGAACTAACAGGCTAGATTAACCTCTGCTGCAGACCATGTTGTGAGGGCAGAGGAGAACTGGCCCACAGGTTCACTTTAGTGAGGAGAGCAAGTTTAATTAACTGGGTCAGATGGGAAACGTGATGTACAGAGTTGAACTGGGTGAAAAATGTAAACCCAAGGTGTGTGAAGAAAAGTCACATTACTGAGTGAAGAGGAAAAAATATCTGCTAAAATAGTGGCTCCTGGGTCAAATATTACATTTTGAGTATATGGGTGCAAGTGTTTACCTGTGTATAAAGCAACAATGTTGTTATATGAACACTGATGTGTTGACTTCATTTTTGTTGTTTAAATTAAATTGTTTAATGTGTTAAAAGCAGTAGTAGCTTTTAATGTATCAGACATATTGTGACTGACTTGAAAATGCGCTGCATGGGAAACAGCCCATTTAGCCAAGCAGAGAAGTGGAATCTTTGAAAGCAGTATATTCACTGATGTTTGTACTTTTAATGAGCAAAAGAAAAAAAATGTATGTGTATAATTGTGTATAAATTGTCATTTTACAAATACTATTTTGTGAAAGCATCTCTGCATAATGAGCGCACAGCCACTGAAGCTCCACTCAAGGTCCTTCAGCTTTTGCAAGTTACTCAGTAAAGAATGAAATATTCATCCCAAAGTCAGCGCTGTCGGACTGGACGCATGAACGGTACATATATGTGCTCAAAAAGGAGGCCTGGGTCAACAACCTGGTTCTCTCAATAATTTTTTAGGGGACAGAGTACAGCTCTACACAGTGCTCAAAGTTCATGAATGGAATGAGAGAGAGAGAGAGAGAGAGAGAGAGACACAGACATACACACACACACACACAGAGACAGAGAGAGACGCAGAGAGAGAGAGAATTGCTGAACACTGCAATGGCAAACCCTCTGTGGTTTGACCCATGAGCAAAGCAAAAAAACTAAGTAGAACTGAAAAGAGGTGGCAAGCTAACAGGAGAAGAGACAGAATAAACATGGGCTTGGTTTTTCAGAGCTGGCGAACTGGTCTGTGACTTGAAGGGATTCAGGAGTGATGCCAAGGCTTTTTTTTAATTGATGAACAAGTTATGTGGTTTGCAAGATAGATACCAAAATAGGCAGCCAGGTGTTGTGGAATTTAATGTTAACCTTGTAATGCAATGTACCCTTGCAATTGTGAAGCTGTTTCAGCTGTATGTTAGCGAGCTAATTCACTATTAGCCAATTACTTTGCTAACAGTATCTTTTGGCTTCAGTGTCCTTTGTTCTTTAACCAATCAGACTAGCCCTTATTTTCAAATCAGTTCCAGTGCTACAGGCTGTCATTGTGAAAACAATGCTAGATGTAATATGTATTCTCGTCACAAAAAGTGGCTATGTTTTCTTCTCATTGTCAAGATTATATCTTGAGGCCCAGTTGAAATATCAGCAGAAAACATGGATAAATGATGGCTAAAAGAAACCTAACTGATGTTTCTTGGAGCTGCATTGGGCTACGTGGGCGAAAAGGCTATTCTCAAAGCACAGCAAATAATGATTCTTTTGCTGTAGCTTTTCGACCGAACAGTACTTGTACCACCTCAACTGTTCATGATGACAATAGCAAACCTTGATAACCTTGATCTACCTGCCAGACTTACAGTCATACTTTAACTCAGTACCCAGTGAATACGAGTTTCTATTCTCATATGCATCTGCATTTGAAAGGACTTGAATGCAATTTCATCAATTGGAGAAGGAAGTGTTGTAAGTTTGAGGAAACCTTTCTGCAGCACAAGTTGTGCCTATTATACATCTTTCCACTAATGGTGGAGCCAAATCCAAAATGTAGCAAAATGCAAATAGTGGGGTTTTGCAGACATTTATTTCATACAAATACTTTTAAATTTATTTGTTTTCAGAAAGAAAAATGTCAAATATCTGGTGTTATAACAGCGAGGTAGTTTAGTATAACATTAATTGTTTTGTTTTGCTCATTTGACCAGCCGTATGTGAAGCGGACTTTGACTCTGTATAAACCCTAGCAGTTAAATTACTAGCTAGCAGTAAAAGGCAAATGCAAAACAAGCAGAAGCAGTGAGAGAGAGTGTAAAGCAGAAAGGGGAGGAAGAAGCATCAGAGCAGGACGGAATGGCCGTTTAAAATAATCGGGCTGTCGGGCAACTCTCCCTTTGACAGACAGCAAGCTAGTGAACTCCACTGTTAGCTCCACTGTCTGCTAGTTACGTTATTTCCATAATTAGCAGTGTTTGATCAATCAGTCTGATGGAATCCAAAGTAAAGAATATGAAAGTTTGTAGAAAAAACAGGAACTGATAGAAAAATAAGGTTCTCCCAATAGTCACAGGGAATATGAACACTAATCTGGAGGAGTGTTTCCAAAAGATCCCAGGAATCCCAAACCTTGCCCTCAGTCCAGATTAGTGCAATCTTAGGAATGCTGAAAATGCTGCATGCCTCCCTGAAATTCCCAGGCCTGTAAGAAGCAGTCTGAAGGTGGATGCCACATAAAGCTGGTTAGGAGAACACCAAAAGCATGCAAAGATGCCTTTTGATCCAATTATTGAGCTTCACCATCTGATCCTTCCCTTACTAACTCCAATGCTGCTATAGCAACAAACTGGCAATGCAAAAAAGTCCTTAATACAATACCTTGCCACTGGCACAGACAAATTCTTAATTCAGATGCTGCAATGGTATTCTAAAGGTGTTCAAGATGATCAGCAATCCTTCTCTTGGCCCACTGTACAGCTGATTACATCTCTTTCAAGAGATACAGTAGACAACCACGCATGAGGAAGAATGGGTGAGGAATATTATAAAAGGATGAGTTTAGTGGTTGTCTTAGTAAGAACCAGATCTTAACAGACTAAAGTAGCACCATCATGGTCATTATTCAACTGATCATTTATCTCCATATTGGCAAAGCATGTCTTTGATGCATTTGTCTCTGCATCATTCTGTAGGATCGAGCCACTGTTTTATTTACAGGACAAGTAAGAAGCAAAGGAATTCTTGCTGTCTTGACAGCAAACAGTTTATAGGTTAGAGCATCTCTGAATGTCTAAAACACAAGCAAAGACATCAGCAATGAATTCCTTAAGAGATTCAAAAGTTATAAAAACCTCTGTACCATTGACTCTCACTGCAAATGCACTTATGCCATAACAGCTATATTGCAAATATGAGTCTGTTGGTTTATAAGAGATGGTGGTAATTAAACCGGAATGTTCTGATTGCTCATGATGGGATCTACTATACTCCAGGTATATTGCAGAGCTGAGTGAAATTAGGAGAACAAAGAAACAACAGGTGGAGCTCCTCAAATGTGCATGTAGAAGTACCAAATATTTCATCAGTGTATCTCAAATGCTGTGGGGACGGGTACAGGTCCAGTATATTGTGGGGACGGGTACAGGTCCAGTATATTGTGGGGATGGGTACAGGTCCAGTATATTGCTCGAAAAATGTTTTCAACAAATCCAACAAAGAGGTTTGTATAGGGTGGTCCCAGTTTAGAGCCCATACTAAATCCTCTTATATGTGAGCTGTATGTGGAGAAAGCTTTATAAATAAAAAGCTGTATAAATTTGTATGTATAATGGGTTATGTAGGCAAAGACTGAACAACAAATTAAAAATGTGATTGGGAAACCACAACATTAGTCTTCTTCTGCATTTTAGCAAGAAGACAAAACAGCTATAGCACTGATTATCTTATATCAATGATATCAAATATAATAATAAATAACATAAGAACTGCCGACATGTTTCAGAAGTAGGTGAACTGTAGCACTAGAAGTCTCACTCAAGGAGTCTTATTGGCAGTAGTTTGTGCAAGAGTGCAAGAACCCAGGATTGAACTGACAGTTTTCGGCATGCAGATCAGTGGTCTTAACCACAACAGAAGTAGTAATATATACCACACACACACACATACAAAACATGGAATTGCCTTGTAGAACACTTAACAGTGATTTTTAGAATTCACTAAATATGCGATCTGTGGGATCATCTGTGGTAAAGCACATTAATGATGCATCATCTTTGAAGACAGACAAAAACTTTTTCACTATTCCAAAAAAGCCAAATGACAAGCTTAACATTTTGAAATTCCTTCCATCGACACCAAGCTCATCAGCGGGCTCCTAGAATCACCCATCATGCAATGCTTTCTGCCGAACGAGAGCGTGCAGCGCTGGCATGTGATCCGATGCCTCACCTGCTGAGGGTGTGCGACTCTCGTACTACAGCTGTGTACTTTTCCTCCTCCGATCGTTCATCGTTCTCCAGGGCAACACGGGCCTTATAGGCAGCACTGGCTTCGATCTCTTCGGCCAGCTGGGCTGCACGAGCTTCTCGCTTAAGGAACTCTTCCGAATTGTCTCGCTCCAGTGGTACCCTGGGATATCAGAAGAACAAAATGGTCCTTTAGTACACTGCAGCTTCCATTATTTTCTGTTGTCATGCTGACTCTATAGAGGATGTTCTCCTGCAATAGATATGAAATGTAAACACACGTTTGAAAACAGGATGGCATCATCATGAAATATTTTGTGGCTATATTGGCAAATTGCTTTTTATAAAATACTGTGTAAAGTTTGCATCCGAAGGCAAGAAATGCAGACACTCACGTATACGAGGACAGGCTGCTGTCGTAAGTTGACTTCACACCATACGTTTCCTCGTTATACTTAAACATGTCATCGGGATCCCAACCATTTGACTAAGAACAGAACACCACGTTTCAATACATTAACACATTTCTTTGTTTCACTTTCATTTCAAGAGCTGCAAACAATGTCTGCAGTGGCAAAAAACAAAACAAAAAAAAAAAAAAAAACACTACCAAGTCAGTGTCCAAAGATTCCAAGCTGCCGGATGCGTGCTGTTCGCCCCCATCCCAAGGTTCTAGGTCCTTGTCTTTGTGTTCTCCGTTGAGACGAGCACTTACTGCACTGTCGGTGAAGTTATCTGCTCCACACCCACATGCACATAAAAAACAACAAATATACTGACTCAAAGAAACACGGCAAAAGCAGAAACGGAAACTAGAATAAAAACATTGAGTAAATATAAGTAAAGGTGACGAGGAGGAAATGGTGATGGTGCTTAAATATGTGTCTTTGCATTCCAAGTTCACTCTGTTCCAAGTACAGGCAGCATTTCATGACTACATCCTCATTAGCTTGATATGAAGTTCACTTCGTGTTTTAAAATAAGCAGTTAGGATAATGACCCTATTCTCGTAAACAAGAGCCTTTTCAAATAATGCCTTCAACTACCATGCTTCACTCGTTTCAACTATCATGCTTCACTCGTTTCATATATGAAACATGTTGAAGCATGAGCCTCCAAGTTAGTTTAGAATTCAAATGTGCATCTAATTCTAATAAACAAGGTGGGTACTCCAAAAAAAAAAAAGAGAAAAAAAAAAAGATAACTAGCCAGTGTAAATCCAGTACTTTTTAGTCATAAAAGTGGCCATGACATCACACAACCCATGGAATCTACATGATAACAGCACACAACAAAATAACAATTTGTATTACATGCTTACAATAAGACCAGAATCACCCAGACTCTCTTTAACCAAAAAAAAAAAAGCATTGTAAAAAGCAATTTCAATACAAAAACATCAACATCAAAAACATCCAATGTTACTTTCAAAAAACCCTTCAATTCTTATTTTTATCTGTTCTGTGTGAACAGAGCTCATCATGAGGACATAAGTAGTGGTAAAGAGTATTCAAACATTACTGAAATTTTCAAAAATATACAAAGCAATTATGTAAGGCCAATTGTCTGATTGATTGATTGATTGATTGATAAATAAATAAATAAATAAATAAATAAATAAATAAACAAACCCATTCAGTGGGTTGAACTTATTCTGAGAGTTTGGAGACTCAACAATCTATTATCTTAAAATCTTGCTGTTCTTGCATGACAACATGAAGGTCAGACTATGGAAATAAATTACAGAAATATAGTCAGACTGGCACTACTTCACTGCGGTCAGATTGCAGCACAGCATGGCTACAGTTTCTCTAGGCACAAAATACAACTGACTAATCTGTAACATTTTACGTATAAAATGGGTGGTGTCAAATGAGGTAATGAGCCAGCTCACCTTGTTCTGTTGAGACTACGCCCCCGTTGAAAGAGGAGAGACAGTAAAGAAAGGGTCGGTGGTGAAAGTTAATAATCAGATCATAACATCCATAAATATATCAGCAAAACTGTAAAATGTACATTTTTAATCAATTACTTGTGTGCAACTTTTATTCTAATGGTCATCTCAATTGGGGAAGGATAAGGGGGGGTGGATGTTAAAGGAAACAGAACCTCTACTACACCAGAAGACAATGAAGCAGAAAAGACAATGATGAAAAGAAGAAATAGAAAGAAGCTTAACAAGTTGATAAGTGTTTCTGCCAGCTCTACATGACCCAAATCTCCTACTGCTGAGTCTCTATCACAAATCAGACACAGGGCACTAAAATGAGCATGTGCCCATGGCCTCTGTTGTGCCCTGTGTAATATAATACAGTATATTAAATGATATGTTAATATAGTATTATTGTAATTATACACAGGATAAACGTCTAATTCTAATATACTAGAAAATTACATAGATAACATGTAAAGTAGTGCAATTTACTTAAATGGCGAAAAAGAACCAGGATGAGGGGTGGAGATAACTGAACCCAAACAGAATGATGTGATGAACAATACTGATATGATCAGTATATTCAAGAAAATGCAGTTCACAAGTGTCCAACTTGGAGATCCACCCTGCAACTACACCTGATGCAGCTAATCAAAGGCTGATGCAGCATGTGCATATTAGAGTTGGGTGTGGTAGAAAGGCAGTAGATCTCCAGGATCAGAGATCCAGGACCTTCTAGCTAGACACCCATGATATGATAAATGCTATAACAAATCACAGTGATCTAAAAAGCACAGAAGCAATTAGGTCAAAACTGTGCTCATATTGGTTTGTTTATTCAAAAAACAAACAAACAAAAAAACAAACAGAACCAAAACATTTCTATTATCAATGTGCTGACTGGTGGTGCAGTTCTTGACTTGTTTTATTACATCTACATTATCAAATCACTTGCATTTTCATTATGTTTAGATCTATTTATTTCAATTTTGGTCTCTTTTAGGCTTGTATCTGAACAGCTTAGCCTACTGCCTGAGAACTAGAACACAAGCTGACTTTGCAAACAAGCATTTACAATGAACAGACTGTTTTCCCAAGAACTGTATACAAGCCTTTGTATTGGTTGGGGAGACATTCTTCAAAGATTAGTTTGTTCTTGATGATATTTTGTGCATTGGAAAGTTTGATGAGTTATTTTGTTTTTCTGACTAAAAGTAAAGCACTTTTAATCAAATACTTTTGATCTGAGTTTTGGAAATATTCTGTGAAGTATTCATGTGGTCTAGAAAACTGTGTCAGTGGGAGCTGTCAGTGAGATATCACTACAATCACAGGAAAGTCTACCCTAAGGAAAACCAAGCCTCACCTTTCTTAGCATAGTTGAGGTCCACATCTTTAAAATGCACCACAACAACATCTGAAGACTTAAAGATGATGCTCTCTACTATGTCCTCTCGGCGAGGGCCAATATTGGGCTCAGGACTCTTCCTGTGAGCTGCGTCCAGGACGAGATCACACTGCACACAAGTACACACAGACCACTACTGATCCACTACTGATCCCCATTAATAGTCTGCTTCACTACTTATTGTGACTCCATATCATCTTTTCTACTCTCATTAGCCTGTTAGCTGTAATTTTGATATCTCTCTTTCATAAGGTTTTGTAGATATAAGCAATAATAATAATAATAATAATAGAATACTAAATAATTCCTATGGAAACATGTTAATATGTCATGGTTGTATGTTTTGGTCCGTTCCAAGCACTTGCTCTGTACCTCTGGACCGTATGTTTTGAAGACGCCCTCGTAGATCACACCATTTTTCACTTTGAGTTCGCATTTGGTGCCCTATGCAAGAGTTGAAAGGGAAATAAAAACAACCGACATACCTCTTTATTCCAAAATTATGTAGACAGTAAAAGGAATGATCAACTTTTAAAATAAAAAACCTTCATATGCCAGGACAAATACTGCAGTCCTGCTCAATTTTAAGTTATGCTCTGGAATTTCACTAATATAGACATGCATCTAAACTATGACTTTTCTTTCCAAAAATGTTTTTAAAAAGTAGTAGTATGCTATAGTTTGCTAGCAAATTTCTCCAAGTCAGTAAGTCAAACAGTAAAGTTCAAATGGTTGTGACTACTATTCTATCTTATCAACATCCTGAGACAGAAGTCTGTCATTCTGAACATACCACCACTGAAGTCAAGATATGAACCATCCTCATGTTTGCATAAACTCCACTAAAAGCCACCTGAGAGGCAGAGAACAGTACAATTAACCAAGAAAGTGATGAAAATATATTTAGTTTTAATTGCTCATCTTTAGTTGATCTCTATTGCTAAGCATAATTTAATTAATTGTGAACATATGAGACTTACTGCAGTGGAAGGTCCTTTGGCACTGTTGCGTCCCCTAAAGAAAAACCAAAGCAAATACTGAGCCTTAAACATTCTCATCGTAAAATGTGTATGGTAAAATATTGCTTGTTTAGTTCAAATTCAAAAGAAATGTGTCTCAATTTAGTCTCCAGACAAATTGTTTATTACAATCATCTAGGTCTCATATCACTGATCACCTCACATCATCTACCAATATGGCCGTTGTAAAAGATGAATCTGTTCTCATAACTTTTAGTAATGAGGGGGCCATTAAAACTGGAGTAAGTGTCCAGTTAAAACTGGAGAAAACGTTTCAGACTGATAAATTCCCCAGAAAGTGCTGCTAAAAACCCCAACAATGTAACTTATGGTATGTAAAATGTTTCCATTTATTCTGGCATTAAAACAACAGTCAATATTACAGTTTTGATTAACTGTTGATTGTTGCTATTTGAAATTTTTCCTTTTTTTTTTTTTTTTTTATTCCATATTGATATCATGATGATATTAACACCTATACAGCTCACAAATGACCTATTTTGCCCCTGAGAAAATATTGTAACTATTAAACTATTAAAACTCAATTTAAATGTATATTTCAAATAGACTTGTTTGGCATAAATAAAAATTTAATATTTAACTGGAGACACTAAAAAATTAAGCATACTATAATTAAGAAAGCGAAATAGATAACAAGAAATTAACCAAACAGAAGAACACTGACATGCGCACGACCAAAATGTGCACAATTATTTCATTCTACAGTTTTTCCATAGGAAACCACACACAAATACTCAAATCACACAGGAGCTGGTACTGTGTGTTGTGTAAGCATTTGCAGCTGATCAGTCACTCGCCTTTAAGGACACTTTCAGTCGATCAGAAGGATGCAAGAGAAACACATGCTATACTGTGTAATGTTCATAACCCATACTGCGACAATGATCACAACCCATGAATGCAGTTAACACCCCATCCTAGCCACATCCAAACACGTGCGTTTGTGTGCAGCGGATTTCATTTTTAGCAAGTAAAGGCCCACCCCAGCAGCTTGTGGACGCATCGTCCTTTACGATAGTATAATCAGCAGAGTTACGAGTTTCTTCCCTTTCCACACAACATGCAGCGAAACATAGCTACTTACACAAATGTCATTTTGAAGGGCGAATTTTTATACAGTGAGTGCCTGCTAAACGTCAAGGTTGAAGCAGTTGCCTGACATTCACGTCCAGATTTTTTTCCTGCACGCGCTCGCGTGCGCACCCACGTCTTGTGATTCTGTGACCGGATGCTCCTAATCTCGAAACGCCTACTACGTTAAAGCTGACAGGTGACACTACATTCTTCCGATACAACGCAGATAGCCAGCTAATCCAATATTATGGATTGCTTTCTTGAAGATACAGTTGACTACAACATTGAAAACATAAAAGATATCCTCCTGATATCACATGACATGGCTTGATAGCTAACCGCTTATCAGTGTAGTGGTAACAATTAGCCACCTAACAGCTACCACTAAGTAGCTGGCTGGCTAGCTCGATAGCTCAATACAACAAATATTTAAGTTGCCCTGGCAACTTAAAATACAAACCAGATTTGTTTACTGGCACGCAAAATGTATACAATCATAGTTAACATTTCTGACATAGCTGTAGCTTTGTAAATGAAACAGCAAGTGATCAACGTGATTATTAATATATCAAATGCAATTATATTTGGTTTTACTTAACAACAAAAAAATGACAACTTAATTTTGCTAGCCAGCTAGCTAGTTAGCGATAGCTATCCCAACTGTGATACAGGTCCAGTCCTGTGCTACGTCGCAGTTTTGCAAGAAAATACATCGGCTCGCCGTTGATTAATACGTTGACTTTTTACAAAGCTACTGTACTGTTGTTTAAGCTTTCAATTTAAGTCCGTCAAACTTCATGCAAGACGTAGAATTACAGTTACAAAAGGTAACGTCCATCGGGTACAGTTTGACTACGTGTTAAAATACTATTCTGTGCTTATTTAACTAGATACGCTAGCTAACTAACCTAGCTAGCTAGCTAACAACACTGGTAAAATCATACATTCAACCAACCGGCAAATGACACAACTAAAGTAAATCTAACTACGTGACACCAATACTGGATAGGAAAATTAGGTTAACTTGTTTTTTCAACGTTGCTGTTTAGCAAAATGGTGTCGACGACCACTGGGTTTGGCCAGCTACAATGGGTGCAACACATTTTTGTGGACAAATCTGTGTATCCCCATCTCGCTAAACCTGGCCTAACCAAAAAAAAAAAAAAACTTCAGGGTTCCAATGTCTAATTCGGCCTGACTTAACCTATGGCATTTACACTAAGCGATGGTATGTAATGCTCATATTTACCGTTATAGTGAGCATGTTATGCTTCTGCAATAGCTACCGTGTCCAAATATTTAAAACTGTCAGAAACAGGCGTGTGAGACTTGCTTCACAGTGCACCCACCTGCCCAAACTCTGCCGTCCACCAGCTCCTCCGCATCCCCCAGCGCCAGAGGCCGCAGCAGCCCCGCTGTTGCTACCGCCGGGTTTGCGATTACCACCGGCCTGCTTCATTGACATGATTATCCCATAAACGACAACTTGAGCAGGGTGTTCTAATTCTTTTAAAAATATATTCACCGCGAACGACAGAGGACAAAATGCTGTAATCGTTAGCTAGCGGATACTCAAGCTAACAAATGACAGCTAACGTTAGCTTGCTAGCTCTGGTTCTGCTAGCTATGATTATTCAAGAGTCCACAATTGCTGCTACTTGGCAAGCCAGCTAGCTTGCTTGCTTGCTTGTTTGTTACGTTAAAACAAAAATACGTAATCAGTTGGAAAGACAGTATGCACTTTCCATATATTATCGTTGTCCACAGAATAATGAATAATTTTTTTTTTTGTTTCAGGTAATATTATCAATTCACACGAGCTCTTCGTTGCTGTGAAAGACCTAAACAGTCTGAAAATACACAAAGTAGCGGAAGGATATATACACAGCACATGCCTGCATATTTTATTTCTCCCTCCTGTTTCACTCGACATTAAAAACTTTAATAACAAAACAATGCAAATTTATGTAATGAGTCGCACACTATTAAATCATATATAAAATCTGAATGTCTTTTCTGTTTTGAGAGATACGGGACAGAGTGTAGCGCACTATTTACAGGAAGTTGACAGATCACTTTAAAACCGGAGTGGTAGTGCTAAGGCATCCACGTGAGCCGGTCAAGGTAGCGTACCTGGTGCACAGCTTTCAGCCTGTCCTGTAAGCCACAAATGTATTACGCAGTTTGCTTTGAACTGCCACGTTTATATATCAGATCTATGATTTAATCACCATGTTGGAAAATATTTGATTTAATGGAAAACATAGAATGTATCTTTTTACTGTTTATTCCTGGAATTACTGGAATATCTAACCATACTCTTCACACTTATACAGCAAGGTTTTGTATTTCTGGCAGATTTCTGATCGTACATTATAAATATAATTGATTATAATACAAAATAAAATGTATAAATAAATGCTAACATTCTTGCTGCAACTAGTTTAGAAATTATTTTAAAAACCTGTCTGAGTGGACAAAAGAAAAACTGCACGCTGACCCGAAGTTGCAGACTCCAGATTTTTCCCCAATACCCATAAGTGAATAGGTGATTCCTCACAATGTTTGCAAGTATGTTCTTCGACTTGATATTTGACTGTACATTTTAGGAGTCTCATTTAGTAATGACTGCAAAACCCAGTAATGCAATTTTATATTTAATATAAAATTCCCGACTTTGGATGTTAATATATAACCATAAATAGCATACATTATCAATACTGTAGCAAGGA
Source organism: Tenebrosternarchus preto (assembly GCA_025802075.1). Classification (NCBI taxonomy): domain Eukaryota; kingdom Metazoa; phylum Chordata; class Actinopteri; order Gymnotiformes; family Apteronotidae; genus Tenebrosternarchus; species Tenebrosternarchus preto. The sequence continues at coordinate 8,907,802 of JAOYMR010000005.1, forward strand.
ATTCCTTTAATACAAATATTTCAGCATGGTCAGGACATTTCAAAGAGGACAGAAAAAAGAAAGAAAGAAAAATACTGTCTGAGGTACATGTCTACACATTTTCCGTCACGAAATGATAAGTGCTTATGTGCCACATCAGAAGAGGGTAAATCAGAATAATTGAACACAATTAAATAAATTAAAATACAATTAAAAAAAAAACCAACAACAACAAAAGTGGAAGCGCTGGAAACAAATGAGTCTTATAAGTATCAAGGCAGTAGATGGTCTTGGTAGAGCCACAAGCCCTTTCTGACCAGGTTTCACATAGAGAGAACAAAATATTGCCAAACTAAGAAGACAGTTGCTAGAAAAGCTTTCAACTCTGTGATTTGCTTTGTGTTGTCATAGGCTGAGGAGGACTGAGCATAAGGCAACCAGACACTGGCTCAGCAGTTACGTCTGACATACAGAGAACCAGGTGTCTTTAGAAAAAGTGTCTCCAGATGAGTTGCTACATTTTAGAAGACAAAAATTCAGTCATTTCTTACAACGAGAGATCAGTGAATAAATGGGATAGGCTGAACGTTTGTTTGACTAGCAAGCAGATTTTTGACTGTGAAACTTAAAAGGTATTGACAGTATAATTGTATAATTGTACATTGAATGTTGTTTCAGTAATAAAGCAGTGACTAATAATAATTCAATAATATTTACTACGTGGCTTATGATGGTTTGTTATAGTAGAAAACAATCTGAAGATGTTCTCAAAAGATAGGGGTAGTGCTGAACTTTATGATCAGTACTGTTTGATGACTTGTTGCTATGACAGCCCTGAGCCAATCTAATTAGGTGACATCACCTAGGTGATAATCAGCACTGAGAAATAATAGCTCTTGGCCTGCTTTTCTAAAGCATCACTGTGCAACAATCACTGTAACATATCGTATAGTGTATTTGTATGCACTCTATAACATTGTGTTTAAATAGCCTTTAAGCAATAAGGAAGGGAAAGATTAAATGAGATTTGAAGGCTTATTTATTTAACTAAATAAACATGAACCATGCTGGCCTCAACAACAGATGTATCGGGTTTCTGTTTATAATGATACAACTTTGATTAGTCTAGCTAAAATAAAACATATAGCTATAGTACCCGGATTGAAAAAACAGTCTCTTCAGGGAGCGGAGGGGCCGGAGTTCAGTCGTGATGCCTTTGGAAAACCAGGCCATTACTAGTTACTTCTTGTGCAATGTCAGTAAAAAGTACGTCCTTTAAAGACGATCAGCAGGGAAGCAGCATGTAGTCGTTTCTTCTCACAGTCAGACAGAACATTGTACTTCTGTTGAGTCATAATTCACCAGCGGTTGTCCTGATCACCTCCTACTGGTGACAGTATAGCTCGGTCAGCTGCAGGGAGCTACTACTGAAGTCAAGTAGACAATCAAAGCTGATTACAGGAAAAAAAAAGTAATACCAGACTGGCTTCACATGGTGAGAGATTATAATAAATGAGAGTTGAAACAACTCAATATCCCAAACTTAAATAACTGATAAACACATTTTACTTTATGTCCAACTCACTAGCATGATAAAAGCCAGGTGAGAAACTTAGAGAAGCACTGTGAAAGTTAATCATTCATTCTATATATCACAGCTGAAATACAACTTGTGCTGATATGAAATAATATGCATTTGAATACCGTTCTGAAGACAGAGGTTAACTCTGATCGAATTCTACAACATACTGGTGTAGTAAAACCACTTTTAACCATGTATGGTTTTTTTGCAAGTTTTGTGGAAAACTGCCTTATTTCTTTTTTAATAAACAAAATTTGCAGGATTTGTTAAACGAAAAAGGAAGTAAAAACAATAAAAATAAAAATATCTTCTAAATGAATCATTATAAAGGGCTCCCTTCCTTCTCAGCAGGTGCCGAAATGGAATTCTTTTCCATTTTCTTCTTTTATTTTTCTTGCAAAAACAAAAATATGCTCTTTGTTATGCGGTTCTTCACTGTTGTGTGTAGAAAAGAGTCATCGTACCAACGTTCTATCTACAGTGTGTCCATGAGTGTGAAGGAGGGGGAATATGCACTTCAATTTACATAAAAATTCTTTTTACAGTTATTTGCTTAAGAACAATTATAATAAACAGTACAAAAGGAAATAGAAGTGCAGCACTTGCTATTAGGAGTCTTCCGAGTTTGTTTTTTCTTCGATGGCCTGTTTTACAATCTCTGCCAGTTTCAAGCGATCCACTTTGTCAGAGAAAGCCCTACCTGAGAGAAGAGGAGAAACAGAACTAAACATTCACACCAAATACAAGTGAACATCAGTGCCACCAGCTCGTGTGTAGGGTTTCAAGTGCATGTGTGTGTGCGCGTCGCCAGGGTGCTCACCGTCCCAGCTCAGCCCTTGAAGTCCGTCGCGGAGCAACTTGCAGTCTCGGTTGAATCGCCACGCCTCGTACATCACCTCGTTCAGCTTCTCGTCCTCGTTTTCTCCTGTCCGAAGCAGAGCGGCATGAGCGCGCGTGGGCCAGAGCGGTGTGAGCGCGTGCGTCTTGTTGTGAGCATGGCCTCACTCACCTGCCTGTGGCAGGATGCACTGGGCGATCACATCCCTCAACTTTTCCACAGCCACGTTGGAGTCCTCTGCGCCATTTTCAGGGTCATTGATGAAGCTGTCGTCAGGTTTTGGACTACATGGATTAAGTAAAGGAGGAAATACTTGTCATACTAGGGACTCGTGTCCTACTGTCTGTAGACTGAGTTATTACACCGGTGAGACATCAGGGTTAGGTAGGTGCTTTTAAGTGGCAGTTAAAACAATTTAAAAATAAAACATGTTCAGAAAAAGTATTTCTAAGCACACGTCTGTATCTGGTCTTCTTTGGTACCTGGTTACCTTATTGTATATTACTTGTATATTAATCTTATTGTATATTACTTGTATATTAATCTTATTGTATATTACTTATATATTAATCTACTCTCATTTAGAGATTATGCAAGTAGCGGAAGGAAAGCTCCACTACAGGTCCACTACAGTACGGAGGAAGGAGACCAACCCCAGCAGTTTCCTCTTTCTCAGAATGGGGTTGTTAACGGAGCTGAGAGGTTTGAGGCTAACGTTAAGGTCCTGTATTCTCATGTTAGCCAGTTGTTCTGCATGTGCCTGCTGGATCCCAGCAACCACTGCCTGCACACACACAAACGTGCACACAAACACGCACACGTTTTAGTCTTTAATCGTAGGGCCAATCACCAGGATGTATGTATGTACAGAACTGCTGAAAGTTCTTTCCGTATGTGATGTATATTGTTTTCTCCATTTGTTGGGATTTGCTCACCTTGTCCATCATCATCTGAGCAGAAGGAAGCACATTGTCCAGGGCCTCAGTGCAGTTTAACCAGGGGTGGGCCAGGACACCCTCGATCGTTAGCCTTTCTTCAGGCTTCACCTTCAGCAGCCTGACGGAACAAAAACGACACGTGAAAATAAGCTACGATTCGTGTGAAGATAAACTAATTAAAGCGCCTTCCGCTTTGGGCCTGTTTTACAAATGAGACCCTGTGAGATTCCAGATGTCTTAATATCACATCATGAGTTATTTAAGATTATAACATATGTGAAATATAAGTGATAAACACAAGTGTGTCAGCCTGCCAGAGTGTTCTTTAGAACTTCATAATGGACAGTCGTGTTTAAAACGTGTAACTGCCCAAACTATCTTGTAAGTATAGTATATAGTATTCTATAGCATTTAAACCCAGGGAATGTAATGTTTTCTTGTGCTTTCATTACCTTTATTGTTAATATCTTTACTTCATTATCATTGTTTTTAACAGTCAAAGAATATCACACATTTCGTCAAGGTGAAGTTTAGCCAAGTTGTTCTTAAATTCTGAGGCATCTAAAAATGTCCTAAAAAATTAACGCACATGTTCCACGAACTTCATGAAATAAAATGCCTGTAAGCAGCCAGTAATGGACAAATACTCTGACGAGAGCAAACACTGTGGAAAAATATCTGTATGACAGTGCAAGTTTCTTAATATTCAAAGTAGTGTTTTTTAAAGCGAGACAAAAGACCTTTGAATTATGCGTGCTTTGTTTTTTTTGCTGTGCCTGGCTGATAGAGTCTTTGAATTTAGGTCAGTGATGCAATGCAAGTAAAGAACCAACAATGTCTAGGTTCTGTTGCTATGTTATATTCATCACTTCTACTCTCTTCATACTGTGATCATTTTATTCTTGTAGTATCCAGTATGACTATTAACAAACATGGCAAAACAGTTCAGAAGACAAGTGCCGTCGTGAATATGCATATAGTGATTTTTCACTGATCCCAAGTTCAATAAGAAAAGAATGGTTTCAATTTTAAAAGACTTGAGGATACCCCTTTTATATTTTGCTTTGCTTTTGAAAAATAATAAAAACGATTTCCTGTCAGAAAAAAAATCACCCAAAACTCTGACAAGTATGTTCAACAACAAAAAATTATGTAATCCAGTATTTGTTACACTGTACAAAAATTTACATGCATTCAAGATCTGGTAGAAAAAAAACAAAGGGGCATGATTGCATAGTGCATGGGCGTTGATATATTTGTGTTCAGATGATTGCCATGTACAAGACAAGTCAAATGTATTTAAATAGCACTTTTTACGTCTGTTGCCACAAATCAGCTTTATATTTGTTTGGGTCGAGATCCCTAATGGGAGGGCCAGTGGTGACAGTGATGAGGAAGAACTCCTTGGGAATTAAGTCAAAATCCAGGGGTGGGGGGGATTTTAGGGGGATCCCATCCTCCTGGGGCAACCTGTCTAGCAAACAGTTCAGGCTGTATTATATTATATAATGTTCATGTAGCGCGTTCAGTGCAAGTGTGGGAATGCTAGCTACTCCAGTGGGTCTAGTTCTTTCTGCATCCATTGGCTTAGATTGAGGAGGTGGATGAATGTAACACACTGGAATATAATTTTCATGTAACGTGCAGCATCACATCATGCAAAGCTACTAACACAGACAGTGATGTGGCGTGGCATTTCTTACAGCCCGTTTGAAACCCCACACATGAACTCCTCATCGGTATTACAGACTCAGCAGGACCAGCGTAGAGAAGGCACTCACTTGCGCACAATGTCCTTCGCCATCTCAGATATCTGGCTCCACTCGTCTTCGGGGAAGTCGAAGCTGCCTGTCATGATCTTCTTACGCATGTCCTTGGGGATGGTGCGGCTGTGGTGCTTGGAGTAGAAGGGAGGGTAGCCGCACAGCATCACGTAGATGATCACGCCCAGCGACCACAAGTCGCAGCTCTGTGGACACACGCCGGAAAAACCATTTCAGCTGTGCCGTACTCTCGTACGAGACCCGACATACGATGGTATGAGACTGGGTGGGTTCTTATCACTCTGTTTATTACAACTCCAAATCTTTTTTATATTTATTTATTTTTATCATTCAGTATTCATGCTTTCTTTCATTCACACATTCATTCTCTCAGCCATTTCTGGGACTTCAAAGACGAGGGAACATTAGAGTCTACCACTAACAAAATATAAATAACCCTGTCAAGACTTACTGATAGTAGAATACCAGCAACCAAAAATATCCCAAAGAGCCATGCATCCCCAACTGAGTGGAAGTGCCTCACCCAGAGTCATTTATCCATTTAAATCCACCAAAGTCTAATTCAAATTAGTCTAAGAAACAACTCTTCTATAAGCAAGATAAAAACCTCACTTTGTTGTACGTGTAAGGGGTGGGTGAGGTAGGTATTATTAAGATAAAACCTCACTTTGTTGTACGTGTAAGGTGTGGGTGAGGTAGGTATTATTCCAGACTTTTCTTTCTGGTGGCGCCTTTGTGCCTCCAATACCTGAAAAATATGAACAAGTATTTATTTATTTATTTATTTAAATAAAGTAATACGTTATTACAGTAAGCCAGTAAGGACTAAATGATCAGGAAGATTTTACCTGAGGTGCTACATAGTAAGGAGTGAACTGTGGGGTCATCAGATCACCTTGGTCGATTTTGGCAAAACCAAAATCACACAATTTTACAGGGGCATCCTGATAAATGCAGATAGTAAATACATTTAGGAAGTTTTATAAAACCAAATCTAATTAGAAAATAAAAGTGCTGAATGAATAATGCAAATCTTAAAAACACTTGCTTTCAATTTGAAAACTTATATTCTATTTGGGAGAGGGAATGGCTTTTTTTACCAGTGAATTGTCCTTGAACAGCAGGTTCTCTGGCTTCAGGTCTCGGTGTGCAATATTCAGTGAGTGACAGTGCTCCAAAGACTGGGCGATCTGGGGACAAAACAGCACAGATCAAAGACTGGGCGATCTGGGGACAAAACAGTGCAGATCAAAGACTGGGCGATCTGGGGACAAAACAGTGCAGATCAAAGACTGGGCGATCTGGGGACAAAACAGTGCAG
>JAOYMR010000005.1:8914343-8927394 GCA_025802075.1 Tenebrosternarchus preto
ATCAAAATGGCATCGTTCAAAACCTGAGCAGACCTCATCTGTATAATCAAAGGGCAAACCAGAAACCTTCAAACTGATCTAATATAACGGGACAGACACTAAGGGTGGATCGATACTTTGCTACGTGGGGAAACTGTCAGTAAAATGCCACCCTGGTCATGTGGGATTAGGTGGGGTGGTGAGAGGACATGCCTGTTTAGTGACTTGGCTGGCCATCTTCTCTGTAAAGTGTCTGTGCTGGCTGATTCTATGAAACAGTTCCCCTCCCTCCATCATCTCCATAACAATTAATAACCGTGCCCTGCAACAAGATGTAGGAGGGGAGGGGGAGTCAGAAAAATGAGTGTGAGCACAGATGAAAAGCACTTAGCAGCATCATGGTGTGATGGTGTGTGCTCTACCTCGGACTGGATTCATGGGGGAACTGCACACTGTTGGCGTAAACCTCTAAGATCTGAACAATGTTGGGGTGAGAGGCACACATCATATGAAGCCTCACCTAGTAAAGAGAACAAGGGGAAGTTACATCACTCTTTAAAGAACTGATTCACAAAACCTGGCAACTGAATTAGGTATATTTTAGCAGGTCACCCAGCCACACTCCAGCCCTCTCAGACCAGGGTTTGATGCCACAGTGCTACATTAAGTTATATTAAATACACCTGATTCAACTCAATCAATCACCACAATTCGGCCACACATAAATGCTTAATTGTTACAAGGTAATTAATACAATTAATGTAATTTTCCATACCTCATTGCGCGCTTTAGGTCTGTCGATCAGGATCTTCAGGGCTAAACGCTCTTGGGTTGACTTCTTTACACACACCCTGCAGAAATAACGACACACACTTACATCTGTTCTATGGCCTTTTGCGCATGTTCTACCTAAGGCTGGATTTGTGGGTAAACTGCACACTGCTTACATAAACGTGCACCAAACAAGGCAGATTTAGTTCAGGCGTAAAGATACATTAATTACCATTTCCCCCACCATCTGCATTTGTTTAGAATTTGAATATACTTTCTTTAAATATATATACATTTTAAAAAGATTTATGCTAAAATTACTATGACATTAACTTTCCCTTGTAATTACAGTCTTGTTCCTCCCTCTGTTAAAACATTTCATTAGATCAAAGGCTTCACAGGGCTTTTCTCAGCAAGTCACATGCTAGTGGTTTTTACTATGTTTAAAGGTAGTCTGCACCAAGTACATTTTACCCTGAAAGATTCATTTAGGAAAATAAGTATAATTGGGATTATGGCTCTGATAAAGAGGAGCAAACAGGGTTAGGAGAAGTGCAGCTCCCTGTTCGAGACGGGAGCACATCCCTAGTGGCAGCCATGCAGAAACACCAGCTCATTAATACGTAACACAGCAAAATATAAAAATGTTCCTACATGACCCTTTAATTATGCACATCAACAAATAACTTGGAGCTAAAGAATGGTTGGTTTTATAAACATTCTCCACCATAACACTTTATTCAAACACACACACACACACACACACACACCTGAAAGCTCATATTACAAAAGTTCTACTTCTTTTCAAGAGCATTCTTGTTTGAACAAAGTTCAGGAAAAAAAAAACCCTGAAAGGTATGCAGGACAGATTAGAGAAGCAGGCACTGTGTTTTGTTCACCGGGTAAGGAAACACAGCTAGGATCCATGCGAAGTCCTATGCTGTGTTCACACTCAGCTTTGCTGAAAAGGTCACTCTTTTGTGTCATTCAAACATGCAGCCATTACACAGCACTTTTTTGAGACACAAACTTTTATCATAGCACAACAGATTTGGCAATGCGGACCTGTCATGCAACAAGTGCTGTCTAATTTGTGAGGAAGGAGATTAGCTGTTTGGCAAAACAACAGATGAGCAGTCAACATACATTGTGAGTTTGGTGAGTGTGTATCTTATTAACTTTTTAGAAAAGTTGGAGATGCAAGAGTTTTAAACTAACATTCCATACATTATTTAGCTCCAATTAATTATGTATTGTGTATTATTGACATCAGCATATCTGTACTAATGACACTGCTAATGCAGAGATGACTAGAACTCAGCCAGACAAGCAGTGCATCGCCAGGCAACTCCTCCCTCCATCAAGCAACTCCTCCCTCCACCAGACGGCAACTCCTCCCTCCACCAGACGACAACTCCTCCCTCCACCAGGCAATTTGTCGCCTTTCCTGGTAGTTTGCCAGGAATTTCTCCAGATCCTGTCACCGCAAATTACCCAGTCAACTTTGCCAGGACTCCTGCTTGCACTCCCACATAACTACAAAAATTCCTAGGTGAAGGAGCATGTTTGTAAGGGCTGCTAGATAACTAGACACTTCAGCTGAGGTGGTGTGCAAACATTTCAGGAACAGGAAAACTGTATGACAGTAAGGTTTAGTGTAAGATTTGGATTTTGTTTACGATTTATGTATTACTAAATCCAAGGCATGAAAACTTTGCTTAAGCTATTATTAAAGTCCTGAGCCATAAGACACTGAGGAGGAAAACCCCCTGGGAATGGTCACTGAATCAGTGTGAACTTAGCCTCTCCTGGACTATTTCCCTTGGCCCCAAGCAGCACAGTGCACCAAAGAAACGCTTCCAAGAACACTGGAGAGAGGGAGGCTGGGCTTATGTAACCAAAGAACTGGGCCTTCAGGTCATAAAACAGGCAACCTCAAAAGATCACACGCGTAAATAAGAAGCAGCTGAGTGAGCTGAACTGGCAGCTGGGCTCATCTTCAGAAGGGGTTAACATTCATCTTCAGAAGGGGTTAACATCTACCTTAAGGATGCTTCGTCCTGGGAAGGGTTACAGCCTCTCTAACACCCCAAATGAGGTTTCATAGTCCAAGCGGTGTTACATTAGACAGTACAGTAAAGTAGAATTGGCAAAGAACAGTGATCAGGGAACAGACTAATGCCAGGCTCTTCTCCCTCTCAGAAAACTTCATTTGATATGCCCTTTACTCAATAGGGCAACATTCAAGCAAACAGGACACACTTTGGAGTGGCACTGCAAAGGGTATGAATACCTTTGTGAATAAGAGATTTTAGTTTTTGATTTTTAATTCAACTCCTAGTCTTCACATCATCATTAAGTGTAGACAGATGGGTAAAATAGCAATTATATCCATTTAAAATCAAAATCACAACACAAAGTGTGCAAGTAAAGGGGCCTGAATACATTTTGAATCCATTATATACAGACACAATTCCTTAGAAAAAAAAGTACACAATAGATATTTTCCAAGGTGTTTTGAGGATTGTGCAACTAATTTATATTTATTTATTCTTTTGTACCTTATATGTTTGTGACTGCAAAACAACATTAAATGTGGATTACTCATGGCTGGCCAACAGCCAATACTAAGGTCAGTAGCAGTGTCAGTGCTGATGCAGTACATATATGTATATCTCCTTCTCACTAATAAGGCTTTAGATAAACCAAACACCTCACCTTACAGGCCCACTGATTCCAGCACCAAGCTTCTGTGTCCAGTTGATATTGTACTCTTCCAAGATGGAGCTTTCCTATGGACATAATATTAACATTAAAGTAAATGCCTGATTGTTTCCACCAAAAACCCATATACACCAAAACACATGCAGAACAACCTTATATCGCTTAGATAGAAACTGCACTTCAATGATGACTGCACAGACTTGTAGGTAAGTGAGATAAAACACTATAAAAGGGCATTGGTTCAATATGGGAGTGTCGACTCTGGTCAAAGGGAAGGGGGGGGGGGGACATGTTACTGTGACATGTAAAACAACGAGGTGTCAATCATCAAAAATCATCATCTGAAACAGTTCAAATGCTGTAGAATTCTCCTCAGAAGTCCCTCAGATAAACATTCAAAATTACCCCAAAACTACTTTGAAACTGTATTTAGCTCTCTATTTTTCCACTATAATTTCAGTAGTATCTTTCGATTGCTAAACTGGTTTTATTAATAATTCTACACAAGCTCTCACATGTCATCAGACTGTGCTGCAAGAGATACTCATAAGAAATATGTTCAACCAGAACATTGGAAAACCTAAGCAATACACTGTGTGCTGCTCTTCATCTGGTGGGCTGGTGTGCTTGACTACAGATAAATACTAATAAACAACATGTTCAGAAGGACATACCCTACAATACTATGACTTTTGTATTCCGCTATTTCTGAGAAATGTGGTCATAGCCCTCATTCCACAGCTTTGTGTGGCATAACTGGGATCAGATAGAGCTGCGCTTGGCTGAGCATCAAACTTACATTTAGGTCAAGCATTTCAGACATGTGAAGGGACAGTGAATAACGACCATTTTAATGTAAGCTGTGAGGATTTACATTATTTAGCCCGGTCTGGCCCTTCACCAAAGGTAAAACGTAATGTAATGAATTATGTACTAAACTCTGTCTACTTCTACACAATGAAAGTAATTGTAATTTGAGAGTAGAGTTTTATATTCCGAGACAGGCAACAAAACAGACTTTTGGCAGACCTGTAAGTGTTTATTTAAAATGTGGATATTAGAGCAAGTTCTTCAGAAAACATGAGAACGACATGAATTAAGAGCAAATGACCACTCAAATGACCACTGCATAACAAAATCTATTTGATTAACATTAAACTGGAGAGAACAATGAAACAGTTTATTAAACCTAGTGCTGGATTAAATAAACTCCTTAAATTGCAATAAAATGCCAGACTCCCCAATCCCATTACGTATTGAGTTTTAAAGGCTAATGCATCAGAAAAACTGCCACCCATTTCTCTGTGTGGTACAACAGAACCTATGAGGCTAGTACGAGATAAGTCCTCAGCAGCCAACTTCACACAGCCACTGTAGTAGCAAGCTCCTGCATGGTGCACCAGTGGCTTTAGCTGAACTGAAACGCAAGCGTAACGTAGCGACCAGTGTATTTCATTTAACAGCTTACCTTGATAAACTTGTCCGCATTATTGTCTTCGGACATGGTGTTAAAATACTGCTGCGTTTTCAGACTTTGCTGACAGTACAGTTTAGCAGTGCCAGATAGTCTGTCTCCGGCCTCAGAAGGTTGAGTTTATACCTGTTTTTCGAACTGAAAGGGTGACTTTCCATGAAACTGGACTGTGAAATATATAGTTAAAGTCTGTGCGTAACCCCCATGTCACCCTACTTATATTTACTTCGGTCAAAATAAATATGGCATAGGCTAGCTGGGCCCCGAGTTTGCCTCAAAGTTTGACACTGTCACCTCAGACTTCAACGTATCCCAGCTCTTACTTTGACTAACATGTAAAACGACGAGGTGCGAGGATTAGACTGAGAAGGCCGGCTCTCGCTAGATGAGCTCACCACTTTTGGATGGGACGAAACAAAGATGTATATTTATAGCTAACGCGAATGTGCGCGATTTGCAAAGCAAGTTTGCTAAATCAACTGACTAGCGAGAAGGCTAATAAGCAAGTTAGCTACAAGTTGACCACTTGGACGAGCGAACACTAACAATCATCAGTTTAACAAGAAAAAAACGGAATACATGTCAGCTTAAAAGTGTTCTTCACAGTGGTCAAGCTCGCCAAAAATTGACAAACACAGCCAGCTAACGTGAAAACCGGTGATTAGCAGCAGGTTAGCTAACCAGTTGCCTGGATATTTAGCTAACGTGCTAGCTAGCTATAACGGTTTTGTCAAAAAGAGGAGAGCAGCGTAAAATCGCAACAATCGAAGCATATCAGTATCTTAAATCCAGTCCGCCGTAAACGAATCAGTTACTCCTCACAACTGTGTGGGGAGTCACGTTTATTTCCAAGTTGTCAGAACAATACTACTGTAGTGATACTACTGATCACAAGGGACTGTTTGGTCTCTGGTTCAACGTTAGCAAGCTTGTACCAAGCGTTAGCGCTTCTCCCAGGAAACGTAAGGACAATTTACGCGTTGTACGACTCTCTGAAATTTTGCCTGTATTGTGATATAAACTTCTGACGCACATCCACATCAACCTTAAATATATTGTGTTAATTTACACAACAGACAAATAAAAATGTATCTTATATCATGTGACTACACGTGACAATGCATCGTTTTTTTTTTACATTTGTTTTCAATCAGGCAAATGAAATGATAGCTGTAATATTTGGGTTTGCGGGTGACGTAGCTGGGTCCTGTTCCATCTGGTTGGCATGCAGTGCCCGAGGGGTAGACTGCGGAGAGACGGCAGTACTTGACTGTACGAGTTTAACGGGTGCGAGCAGGTCGATCAGGGGGTAATATACTGTAATCTACACAGTGACTGTACTGCAACTTGCTACCTAACAGGTTTACTCGAAATAAACCAGATGTAATCGTTAGAACAGTAGCCGAACCTGCAGTGCAAGTGTTCTTAGAACTGTTCCTAGAGAATGAAATCAGCTTATCGTTTTTCCGACTCGTTTTATTGGTAACAAGGACTAGTAATATAAAAATATGAAGAATAATTTGATTTCGTTTAAACATTTTTGATGGATCTTTATTAATGTATCAAATCTACTGAACGGTTGTCACCATCGCATTTCACATGATGGATTATAGGATAGTGAATTTGCCGTCGGTTTAACTATAAAATCTGTATTCAGTTATTATTTTTATTACTGGTCAACAGTGATTTTGCCTATAATGTATTTTTGCATAGTGAATCCAAATACACTTTGTGCCAATTATTAGGCAAATGAGTATTTTGACCATAACTTTTTTTATTCATATTTTCCAACTCCAAGGTGTATAAACTTGAATGCTTAATTTTATGGACTGATCTCTACAGATTGATGGGTCCGTGGGTGGATCAGTAAAGGGCACAGAGCTACATTTTAACTTAGACACAAGCAAGGTGGAGATTAGGGTAATGTTCATTATTCTCACTTTAACATGAAAACAAGTGAGAAATCTTTATTTTTCATTTAGTTGCATAATAATTCTGCATGCTTATAGTTGCCCAATGTTTATGCACACACACATTTCCTATGAAAGCCAATCTATCTATATGTATCTATATGTAATATAAAAATCCTGAAAATAGATTCACAATGAGCATAAAATATACTATAAGATCCACATAATTCAGCTGGGGAAACAAAATTTTGTTGATCGATGATTATGACTGGAGGAGTCCAAACATTTTTCCAGCCAGATGAGTAAAAATAGGTATCTTTATTATGTATAGTTATTTGTGAAATTCACAATTGTGATTTTAAAGTCAAATGTAAGTAATCAATCACGTCTGGCACCACAGTTCTATATCTGAGACATGAACGTTTTGTGCATGTTTAGGACACACTAGACTGAATGTATGTTTTTAATAATAAAAAAGGCATTTTTAATCCAATGGATTACGCTTAAATTATTATGAATTAAATTTAAATGAGTTTTTAAGACAAATATAAATTGGGAAAGTTGTTAGCCTATATATGACTTCCAAAGCACACAAAATTTACATTTTGGATGCACCTTCAGCAAATAATCTAAAATCTCAGATAAACAAATAAGTGTCTATCACAGCATTATCATGTGTTATTTCATTGGTTTGATATTTTGTGTTTTGATGTAGAATGTATATATACACACACACCTACGCAAAATATCCCGACATCACCTGCTCGTTATGTTCTTTTTATTAAAAAGGCAGCCCAATGGAAACAAGTTACCATTAGTCTTAATTTCTCAGTACATAGAACATACTGAAAAAGGATTGGTAACCTATATGTACAGTCATAAGATGTGTGAACCTAATAAATTGGCAAGTATGTTGCTTTGAAAAAGATTTTAGAACTACAGGATTTCTGTAATTTAAAATTAGTAATTTAAAATTACTAATTCTGTAATTTCTGTAATTAATTTCACACAGACCAGTCAACCCATCCTTTTCAAATGCGTATTTGAAGATTTCTGCGCCACTTAAAATAAGCTCCGAACTTTCATAACAGTTGTCTATGAATCAGTTTCACCTGAATAGAAAACGTAAACCTTAAATGAAGTAGGTTTAATTAAAAATTACATTATTATAATTACAGCCACCTACCAGTCAGACTGAACTGTAATTAAATCATACCTGGTATTCAACCAAGAAGCCAGTTAGCTTTGAGTAGGGCTGGACCTAAAGGCCCTCAGGAAGGCAGACTCTTCAGGGTGCCCTTAAGCTGTGTCCCCCTGGAGGGAATGGTTTAAAACAAATGTAAATAGAGGCCTCCATCCGGGTTCTTGTGGAGGGACCCCAGAATTGTGTGTCCAGAAATGTTATGGAGAATTAAAAAAGCTGCTTTTTTGATATAGAAAATTAAAAAAGCCTGCTCTCTCACTAAGAGTTTCAAACTCAACAAATAATCTGAATCCGCAATTGCAGAAACATAGGGGTGGGAGACAAGAGGCTGTAAAATATTTATTATAGAAACGCTGGGTCAGAGCAATGCACCTCTGCAATAGTACTATAAAACTGAATTGCATTTGTAGTACACTCCATCGAAAAAAGAACATAAACGATACAATCAGAACAGTGTAGGTTTATAATTTTTTTTTCTTTTTTTACATTTCTCCTCAAGTTCAGCTCTTGTGCTTTTGAAATTAACGATTACTTGAGAACTTCAGGTAAGCAACAGCTTTATACATCCCTGGAAACACACTTCAAACTAAACAAAGATATCCAACTGCACAAAGTCTGAACGTTTTGCACTGGTATCGTGTGGCACTTTTATGGTGAGTTACTGGTTTCTTCATAGAGAAAACAAGAAACTTCCAACTTACGAGTTTTTCTGAGGGATTTTAATTGTCACCTGAGAGGAAAAAAAACAGATTCAAGTTTTTTTCTTCTTAAGGCATAAAATACACAAAGTACACAAACATGTATGTATGGCATATTTTGATATGTGATGCATCTTTTTGGAAACTGATATGACTAAAGTGTTCTTAATATTGCATACATTCAATGAATATAATCTATAATCAAATAAATCATCTGTGAGCTGTTGCATCTTGAACAAAATAATTAATGATAATTAATGGCAGATCTGCATTTAATTTTACTAACCATTAGCCAATAAAGGTTTTTTGATCACACTGATTTTGGCAAGTATCAACAGTGGCTAATGGCTAATCCTGACAGAGCAAAACCTGATGTCTGCGCTTTTGTCAGTGTTAGCGTCTCTATTAAACCAAGTATAATGACTATGTTCATGTAAAGTACTAATGTAATACCAAGACAATCAGTCATAACCAACTCTATAAAGCTATACAAGTGTGGCAGGGCAGTATGTTTGCTTACTGTTTTGACTTCAGTGTAGTTTTCCAGGCCATAACCTCCCAGTTCACGCCCAGTCCCAGACGCCTTGTATCCACCAAAGGGAGCTTGGACTCCAAATACATTGTAGCAGTTAATCCTGCAGATATCCCAAATATATGAAAACAGCATGTTCAGAGAATGAAATGCTCATTTTGAGCATGAGAACTGTCCCACTGATGGGGGGAAAAAGTGTTCAAACCAACCTTTCTGACATCAGCACATGGCAGAAATGCTGAAAACATCTGGCTAAGGGCAACACATGGCACAGTTGGAATTGACCCTTGACCCTCGAGTGCTAGCAGGGTTTACTGACATACCAGACAGTGCCAGCGCGAAGACTGTTGGAGATGTACTGCGCCTTGTTGACATCCGTGGTGAAGACAGCAGCAGCTAGGCCATATTTAGTGTCGTTGGCTCTCTCGATCACTTCTTCCACAGTCTTGAACTTTAGAATCTGCATTACTGGCCCAAAGATCTGACAAACAAAAGCAAATAGTCATGAAGCAAATGGTTTCACTTAACTGTTTTCAGTTAACTGAGGTCTGTGGGTACAATAGTTATGCAAGTTTATTAGTTTAAGGTATACCTCTTCACGGGCAATTGTCATATTATCCTGAACATCTCCAAAGATGGTCGGCTGGATGAAGTAGCCACGGTCTGCAGCCACACCCCCTCCACACATCAGTTTAGCCCCCTCACTTTTCCCACTGCTGATATAGCCCAGAATCTTCTTGTATTGTTCATCATCAATCTGTAGCCAAGAGAACATAAACCAGCTGTAACATCAAACAGTTAACAGCATTTCTGTACCCGTGTGCATGTGTGAATGATTACAGTAGTTTAGCTTGACATTTAGGCATTACTAGTTATAAAAGCCAATATAAAGCAAGCATGCAAAATAAAGGGGTTTCTTTCAATAGTTTTGAAAGCTGGTAATAATTACATGTACCTTATATTTGTATCTGCTTAGAAACTGAAGTGGAGCTCTGTTTAGTTTGTCATTATATTTGAGTGCTAAACAATATAAACAATTTCCATGTGTGCCTTGTTTGTTTGTCAAGCCAAAAAATTTTTATAGTAATTTTTACAACCATTGTTGCCTAGCAGCTTTACAGATGTCTGAGACCAAGCCCCTAGTGAGCAAACCAAGGGCAACAGTGGCAAGGAAAAACTCCCCAAGAACATGAGGAAGGAACCTTGAGAGGAACCAAGACTCAAGGAGGCGTCCTTCTCTGGTCGACACCTTTGTTTTGTTTGTTTTTCTTTTGGCACAATCAAATGTTAAACATTAGTCCTCGTTAGTCATCCTTCAGTCACACTGCTTCCTCTTCCCAGTCTCTTTTTTCAAGTCTGTGGATGCTCTGTGGCTTGGTGTGCTGCAGGGCCATACCTGTGGGCCATGCTCGGTTTTCAGGTTGAAGGGATCTCCCACCACTCTCTTCTTCGCTTGCTCTACGCTGCGCTCCACAAACTCATTGTAGATGCTCTCTTGCACATAGGTGCGTGAACCAGCACAGCAGCACTGGCCCTGGTTGAAAAAGATCGCCATGTGGGCCTGGTCCACAGCTTCATCCACTGCCAGGACACAGGAATACAGCTCAAAAAACCTCATCAATGTTTGCCTCCTCCAACCCCTACTTGTTTTGCCATGTCATCATAGCAAATCAAAACGTATGACATTTCTCTAACAATAGAAGCGAAGGAAAAGATTGGAAAAATGTCCATTTCCAAGGAAACACTATACTTACTGTTGGCGTCAGACAAAATAATGTTGGGGCTCTTCCCTCCTAGTTCCAGAGTTACTTTTTTCAGGTTACTGCTGCCTGAGGCTTGCTGGATTAGGTGGCCTACCTATGGAACGTGGGATAACGAACACTCATTCATGGAGGATGTTAAACTCTGTTTGCACATGTACCTCACAGATGCACTTAGTAAGCTCTACAGTCTCACCTCAGTGGAGCCCGTAAAGGCGACTTTGTCCACGTCCATGTGAGAAGCAATGGCTGCCCCAGCAGAAGGACCCATTCCAGGGATGATGTTCACCACACCGGGAGGGAAGCCAACCTAATAGGTTCACAGGGAAACAGGAAAAACAGAAATAGTGTGCGGTTTTATCAGTGTCCATAAGTGAACAATAGTTAGAGTGCACTGTGCAGTTCTGTCCTGTATGGTTTTAACTACAGTAGAGTAGAGAAAGTAGGTCATGGTGCTAATGACACCAGGCCACCAGGAAAGTAATACATATACACGTATACAAGTCTAGGTGTCAATGTGCAACTACGTGTGTGTGTGTGTGTGTGTGTGTGTGTGTGTGTGTGTGTGTGTGTGTGTGTGTGGAGGGGGTGGGTGTTAGAAGTAACAAACCTCCTTTATCAGACTGGCCACATAGAGTGCAGTAAGAGGAGTCTGCTCTGCTACTTTCATTACTACTGTGTTTCCAGTAGCCAGGGCAGGACCGAGCTTCCATGCCTGCATTAGCAGAGGGAAGTTCCACTGGCAGAGAGAAACAAAAGAGAGACAGAGAGAGGGCACTGGTGTTACACACTAGGCAATATGAACCTATTGAGGGATACCACTGATATTTGGACAGGAGGTCTATGGTGGAATGGTCAATAGGTTTAACTGATTTGTTTTTCAAACTGACCTGATCATACAGCTCTGTCTTGCTTTAAAACAAAGTTGGAAAAAGAAATGGAAAAAGGGGGAAGAAAAAGGGAGGAGGGTGGCAAAGATTGGGGGAGCATAAAGGAGAAGTTATCAGGAGAGCAGTGAAGCGTCATGTTGCAGTCCAACACGTGACATTCCAAAATCATTTAAAAAAAGCCTAAAAAAAAAGCTCAAAGGGACTAAAAGAGCCACATTGTCCAGTCATAAAACAATGACATACAGCATAAAAACAAGTCCAGGTCCACTGCTGCTCCATGCAGGCACCAACACCCACCACTGTCCTGCATCTTCTCAGGTCCTGATGGTAGACTGCTGCGGGGCTTATTTCTCAGTGTGCCCTCATGCCTGTGCTAACTTCACACAGTGTGATGTTTATAATATCCCCCTAAACACATCCTTGATCCTAAATGTACTCTACGTGCTCAAACTAGCCGTACTTTGTGTATGAAAGCTCCATCCAACGCAGAGCTTCCTTGTTTTTGCTTCCTTATCTTCCATATCTCTCCACCCTCCCCCTCTCCTACCCTCAACCTCCGCCTCCCCTCTCTTACGAGTACTTTTCTCCTCCATGAGAGAAATTATGCCATGAAATGTGAAACAAAGATGATTTGTGAATAAACTACATTTTGCAAATGAAATGACAAAAGAAGCTAAATATTTACAGATGAGACATTCCACCAAAAACCTTCACCTGTTTGACTATATAAATGATTAAAGAGACGAGTGAAGAATGTCCCTGAACCCAGGCACACACTCACAGGAATAATCTGGCCACACACGCCGATGGGTTCATGCCGGGTGTAGCAGAAGTAATCGCCATCAATGGGAATGGTCTTGCCCTCCCATTTGTCCGCCCAGCCAGCATAGTACCTGCAAACCCCGCCCCCAACAACACATACCATTCAGAGGAAGGTTATGCATATAACTACAGCATAGTACTTGCAAACTCCGCCCCCAACAACACATACCATACAGAGGAAGGTTATGCATATAACTACAGCATAGTACCTGCAAACTCCGCCCCCAACAACACATACCATACAGAGGAAGGTTATGCATATAACTACAGCATAGTACCTGCAAACT
>JAOYMR010000005.1:8965183-8980101 GCA_025802075.1 Tenebrosternarchus preto
AGCCACATATAGAGCGAGAGAGAGAGAGCCAGTCATAGAGAGAGAGAGAGAGAGAGAGAGAGAGAGAGAGAGAAAGAGAGAGAAAGCAAAATAGGGAGCGCAAACCTGCTTGAGAGTAAAGGCAAGGATAAAATATTACAGTCTCATCTACTCTTATTTATTACCACCTACTAAAGTATTATTATGGACACATAATCAGTATATGCTTCATTACAGTCATACATATATAAACACATCAGTGCACATCACTTATACACACACAAACAGCAGTCTCTGTCACATACAGGTACATTTTCTAAATACTGTGTTTTCATATTTATTAATTGCTTGTTACTGATATGCTGAGAGGAAATAAATGTCTTGAACCACATTACACTTTCAAAAATAGACAACACTGAGCTCCTGGTTTGTAAATGAAACAGGTGATTCCTAGCTCATACTCAACAGATGATGCTGGGTTTTGAGTTTAGCAAATTCCGGAGGAATGCATTCTTTGCAGTGGTCTAGCATACTGGCAACATTGAAGCATAAAGAAGGTAAAATATTTAGAATATTTACATTAATTTCATGTACTTTACTAGCTGATATTTATCGTTAGTGACTTTCTGAAATGTTAAACTTATTAATTTAATAATGCTAATTACCAATGAAACCCTGCTCATTTATTAGTGAAAAAATATTAAAGTTGGGGTTTGAAATGTACATTTGTTTTTCTAAGTGGAAAATAAACAATGTTACAAGCACTGCATGTCTCTGCTGAATAATGACTCATATCAAAGAGCTTGTAGAACAGACACAGGAAAATGATTTATATTCAGGAGCTCATAAGGAGTCATAACCTCTCTCTGTCTTTTCTTCCCTGCCCAGCTCATTAACACACACCTGCCTGTTCGTACAGATTCCTCCTTCAGAGTTCTCCCTCACCTTCAGTGCTGTCAGAGCTACAGCCTGAGTGTGATCACACGTGAGAAGGAGAAATAAGACAAGAGGAGGAGGAGAGAGGCTGTGTGTGAGTGTGTGTGTGTGTGTCTGTGTGTGCACGTTCAACAATCACACAGAGGACCTACTGACAGGAAGAAAATAGTAGGTAATTAACTACCAGCACCACGGATGAACATGCAGGTAGGAAAAAGAAACAGAAAGAGATGAAGGGAAAGAACAAGCCATCCCCCTTCAAAAAATCCTGAAAACAGCTACTCTCAATCATATGTTTCCACCTTAAGGGAAGTGGACAAGACTGTGCTCAGTCTGAGAACAAAGATGAAAGAGAGAGCAAGAGAAAAAGAAGGGATGGGAGGAAAAGGAGTATCATAGTGACAGCATGCTGGAAGATAAAACCCCATGTGTGTATGGCAATCCAGATGTTTCCTGAGAAAGTTGTTTGAGTTCCACTCGCTGCTCATTACCAGAGATAAAAAAATGTAATCCTGAAAAATGCTCAAAAATTCTAAAAGGACTTTTGTAACTCATAAGCTGTTCATCTACTTTAAAATTTCCATTCTTCAGTGTAGTTTGTTAACTCTGTGTTCTTTAAAATTTCCATTCCTCAGTGTAGTTTGTTAACTCTGTGTTCTTTCTGTCGCTGAAAGCTCTGGGTTTAAACAATAAATTCACCAGTCAGAACTCTATACGCTCATTAGCTTTAACCAGTGTGTGTGTGTTTGTCTTTGGTGTGTGTGTATGTGTGTGTGTGGGGGTACTTGTACCAATGTGTGTGTATGCCTTTGGTGTGTGTGTGTGTTGGGGAGGGTACTTGTACCAGTGTATGTGTGTATGTTTTTGGTGTGTGTGTGGGGGGGGGGGGTGGTACTTCTACCAGTGTATATGTGTATGTCTTTGGTGTGTGTGTGTGGGGAGTGGGGGAGGGTACTTGTCATAGGGAGCGAGGATGGTTCACTGGTGCAGCCTTCTGCCCACAGGGGAGATGAGTGAGATGGGGTAGAAAGCTGACTAGCATGTGGGTATGGGCCTTCCTCTTGAGGTTTGGCCAGGTGCTTCTAGACAAACAAATGTTCACTGGGTTCTGCTTCATAGCAAAACAAGCAAATTGTTGTGCTTATAAAAGCTAATGGAGTTTATGCTTCCAGGACAATTAGGTAATTGACAACACAGGGATGGGGGGGTAAAAAAAAGAACCAAGAAGTTTCTTTCAGACATGAATGTCACAGCAAGGTCAAAGGACATGATTAAAAATGAGTGTTTTTCTGGGGAGGGACAAAATTGGAGGTGAGAGGGGTGAATTAACTTTGCCTCAGAGGTTGGAAGGGGTTGGGACTCTAAACGGGCCAATTAAGCTGTAATAACAATGTAAACATATTGAGGAGCCAACACCACAGGATCCCTGGAGTACTGTCTGTAGAACAGAGGCAGGTCCCATAATCCCCAGCAACCTGGCCTGTGTATCACTCAACCACACAACGCCTGGCAACCAGACACAAACACAAACATCTCTCTCTCTCTCTCTCTCTCTCTCTCACACACACACACACACACACACACACACACACACACACACACACACACAGAACAGAAGTGATGAACTGGGAAAAGTCCGTTAGAAATATATGAAGAGTGACAGTGAAAAAAACGATGATGAGGCTGATCTGCAACTTTTACAATCTTTACAATCACAAAATAGATTAAGAATTCTTCTGTTTCAAATCTAATACAAAATGCCTGTGAAATAGGCAAGAATTCACAGTTTTCTTCTTATTTCTTTTCTTCTTATTTTTCCCTCACTCCAATTTAAGTGTATTAAAGCTTCTATAAACAATTTATAATAACAACACTTTTGGCTTAACTGTCACCAATATCTGAACAGCTAAAGTACCTTAGTAGAGAAAATGACATCATCTGAACAGCTAAAGTACCTGAGTAGAGAAAATGACATCATCTGAACAGCTAAAGTACCTTAGTAGAGAAAATGCCCAATGACTGTCCTGCGTTCTGTAATTAGCGGCTAAGGGTTTCAACGTGCTCTACCTATATTAATCAATCAGGACATTTCTCTACAGAGAAGTGGGCCTCCATGCCTGTCCATTACTTTGTGTGTACACACAGCACATAGAAGGAAAGGTGAAGCACTAATGATGCAGGTTTTATGAGGGAGGCTTTGGAAAAAGGTTTTAATTGGAAGGCATGGGACTGAATACAGGGCAAAAACAGCAAGATGTTTAAAATCAATTACAACAACTTTAACTCACTCTGTTCTGACAATGGCAGAGTTTCAGGTGTACAGAACAACTTATATAAACTTGTACTGGGTGCTCACTGGATGCTCATTAAAAGAATAAAACCACATCATTGCTTATAAAATAATGGATATTTTGTCCAAAGGGTTGTTTACGCTTAAACTCACTAAAATAAATACAAAGATACATTTTGTAATAGTCACAAGTTGTCTCAGCAATTTCTGTTGCTAGCCAATCTTTGTTTGACAGTATTGACAGTTAATATGCTAGTAATCTCATTTGTATTTGTGTTACATAGCTGTCTTACAATTTAATTTTCAACCTCCAAAATACATGTTACAATAATGGGTTTTCCAGGTAGGATGTTGGATGGCATAATCAAGCAGCCATTGCCATTGTTAACGAGCCTCAAACCCAGCCAGTCCCCCGTCCCTCGATCCTACTTACTCCTAGATCACCATAATTTCTCCCTGATGACCAAAAACAATTCCCACCTCATGCCTTCAGCCACTACACCTGGGCCTCCCTTCTCCTGCTGCTTTCCCGCTCTTTTCTGTCATCCTAACCAAGCTGATCGCCATGCCACTTCCTGTTAGCTCCCTCATCCCTCAACATTGGCTATGCATCAGTGTGGCACAGTGGTCATGCCAGCTGCACAGCAGTTGGGACTGGCATCAACCAACAGGGTACAATGGCACAGGCTCAGTCAAATGTTCAGTGGGTGGAGCCAGACTTAACCATGAACTGCAAAGGCTGGGAATGGGAGGGTTACACAGGGTTGAATGGGTTGAACATGGGCCGTACTAAGAAAAATGAACTACTGCCACCTGCTTTGGTGGGTGCACTGGGACGACTGGCTGTTTCATTAAAGCTGTACATTTGAGATTTTGCAGTGCTAGAGAGGATTTATGAATCTCTGAATTCCATATTTACAGTACAGCAATATGTGTTAGTAAATACAGCAAAATAGGTTTGGTAAATACAGTCCAGCACAAATGATGCTTGGAGACACCATGAATGTATACAATTAAGATGTAAGGATAATATATTGACTAAAACCTTGTTGTTAATTTCCAAAATTTATTTGGTAAAAATGAAAACAAGCTACCTAGGTCAGCTATACACACACACTTGCAGTCAGAAGTTATTTTCCCATGCAATGGTGAAACTACTGTGTGTTTAGTAAATGAAGCAAGAAGTTAGTCATCATGCTTGAGCACACACTGTGCAGGATCCATGGGACAGGGCTGGGTGAGCGTTGTGGCCAAGGTAAAGGAGAATAGACCTCTTTCAATGTGGGAATGACCTCACTTCCTCCCTGAGCCAGTGTTTGACTTTGCTCTAAGCTAATGTTCTGGTACGCCAAGGGAGGGGGTAGTGGGGAATTCCTTTTTGCTAGAAAACAAAACTCTGCAGTACTATTGGATAAACCACCCTTACAGGCTTGTCTTGTGTTGTAAAAAACAACAAGACCATTTGGGGAAATTTTATGCAAATCAGTTGCTGTAGAAGTTTAACTATAGAGTTGTGGATCTTGATCACCATGTTTATAATACATATTTATCACGTAAATTAGCATGTCATTTGTTGTCATTATAAAACCCCTCTTTGTTTAAATCTGTTCTTCCATTGTACCTCAAGACAAGAAATTAAAGTTTTCTAAAACTCAGTTTATTGACTTTGGATTAAACTCATTCTGTACTGACTGAAGTCATTAACCACTAGTTCTCTTTAGTAAGTCTATCACAATTATGTAAATTACATTTTCTAGATAACCAAACTTCTCTTCCAGAACACAAAACTTTACAGTTTCTTAGTAAATCTTTCCATTAAATGGAGAACATTCTGCATTTTTCCACGCAAAACTTATGACCAACAATCAACTATTACAAATTCCTCGTGTCTCAGCAAACCAGCTGTAAGTAGTCCATGGATAGAAAACTTTGTCATGGGTTTGCAACCATGCTATGTCATAGTGTTCCAACATGAAATGGATGTATATCAGAGCCTCAGGATAACAAAGATTCACAAAGACTGAATAGTATAACGAGTGAATAGTATAATGAGATTTGAATTCTACAACTTAATACATCATGTCTCTGTACATGTCACTGTAAGAAACCCAGTCCTCAAGTCATGTCTAGTGTGTCAGGATTTATTTGGACTGTAATGTTTACCTAGATATATGCTAAAACACATTATAACTAATGGAAATATGTTTATTTCTATACTGATTCATTATGCTGAAAGGCTGTTTGTGTAGGCAGAGATGATAAGAGTGATGCAACATTCATGTCATCCTTTCTTGTCTTATCTTGTCTGACTGACGAAGTAGCAGCTTTGTCAAGGCTTGTATGATATCATATTAGCAAAGTCCATATCAATATGTATATTTGTATATATGATTCAGTAACAAACCTGAGCAGTAATCTTTAAATGCAAACTGTGTTTGATCAGCATATCAGATGTTCAGTGGTAACATTAACTTTAAACTATCCAACATTATTCACTGCTAGCAACAGGAAGCTATGCTAGTTGCACAATATGATGTCTAATGGTCATTTATTGTAGATTGTTCAAATTGGTACCTTACAAATTTTGCGTACATTAACTTCTTAGTTTCCTTGCATACATTACCTTTGTATACTGTAACCTGAACACAGAGTCAAAAAAATGTAGTTTGCCCTTAAAAATGTGTACATGCCTTATTATCATTAATGATCATCTAATGAAGATATCATAATTAGTTACAGTTGGTCCTGCAGTACGCATACACTGCACACTCCTTCCTGGTATTTGGTATTTGGATGAGCAGTTCCCAATCCTTAGGGACCAGCTGCCTTCACTTACTTGTTCCCTTTCAGCTTCCAAAACACCTGAGCCAGGTAATCAAGAGTTCCAGGATTTCCAGCTTGTATACTCAGAGCTGGAACAGAATACCAATTGGAAGTGACTGCTGAGCCCTACATCCAGAAAGTGGGTGCAGTAAAGCCTGAATAATGGTGCCAGTGCTACTAATTCTGGCTACATTTTCACTGAGGAAGAGGCAGAACTTTCTAGCCAACAGAGGCTGAAGTTACAGAGAGTGGTTTGTGCACAATATCTCCCTGATTTGTTGTCTTGCAGCACTAATGTAAACCTTTATCTTTTAAAGCATTCCCTTTGCCCATATAGGATGGGTCATTCACAGTTTTGAAGAGTCAAAAAAGGAGGGTTGGCAATTTGAAATTCAAGAAAAATAAATCCTTGCACAGGAATCTCAGAGCTTACAAATACAACAAAGTACGGTAAAAGAAACACAGAGCCAAACCCCGTTTCAAAAATCAGTTAAATTTGGCCAGAGGAATCAGTTTAGGACAAGACAGTCATTAGGTTTGCAGACTGAAAAATAACACAATGAAGCCAAAATATTAGTTATGAAGAGGGATAGGAAGCAGGGTGTAAATGCTGAGTAGAGGGACGTTTGTTGTGGGCAAATCCATAGTAGTTATTATTGCAGTGGTCCAAGGTTGACAAGCCAGAGTAATCAAACATAGAAACAAAGCCAGAATAACAAACACTGAGAACCAGGAAAAAAAAAAATTAAAAATCAGATCCATGGAAATCCTCCCTCTGAAGGGCCATGACTGTGGGCTGTGAGGCAGCGGTGGCTGGGACCAAGGGCAGTGGACTAGTGGTGGTTGGCATTGTGGGCAGTGGGGCAAGCAGCAGCAGATCCTGAGCTGGAACTCATTCGCTGCTAACAGCCTTTGCTCCAGCCATTGGAGCAAAACAGCCCAGCAAGAGAACTAGAAACCCCTGACAGGTTTCTGCCACTTCATTATTAAACACAGCCTCTTGCCCAGTCCCTAGCTACTTTGGTAAGGGCCTCCAAGATCAAAAGTCTTTATACCTTGTGTTCCGCTGGGCGCTCCCGAAATAGTGCTGGCACTGAAGAGTAAACTCTGAGCACTTACCTGTGCTTCCATCGTAAGTAAAGTCCAAAGGGGAAATCTCAGAGAGGGACTTTCTTTGAGTGCCGAGAAGCCCTTGTTCCCGAAGTACCAGGAGATTTGCTCTTACTGGCTTGGCAGCTTGGGACTGTGCTAACTTAGACATCTTCAGCAAAGTAGCTGGAGTCTGATCCCAACGGAACAACATACTGGTATGTTGCTACCTGGCTGCATTCTTAGATGTTTGTTTGGTCATTTTGCAATGATGACGGATAGGAGGCAAGATGCAAATAAGTGTAGTCAGAATAAACCAGAAAATATGTAACAAATACTGGGAACAAAAAACAAAAGCAAAACATGAGCAAAACAAGGACAAACACAGAATTGGTTATCAAGCACAATGGAAAATACAAAACACATAGTGTCTGGAACAATAACCAGCAAACAGGACGAGAGAAGAAAGGGTTTAAATACACAAGAGAATTACAAAGAAATGAGGAACAACTGAAGACAAAGGGCAGAGATAAAACATAGGACAAAGGACCGAACCAGGAGCAAAATAGAAATCGAAACAAACACACGTGGCTGCTGTCACCATAGAGATGGAATAGAAAGGGCGTGTTCATGACAATAGTGTCCTAGGTAAGGTGTTCATTTATCAGACTGTTAATGTAGCAACTATACAGTGAGTGAATTACACTGCACCCTGTGGTTCTGTGATCTGAGAATTCACAGAATCAAATATGTACTTTTGTTTTTGATGTAACTTCAAACAAAAACTTGTGAAACAAAATCTATATTTACAAGATGAAAACTTGTAAAAACAGCCCCCTCCTTGTCCATGTTGTGATACCACATGGGTTCATGTTTTGTTTTCATCTTGTCAGTGTGTCACCATCTGCAAATATGTATATTGTACATTTTTCTGTACTTATTACATTAAAAAGCATTACCTAATGTTCTGAGATTTCCCCGTCTCTTCACCTCCCACTCAGTCGAGTTAATCATACTACATCTGAGGCTCAACGAGGTACCAGAGATCCAGATTCCTGACCCATGATCTGCATATCTGCCTGATCCACCCTGATACCCTTGATCTGTTTTAGTCTCACCAGCTGAACATCACTCACTGCTGCTGAGGATGAACCACACAGTCTAAAATCACCATGATGGTGAAACCTAAGTTGCAAGACAGGGTCTGTTGTATACTGGGTCTGATGTATAACATCATCACAGGGAAACTAAGACCAATTTTACACTTCTACTAGATATCAGGAACTTGTGTATAATCACACAAGTAATTACTGTTCACTGTTTGTACTGTTGTTATTGTGTGCCAAAAGAGGATGAGCCACCCACACACACACCTTTTGAGTCTTGGTTCCTCCCAAAATTTCTCCCTCATGCTCTCAGAGAGTTTTTTCCTTACCACTGTTACCATTGGCTTGCTCACTTGGGGTTTGGACTTGGACATCTATAAAGCTGCTTTGTAACAATGGCTGTCATAAAAGGTGCTTTATAAATAAATTTGACTCGACTTGACTATCAGGATTTATTAAGTAATTCAGATATTTGTGACTTTTGTCTGTGGCTTCACAATTTATTGTGGCTTCATATTTACGTTAAGTAAAAATGGCAATATGCAAGTTTCATATTGAAAAAAATAATATCAAAAATATAAGTGCAGATGTTGTTTTACAACTCCTCACATCGAAAACACAAGTACAGATTTGATTCTATGAGTTCTCAGATCAGATTCTGCAGGTTTTGCAACACATTTACCTCCATAGTGGCCTTGGGTGTTCAGTGCGTCATACTGTAGGAACAGGGTATAGTGCAATCATAGGTAATTCCTGTTGGCTAGCTATCATCCTCTGAATTAGCATGGTTAGTGTCAGTCAGAGAATAAGATCAGAAGAGCTGCAGTGGGATTTCATCAGTAGCTTCAGGTGTATGTTCTTACAGGCTCCTCCTGACCATGTTCTCACTGTGGTGCATTGTTGCTGTGTTTTGACAGGAAGATGCTGATTGACTTCCCATGACTATGAAGCTACAAGGGAGCTGAATAAGACACCCAAATAAAATATAGTTAATTCACCCTCAACATGTTTTTCCTTCTGGCTTCAGTAGATTGGCTTTCACCAGACTTGTGTCTGTTAACCTAATGAAGATCTTCTACAAAGGTCTGGACTGGCATTGCTTAAGGCTCTATGTTTTACCAAACAAACAACACCAATGCACAACCTGATGCAATGCCTTGGCAAACTCTAAGGTCTAACGTGCTGTAGACTACAGTAGTATGGTATCACATCCATCTCCCTTCACCTGTGATTTTAAACAGCAGACATTTACTTAGACATTTGTTTCTTTAGACATTTGCAGCTGGCCTAAGGTTTGCAGCCCTAAAACAACCCTTTCAGGGGCAAAGAAATCTCTATTCTATGGCATGTGGTCCAACTGTCAAATGTGTAGGAGGTCAAAAACGTATTTTTTTATGCTCGGAAGTCTGTGCAAGGCTTTGTGGGTATAAAGAGGAATGCTGGCTTTGAGAGTGTTAAAAATAAAATGGTTTAAAGGTTTCTCTCAGAACCCCAACAATATGCCATCAGCACCGGAATACATCTCCTAGGATGAAGAGAAATAGCTGGATCAGAAATATGCCTCATTAGGACATGAGTTCATTGCTGAGGACATGGATTGTTGCTGAATCAGCACTTGTTATTTAGGTATGGCACATTTCAAAGGGGGATCATGGATCCATGGATGTGAATATTTCACCCTTACCACATGGACCTGCTTGTGAGCTCATTACAGACCAAATCAATTATTTGGCAGGGAGTTCAAGTCACAATCAAAGTGTTTTAAATGTATTCTATTACATATATACATTTACTGTAACTGACATATTCACTTCTCAATACTGATACCACAGGTAACATGTCACAACCTTTACAATATAATTATAAGTGAAAAATCACTCTGTATTCAGATACTCTTCCTGTATGTAAGTAAAGCTTGTCAATGCATTGTAATACATTGTTACACAACATATTTGATTGTGTAATTATTAATTGTGCCATGTAGTGCGTAAAGCAGGTAAATCTTTCTGCAGTCCCTCTCCCTCCAAAAGAAAATTAGGTGTTAGATTTTTATTGAAAGATTCCACTGGAAAAGGCTTTTCAATTATGAATTCCTTAATGTCTGGGTTTGTAGCTGTAGCCAGTCAGTAGAAGTTAGCTGGTGTACAATTTTGTCTATATTTCAGGAAGACCTTTCATTTACTAGTATACTGGAATATTGTGATTGAGACATTTTGAAAACATATTTCGATTCCGCATGTAATATGATCAAATATAGAATCTTTTTTTTTGCATGAAGCAAAATCACTGTTGACCAGTGTAATTAATTGTATGGTTAATAAAACGTAGTGGGCTAAGGTGAAGTGTTACTGAACCATGATATAGTTGTTATCACCACAGCAATGACAGTGACATGATTCTGGCATGATAGTGGGTGTATCAGGCACTGCAGTGTTGCTGTCAGTGTCACTGCTAGGTTGATGCGCTCTGTCATCCAGAAATATCCAGAAATATCCAGATAACACTGGTCCTGTGATCAGACACTGATGATTGAGTTGGACGATGGCTGGACACCCACATGCTTCTTATAAATAAATATTTCTAATAGATGTTGAGTATAATTCACAATGCGACTACTGTTACTGATTTACAAAGCTGCCACACACCAATAATCAATCCCTGATTTTTAGCTCATTCCTTAATTTTTTCTTACTTATTAATTTTCAAATTAATTTAACTAATTAATTTTACTAATCAATAAATATGCCATACATGTCCAATAAATAAATGTGTGGCCGTGTACGTTTGTGGACTGAAAAAACGCCAGTAGCTGTGGAAGGCATTACTAGTTCATTTCCTCCCTTTCACATTCTCTCCATTTCTTTTGCTCCTTCTGTCTCTCTCCCTCCCTGTTTTTCCTGCATTCTCTCATCTCTCTTCCTCATCTCCCTCTGACCATCGCTCTAGTTCTCTGAGGGCCATTTATTTATGGTCTTATTTACCTAAATTATTGATGCTCTGTGCTGACGGCGTGTAGCTCCACTCATCCTCATCCTCGAGGCTAGTTTTGGCATGCAGCCAAACTGCCAGCCTCTCAAGCACATTAAAATCGCTCTCGCCGGTCCTTAGCCAACACAGAGGGTCGAACCTAAAACAGGTGGAGACCACCCCACAACCGAAAGGTTAGCAGACGAGAAGCAATGAAAAAAACAAACCATTTTTTATCCCTTCTAGAAAAAAACAAACACCACAAAAAAAAAAAAAGATGATGCCAGTGGGCCCTTTTCCAAGCGGGCCCTCAGCCCCTCCACCATCACTCTGTCCCCTCTTCTCTCAAAGGATTTATTAGCCAATTTCCAATACCATTGTCTTTCACTTCAATCTCAGGAGAAAAAAAGGTGTGCGAGGTGGAATATGGAGCTGCAATCATCCGTAAAAGCTGCATGGTGGGGGGAGAGAGGACAGGCGAAAGGAAAAAGCCCCATCGTCTGCACCTGGAACTCAATAGATATTCATGAACGCTCCCGTATTTAGAGAGGGAAATAACTTAATACCGACAGTGTCTATGGAATAATAGCCATTTCCTGCCTGACTTGCAGCCCCAACGAAAATGAGATCGCGCTGGCCGTCATTTTTCTTGTCTGACCGGCGTGTTTCCGGCGTCCGTGAGGCAGAGTGACGTGTTTTGCATCCTCAATGAGAGCAGAGCAGAGCAGGATGGCGACTGGCAGCGGCGAAGGTGAACTTCGCTGTCACAACATCAACAAAACCTCATCATTTTGGATGGAGGATGTTCAATATTAATGCGGGAATGGGGAGGAAAACCAATATCATAGAGGCAACAAAACAACAGAAATTCTTTGTTATCCATGGTTTCTTTGTCAAACTGCAATTAAAACTTGTGTGTACATCAGTAAAGAATTAATCAATCAATAAATGAGGCTTTTAGGCCGTGTTAAAGCTTTCAAAACGAGTGTTGCTCTCTTACTCTTGACTACTCTTAAACATAAATTTTACATGTGTAAATTACTAACTTCAAGTTAAGAACTTTAAATTTACACGGTTTTGGTAGATGTTCTAAGAATGTGTATTAACACTCTATTTTCTAGTCTAGTCACGTCTTATGTGCCCAGCCTTTGCATGAATTAAACATCTTAGTTCTGTAGTGGACTGCATTTTTTTCTTGCTTTATCTTGCTGCTTTTCTTTCTCTGCCTCTCCTTTTACCTGTTCTCTCCCTATCCTTCCTCTCTCCCTACTCTTATCCACTCATTCCCTCCCTCCCTACTTTTATCCACTCATTCCTTCCCTCACTCCCTACTCTTACACATTCATTCCCCCCCTCCCTACTCTTATCCACTCATTCCCTCCCTACTCTTACCCACTCATTCCCTTCCCTTTCTCCCAAATCCTGCTTCGTTCTTCTCTCCTCCTCATTTTAATTCCTCTGCTCATCTTTGCACTGGCTGGTCAAGCCCGACCTGTGATCTGTAACAGGCTCTCAGCAGATTTATGGTAACATCACTCCTTTGCTACTCGTGCTTGATAGTCAATTAATGAACAACCAAATGGTTTGGATAATTAAACTCAAAATGGACTAAAATGATTCAAGAAAGCACTTGAACCACTCTTGGACTATTGCTTTCCTGAAATAAGTTATAAAGGTGTTTTATCTAACTGCCATTAAATAGATTTAAGGATGTTAGATCGTCATGGTTCATGAGCACCTTTTGAGTTTTGTTGTATATATTTAATGTTGATTGGCTAATGTTATAAGATGTTATACCACAGAGACCAAATGCATTTCACCTACATGGTCAAAGAACATTCTAAGCCAAATTTTGGGCCATTTAACAATTTACCGCTACTACACTGTGATGATAATCAGTGATGGAAGTCTAAACAGCCTGTTCCTGTTTGTCAAAGCAACTCAATGCTGCAAAAGCACTTTTCCTATAATTGGAAAATGTACATAAATTTTCACCATCGAATGAACCAAGATGTGGTAGATTAGCATTGAACTCTGGAGGTTGAACCTCTAGGAGGAGGACTAGGGATTACAGACCCACAAAGCAAAGGCACTCAGGTGAGAAACTGTTGACATTTTACCAATCAGGTGAAAACCTGATCTTTTCATAAAACAAACAAAAACAACAAAAAACAACCTCATGACCTTTTTTCTTTAATGTCATTTAACAGAACCAAAGTCCTTGAACAACCAAAGCCACTCCCTGTGGATTTACAGTGGAGATACGTGGCTGCGCCTCTAATGCACTGAAATCATTTGAAACTGAAGATATGAACTAGGAGAATTAAATGAAATCCTGTCAATAATTGCTTGCATTACTACAGATATACAGATATCCTATACACTACATATTTTTGAGGGAATCACATCAGAGAGTCTATAGTATTGACATTCCTTCTCTTCCATGAGCCACAAGTCGAGGGCCTCCAGCACACCCGAACTTCCTGAGAAAAACGAGAGCATGATAGAGAATGTTATAATTAATCTGATGTGCTGTGCACAAGAGAGAAGGGTTGGGATGAGAACCCAGAGCTGAGTGTGCTGCTGCTTTTGTATTTCAAGTTAATTGGCCTCAGAAGATTGTAAAACGCTGCCCCCCAGCACACCCCACCCAGCCCTGCCTGACCCTCCGTCATCACTGCTCTGAACCCCGGACAGATTTGCTCCTCCTCAATTAAAGCCAGACATGTGCTCCTTGTGCCTCAGTGGCTCTCAGTTTTCACTTGATTCTAAGTTAATGGAACAACATGTTTCATGTGCATCTTTGTTTTTTTAAAAATCCTCATGGATTTTCAGTGGGAGACTGAGCCTCTGGTATATTGAAATTGTATATAATACATATCATGACAAATTTTTTTAAGGGAAAAAATATGTTTTAAAAAATGATATATTTAAAATCATATATTCAAATTGACAGTAATGACAAAAGTTTTCAGTGAATTCTGCATGTAACATGAACAGTGGTAAACACTAAAACACTAAAGTAAATCATTTTTAATATTATGAGGAATCAAAATCTCCTTTATGCCAAAATATACAATTTTATGAAGTTAATAATAGATTATTTAAAATGCTGTTAGCATTTAATCTGAGATAAATGTAAGACTTACCAGATATGTACACACTCACACACACACACACACACACACACACACACACACACAAAGTCCCTAGTTTTTACACCACCATGGTCTGATTTGCCAGACATCTCTCCACCACCTACATTCTATATAGCTGTGTGCATGTGTGTGTGTATGTGTATGTGTGTGTGTGTGTTTGTGTGTGTGTGCATGTGTGTAAATACAAATGTCATCTGGCTGCCTCACTCTGTCTTTCACATCCCTCACTCCTAACTTCACAGAAATGCTCCGTCTTTCTCTCTCTCTCTCACTTTCTCTCTTTTTCGTTCGACTTCTCTCATGCATGTTCAGGCTGTAAAAACTAAAGAGAAGAAAGGATCAAAAGAAAAATAAAATACCTCTCTCACAGTTATTTGACAGCCTTGTTCCCTGAACTTTGAGTGTTTTCTCATTTTCTTTTTTTTCAAAAGAACTGAAAGAATAGAGGGAGGAAAAAAATAGGACACGCTTGTCTCAATTTATGCAGTGTTAATTTTTCGGGGGGGGGGGGGGGGGGGGGGGGGGGGGGGGGGGGGGGGGGGGGGGGGGGGGGGGGGGGGGGGGGGGGGG
>JAOYMR010000005.1:8988239-8998343 GCA_025802075.1 Tenebrosternarchus preto
GATGGCATAGAGTTCCTTCCTGTTACTTTGCGGAGTTTTCCCTTGATGTCATTTAAGTTCCTTCCTGTTCCTCTGCGGAGTTTTCCCTTGATGTCACTGAGTTCCTTCCTGTTCCTCTGTGGAGTTTTCCCATGATGTCATTGAGTTCCTTCCTGTTCCTCTGTGGAGTTTTCCCTTTGCCACTTTTGTCCTCAGCTTGCTGGACCCAAACAATGGTAAAGCTGCTTTGGGACCACATGTGTTATAAAAAACACTATATAAATACATTTGAACTTGATCTTGAGTTTGTCTGAAGTATCTTACATTTCTCTTACAGACATGTTTCCCATAGACTTGCTCGGGGTTAAACCTGCTGCTCGGGGTTAAACTCTTGAGGGCACAGTGGTATAAACCATGAGCTGAGACTGAACCCTTTTGAGCCACAGCAAAGTTCTCACTAGACTGCTAAGCTTCTACCTACTCAATAGATTTTACTACAGAACCAGTCTGTCAGTAATCATTGGGCAATCAAGGAGATTCTGTTTGACTGTATATAGGCCTTAGTGCGACCAACTTCAGAGAAAAACTTTCAAGAGATTTTAAACTAAAGCTATAAAAAAGAAGACAGGTGGAGAATGGTAAAATGCTCCTAGACACTTCTGTGTTTCTCGCACACATACATACTCTGTACACACATACATACTCTGTACACACATATATACTCTACACACATACATACTCTGTACACACATATATACTCTGTACTCACATACATACTCTGTACACACATACATACGTGGACAATGGGATTTCCACTTTAGAAAAAGTGAACTGAGCCATGTGTGTGTGCATGCATGCAATAATAAACATGCACAATCATTAAAGTCACCTGTGCCTCCAAAATCAACTGACAATTCAATCAACACAGGACCCCTGCCAGACACACATGCAAAATCATTGTTCAGGCATTACTGCCTGCCATTAAAGTGTAATCTATTGATTAACAGACAGTGACAACATGGGGTGTGCTCATACAGAGTACAATCATAATCAGGAGAGACTGATAAACAAGCATGGAATGGAAATGTGCAAATACATGTTGGAAGAGACAACATATTTTTTCGGACATCATTTTTCAACTTTCTTACAACACACCAGAAATCATATCCATAGAAACCATGTCCACATCAGGAGCACCACACACATGGAAGTACTGAAGGCATGAGCCAATCTTTAATGATAAACAGAGGGTAAAGGAGATAAAAGTGTAAATATATAAAATGGTACAAAAAAGTTAAAATCTTATATCAAGCTTGCAAATAAAGGCTAGACAATAACAACATTGTAAAGGCTTGAAAATAACTACATTATTATTGATGCAAAAAGAGTAAGATGAAATATTTGATCTTGTTAAAAGTTAGCATTCAGTCCCATTAGTGGTTTTAGATAACAACCATAAGAAGTCTGCTTAGACTTAGATCACACATCATGAAGGCCCTGGAGAAACATCTTTTTTCTCATCTTAGAACTCAGCTGAACACCTATCTGAACTCACTGCAGTGAGCCTACCACACCAAGAATGGAGCTGAAGATTCAATCACCAACAGACTGTGAAGATCATGTTCTTCAATTCCTATAGTGCCCTTAACACGGTCCAGCCTACACTTCTGCATGAGAAACTCCAGTGGATGAAGGTAGACTCCTCCACAACCTTCTGTATGAGTGACTACCTGATGGACAGTTTGTGCAATTGAGGGGATGCAAGTCTGAGCATGTGGTTAGCAGTGCAAGAGCAGCACAAGAGAATGTACACGTTTCCTCTTCACGCCATACACCACAGACACCCAGTCACCGGTAGAGATGTTCAGATGACTCTATGGTGGTGGGCTATACCAGGGGTGGACACAATGAGTACAGGGAACTGGTAGAACCTTCTGGCATGGTGTGGGAACAACCACATCCTCTTAAATGTGACCAAGATGAAGGAGATGGTGGACCAGGGCAAAACCAAAAGCTATTTCTGTCCTGGGGAAGGAGGTGGAAGGATACAGATACCTTGGTGTTCACCTTGACAACAGACTGGAGTAAAAATGTAACACTGAAGCCATCTACTACAGGGGTCAGAGTAGACTCTACTTTTCGACTCTACTTTTTGAGGAAACTTCGGTCCTTCAATATGTGCAGCAAGATGTTGCATATCTTCTACGAGTCTGTTGTAGCAAGTGCCGTTTTTTTGCAGTCACCTGCTGGGGCAGCAGCATCAGAGTTGGGGACTCTAAGAAACCAAACAAACTGATAAAAAAGGCAGACTCTGTGCTGGGTACTACCTTGGAACCCCTAGGTAGTTGTGAAGAGAAGCATGTTGAACAGGTTCTGCACAGTACACACACACTGCACAGCAGACTGGTCAGCAAAAAAGTGCCTTCAGTTGGAGGCCCCTTCATCTCTGCTGCCATAAGGGCTGTTATAGGAGGTTATTACTGCCCACTGCAATAGCTACAATGGCTCTGGCCTGTCAGAGAAGAAACTACTCCTTTAATTACATACCATCTACAATGATTCACCTTTGTGCCATCAAGAAGCACTATTAAGCAATCTATATAACAATATATCTAATATTTTACTACATTTGCACATCAACAGTGATAACTAACCTGGAAACAGAATCTCAATAAATAAATTCTACATGTAAATAAATTCTATTTTATCTTTACTATATATATCTAGCAGATATGTGGATGTAAATCTAGAATACTTCACGCAAAATGTACAAGAAAATAAAGTTATTACAATTTTTATGAGAGTACAAATGCAAGAAAACTCTAGTTAATAAAGTGCATGAACTCTGCTACTTTCCTTGACTGCTGAAGTAGTCAAAACCAGTCCTTTCTTCTACAAGGCAGCTTGCTATATCCTTCCCCCATTTTATGGGTAAAGACAAGACAGCTGTCTCATGGGAATACAGGAGGTAAACACCCCACCTGCTGAAAAAGCTGCTGGTTAACAGGCCATGGTCCCTGAATGATCTAACCTGAACTTTATCCCTTCAATATTTCATAAGCTCGGCCTAGTAGCCACGCTGGAGCCCTGGCTGTATGCATCTGCCACAAGGCTTGAAATATGGATGAGACTGTGTTCGTCCGTTTACCCTGGATGCCTGACAGATGTATGGGTAAATAATACACACACACACACACACACAAGCACACACATACACACACACATCCACACAAACACACACACACACAAACACATACTCACATGCACATATGTGCACATCCACACACACACCTCACAACTTCTTACCCCCTCGAGTCAGCTTGTTAGAGAGGGCAGATAGTTGGAGAGCAGGGAAGCTCAGGAAAACAGGCACTGGGGAGGTGGGTGGTGTAACAAGGAACATGCTGAGGTTGAAAGACTTGGATAAACCAGGTTGGAAAGGTTGGAAACACTTAGTGGAAAAAAACAAACCAAACCAAACAAAAAAGAACCTCACTCTTTGTTGCTCATCAGTGAAGTATTATTTCAAAGTACCGTGATGGTGAAAATATACATTATTAAGTGTGGAAATGGGGTAACAAAAAGGGTATTTAAAATAAAAAAAAATGCTGAGATCACTGCCATCTACAAATCTATCTACTCATGTTAGTTTATAATTATTATTATATAGTTAGGTTATCATTTTTAATGAGCAGTTTATAAAGTGCTTAAACAGGAATAATTTGCCTCTTCTAATATAGAATATTTTATAGTTAGTCACAATCTCACACCAGTTTTTTAAACAGCAACAACAAAAATAATAGATGTACTGTAATTTGTGCATTATTAAATATATTATGGTTTAATAATGCACAAATTATATTTTATTTAGTATAATAATGAGGTGCTTACCAATGAAATAAAGTAAACAAAGTAGTAAATGTGAGCTTATTCCATATTTATGTGCCATTGATCTAAAGCACATTTATCCACTGATGACCAGAAGTCTGGAAACTACAAACCTAGGAGAACACCTAGTGTGTATTTGAGGAGTGAAAACCTAGGAGAACACCTAGTGTGTATTTGAGGAGTGAAAAGTTTCTTCAGATAAGCTACAGCTGCAGTCATCATACCTCTGAAAATCTGAAGGAAAATCTTGAAGTGGCTTTGGCTCTTCCTTAGCAGAAACTTGAGTACTGGGAGTAAGTGGTTAGAGACATGGAGTAACTTGAGTACTGGGAGTACATGGTTAGAGACATGGAGTAATGTCAATAACCAGACATGGTTTTATTAAATGTGCTGCACAGTTATGGACTCGGGAAGCTGTAATTTCTGATTGCTATCATCTGGTATGCCAGCCCCCAGAAACAATATAGTTGTCCAACCAAGGTATTCAAAATGCATACACTGACCTCACAGCATCAGACTGACAAAGAACTGACTTGCATTTCTAATACTGCAAAATGAAACTGAACAAATGGAGGTAAAAGAATCAAGTTAGAGTTCAGAATCCATTTTATAGTTAAGATTGGTTACAAAGTTCCTATCCAGGTGATGCACAACCCAATGATCAAGAAACCAGTGAGCTTTTATTTTGAAATGTGTTATCCTTGGCTAGTCTGCTGTTCAGACCAGATCTTGTTTAGACTAAATAAGCACCAGTCCACCTCGCTATGTTCAATATCAGCTCTGTAGAACATGATGTCTACACTTGCAAACTCAAACAATTCAACTCACTGACATTTTTACATTTAGAGGCTGTAAAACCAGTATCCCCACATTGAGAATTGCATACCAGCATGCTTTCAGTGAAAGTGGTAATATGTGTGCATAAAACCAATGTGTTGAGGAGAAGTAATTACTGGTAATGACTACATTAGGGAGGACTGGTAGGGTGAGTTAATAGAAACTATTGAATTCATTGTCC
This sequence comes from Tenebrosternarchus preto, assembly GCA_025802075.1. NCBI lineage: Eukaryota > Metazoa > Chordata > Actinopteri > Gymnotiformes > Apteronotidae > Tenebrosternarchus > Tenebrosternarchus preto. Next base: position 8,993,125 of record JAOYMR010000005.1, read on the forward strand.
CCTAATGGATCCTTTGTGAATGGGCACCTTACGTCTTGCGATAAGGGTGTTAAAAAATTAATGATTTATAACTATTGAGCCTGCAATCACATTTTAATTAGGCAGTAATTTATGATAATTAAGCTGCCCTCACAGTAGAACTGTTAATAATTGTTAATTAGCCAATGGTGACCCATCCTTTTGAAGGGCTCCCCAAATGGTGAAGAAAACATGAAAGATTGACTGGCCCATGTACAATGACTCAACAAAACAGAAAGACAAAACAAACTAATGCCTCACTAAACCAGAATCTGCCATGTTACATGTAGCAAACCAGCAATATGTACTTCATATGACCATACACATGGACACTGATTGGTAAGAGATTCCATTATGTTTGATAGGAAAAGTCTTAATAATCTAGTTCTATAACAGATAATGCACAATTAATAACACCAATCTAACTGACATCCACTGTACCTCTATAGATATAAATTTGGGTCAGCTACATCTGTGTTTGATAAATCAAAAGATGTATGAAAGCCTATGTTTGTAATTTGTTAAATGACTGTACAGAAGCTACTATGTTGAACAAAAGATTAAGCCTAGCAAAAGTTTAGAATAAGCTTTTGAACTAAACCTGTTTGTATTTATGAGTCAGTGTGGTACCGTTTAGCTTGTTACTTGTTTGCTGAATGTTTTTCTTTTCTGTCAGCACACTGATGTGTTATATCACGAGACACATCTACAACACCATGTTTTGATGTTGAATGATATGATATGACAGTGAAAGAACACTCAGGAGAAAGCAAAAAGTGCTTCTCTGCCCTTTATACATAACAGGAATGTTACAAGTATGAAAAAACCTAAACAAAAACAGGACCAAGGTTACACCAAGAATAGATATCAATATTGACTTGCTGCTTTTAGTGAATGTGAACATAAATATTCACTTGAGTGACATATTAGAAACTGTGGTGATAAGAGGACTGGAAATGTGAGAGCTCGACATTAAAATCTTGGCTTTGATGAAAAGAACTTTCGTTTTACTGTTGTTACCAAGTCATTTAAAAAAAAAGACCCAGTAGCAGTTGTATGATGGGTCTTGTAATATCTGAAGCCTTTTTTCTGTCGAGCCTAGAGAGGTACAATAATTCTGCCCTTTTGAAACTTGTCACTGATTTAAGTTGCTCACTTCCCCCCACCCATTCCTTTTGAAGTTTTCTGGGAAGGTAGTGTCAAAGTCAAGAAGAAAGGCCGTGACAATGTTGAATGAAAAAAGAGAACACTTTCAATGTGAAATGACTTTAAATTCTCTCACAAGATTTCTTTTCAATTTGCCTTAGCTTTTGATAAGATATTTAAAATGCATCTTCATGATGTTTAAAATGCATTACACCTAATCACAGATTCCAGGTTTTATGTACTCAGTACTGAAAATGTCTTTTGATTAAAAGATTCTCTTGATTCTGCACGATCCTCAACACAGTGGTTATGAAGAGGAGTTTTAAAGGAGACACAAAACTATTTGGACTATATTGGATCCTAAGGACAGATTATTATTATTGGATCCTATGGGCAGATTATTATTATGGCTGCAAAGGAAGGAAAAAAAACTAACCAAAAGCAGAAGACACATCAATCCAGTAGGTGCAAACCTCAGAAAAAGTGAATCTTATCAGCAACAAACTGCAATCACATCTACTACTCAAGTCTGTTAAGCTTTATTTGGGTATTTACACAAAATGTTCCACCTATCATATCATATTCATTTTACCTGTCTAGTCAAACTCAAGTTTACAGTAACCATTACTATGTAATAAATAGAGGACCATATACATATATTGAAGGGTTATTGTATTTCCCTGCTCATCAACAACGATGAGATATACATTTGCTTCCTGATGAGATAAATGTTCTGGAGTTCATGGAGTTTATGATGTTTGTGCCTATGTGTGTACAGCATGTTGTATATGTACACAGTGTACCATATGTGTATGTGTGATGTGAAATTCTGAAAATTCTGGTTACCATCTTAGTTCTTCAGCATGAATGCATGTCAGTAAATATACCAAAAGATAGTTTCACACACACACACACGAACACACACACACACACACACACACACACACACACACGAACATACACACACACACACACACACGAACATACACACACACACACACGAACATACACACACACACGAACACACACACACACACACACACACACACGAACATACACACACACACACGAACACACACACACACACACGAACATACACACACACACACACACACACATTCACGAATGCCTCCCATGTGAGGGTGCGAAGCAGCAATCCAGAGCAGTGTGGAGGAGCTAATTAAATCAATATGAGATAATGAACTGCAATTACCAGGTCTGGCTGGGGCCCATCGCTCTGCTGTAAATACTGCTTCTCCTCCCTACGGGACTCACGCCTCTCTCCGAGCTGTTAGTGTTTTCACTTCTCCAGGAGCCACAATCCCCTCAGCAACTGTTTGGAGGAACGATCACTGGCCTCAGAGAGCTGCCAACACGTTCTTGCACAAATGTGCACACACACACACACACACACACACACAATTTTGGCTTCTAAGGCTCACTTCCACCCACCTTCCCACCTGCTCACTTCTCTCACATTATAGCTGTTTTTCTGCTCTCTTACACTTTCTACTGTGTATTTGATCTTGGGAATTGGAATAAACAGTAAAACCCTTTAGAACAGTGGTGGGCAAGGATTTCTGGTCTTTCTGAAGTGCAACCGGTCTACAGGGATGTGATACAAGGCCTTCGTGTGTTCAGACCAGTTTCCTTAAGCAACAAGCAGGGATGACAGCATCTTGACGTAGTGAGTGAACGTTTGTCATTATCTTGAGAGTCTTCTTCATGTTCAGTAAAATTCCAACTAATACTGAATGTGTTGAACTGCACTTTATGTCTCTCTGGTTGTGTCTGCTTTGTCCACTGGACAATTGCTTAATTTTTTCTTACTGTCCTGCGTCACCACAAGAACTGTAAAAATAACAGTAAGGACCTTGTTTGTTAAGACACTAATAAACAAAGCGAGACGCCATATTAAAGCACGCCCACGACTTTCCTCCCACTAGCGCACACTGTTTCAGTTCCTCCTGCCACATAACATGGGTGCCAGAACCAACAAACATTAGTGGTGTGTGAGCGTTTGGTAGAACCTCTGTGATACGTCGGGTTCAGCTTGTTTCTCTTTGGTGTCAGTAACACTTAGCCACTGCGCTGCGCGGCGCTGTGACAGCATTAGTGTTAGCGAGGACGGCAGCATCTAATGGGCTTTTAAGAGCGTCGCGCTGGGACTATTTGTGTATCGCTAGCGCGCCGGTGCTTCTGATCGCTCTGTTGACAACAGTATTTTAAGATGTCTCCGTGGCAACGCAGCAAGAGTACCCTGAGCAGTACGTTCCTCTGGGGACCAGCGAATAGGGGTGAAAAGCAGAAGAAATGTCGCGAAAAACTGCTCCACTTTTTTTCTATCTGCCTCTCCACCTGGCGTAAAACATTCCACTCCTCCTCTTTCCTACCTAGTCCTCGGCTGAAAAGTATACATTTGTGAAGGCAAGTGATTTGACTAAATAGGGCTCTCGCTTATCCTGTGTTCGGCAAAGGAGAGCAGGAGTTTGTTTGACAGAGGAGATGCATTCCTGATCCTTAGGGAGGAACCTGTTTATGCGATGCACATATTGTTTCCATTTGGTACTTGCCATTTTTTCCCCCTCAAATTCAGAGGGTCCAGGGAAGGGAGGAAGAGATACTGTGAGAGTATAGTTACTGTTTCTCAATAAGGATTCAAGGTACTTTAAATAAGTGGGCGTTTACTTCTCACACAGCTGTGGACCTGTTCTGTGCAGCCATGCTGAAGCATTGACAGCCACATTGGGTGTGTTATGGGTGTGTTATGTGTTACTGGGTGTGTGTTATTGGGTGTGTTATGACTAACCAATATTTCACTGCATATTTTTGTTACGATCACTTACAGAATTCTTAGCATTGCCTTAAGAGAATATGCTCTGTGTTGCACATACTTGCACAAATGTCTTCAGTTCTTGGCCCTTTTCTTGCCTTCCTCTCATTCTGTCAGCCCATGGTTGCTTAAATAGCTCCAGGGAAGGTGAATTGGACCAAGGAACTGCCTGCAAAAAAAACAAAAAAAACTGCCAACAACAACAAATAACGGTTGGGAGTTTTTCTCTAATTAAACAGGAACAACATAATTACTAAACAACATTAGCAGGTATACTGAACTGGCACATGTAGACATGCAAGCAAACAGGAGCAATATACCTACTAAACAACATACCTACTAAATTGGAACAACATACCTACTAAACAACATACCTACTAAATAGGAACAACATACCTACTAAATAACATACCTACTAAACAACATACCTACTAAATAGGAACAAAATACTTACTAAACAACATACCTACTTAACAACATACCTACTAAATAACATACCTACTAAACAGGAACAAAATACTTACTAAACAACATACCTACTTAACAACATACCTACTAAATAACATACCTACTAAACAACATACCTACTAAACAGGAACAACATACCTACTAAACAACATACCTACTAAATAGGAACAACATACCTACTAAACAACATACCCACTAAATAGGAACAAAATACTTACTAAACAACATACCTACTAAACAACATACCTACTTAACAACATACCTACTAAATAGGAACAACATACCTACTAAATAGGAACAAAATACCTATTAAACAAAATTCCTACTAAATAGGAATAACATACATGCTAAACAACATACCTACTAAAGAACATACCTACTAAATAGGAACAACATACCTACTAAACAACATACCTACTAAACAACATACCTACTAAATAGGAACAACATACCTACTAAACAACATACCTACTAAATAGGAACAACATACCTACTAAATAGGAACAACATACCTATTAAACAAAATTCCTACTAAATAGGAATAACATACATGCTAAACAACATACCTACTAAACAACATACCTACTAAACAGGAACAACATACCTACTAAACAGGAACAACATATCTACTAAACAACATACCTACTAAACAACATACCTACTAAATAGGAACAACATATCTACTAAACAACATACCTATTAAACAACATACCTACTAAACAACATACCTATTAAACAACATACCTACTAAACA
>JAOYMR010000005.1:9006834-9023406 GCA_025802075.1 Tenebrosternarchus preto
ACAGCTTTACTGTGATCACCTGACACCTAACTCATATCCATTCTACATAACCTGGTCTACAGCTTTACTGTGATCACCTGACACCTAACTCATATCCATTCTACATAACCTGGTCTATAGCTTTACTGTGATCACCTGACACCTAACTCATATCCATTCCAAAATACACCTCATGTTGTCGGTTTACATTCTCTATATCCTAATAGGCCAAACCATGCCAACGTCTTGGCCAGCTTCAGCTGGGTATTTGAATTTTGGCAAAGCTGTGCATGTAAAATGACTGCTGCCTTGATGGTGCAGTCAGTATTGTACAGAAAATTGGCTGTTCTAAATGCAAAAACAAACAATGGATGGAAGAGAGAGAGAGAGAAAAGACGGCCGCCGACTCAGAGCGAGCTGTCAAGTAGTTTTCCCAATTCATACGAAGGCTTTCATCTGTGGCTCAACCTCTTCGTAGTAATTATTCTGCATATTTTATAAAGCCCACCGCCCCCTCCTCAGAATACATGCTAAGTTTTGCTCATTTAGAGCTGGTGAAAGTGCCACTGCAATTTACATGGCAAAGTGTTTCTACTGCAAAGGATTCAGTGAACTCAGGAACGTATACCTGAAGAAAGAACTCAGGAACGTATACCTGAGGAAAGGTGAAAGTTGATGCTACTTTCTGTGTTTTAAAACTGTCCGAGTGCAACACACCCAAAAATGAATTGAATTTGACAGTACCAATTAACGCACACAAGTATCCATGTTTTAAAAAAAGCTATTTTACTATGAATCTGTAAATGATTAAAGTCATAATTCCCATATTTATAAAAAATAAGGAATGATCTGGAATATATGGCTCTGTATAATAGAGGAGTTAGAGGGATTAAAAAAGAGGAGAGAAAACAATAGCAGAGAGAGAAGGCTGGGGAGAAAAAATAAGAATGAGAGAGAAAGAGAAGAGGGGTCAGGCGTGGCTCCGTGATGTGGGGCTTAAAGCCTTGAGAAGTGGCAGAGAGACGTGTCCTTCAACACCACCATCACCTTGTAAAGTGTCACGTCATCACATTCATGCAAGCCCTGCTGGTGAGACCATCATAGTGAGTGTGTGTGTGTGTGTGTGTGTGTACACATATGCACAGGGCTCCACCATATCAAGCTCCAGTGTCCCGTGACGGCAGATTAAAGAGGGGGAATGAAGGGTCTAAAGAATAAAGCCACACTCATCCGCTCAGCGGGGATGGTGGTGGGTGGGGGTGGTGGGTGCTGCGGTAGATCATGCTGGCTAAGATCAGGATGGAAAGAATACAGGGGAGAAGGCAGAGAGGAGAGTGAGGGTTTGGAGAAGGTAGAACCAATCAGTTTTGTCTCCTCCACAAGGTCACAAGATCACACTAGGCACGGATGTAAGACAAATTCTACTTCTAACAAATACTACTTCTAAGTTTTACTAAAAAAAGGTTGTTCTTTTTGCTATTCAAAATAAGTGTTTATAACATCACATTAAGACTAGTTTATTTAAGGGATACTTTTCTTTAAAGTTTTAGTCTTGACTGCCACTGACATGTTCAGAAAAAAAAGTTTTGAACAGCTGCATGGGATACAAGGTAGAAAAAACCCAACCAACTGGCAGAGGTACAAATATCTACATGTTTCCATCAGCATAAAAGCTGGAAAATGAAGCAAATGTTATTTGGTTAACGAAACTTCTCTTTTCAAAATGTAGGTTCAGTGGTTTTAAATCAAACTGGACTTTTTCCTTTGAGATGTTTCCAGTATTGGTTGGTGGTGTTGCTGCTGGTCAGCATTTGTTGACAATGTGCCTTCATCAACAGATGGAATGGAAAAGAAAAACAAAAAGTGTGAGAACCTGCATGGCTGTGTGTGTGTGTGTATGTGTGTGTGTGTGTGTGTGTGTGTGTGTATGTGTGTGTGTGTGTAAGAGCCTGCATCACTGTATATGTTTCAAAAGTGTGAGAGAGCCTCTTTGTATGTAAAAGTGAGAACCTATGTGTGTGTATGTAAGAGTGTGAGAGCCTGCATTAGTGTGCTTGTGTAAACGTGTCTTGCAGGTCCTGCATAAGTATGTGTGTGTAAAAGTGTGTTGGAGAACCTGCATAACTGTGTGTAAAAGTGTGAGAGTGCGTACATGAGTGTGTGTAAAATTGTGAGTTCCTGCGTGATTGTGTGTGTAAAGGTGTGAGAAGGCCTATGTGTATATAAAAGTGTGAGAGAACCTGCATGATTGTGTGTGTAAAAGTGTGAGAGCCTGTGTAAGTGTAAGTGAGTCCACAAGAGCATGATGGAAGTGTGGTAATGATGCGAGGAGAAAGCTGGCAGAGGGAATGAAATATTAAAGTTTCTAATTACGCAGAAGGACCTCCTCTACTCCTGTCAAGGTGGTTTGGGCCATTACTGAAATAACGTGATCACCAGTGACCCCAGGTCCTTCGTGGAATCACACACTATTACATACATATGTACATGTGCTACAGCCACACACTCTCTCACACAAACATATGTATATGTGGACAGACAAATATTCTCTGCATTTAACATACACCTTCCATACTTCCACACTCCTTTGCATGCACTAACACACAGTCCCACACGATGGAGGTGCCCATGTTTCTTTGCCTCTTGTCCTCTCCTCATCCATCTCTCTACAGACTGGTCATAGTAGTGCCGATAACAAGCCCCATAACTTATTTATGGAAAAGAAGCAGAGAATTCTCAGTCAGGGGATTTCATGGGTTCCTTGACATTCAACACATTTTTTTCTTTTTTTTTTACCCAGATGGGTAAGCCACTGCTAGCAAAGAAGAGAGAGAGAGAAAGGAGAGTGAGTAAGAAAGAAAGAAAAGGGGAGAAAAAGACAGAGAGGCTTGCTCACATGCTCAGGAGTAGACAGTGTGGTCAGAGGTGGAGAAGCAATTGCCTCAAACTGCCTACACAGCGTTGAAAAATAGATGTCTCACCAGACTCGTTTGCAGGGAGACGTTAAAAAATGTAAAAGACCTTGCTATATGCATTTACAATGACGATGGGACACAGAGACTGCAGCTTGTGAGAAAGCTTACTAGAAACCTTGCTTGAATTTCAGCATTTCTGTTTTATTTACATTGCCATGAAAGCACACATCACTCCAGGACGCAAACATGCATTCAGCTGTTGAAGGTTTTGAAGATGTCATAGACACATATATATGTATAAGAAAGATTCAGTGAGTTGCTTATTGTCTCCTCATCTGAGTTGGGCTGGGCACTCTTAAAGCGGTCAGTAGATGGCACTGTGCTCCTCAGTAGAGAACAGTAAGAGCCAAACGCAGCTGGGCTGCATCTCGTCACACTTTCATTCTTGCTTTGACATGTTTCTTCACTTTCTCCTGAAGGGGGGAATCCCCATGTAAAAATGGTGGAAACTTGACAAGTGAGCCCAATCCGTCATAAGAAAGAGCAGGGTAGACTCATGCACCATCCTATATCCTCTTTAATGATACAAGCCCAGCTCCAACTCTTTCTGAATCAATGTCTTTCAGAGGTGCGGTGACACCCATGTGTACACTCACATATACATCTCAGCATTCCTCATGGCTATTTTTCCATACTCCATACTTCCATTTTCAGAACTTCCATTGATGGCAAAGCATACCCCTACCGAGCTTGTTTGGAGATGCTCTGTGACATGTATATCATAAAAGCGCTTTCATTAGTTTAAAAGTAAAGGGCTACTAATTATACTTGTCTAATATGATACCCTACTGATATATCATTTTAGTGAGACTCATTTCAAGTCCCTTGTACACTAATGAAATTCATTTGCATAGGTTATTTGAATTTATTCATTTCAAGATATAACCCCCTCCACACTAGCAGATGACGGCCTCACTCACAGAGACGTCACATATACATATGACTGGAAAACCTGACATGCTCAGCACTGAAAAAACTTCCATGAGGAAGCTGAGGAAGATGATGGTGCTAAATCTGAATGAAATGCACCAGGGAGTGATTTTAAGAGCAGTTGTATCTTACTGCACATATGAGGCCACTTCATCGTCTCAGTTTCAGACTCCAGCTATGAAACAAATGTGTTCCTGCCAGACCAAACGACCTCAGGTGGCATGGACATATGGATAAAATGTGGCTTAGGTTAACTTAAGATGGCCCACTTGTGATCACTGGACTGGAGGTAAGAAAGCTGTCTGTACAAAGAATGTTTCAATGGAGACTTCTCCCTCTATGAAAGTCTGATCCTTACAAAAAGTTTTGAAATGGAGAACTTCCCTCTCTATGAAAGTCTGATCTGTACAAAAAGTATTTCAGTGGAGACTTCCTCCTCTGTGAAAGTCTGATCTGCACAAAAAGTGTTTCAATGGAGACTTCCCTCTCTATGAAAGTCTGATCTTACAAAAAGTGTTTCAGTGGAGACTTCCCTCTCTGTGAAGTCTGATCTGCGTCCTCCAAGGTCAGGGCCATTGCTTAGACCCGTCTATCCTGACAAATCTGAACTGCTCACCTCAGTGAGTGCATCCTCCATCAGTCTGATTGTTTATCCACATTGCAGAGAAATCAATAGAAGAAACAAATTTGTACTAAAAAAAATAAACAAAACAAAACGAATGAAACTAAATGAATGGCAGTGTTTACAGAGGGGAAAGGAAGAGGGTAAGGACAAAAGCATGTTGAGCTGGGGGGAGGGGCAAGCAGTGAAGCTGAACTGTTAGAAAAAGGTAAACAGCCTTCAAACTGGATGACCCTTGGCACTTACAGATTAGTGGTTCTGCACCCTGTAGCCACTACAGGTAAACATTCTTAGCCTGTACTTCAAAAATAGTAGATTTCCGTCTATTTTCCAAAACTGCTTTTTGGTAAAGGAATGGGAGTTGTTTTCCCTTCCTGCGAATTGATACGGTTTGCCCAAATACCTTTAAAAGCATCTTTTACACCTGTTCCTCTCCCAGTCTGTGTGTACCGGTGACGTCTCCCAGCCTGCACCAATCTTTGTTAGAGATTTTAAAATTATTAGATTGTGCCTCAGAGACCCTGTGTACACCTGGTTGGTTCAGGAGACCAGTATGTGGATTGCATCCTGATAAAATCTGAACTGCATACATTTATACTTGGTAGTCAAAAGTGTCTCCATTAGTCAAGCTGAAATCCGATTGCTATGTGGCATGTAATATTGCAAATCAGCCCTTATACACTCATATGCAACAACCAACTGCTTGTATTTTGTCCATTTTCCACATTTTCCTGCTATGCAAAAGATGGTTTGTGCCTGAAAAACTGGAATTTTACATGCCATCATACATTTCTTTTAGATTAGAGGAACCAGCAGATAACGAGACTGGTTAGGCTAATTAATACAGCAGTGAACCTGGTTGCAACTACAGCAAATAGCATTATGGTCCACAGATAAATTTGGGCATGAGAATTGTTAATAGGCATTTGTTTTTGTTCAGGAACCATCCATGTGTGTCCTCCATGATTAAGCCCCTCACAGTCATGGATCATGTGGGTTGTGATGTGGGGGGATGGATGCTCTTACAGTACCATAACATCTGGCTATTATGTGTCTGAAACCACCTGCAGAATTGGTTTGAACCAAACTGTTTTAAATGCATCTTGGGTCTGACTACACTTGTATTTGTATATGGATAATCTCTATCCAGATATAATCCTGATACTCAAGATGTTTTATGTGACCAGATTATAAAGAGAAATTACTCAAATTACTCAAATTTAGTCAAGACAATATTCACTCCATGCCCAATCAGGGCATATATTTAATATTTCAGTGTATATTATTTATTTTGTGCTTAAAGTTACATAACCATGATATATGTTGTACAATTGCTACTTATTTTCAATATCCCCTGTACATCATGTCTACAGTTTTTGGTAATATTGTACATATTGCTCCTTCTTTATTTCATATTTCTCTAACACATTCTGTTCATGTGTTATCTTTATGAATGTGTTATCTTTATGAATGTGTTATCTTTCAAGAGGTGGTGTAAATGTGTGATGAATGTGTTATCTTTCAGAAGGTGGTGTAAATGTGTGATGAATGTGTTATCTTTATGAATGTGTTATCTTTCAGAAGGTGGTGTAAATGTGTGATGAATGTGTTATCTTTATGAATGTGTTATCTTTATGAATGTGTTATCTTTCAGAAGGTGGTGTAAATGTGTGGTCTTTTTCTTGCAATTTTGAATGACAGGAGGTAGGTTATTGATTGTAAAATCTGGATTGTGCCACAAAACCTGGGAAATCGCTGATTGGACGACGCCACTTTTGGCTTTTGAACCGGAACTTTTGGCTTTAGCGCCAACATGAATATTACTGGTAATCCAGACATAGCTACCGCTATCCACGAATATTTTGAGTCAGGACATACATACGAGGTGATACTGGACATGCTCAGGACTAAGCACGACGTTTCATTTAGTATGCGTACGCTAAAGACGCATTTAAAAGAAGCTGGACTGTACAGACGACGCAACTGCGTCGTCCAATCAGCGATTTCCCAGGTTTTCCCACTGGGACCTACCTTTTCCGGTTTGTTAATGTCGTTGTGTTTTTGTTAATGTCGTTGTGTTTTCGTAATTTGTAATTGCACTTACTTAATGTCGTTGTGTTTTTGTTAATGTTGTTGCGTTTTTGTCATTTGTAATTGTGCTTAGTTAATGTTGTTGTGGTTTGCACTTCACGGCCATCGTAATTTTCTCTCACTGAAATAAAAATACTTGACTGTGCTACTAAGAAAAAAATAGACAAAAAAGTCTCATCCCATGGTACAATGATCATGCATGTAGATGATCGTTTTCTGTCAGAAAAATAGAATGTAAATGGCATCTTGCTTTGTGCCCATAATCCAAAGAGCAACAATATCTAATTAATTAGCACAACTTTAATGTAACTTTAGTGACCAGTAACCCGCTCTTTTTCCTGTGCTCTAATTTGTTCAGTATAAACATTCACACTTGTACTTAGTGCTGGACATTTATAATCTGATTACCCGGGACAGATGTCAGATCTCTGTGGTTTACACTATACATGTGACTTCTTGGTAGAGATATTCATAAAAATTGCAAAACGATTGATGAGAATTTCAAAAGTGTCCGTGACATGATACTTATAAAGGGAAAGTTCTACCTTTAGGTGCCACACTTTGGTTGGACGGTTGTAAGTGAGATGAAATGATGTTTAATGGTCCAAACAACCTGTGATAAAGGACACAGAGACAGAGAAACATAACATCCAGAAGAGAACACGGGCAGAAATGCTGACAAGTAACAAATACACATACAGAGTAAAAAACAATTCAAGGGGTAACGGTCGGTTTCACCTGAGCGGGTGGCATAGGGGCGATTAAATAATATATCTTGTGCCTGTCTAAAAGTGAACTATGATGGCTGCATGTGTTGAACCACATACTCTACTGGAGTATATGGAGGATAACACCAAATCATGATTTGGTTTGAAGAAATCATTTAGACTGCTCATCAGACTGCATAGACTTACACTAGACTGCACAAAATTCTGTTACTGAGATACAATGCTCTACATTGCTCTTCAGTATCTAAGTGAACTTATTTCCTATTATCAACCATCATGCCTGCTGAAGGTGCTGGTTATCTATTAATACCTACAATTATGAAAGTTACAGCAGGGAGAGGAGCATTATCATACTAATACCTCTAGCTTTGGAATAACCTACAAGTAATTGTTCAACACTCAGATGTCAAGCTTTTAGAAATTAGTTTTCATATTAGATAAATGGCGCAGATCATGTACACAGAGAATTAAGGTAAACTCAGCTGCTCTCATAACTTTCACACAGCTTTATGAGAGCAGGTGGAGTGGAGGAGTACTGATATCTTATGTCTGTGCTACTTTCTAGCACTCCCTTTTCAGCTGCACTGTTCTAGCTACTTCTGCTGGACTCTCTGCTGTACTCTATTAATCATATTTAATCATCCAGTAAATTCCAAACAGAGTGAACTATTTCTGTGAGCTGCACAACTGCCCCTCTTGTCTCTTCTGATGCTGATGAAAATGACCTTGAAGGAAAATTCCTGCACACCTTCCCCTTGGATCAGCCTGATCACCATGCTGCCCCAGACTGGCTCATCTGCATGTTCCACTTACTCCCCTGAAGAGATAAAAAAGGTGGATGCTATGGAGACGTTGTTGAATAACCTGTCACCACTGCCATTTGCTCTCCCAGACTGGGTTTAGTTATTTACTGTGTAGACTCTGAATAGAACTTATTCTCACGGAATAATCTGAATTATAATAATCTGAATTATAATAATCTGAATGCTGCTGTCAAATATTTGTTGATCATATCTTAAGGTTCATGAGCTACTCAAAGTTTTATAGCAAGTTAGAGTCAAAAAAGCAACAAAAACAAAACAAAACCATTTGTAATCATTGTTTATTGTTTGTTTGCTCTCCAGTGTCAACCTTCTGATTAATTAATTAGCAAGTTGCAATGGTACTCAGGTGAAAAATAGGCCATAATCAACAAATGCAAAATCTGTGTTCATTTTTGAAATTATCGAAATAGTTTTAGTTTTAGGATAACATACAAATAATATTGATGACTTCACATATGATAAGAAATATTGATATAAACTATAGAAATAATCACAAAGCTGATGTATGATGTAATGTTTGTGTCATGCTAAAATGGAGTTAAGGACAATCAATATAACATTTTTGCAGAAGCCCTGAAGGTTGATATAAAAACAGCAGAAAACAAAATAAATAATAAAAAAACTAGCAAAATAAAACTGTTTTATAGAATTCTCTCATATTTTTCTCTTTTTCCAACAGCACATACGTTATTGTTATAATCTTTAAGTTACTACTAAATTCAATGTATGCTATACATTACAAAATGCAATAGCATGTTTCAGAGGTAAAGTTTTATGCAATATTCATTTTTTTTTCAAGTTTTCAATCCAGGATCTACTTCTGCCTTCCGAAAAAGTTGTTTCAAGTATCCAATCCACAAACCTTTCATCCTGACAAAAAAAAAAGTTGAAGTAGAAGCTGGGTCCATCATCCGATCATTCTCTGTGTTCTTTGAACTGCAGGTTTACTGGATGAGAGGTTCTGAAGAATGATATTAATGATATTATGAGCATAAAAAAATTACATTAAAAATGGGAGAGAATCTAGAACAGTAGTTTTATCAGGCAAGTTTAAGAGTTAGTTATATCGTGTACTTCAGATAATATGAGTTGGTTAGTTAACTCATCTGACATTTTGGTCTTATTTAAACAACAGCTTAGGTTCAACTCAAAATCATATTAAAATGTACAAATGGTTAAGGTTAGGACTGGTGAAATCTTTGCATATGTACCCTTTTTTGTGACTTCATTCATAGGGTTAGATCCAACCTCCTGATCTTATTGCAAGTACTAGGTTAATTAGTTGTTCTTGTAACAGAACAAATGGCTTCCACTGGTGCTTATTATGGGATACACATGTATTAGGCTGTGTCCATTACTGCATCTCAGTGGTTATTTACATTTTCAGCATTTGGAAGATGTTCTCATCAAGAGATAATGTATGTATTCATTAGTGTTATAATGCTCTTTGGGAATCTAATCCATAACCTTGGTGATGTTCTACACTTGTTCTACTTGCTTTACCCGGGGAGCTGCAGGAGCAAGTAAATGTACTTCTCAAGAGCAACTGCACTTTGAAGGAATGTGTTTAAGATGCATTTTACTCTTTTTACAGGTAGGTATTACAGTGTCCAAAAGAGCTGGTTAATGCAGTAGTTAGTAAACAGTTCCTATAGCTAAAATATATTTATTAAGGTGCCAAATCGTCAATTATTATGCGCTTGGATATATGTATGTGCTGTGGAGTATATTAATTTTCCACATGTGTAATGACCCATACAGCCAGTGCACCTACATCTGCCTTGATGTACACCCCGAGAATACAACCGGGCTGTGCAAATTTAAATCAAGTCCAGGCAATTTAATCAAATCATCAACTCCTTACTACTAATTACTTCTTGTGTCATGTCTGTTAGTTTCCTCAACAACACTGGTATTATAGATTATATATCATTGATAGATGGTAAAAATGGATTATACCATATGTGGTCCAATTCAAATGTACCCATCTGAAAATCTGATTTCCATAGTCTGGGTTAATGAATAGCTCATAATCTTCTATGCTGTGGAAGATGATGGAAAACATCTTTTAACCTGATGCAACTATAATTTTTTGAAGTGTGAGCAGTTTTTGGACTTTACCTGAAGATGTCAGATATTGTGACTTTATAAACTTTATTATTATATGTATAGATGCTTATATTATTGCTAGTTATTGGTCACCACAGGTCATTACAGAGAACCAAACATGAACAATTATCATTCTATCAGAAGAATGTCATCAAAATTTGTTGGTAGATTGGAAATTAGTTCAATAAGGAAATATCACTTCTTTTATTTACCAAAACCTTTTTGTACCTCAGACATACCTTTCTAATACCAATTACTTAATTTTGACATTGCTAGAAACACTGATGCATGTGTTACCTTTCTTCCAAGTTTCTCATGTTGAAACTCTGGTGACATAAATCCTGCTGCTCAATCAGTGCTCTATGGATGAGAATATACAGGAAGTTGTGATGTATTAGTGGACCCGCCTTTTTTAAGCTTCACTTTGCTTTGCTGTCATGTTCTCGGACAATAGCGAACTGAGGAGGGAGGGCTGAGGAGGAGTCGTCAGGAGTGGGCAGGCGGGTAAATTACCCCGACAGCGGCGACCCCAATGGCGGCAACACTGTGGCCGCTCGCTCCACTCCTGCCAAGGCCTCCCTTACCCTGGGATTGGTGTGTTCTTCTCTCCCCTTACCCCTTCACCCCCCACCCCCCACCCCTATCAACCACCCCGTTTCCCATTCACTCCCCTCTTCTCTTCCCTTCTCTCTTTCAGGTCCGTTGCACGCGGGGCGGAAAAGATCGTATTTATCAGCTGTCAGCGCCTGGCAGCACTGAGTTACGCGAGGCAGGACAGCATAAAATTATCATACACAGGCATGAAATTACAAAACCGCCCGGGGACACCTACAACAAAATTATTTCATATTTCTCTAACCCACCCGGCCCCAAAAGGATGGGGGGATAGGGATCGTGCTGGAGGATGTGTAGAGGACAGGCCTGGCTATAGCGCTCTAATAAGGGTGACTGTTTGGCTCTTTCTTTCCTAGGCAGCTTTGCACTGTTGAAAGTAATGTAGGGACAGAGTGCTTCCTGTCCTGGCTTCCAGAGTACACTGCACTGCATATTTTGAGATTTTCCCTGCTCCTACCCACCTCTTTCCAATTCATCAAGGGATTGTTCATTAGCTGAGTTGAGGCAAGTATGAGTTGAAGCAGGTATGAGTTGAGGCTGGTATGAGTTGAAGCAGGTATGAGTTGAGGCTGGTATGAGTTGAAGCAGGTATGAGTTGAGGTTGGTATGAGTTGAGGCAGGTATGGATTTTTGTTTACTCTTTTGTGTACTCAGTTTTTGGAGATCTATGGCTTGGTCAAGTAATCCTAGTAAAGGACAAATGTATGGCTTCTCCTAACAATTTACAAGAGAAAAATCATCTTGAAATACAAATAAAAAAAGTATGCACGAGGTTCAACAGTAGGAATTTTACATGAAGTCCATGATATGCAACTTTTACAATGATATAAATACTGAAGTTATACCTTTTATATGATGAGTAAAGAAAATGCCACTAAAGCAGACATGAAGCATATACCTCAAGGACACAGGTTTCAAGTGTGCAATATTGATCTGGATTCCTCCATAGCTGTGGCCCCTTAAAAGGTGGAGGAGGTTCATAGTACATCAGCAACGCACCAGCCCTCAGGAGCAGAAGAAGAAACTCAGTGCATTTCTCTGCAGCTTCTAGCTCAACCCAGATCGAACCCAGATCTCCTGCATTAGCAACATTGAGGTGGCTTTGCATGAGACTCGCATCATCCTCCAGTTCTGCTCAGTGCTTCATTACAAGAAAATGGAGGGTCAATATTTATAGACCGTCTTGGAGCTCTCTGCGACCAAAGGGATCTATAGGCCTCAATTCCGGATGAGGGAAATCAAATGAAGTCGGCAAAGCTAGTGAAGTTTTTCTAGCCTGCTCTCGTTTCACGGGTCAATCTGTAAACGATCGGTGGGGACAGACAAGTGGCACTGTTATGGTTTGAGATTCTGATAATACTGTAAGAGTAATGGAATGATTTTCCCATACTGCTGTTAATAACACATTTCTCATGTTAAAAATGAGAATACACAAAATGGTACCGGTGGTATTAAATATGCAAATTTACATTTCTGAATATGACAGGGGCACACTGATGAGCTGAAAAAAAGATTTAAATTAAGAATTAAAATATACTTGTATGTGTTTAGGTGTGTATCCTGAGCTATGACTGAGGCAGATATAATGTTGACATATAGCTGGAAAATGTGGGCACTTTATAATAAAGTATATGACTGGTTGTGTGTGTGTGTATGTGTGTGTGTGTGAGACAGAGAGGGAGAGAGAAAGGCAATGCTATGCACATCATTCCTGCTCATCGGCAAGGCTGCTGGGTGCTCAGGTGGTTCAGAGTTTGGCCCTGGCTCGGCCTCATCAACGTGAAGGGCGATCTCATCCTTTCTGCATCTCTCCTCTGCTCTGCTTGATTAATTGGGTTCCAAATACGCTGGTGGAATGCATAATACAACTTGCAAACATCCCCCCTCCCCCAGTACACACACATACACACACACACACACACAGCCTCTCCTATCTTTGCTTCACTTTACAGCTTTTTTCAGATTCTACCTCATCTCTTCCTTGCCCCTGACTCCCTTCTTGTTTTTATTCTGTGCTATACTCTCTCTCTCTCTCTCTTTCTCTCTCTCTCTCCCATCCTTGTGTGATGTGTGAACCTCTAGCCTACTTTGCATACACTTGGTATTCCTGGCAAGCGAGATGAGATGGGGGCGAGAAAAAAAGGAAGAGGAAGAAATATGAAAAACAATTTAACAATAATAATGACGCTGATGATAAAATTAATTATGCCCTGGGACAGGGAGATGGATGGATGGGGGTGGGGGAGAGAGAGAGACAGCGAGACGAGACTTTAATTTGATTCCGTCGCCTCACCACTGTTATGAGCCGACATGGAAGGGCCAACCAGACCCACATTCACTGTTTCTACAAAGGCTAGTCAATAAGAAAATATCAGGCCATTGAAAAATAGGTGGCTCATAATACCTGCCATGGCACCATGAACAAGATCATATAATTCTGAAGATATATCTGATTCATTCATCTGAATAAAAGCATATTCTGTTTGTGGTTTTCATTCCGTAAGAAGCATGAAGATCTTGAAATGAAAGAAGGTGTTGATTTTTTTTTTGTATTGTCTTTATGCCAAGGTGGCCCCTTTATATAATATGATAAATCCAGAATCTAATTATGCAGTACTTACATTTCTGAAGTGCTGTAAACAAAACAGGGCAGTGTAGAGAAATCCCAAAGGGAAGGAAAAGAAGAATTTCCATACTGGTTGTTCTAAAGGGTTTCACCACAGGATATATTGAGGATGTGCCAGCCCCTTCCTGCTGAGGCCAAACTTCTGGACATCTTCACTTGAATGAAAGATTGTGTTTTCTACAACCACTTACACATACATAATTTCTTGAGAGAGTCAAGGTGCTTTACTTTGATCATCAGTGTCAAGCATGTGTTCTAGCAAACAGTCGGTGGGACAGACATTCCCACCAAACACATCATATATCAGAATATGTAAACATATATAAATATACATTTATATATTTAAAAAGCAAAGACAGAAAAGGAGACTCCAGGATGAAAAAGGGAGTTCTGAGTCTAATGAATTGTTGCATAAATCTTTGAGTATGAAGTCAAGTGTAAACTCAAGGTGATCACTGTGGCTATTCAAATGTCTCAACTCGAAATGTATTATGTGTGAGAAGAAGGAGAGAGAGAAAGTGAGAGATGTGTTTTGGTCTGGTGCTAATAAGGATGTGTGTATTTTAGGTTTGGGGGGGCATGTGTCAGGAGAACATTAGTGGTCTTACGGAAAGCAGGAATGTGTGGGACTGATTTAATATGTGAGGATGTAAGGCGTCCCTTTTAACCATCACTAAATTGTTTTTTGACAGCACCCCCCCCAACACCACTCACACACACACATCTCCAACATCTCGGCATTTGATTTGCATATGATCTTTAAGCGGCTGCATCTATGCTGGCTGTTTGGTTATCATTCAAATCACTATCTACTCACGTCACACACCAGGATAGGTCATTCCTCCCCACACCAGCTTCGCAGACAAGTGGTGGGAGAAGGGGGGGGGGGTGCCGGCAGCGGTGGAATGAATGTATAACTAATGAAATAAATTGATTAAGGGCGCCTAAATCAATTGCTTTCCTGCCTGCAATGAAGATCTAGGGCTTAATTTAGCACAGACCTGAATATAAGCACTGGGGGAGAAAACAAGAGCAAAAGGAAAAGGTAGGAGGGAAGAAGCAAGAGGAGCTGGAGACAGAGAGTGAAGGAGTAAAGCAAGAGGAGGGGGGAAAGGTGCCCTGTCTCCTGTGTCTCATGCCCTCTTTTTTCTCTTTCCATTGCTCTCTACCTCATGTTCTACCCTGCACTTGAAAGCTAGGTGAGCGTGTACTCAGCTTTGATTTCTCTAAGTGTATTTAATAAGGCTCAAGAGTAGAGCAGATCTACATGTCTTTGAAGGCATGAAAGTGCTATACCTTTCAACCTGAGCCCTGGAAAAAATGACTGTGATATGAGCATACTGATTGAGCATAATAGTCAGACAGAAAATTTTCAGGTTCTATCGTGGCCAAGTGGTAGTGGGGCCTATATATATATTATTAGAAACTAGATTTAGTCAGAACATGATGGCAGCTATGCACTTTTGGGTCCACTAGGGGGCACTAACTCTATGGTATTTTCAGTATCAAAAAATGGTGTTTAATTAATGCCTTTGCTCCCTGTGTCAGTTCAGGGTGAAGGTCATTACAATGACATTTTCCTTTTTTCCTCTACCATTTTAGTTGTAGTATTTTTTGTAGTGCAGTTTTTTTTTTACTTAGATCTATCCATAATCACATGACAACACATGCAAATGCCTGACTGCAGGACCTCTGCTCCCAGTGAGAGCACAGCTAATTACATAAAGCTCATCCCTGTGAGTGTCATGTCTGGTTTTACTATGTTTGTTATGTGGATTTTTGAAGGGATGAGGTAATCAAAGTACTTAGTAAAGAAGACAATACTGTTCTCAGGTAAAATGTTGAGGTTTGTAGGCATTTAAAGCAGTACCCCATCAATGTAACATAATGTCTATACGTCATCTGTAGTGAATAATTGACTACTATGGACACTAATTGTAATATGTTTAAAATGCACTTATATAAGTACAGATGTGGCAGTCTAAATCCCTAACGCACACTGTTAATATAAACAGTCTTACTTCACCGTAAATAGAAATGCATTATAAAGCTGCAGTATATAATTTTGGGGAATCGGCACCCTTTCAGATATACAACTGTACAAAATGTGTTAAAGAACATATTGTTACGTGGGTTGTGCTGCATTCCAGAGCACATTTATCTGATATTGAAGGAATACTCAGAAAGAACTTGATCAGTACTTGGTCATCCGTATTTGTTGCGCTTTGAAACTAAGCCTTTTGGGCTGAATATTCATTAAGCTTTGACAGTGTCTGCTATTTACTATCTGCACTTCTGTCAAAACTTAGGTAGTGTAAACTCATATAATGATAGCAGCAAAACATCAGTTGATTTAGCAAGCTAGCCATCATATCCATGTATTTTCCAGATATTTTAATTCAGGCTCAAGACACAAACTTGACAGCACACAAAAAATGTAGCTACTTTTTGTGACGAGAATGCACATTATGTATTGTTTGCACAATGGTATGAAATGGCTATAGATGGTAATGTTGGAAATAATTGGAGAATAACAGCTAGCCTGGTATGTCAAACAAGGGACAAACCAAAGCAAAAAGGACAAAAGCTAGCAAAGTAACTGGCTAATATTCATAAATTAGCCAGCTAACAACAGAGAGAAAAAAAAAAAAAAACACAATTAAGTGTACATTTCATTACAAGGGTAACGATGAAATCCACAAAAAATAATCTGACTACCCATTTTCAGTAGCTCGAGCTCTTTCGTGCTTTACAGGGTGTCTCCAGGGCATTATATTTTAGCAGATATTTTTCTCTTGACTGTAATGTGATATGCACATATGTGTTCTCATTTACCTCACCACCTGTGTGTTAATATGCACGTGTTCTCATTTACCTCACCACCTGTGTGTTTATATGCACGTGTTCTCATTTACCTCACCACCTATGTGTTAATATGCACATATGTGTTCTTATTTACCTCACCACCTGTGTGTTAATATGCACATGTGTTCTCATTTACCTCACCACCTGTGTGTTAATATGCACGTGTTCTCATTTACCTCACCACCTGTGTGTTAATATGTACATATAT
>JAOYMR010000005.1:9023506-9051006 GCA_025802075.1 Tenebrosternarchus preto
TAGAAATCACAGACTTGGAATGACCAACTTCTCTTGCTATGGCTGATAGGGTCACCCCTTTGGCCTTCATCTGGACAGCCTATTGCTGGAGGGTTTCAGTCACTTTGGAACAGCTCACCATTTTTGCAAAGTCAGTGAAAACTGGATTGTTAGGCTGCCAGTTAAATAGGGTTTGTCAGATAATTAAGGAAATTAGTGCCAGGTGCCAGATTAACACCAATAACTTGCAGGTATCTGAAAGTGTTCTCTAATTTTGATCAGTGTTCTTTTTCATTTATATCATTTAAGTTTTTTATGCTGTGCTTTAGAATATATACAATTAATGAAATAAGCTTAAAATACTGCTATTTCACTCCTGTAAAATACTGCTATTTCAGTCCTAATTTCACATAGGACTTATTTTTTTTCACATTTCACAATTGTCACGGTATGGAGTCTGGGAAAGCTGAAATAAACGAAGCCGGCTCCACCGTGCGTTAATTCAAAAACACCGTTTATTTTCGGTTTGTAACAGAAGCACGAATCACAAATACGCTGGACACTCACCAACATCAACGAACCATAGACCGACAAGGATGTAGTGACATGCACACGCTTATATACACACACCCTGACGAGACACACTAACATCGACAAACCTTCACGAACACCGACGAACATTCACGAAACCAACAACACACAGACATACCCTCACTCAGACGACACACCCACACACAAACGAGACAGGGAAGGCGGCCAGGGCGGCCACCGTGACACCTTGAGAGGAACCAAAAGATTCAAAAAGGGAAGTCTTATATCTAGTAGATTGTTGAAGTAGCTTGACTGAGTAAAGAGGTGAAAAACCTTGGGCTGTAAAGTGTCCAGCCAATCACTGCCACAAACTCAAATGAACTTATGAAATGGTAAGGCGACAGCATCCATATATCCCAGTTTACCAAAATACTTCCATGCCCATCTAATCCTTATGCACACTGTGATGGCCCCTTAAGCTCCCCACATAAAGGCATAAACATTGGTTGGAGAATATTTAGCCACTCTCTGATTATTCATTGCTATGTCTCCATTTTCATATTAGAAACTCCATTAGGTTTTATTCTTAAGAGTCTAAGAAGCATATTGAAGATTAAAACCTGCGGACTTCCTTAATTCCCAGCCTTGTTCTTACGCCTTGTGTGCCAGCCTATTTATGTTAATATATTAGAGTTCTATCAACATAACTCCTGCTAGCTAAATACAGCCATTGGCTGTCTTTGTGTTGAGTTTGTTTTTGTGTTGAGATTGTTGTTGTGTGTCTGTAGTCTACATTAAACAGTATGTTTGCTACAGCTTCTCTTTCTGCTCCCTCCTTGCCGCCATTACAGAATGTGCAGCCTGAGGAGAGCACGGCTAAACAACCCAAGCAGAATCCCGCCTCAGGTTCTCAGTCGGTGGCACTGGACCCTTTACAGGTGGAATTAGACCAGCTTCAATCCATGGTGATGTCGATAGCTCAACACCTGCAAACCAGGATGGTTCCGCCAGCCGCACTTTCCACAGCGGAGGTTTTTTGTTGTCACCTAGCCCCACCGAGCCAGTATGATGGAAACTTGGAGACCTGTGAGGGGTTTGTTGTGCAATGCGAACTTTATTTTTCTTACCAGCCCTCTCTTCCGGATACAGCTAAGGTCTCTTTTGTTCTCTCCTGCCTCACGGGGAATGCTTTGACTTGGGGATCTGGTTCGTCTCCTCTCCTCTCATCAAATTCTGGATTTATCCAGGAACTCAAGGCCGTGTTCCATCATCCCCGCCAGGGTAGGGTGTGTGGCCAAGCCCTGCTGTGGTTGCGGCAATGGAACTGCAGCGCAGTGGAGTATGCCATGGAGTTCTGGACGCTAGCTGCAGGGACGAGATGGAATGACGCGGCCCTGGTAGACGTTTTCCTGCACGGACTAAGAAGCAATACTTAAACAATATTGTGAGCCTCGTGGTCACTCATGATCGCCTTCTCCGGGAACGACAACATCTTCCACGTATCCCTCAATTTGCCACATCACGTGCCGTGAATCTTGGGAAAACCCCCGAGGAACCGATACAGATGGGCTGCGTATTCCAGTCTGTCTGGTACACCGGGGACGCTCTTCCTCTGTTACAGCGGTCGTGGACTCTGGCGCGGCCATAGATGTAATGGACCTGGGATTCTCCAGGTCGCTTGGGGTACGCCCCCTTCTGCTCCCCATCCCCAAAAGAGTGCAAGCGATAGATGGCAGACCTGTGGGCCCCGGTACAATCGTCTACAAGACTCCTCGCCTGCGCCTATGGATGGGTAATCACTTTGAAACCCGCTCTTTTATGCTGCTGCCTGCTCTTTCTCAGTCTGTGACCCTAGGACTCCCTTGGCTAAGGAGCAATGAGCCCCTTATCTCCTGGAAAGAGAATTGGATCTTGGAATGGTGCTCACGATGCAGAAGGCACCTCAAGACGGGACCTGAACCCCTCCAGTCTACCTCCATTGAAAGCCCATAAGCGACGAGCCCAATGACTGTACCTGCCCCATATTTAGATCTGGCGGAAGTCTTCAGTCCACAGCGAGCCACCAAACTGCCCCCCCCCCATCGTCCGTGGGACTGTGCTGTGGAACTGAGGCCATGGCACATTACATCCAGGAGGCTCTGGCTCAGGGGTACATCTGCCCCTCCACCTCTCCTGCGTCTGCGAGCGTCTTCTTCATGAAGAAATATGGGGGACTACGCCCCTGCGTGGACTATAGAGGGCTTAACTCCCTCCTTAAGCCCTACCCCTATCCTTTGCCGCTGGTTCCTGCTGCCCTAGAACAACTGTGCGGAGCTAGTGTCTTCACGAAGTTGGACCTTCGCAGCGCATATCACTATGAATACCTGGTTTTACCGTATGGCCTAGCAACAGCGCCCTCTTTCAGGCATTTATTAATGAGGTCCTTAGGGAGTTTCTGGGGAGATCAGTCATCGCCTACATCGATGACATCTTGATTTACTCCTCCTCCCTTGACCAACATGTACGGGACATGCGCACCGTGCTGAGTATGTTGAGGGCTAACCAGCTGTACTGTAAACTTGAAAAGTGTGAATTCCATCTCACCTCAGTCAGCTTCCTAGGTTATGTCATCCAGAATGGCTCGGTGTGCATGCAACCGAGCAAGGTGGAGGCGGTGTCTGAGTGGCCGCAACCTCGGACCCATAGGGAGCTTCAGAGCTTCCTTGGGTTCGCTAATTTCTATCGTAGATTCATTCGGTCATTCAGCACCTTGGCAAAACCCCTGACCGACCTCCTGAAGGGACAGAGGAGGTCATTGAGGTGGGGTCTGAAAACAGTCTTTACCACCGCTCCGATCTTGCAGCAACCCGACTCACCTCAGCCGAACACAACTATGGAGTAGGAGACCAGGAGCTACTGGCTATGAAGTTAGCACTGGAAGAGTGTTGGCACTGGCTGGAGGGTGCCCACTATCCATTCCAGATCATAACGGACCACCGCAACCTGGAATTCCTCAAAAACACCAAGAGGATGAACCCATGACAGGACAGGTGGTCTCTTTTCTTTTCCTGTTTTTCATTCCAGGTGAAGTACCACCCAGGAGATCAGAACACAGGCAGACGCTCTGTCATGACAACACTCACCTGAGGCACAACAAACCATCCAGAAACCTGTCCTACCGCTGTCGTGCTTCCTGGGTAACATCAGCTGGCAGTTGGACAGGGATATTAGGGCGGCTAACCCTCATCCCGACTATCCCCCTCAAAGACCTCTTGTGCCCCTGCTCCTCTGAAACACGCTCATCTCATGGGCACATACCTCGCTGGGGTCTGGTCATCCGGGGGCCACCAAAACTACCCAACTGCTGAGCGCGTGCTACTGGTGGCCGGGGATGCACAGAGATGTGGTGCGAACCGTGGGGTCCTGTTCTGACTGTGCATGTAGCAAAAACCCACGGGCTCCCCTGGCGGGGAAACTGCACCCATTGTCCACACCTCGCCATCCTTGGTCGCACGTCTCGTTGGACTTTGTGACTTACCATCCTTTGAAGGGAACACGACCATCCTGGTTGTCATTGACCGTTTTTCAAAGATGGTGCGTTTTATTTCTCTTGCTGCTCTCCTCACAGCTTGGCAGACCGTGGATCTTCTCTTTCGACACATCTTCCGGCACGCTTTGAAATCGGGGACCGCATGTGGGTGGCCATGAGGGATGGCTGCCTAGGAGGTACTGGTAAGCTAGGGCTCAGGTATGTAGGACCCTACCCGATTGTAGGCCGGGTTAACGATGTCACCTACAGGATTGGCATCCCTGGAGGGATCCATGCATCTACCTCCTTCCACGTGTCCGCACTGAAGAGGGTGTGCCCTGGACCGCTGAAAGAGAAGGTCATGGTTGGGTGCCCTCCCCCTCCTTTGGAGATGGAGGACGGGTTGGCTTACCAGGTTTGGGCACTGCTGGACACAAGGAGAAGGCGGTGTCAGCTACAGTACTTGGTGGATTGGGAGGGGTTTGGTCCCGAGGAGCGTAGCTGGGTGCCCGCCTCTCGAATCTTGAACCCCGACTTAATCGCCTCTTTCACCCGGACAGCCCTGCCAAGAGGCGTCCCGGCCGTCCGCCGTACGTAGCCAAACGCCACGCCCACTTCCACTCCCATCATCCAACTGCCTCGTTCCCAATCACCAGTTTACCAGCTACAGCTGGGCTCCATTACTACTAATCATCATCCCTCTGCTTATAAGCCCACAGGTCTCGCCAAACCATCGCTGCACATTCGCTTATCCAAAGACTACCGAGCCTACGGACTTCCGTAATTCCCAGCCTTGTTCTTATGCCTTGTGTGCCAGCCTGTTTATGTTAATATATTAGAGTTCTATCAACATAACTCCCGCTAGCTAAATACAGCCGTTGATGGTCTTTGTGTTGATTGCCTTAATTCTGTTGTTGTGTGTCTGTAGTCAACATTAAAGAGTATGTTTCCTACAGCCTCGCCTTCCGCTCCCTCCTTGCCACCATTACACAGACCATACCAGTTTGAACATTTATTGTTCTTGCCGTGTGTGTTGTGCTGCCTTCTTTGTTTGCCCCTCCAGGAACCATGTCTGCAGCGTGGGTCAGTGGCTGGTGGCTTAGAGAAAGGCTTACTTAGCATGTATTTATAGGCATGTTGGTAATTCTGGGAAATGTGGTATATACTATGTGGAACATTTCTAGGGAGTGTATTTGATAGAGAACTAAGTGAGAAGTTTCTCAGGCCTCAACTGGTTTTTCTCCCTTTCAACTTTTGTTTGCCCATGAAGTACAGGGACCTCTGTCATTGAGGAAACCTAGGAAAAATACAGACAAGGTCAGTGTGATTGACTATGTGTTAAATATGGAATATTGGAATGAATGTCAAAGTTGGCTGCTGGTCATTTGCAAGAGGCACAAGACAAGCAAAGAGTCTGCTATGACAAAAAAACACAGCAATGGTCATTTGTTCCTGAACAGTAAGTGCTGGTAATGTTGCCCATTGAAGAGAACAAGTTTCTGGGTAAGTGGCAGAGACCATTTAAAGTTGCTAAAGAGGACCTACCACCTATGAAATTGCCACACCAACAGAGCATGCTCTCATAGTTTTGCACATCAATCTCCAAAAAGAATGGTTTCTTAAGCCTAAAGCTGTTCATTTTTTCATTAGAACAATTAAAGATGAGGAGGAAGTAGAAGAACAGTATTTACCAGTCCTGCAGAATCCCTCTGTTGTTGATCTTGGTTATTTAACTAACAAGTTTCAAAAACAAGTTCAAAGCCTATGTGATCCTGAAATCTTTAAGAGTCTGCCTGGTTATATTACCCTGGAACAACATGAAATTGTGCTGAAAGAAAATGTACAACTCAAATGATAAAGTTACTGAATCCCTGAACGGCTAGTTCCAGCATTCTTGGAGGAAGTGGAGCTGATGAAGGCTTTGGGCATCGTGGAGACATTCAAAAGTGAGTGGTGTACCTCGGAAGTCCTTGTGCCAAAGAAAGGCAGTCTGCGTTTTTGCACTGATTTTTGCTATCTCAGCTCTCATATCCAATGCTTCACATTAAAGACCTACAGGAGAAGCTAGGGTTAGCTAATTTAATCAGTACTTTTGATTTGTGGTAGGTTCCTCTTGCAATTAAAATCTTGGGAATTGACTACTTTTCAGACTCCCTCTGGTTTAATGCATTTCTGGGTTCTGTCTTTTGGATTACATGGAGCTCCACCTACCTTCCAACAAATGATGGACACCATATTGCAAGGTTTAGATACATTTTCAGCTGCCTATCTTGATGACATAGTGAGACCTGTGTTCAGTAAGACCTGGAAGGATCAACCTTGAGCATCTTCAATTGTTGTTTCAGCACATTAGAGAGGCTGGTTCGACCAATAACCTTGCAGAGTGTTCCCTTTCAAAGACTGGATACTTAGGCTATGTGCCTCTTCAAACCTCAAGTAAAAAAAAAAAAACAAGCTATTAAATCATGCGTTCTTCCTGTCACCAAAAAACAAATGAGATCTTTCTTGTGCCTTGCAGGATGGTACAGAAGATTTATTCCAAAATTTGGATTCCATGCTTTTCATGACCTTCAAGGGACATTGAGTGATAAACCTGGGTTGCATAGTCTTGACTTTGAGTGATAAACCTGTGTTGCACAGTCCTGACTTTGAGTGATAAACCTGTGTTGCACGATCCTGACATTGAGTGATAAACCTATGTTGCACAGTCCTGACTTTGACAAGCCTTTTGTTTTGCAGATTGATGACCCGGATGTTTGGTTTAAGAGCAGTTTTACTATGATGACATCTGGGTGAACAGCATCTACCCCAGAAAAGCTCGTTAGGGATTTTTAGTGCTAAAATGGGCTCTTATTTCTCTTAGATATTATTTACTTGGAAGGGGCTTTGTTGTGGGAACTGACCATAGAGCTCTTAAATGGACGAATAAAATGAAGGACACCAATGCTTGTCTGACTTGTTGGTATTTATCTATACAACCCTTCCATTATATTATCTGACATTGACCAGGTAAAGATAATGTAGTTGCGGATTCACTAACTCACCTGCCTTGTCAGCCTTCAGAGGTGGGGGGAAATGTGATGGCCCATTAAAGTCCCCACATAGAAGCATAAATCTTGGATGGAGGCAATATTTAGGCACTCTCTGATTAAGATTATTTCATTGCTATGTCTCCATTTTCATGTTAGAAACTCTATTAGGTTTTATTCTTAAGTCTATCAAGCATATAGATGAATAAAACCTGTATCACTGACTAAAATAACTTTATTTTTATTTATATTAAATAATGGAGTATTGTGTTACTTTTCTAGTTGTACAATGTGAATTGGAATTGTCCAGTTACTTTGTATACTTCATAGAGTTTAACGGTGAATGTGCCTTCTAATCTTAAATGGTTTGATCTGCCTTTTTAAAAGAGCTGATTGTGCTGTGTAGTGCTTCCTTGCCTTACCTTTGGTCACACTCTTACACACTCTGCCATGACAAACACACACCCCAACAATCAAACCACTCAGATAATTTGCCCCAACTCAGATAATTTGACCAAATCTGATACATCCCAATAACAGGGGAAGTCTTCATGACCTTAATGACCAACAGCTTAATACTCTTGACAGGAAGTTTGTATCTGGCCTGTCTGGCCTTGATGGTTCAGTGGAAAAGCTTCAGGGTATCAGGCAGGATAAGCACATACCACAAGAATATATCTATATATATATTCTTTGATGTGTTACATTTTAAATGATCAACAAATGGTTTTTCAATCATGGACACAAGATATAGATGTGCTGTTGGGACAGTTTTACCTGTAAGTTAATACTGCATTGCTTTACCTGCAGAACTCGGCTATGCCACTATAAATATTTGGCCATGTAAACCTTTCACTTATGCAGGACAATGGCATTACATCACCAGGCTTTGTAACATCTTACTCCTACATCTATATTAGAAAATGGCAGTCCTAAGTAAGTAAGTCCAAAATAACAAGTACATTCTACACTAAAACTACTGCATATTGAAAATGTGGTTACTAATGCCACATTTAGAAAACATGTTTTACCATCCACTAGTCTCTCATTCTGAGGCACTAGGTAGTACAGAGAGAAGGTATCTTATAGCCTTAACATAACACCTACATTAGGCCTGACCAAAACCTTCAGAATCCTTTGCAGGCTTTGACTCACCTGTTGATGATGTTAGAATCACAGGGCTGTTGATTTCTTCTTGCGGATGTGGGAACTTCAGCCAGTTTAGTTGCCTCCTCTACTGTCATTGAGTTCCTGTCTTTGGTCCACACTTCCAACTCTTCATTCACCATTTGGAGGATTTACTTCAGGATGATCACTTCATATAATTCCTTGAAAGACTTCTGCTCTGGTCTGACCCATTTGGAGAACACCACTTTCACACCTTCAGTGAATAGAAACTTCTGCATGTGTCCTGTGTGAATCTTATACTTCATCAAAATGGTGGTCTTGACTTTTTCAAAGTCCTCCAGATACTCATTGTCCATACCTCATATGCCCTCCGGGCTTATCCTGTTACCAGGGCAACAAATCATATTGCCCAGTCCTTTATGCAAGCAGCAAATGCTTGCAAAGTGTTCAAACATTGCCAAGATTATTTCAATGTCATCCTCCAGAGTAGGAAGGTGCATTTCTGGCTCCCTGAAGCCTGGTGATGGTCGCTGGTGCTCCTCCTCTTCTGCTGGTGGGATGGTATTGCTGACTTCTCCATCTTTGATCCATTCTGGCAGCTTCTCGAGCCCTCCGCTCATCTCTGGTGGCTTGGTCTTTCATGAACCTCTTCTGTCAGCTCCTCCAGTGATGGGTCTCCCATCCTGGCTGCTCCAGTTTCCTGTGCTGCTGCTTTTGGGCTGGTTTCCTTCTCTGAGCTGTCAGTCATTGCTTGATTCCTCAGGATTATTTCCCTTGTGACTGCCACTTCCGGTTGTGTCTACACCTTTGGTAGACTGGAACCACTTCTGACACCACTTGAGATGGCTTGGCAGGACATTTGGGTGTACTTCCACTCAAATTGCGCAACAAAATGTTTATTCCAAGTGAAGAAAATCTTCAATTAAATAGTTTGGCTATAAAAAAAATATAACCCAGATAAACAACATTATAAGTTAACATTAACATTAAAAGTTAACATTATAATTAAGATTTATAATACACTGTGCATGTTTTATGTTAAGTACATATTATATATGTACTATAATTATTTATAAAACTCATTGGACCTCATATTTGAGACCTGAGTGGTCTTTTAATGACTTAATGAAGCTTCATTTCCAGTGATCACATGATTTCCATTATTATAAGATATCAATGTTTTGATGAGCTCCTTCTTGAAAACTCAGGACATGTCTTGACATAGTGTTGACTACATATCCCTACCTAAAAAAAGTCCAGTCCATATTTCCAGAAGTCTGTGTTTTCATATTGCAGTGGAGGATGGTCCCATCACAAGAACCAAGATTTTAATGATAGGTCACTGTGGAGTCAGGGTAGCTACTTCCTTCCATGGCATCTTTCCTTCCCAGCAGTGAGAAATTATGACAAATGTCAAACTAGATTGACATAAAAGTCACATGAATTCCAAACTGGCTGTTCAGACTGAGCTGCATCTGTGTCACATAACAAGAATAAAAGTTAAGATTTGGCTTACTTTTACTAGTGATGTGAATGTAACCTTATACACACTTCAACAACAAAGAATTTGTTCAAAGTTTTAAATAAAAAAGCAAATAATCTCCATAGCTTTAATTGAAGGCCTTTTTAATTGAACTGAAAGTTATTTGTCCTTACACATGCTCTGAAGAAACAGAACTTCAACCTTTTTATCATTTACAATACTGTGTCAATACTATGTTCTTACCATGTGTGGAACCCCCCTGTTTGGTGGAAATGGGCTCCAAAGACAGTGTAGTCACATACTGTCATGATATGAACAAGCATTCACTCTCTCCTTAATATTAACATTTTGGCTGCCCTTTCCACACTCTTTCTGTGGATTGGCAGCATCCACTGTCCACAGTCAGTCCCCAGCAGTCCTTTTGAGGAACATCTTTTCAATATACGACACCTGCAGAAATGAGCTCAGTAAGGAGCTTAGGAAAGGTTAAGCAAAGTTAGGGCCAATTAGGGATCACACAGAGATGTAGGATGTTCCTTTCTTTTTTAGCGATTAAGGCTGATATTTAGGTAAGAGACGCCATTAGCTTAAAGAAAAGCGACACAACGCTTATTCAACGCCAAGTGCCATTAACTGGCTGCTTGTTTAATTCTGTACTACACTCCTGTTCACATAAAGTGAAGCTCTGACATTAAAAAAAAGATCATTTTAGGTGTTTTAAATGTAGCAAAGAATTACCAGCAATTTGCTCTTACCAAAAGACAGCGGTCTTTCTGTAGCTAATTATCATGCAGCACAGATCACAAAATGTCACTCTGTGGAATACATGGGCAGTTTTTAACAAAGAATGACCTTAATTATATATCATGCTATATTTTTTCACAATTAGAATGTGAGAAGCACCATTAAGATACATTGTCAAAAATGTGCAACTATGCGCAACTCTGTACAAAACAGAAGGACCTCCACAAAAGACATCAACACAGTCATTATATGAGTATTAATGAAGAAAAGACACAAATACAGTCATTATATGAGTATTAATGAAGAAAAGACACCAATACAGTCATTATTTGAGTATTAATGAACAAATCTATAAGCAGTTTGATTCTTTAAAGCATCTTAATGCTCCTGCAGACTCTGAGAGATATTTGTATCAGTATACTAGTATCTTTTGTCTAGCTCCGTTGCTGTATTTTGTAGAATTTAGTAAATTAATTATCACAAAAAATCCCCCCCCAATATCATGCCTGTAACATCTTTACTGTGGACTCCAATTGGATGCTCTGATCTTACTCACCTTGGTCATTAATGAAGGCACCATCAGATACTTGGGAACAGCTCCAAAGCAGCACACAATGAGGGATTAAATTCTATAGGGATTATTACTACTTTCTAATAACATGGGCTGCATTTAAAATAGTTCCACAGATACTCCACCAATTAGAATGATCATAATGATTCAATCTGAATGAATTGAACTGGTTGCTGTTGATCTTGAGAAGTTTAAATGGTCCTGCACCCACCAGAAGGTTTACAGCAGGCATAGAACCAGGGGCAATTTGCATTCAAAATTGACTTGAAATAATGCCAACTCAGCAAATTCTGTTGGATGCCTATTCCAGCCAGTACCTTGTACCTCAGAATAACCATATACTACTAAAACAAGAACTTTCTAATAAAATTACAAACATGGATAATGATTGGAACCATTAGACTGACACAAAACTACTTCGCAAATCTCCCTTTTCTCTTCGCCTATCTCCCTATCTCTCATTCCTGTATTTCTAGGCCTCTCTTTTATTAGTATATATTTACTCACCTGCTTGGTGATTTTATAAGGTTGTGTATTGTGCTGTTGTGATAACCAGAGAACCATGTAACCTGGGGCTCACTAGGAAGCAACAAGGGACAAAATTGTAAAAGCATAAAATGTCACAATTTAAACTTCAGAATTCAAGAGTTGGAAGAAAAAAGACAGATCTGTAAGATCATAATTTCCAAAGTCATGATGCTATCAATGAGATTCATACAGTCACTGTGATTTCTATAATGCTGGTTTTACCCTGGGAAGTTCATATCTGAAAGAGATTTTGCATCCGGAAACAGGTGGAGAAATATGCATTTCATGGAAGAAGAAAGGTGGTGAACAAGGAGAGGGCCATTAAAGTGGCCCTGCACATGCAAATGAGCCCATCGACTGCTCTGCGGATCAATACTGTATTTATAACACAGGGAAAGGCTGAATGGATGCATACTTAGCATGGAGAGGTGAGGTCAGAGGCAGTGTGGGTAGATGTGGGACTGACTGAGGCTGCAAATAAAGCAATTTACCAAATTGGAATTTTTCTAGTAATTCTAATAGGCCACATATAAGCCTTATATTTATGCAGAGCATTTAGAATAAATATATTACTCTAGATAAAAAAAAACATGTTTGCTTAAGTATTTATTCTTGATATTAAATTATTGTCACCACATGAAAGTGTAACCATGGTTTTTATTGACATACACGTGACATGTTTAAAACCTTCTTGGTTCTTTTTACAGACAGACAAGATGACAGACTCCGGGTTGCACTCTGAAGTGAAAAGTGATGTTTTGTATGAACATAAATCCCTTTCACATTCCTATTAAAACCTCAACTTCTCTGAATAGCTCATTGGACACATTTGGTTGTAATTCCCCAGCAAGAGCTGTATTTATTTAAATATCCAGTGAAGTTTGAAACATCAGTCGGACATTAGCCTTTGTGACACATAAATATCCATCAGGATATCTAAATGTCTCTGCTGTACACAGCTTAGTTATGAGCCTAGTTAAATTAAAACAAGAAGCTCCAATCTTGATCTGGACAAAAAATATTGACAAAGCAGTTACATTCTCTTTATCTCTTACAACACACACACACACACACACACACACACACACACACACACACACACACACACAAATAACAAGTTAGTCAGGCCTAAAAACACAACAGATGATGTGACAGTTGCTGTGTGAATTGACTGCTCTCTAGGCCTGTTCCTGCTCACAGCAATGGTAGGTCTTCAATTAGCATTTTAATTGTTTTGTCTATTGTTTTTGTCTTACTTGCTATTCCTGCTTGACGGAATCAAGGCTCCGGGCATCCCACAGGAATGTTTATATATATTACTCTGGGCTTTTTCCCAGTGAGCATTTAATTTCTTTGAGACATGCAAAAATAAAATAATACAAATTTTTTTTGAGCATATTTATTTTTGTTTATTTATTTAAAGTGGTTACCTTTATTGGTAAATAATGTTTGTGAACATGTAGGCCTGCTTTATATCTCATTAAAGTCAAAACTGAAATTTGGGGATGGTTTTGGGAAATACATATGTATAATAATCTTTGATATGAAATTTGTGAACACAATTCAATTTAGGGAATTAAATATGGTTTAATATTGTCCATTTAGACATTTAAAAAATGCTAGGTGAAAACCATCATAGTCTTGTTTAATTATCAAAAGACCCACAGAATAAAACATTATCTATATTATATCTATGTAAAGTGACTAGACATATTGCACATGAAATTTCTAAATTGTTGTATGAGTTTTGCAGCTAATGCCCCCAATAACAAATTACAGTACCATTTCCTCAGGAAATTAACCAGAGGACAATAATCAACAATGATCTTTTAATAATCAATGATGATCTTTTTCTCCCTTTGAAAATCTGAATGTCAGATGAGTAGAACAGCATTTGAGCTTTATTCCAATGAAAAGTTCCTCCACCCTCTTGTTTTTCCTCTCCTTCTGTTTTTTTTCCTCTAGAAGGACAGAAGGAAGATGTGTTTGTGTGGGGGTGGGGAGAATGTAAGATGCAAATGCTTTTCATTTTGACTCGTTTGATTGTGACGATGGAGAGGTCCAGCCACCACAGCCTAGGGAATTGCAGCCCTCGTCAGCAGCCAGACGGGATCGTGGGTTGACCTTTCTGTCTGCCGAGAGACGTGCGGCCTTCCTCTCATTATCTTTTAAACACAGAGAGGATGAAAGAGAGAGATGGGAGAGTGGGGATTTGGGGAGGGACATAAGAGCAGGATTAAAGCAATAGTAGTGCAGATTTTATACAGTTATTTCAAGTTCAGTGTACCGCAGGTACACCTAATTAGTCAGGAAGCTGAGTCATGCTTTTACTAATGGACAGAAATGGACTTAGTGTTGCATGTGATTTCTAGTTTTCATGACAGTGCAGCTGGTTGCTTGAAAGAGAAATATTTGGTTCTTTTCAAATTAATGTACCAGACAAAAAATAAAAGACATTCAAAGTATATTTATTTGGATAAAGATGAAAATACAAAGAAGACGAAAATCTGAATCAAAATTATTTGCTTTTGTTTCCAGTCCAGATTTAAGTCTATGATTGGAAATCTGTTTTAAAAAATGAAAAATGCAAGATTAACCATGTTGAGCAAAGTTTAATGCAGTATGATTAGGCTAATTTTTGTAAGCCTGTTTGACATATTTTTCCACAATTTTAATGAGGAGCAAAGAAATGCTTTTTGCACACAGTCATGCTTTGTGCCTTATGTTAAACCTTTATGTTGAAGTATTAGAATCTTGCCAGTCATTTATCTGACAATAAATCAGTAACAACTGAAATGATGTGTGGAACACTGCCATGTGACTGCTATGTGACTGCATGCCTATAGAGAAATGAATTGCTGAGCCAGTGTTAATACAGGATACCTAGACAGAATGATCTAAAACAAACCAAGCATAGCAAATTTGATAACCTCTGAATTTACTGACGAATGAATAGTCTATGTTTAATGATGGTGCCGCATTATGACTACAGCGTTGCCTGTTATAAAGGTTGACTTTAACTGTGATGTGAACAGTTTATAGCCTTTTAACCAAGTGTCTCTGACTTGGTTTGCTTTTGTGTTCTTCCCATATTGTGATGAATCTTGAATCAGGCTTTCTAGACCTGGGCTTTATTAGAAGCAGCTCTAGACTTGCATCAGAGCCTTCTGAAGCTATACAAGCACATTGCTAGAAAACACTGGACTAGATACTTTATCCACTCTTTCTCAAATCTAGATAACCTTCACAATGCAACCTTGGGAATGAATATTTAATGTCCCCAGAGGTTAGCATTATCAGAATGATACATAATTATTCAGATGCTCTGCCACTAGTCTCACATAGCTGTTTGCTGCCTGTTTTAGTTTGAGTCTTCTGGTGCCTGAGATGAATTAATGAATCAAGACTTTGATTTGCTAATGGCCAATAAGTATGACCATCATAACTTTTGCTAATCAAGTGTTTATAAAATATACCTTAATGAAAATATTCTGTAGCCCTAAAAGTGTTGTATAAGTGTTGATAAATAATCCAAGTGAAACAAAAGCAAGGAATCAAACACTGGCTGGTGAAGTAAAAGCTTCAGTCCACGCCATCAAACCCAGGTGGTTAAGAACCAAATATTTACCTGCCTAACTTTTGGCAATGCCATTTTAAAGGAAATGGTAACATGCTTGTTTATAGCAATCACCTGGTAATATGCTTGTTTATAGCTAATTACAGTTAAATATCCTTTGTAATAATTTTGCAAAGAGACTATTATCTCTGAGTTTATTTGCCCACTACTACACTCTTAACATTTTTTTAATTTCAATTTAACTGACAATGGAATTAATTCAGAATTTAATTAAGGAAATCTCATAGAGGCTGTGGGATTGTCTTCTAACGTTTCCCACTACTATTGTTTGACTTACTTGGCTTGCTTGTGGGATTTCTCCAAAATATATTTCCTTCATTTGACTTTATTCCTGCACCCTTGATTCAGGAAAAATAAGAGCTTTTCAAGATCTGTTAATATCATTAGTCAAATTAAATAAATATCTATATGTAAACATTTATTCAAACAATTTGGTAAACTTTAAGTATTATCTTAGTACTCCTGAATTCTTGGTTGTCATGCCATTGACATATGGTATTTACAATGATTACCATATTAATAGAAAAACTTATATGCGCCAAAAACATGGCCTGAGTGCATTAAACCCAAGGCTAAATTACCAACTCATGATATCCACAAATAATCCAGGAGTATTTACACCTACAGAAAATCCAAATGCCTTTGGTTCTAGTTTTTTCTAACAAACTACTACCACCTTAATTTTTTGCTGACCACTACAATACTTGAAGTATATGAAACATGAAAATACCAAAGATAAATTACTGTTCTTATTTTCTCATTGACATTTTACTTTTAACACTTCCAAGTTTCCCTTTCTGTTCCTGTTCCCTTACATAATGAGGTAGCAAAGCAAAAATGGTAAACTGTCATATCAAACCTTTGTACCAACAACACACCATATGCATTTTTTTAAACATTTTTACTTTACATTCATTCAAAATTTATTTTCAAATAATGTTTAGTTGGTAATCAACAGTTATTTTGCATAGCTTTATGTCTTATGTTTAGAAAGCATGCCCAAACTCACTAATAAATATAACTTGGTTTAGAAATAAGACAAGGGTAGGAATCCAGGCTATAGATTAAAATATCTGTCATGCACAACTGATCCAACAGCACTGGCAGATGTTATGAAAAATCCAAACTGAATATTGAATTCACTTAGCAACATTCTCCATCGTGCCTACATTGAAAAGTGATAAATAACAGCCTTTGGTTTCCTCACAAAAGCACTAGGCCAAGGGGAAACTTTGGGAGACTGTAGATTATGTTCAGAGTAGAAGAAGCTTCTGGAAACTTTCTGGATGACCATCCAAGCAGCCTTTAAACATGTCATCAACCCAGGCCGGAACACGCAGCCTGGAGGCACTCACTAGCGCGTGGTCTATTTCAGGCAGATTTATAGGGACAGCAAATTAGGTAAGGAGGACCATCGATAAACTTAATAGGGGTCAGAGAGAACTGGAGAAGGTACTGGAGTTTAAAAACCTGGGTTTACAGCAATTCAGTAAAGCTTATGCTTGTCTATTATGTACACGTTTGGAATATTAATAGTATTCTCAGTTAAGTCACTTTCAGGAGTTTCATTTTGGAAGACACAGCAATTGACTAAAGTTACAAAATGAGAGAATGGACGTTATTGTAGTTTAGCAGTGTGATTTTGTTACTTGAAGGTTGTTGCCATACCTAAATGGAACAAGTCCTGAGATTCAACACATACAACAGAAATGTGCTTTAATATGGCCTGGAACCCCATGTTGGGCCTCAGTCAGGCTTGTGAGAGTTTGCACTGTAATTCCAAACCATGGAAGGAGGCAAACAAAAAGGGGAAAATGCTGTTGCCACTGCAAGCTCAGCAGTAGCTTTGTGGTTGAGAATATGGGAGATTCAAGACTGCATGTATTAGAGAAAAAATCATTCTAATATATTGATAACGACCTAGTTAGATTACAACACTTCTTGACAGGAGTAATGTTTGTAACATGTAAATTTGCACAGCCAACCAGAAACATAATCTTCAAGTTAAATGGTGGATTGTATGCTGAAAACTAGTCAATGACTTCTTGGGTTTTTCACATTGCCCTTGGGCAAGCTTCCTCTTTCCCATCACAAATGAACAGCTGTTGTCAGGATCTGCATATCAAAAGTCTGTTCAACTAGGCACGAGTGGTGGTGATTCCCTCCTGTTGCTGTGGTGATTTTTGGAAGATGCTTCTGTGTGGACTCTTCTGATTGGTCAGTGACAGACAAAATATGTTACAGTAACAACTCTGATTATAGAAAAAAATCAAAGGAGTTTTTCTGAGAGAAGGAAAAAATCCTAACAAAGTTAAGCAATGTCTGGCCTAGGAAACCATAAAATGATTTCTGTCTCTCTGTATTAATAAATTCATTTGTGTTACATTTTGAATAAATAAAAACAAATTACTGTAAACAGAATAGTGGTTAATAGAAATTGCTATACTAATTGCACTTTTACTATTCTGTAACTATATTACATAAATAATATAAATCTATCTATTACTAATAATGTTACTATTTTCATGCTGCGGAGCGGAGTCACTGCAGGAACGGGCAGAACGAGCACGGTCGTTTTAACGGTTTTTATTATTGTCACACAAAACACGAGCATAGAGTCTCGCAAGACGGACTCACATGAAGTCAGACAAAGACCGACAAAGATGTAGTGACATGCACATGCTTAAGTAAACACACCCTTCAAAAGTATGTAACAGAATGCCAAATAAATCTAATCACTTGATGGAAGAAACATTTACATTAATGTTATATAAATTCTCTATTTACCGATATAGTTCAGTATACTATTTATAGAGTATAAAGAAGACAAATGTATACATTTAACATTGTATTTCAGGATTTTGTCCATTTTCTTATTGATAAACTTTCAGTTATCTTTGGACAACAAATACACTATATTGCAAAAAGTATTTGCTCACCCATCCAAATGACTGTGCATCAGTGCACAAAGCAAGGTCCATAAAGACATGGATGGCAGAACACCTTTGATAGAACACCTTTGGGATGAATTAGAGCGGAGACTGAGAGCCAGGCCTTCTCGTCCAACATCAGTATGTGACATCACAAATGCGCTTCTGGAAGAATGGTCAAAAGTCCCCATAAACACACTCCTAAACCTTGTAGACAGCCTTCCCAGAAGAGTTGAAGCTGTTCTAGCTGCAAATGGTGGACCAACATCATATTGAACCCAATGGATTAGGAATGGGATGTCACTTAAGCTCATATGTGAGTCAAGGAAAGTGAGTGAATACTTTTGGCAATATAGTGTATCTCTAATTCCAACAGAGTGGCACTGTCAGAAATATATTTAATGCTTATTGCATTAAATATATTAAATATATTAAACATGATTGCTGTTCATCAGCTTGTTCTTACACTAAAATACTGTAAAAAATCTTAACCATCAATGAGATACAGATACAAAGAAATAAAATCAGTCTACAAAGTCTAGCCAGTCTGTACCTGCAGACTTTCCTCTTCAGCTCACTCATAAGTTCTCAAAAGTGTTTTGTTTCAGGGCACTGAGATAGCCACTGTAAAAGCTTGATTCCATGGGCTGCAAAGTATTATGTGTAGATTTGGAGGTATACTTTGGATCATTGTCCTGCAGGATGATCCAGTCATGACTCTGTCTTGGCTTAAATCCACAGTAATGACATGTATAGTGATACATTAAAAAAATGCATTTACCTATTTTTGCAGTGCAGTGCTGAAGACTATAATTGGATTTGCTATACACTATCTCCACAATAAGCAGCATATGTAAGTGATGATAAGAACGATTCACCAATGTGCAGTGAACTGTAGAATGGTGAACCTGAGTGCAAGTGGGCTAAAGCAGAGAGCACAGAAGAAATGACAGTGTTGCCCAAAGATAATGATGAACTGGTGTGGCCCCAACCACAGTGCCACGCCCATTCAAGGGCTGGGCTCCTGATGGGAGAAGCAGGATGGTCCAGATTATACACACAGGAGTCCGATACAACTCCTTGGGGCTATACTGAACACAGCTCCCATGTTTTTTGGAAGCCCTCAGGGTCCATGAGAAGTATTCTGACACT
This sequence comes from Tenebrosternarchus preto, assembly GCA_025802075.1. NCBI lineage: Eukaryota > Metazoa > Chordata > Actinopteri > Gymnotiformes > Apteronotidae > Tenebrosternarchus > Tenebrosternarchus preto. Next base: position 9,042,727 of record JAOYMR010000005.1, read on the forward strand.
GTATCAGCCAAAGAAACAGGAACCACAGGCCTAACAAGGGAGACATGGGAGACAAGTTTGGTGAGATATGAAAATTGCATATTGGTGGATTGGTGAATGAGTGGTGGGAGCTCTGGGCATATTCGGCTGAGAAGAGGAATTTTTTCACTTTGCCAGTTCTGACAGCGACTGGGCTGCAGTCTCACTGGTTCCTGATTTGTCCGCCGAATGTGCTTGTTGAAATGGGAAATGTGAAGCTCCCAGTTTCTCTGTGAAATCTGTCCAGATCCAGAATGTAAACTATGGGCCACCGTCAGACATCCAGCTGGTGGCTTCAGTCCACAACAATTAAGAAGCCAGCCATAAGGAGAGATTTGAGAGTGGCTGTCACCAAGCTAAAACCCAAAATAAAATGTTGAGTTTTAAATGAAGATATTTACTGAGGCCAGGAGTCTCTGGGGATATGTAGCCATATGGAAATCCTAGGATGACACATAAGACCAAGCAGGCAGGCAGATAATCAGGAATGAAAGGATTTCTTAATGTTCTGCCTCAATAGTGATAAGGACAGGGTAGAAAACTGTCTGCTCCTGTTGGTTTGCTGCCCATAGTACAAAAAAGACTAAAGGAAGAGTCTTCTTGATCAGATGCACAGGGAACTTATGAGGTCTTCATGTAATTTTCCTGTGTTTTCTGAAAAAAGTGGGTTTGCCGTAGTGGATTGTAACTGGTACCAAATCGGCTTAACAGAGAGCAAAGAGAGAGGGTCCTATCCTGGATGTAGATGAGGATGACACCTGAAATGTGCCTTTTTCTGTGTGAAGGTCTACCTGAGGTCTAGTTGTCTAATTTGTTTGTCCAATGGATGTCCTTCCTCTCAGGAATACCAACATTACCTCAGAATGTGACAGTGTCTTGTAGCAACCAAGACATGTGTACTCACTCTGTGGACTCTGGGTACTCAGGTACTAGGGAAGGTGGGTTGGATAACTACATTCTCTGAGCCGATTGTCAAGGGGAATGGCAATGCTGATTATGACATCTAAGGGTAGATCAGCAGTTCTGCATCCCTACGATAAGGTGCAAAGAGCATGCTCGTTTCAATCATGAATCCAAGGTCCAAGGTTCAATCACAGCTGGATGTTGAGAGCATAATGGCTGCCGTATCAGAACTGGCCAAGCTTCCCACTTACTACTGGTGGATGGTTAGAGATGGACATGGAGTTGAACTTATTTATGAATTAGTCTACTCTCTCCCACAGTTAGGTTTCTCACTCCTGTTCTTGTTAAATGGGACATTTGAGCAGCCAGCTTGGAAGTGTCCATAATAAGGTAATAAGCAAATAATAAACAAAATATAGGGTGCTTTGAAGTAGCAATCCCCTCAAGCATGTCACGGAGAGCTGTTTAGGTGTCTTGATATTGGATCAGTGAAAGAGAGAGAGAGGTTTAACACATGGAATTGGAGGGGGATTATGACTGAACTCATAATCATGGTGTGAGGCACTATGGATGTTATGCAGAAGAGACTTTTTCAGCTCTTCTGAGTTATACTAGCACTTTGTGATGCACCCCTGTTTATTTGCTTTAACAGTTCTCGTGTGCTGGATGTCTATTGTCTATTTGTCACCCCAGACAACTGCTATTAACGAAGTGTTTAATAATAAATGATTCAAGAAAGCATCTGCAAGACAACGTTTACTGAGGAAGTTTTATCATGCAATGTCTTCCAACACTAGGACTTAGTGGAATACTAGTGTTCAGGGACTCTGTTAACTAGATTTAATATATGCATATGATACATTTACTGATATACAATTCATTATTAAATTGGGGATGGCCAACATGAAGCAGAATACTGAAGACTTTAGAACTCTAACAGTCCTGTTTTGACCCCCTTACATTTATTATTCCCAGTGTTCTTACACTCCTGATTAGATAATTAACTAAACAGTTGAATCACATCTATTTAATCAGAGATTATAGTGCTCTTTAATCAGAGATTATAGTGCTGTAGCTCTCCATGACTATAATTTGATGGCCCTGGTTTCAACTAACAGTGACTGTTGTGAACACATTATAGACAAACGATGACAAATGTCTATTTGTATTTATTCTGGATAGACAAATGCCTTATTATCACAAAAGTAATAATCTAGAATGGTTACCGTTTTGGCATCACCACATACACCATGCCTGTATGACCTTTAACACGTCTAAGAGAAACTTCCTGTAGTTTTTTTTTTTAACCCTCTTATTTTGCTCCTCTCAAGGTTATCAGTTTGCTTCTCCCTTCCTTTCTGTCTCCATCTTTGTCACCAAAATGCATGAGTCAAGGACTGCTTTCAACGCACTTCCACACTGAAGGAAATATTAATATTTTCTACCATAACTCTGCCTTTAAACACACAAGCAAAGCGAATAAACAGACAGCGTGAGAAATGAGCCTGCAGCCACGCTTGAAATATGGATGTTCATATGCACAAAATTGTCTGCATGCTGAATCATTTAAACTCACCCATTGCAGTAGGGGAGGTGCTCAAGTGAAAGTAAATTTATTCTGTAATGAATGCAATTTTTTCTTCTCTCCTCTTGGGGTAAAGATGAAAAAAAAAGTGCAAATAATTAATGACTTCTCGAATATGGAAGACACATTTAATTTTGTGTCAAAAGAGAAGTAGTATTCACCTGGGCTGTTCAGGGGAAGTAACCATTCAAGGAAGTCAAAGGAAGTATGTGTTTAATTACACAATGTTTGATCCGACACTGATTCGGTAATGTTCTTTAATGACACAAATTATATTCTCCTGTTAGCACTGGAACAGGACTATTCTGAATAAATATTCAAATATGCATGCAAGGAAATGTCTTCATTTTAATTCAGACGTCATTAGAAGGGCAATGAAGAAGTGAAACCAATTTAAATGGGGTCGTTGTGTGTGTGTGTGTGTGTGTGTGTGTTTGGGGGTGGGTGTTAGACATGGCGACATGCATTTGATATGGAAATAATCATCAGCACAATACATATGAAAGCAGCAGGGGGTGTGGCAGCAGCGCTTGAATCTTGCGACACTGACGGTGGACCCTTGATGTACGCCCGAGCAAATTTCATTAGGGAGAAGATTGCAGTGAGCCAAAGTATTAAAATCTCACGTCTTCTCTTTAATTTGTCAGGTAGCTTGACTCAGTGTGATTGAGGAAAGTGAAGTGTAATTGGGGAGAGGTAATCTGTGAGTGTGAGGGAGACGGTACGGGAGAGTCTGTATATCAGAGAACAGAGACAACAGAGAGAGAAAGAGAGAGATAGAAGAGAGAAACAGAGAGGATAAATATATTACAAAGTAATACAATACATAACTGTTAGCAAATGAAAAGCAATGTTTGTTACATAAACGTTGTTACATAAATATAGTTTAAATGGAAATCATTTATATATATGAGGCCATCTGGAGAAATCTGGAGAACATGTTAAAAAACAATGAAATAAATAACATTTGTAAAATAATTGTTTTATATATATTGTGACAATATTGCTCTTATAATAGTCTATTATTTGAACTTTGTGGAGAACTTGTTCTCCAACCTATATTTAATTTAAAATACCAAAATATTTTAGCAAAAATAAAATGTTTATTATTATTGTTTAATATGATATTTATTTAGAAAAAGCAAAACACTGCAGGATACAGTGTTTTGCTTTTCAGTGAAATTATATAATTTGCCTGTAATTACAGGCTGAATCTGACATCGCTGTAATTAATATCTGTAATGTAAATGGGCTTGTATCATACTAAGCAAATTCTGTCTTTTGTCACACAAAATCAAAGCACTGTACATACAATACATAATAGTCAATTTTGTTAAATCAAATGTGTGTGTACATACATACTCCCACAGCTAACTGACATACACCCACAGCTAACTGACATACACCCACAGCTAAATGACATACACCCAGAGCTAACATACATACTCCCACAGCTAACATACATACATCACAGCTAACATACATACACCTGGAGCTAACTGACTTACACCCAGAGCTAACATACATACACCCAAAGCTAACATACATACTCCCACAGCTAACATACATACACCCGGGGGCTAACATAAATACACCCAGAGGTAACACATACACCCGGAGCTAATATACATACACCAAGAGCTAACAGACATACTCCCGCAGCTGACATAACTGACATACACCCAGAGGTTACATACATATGTATACACACACCCAGAGCTAACAGAAGATGACCAATATTCTTTAGAGGTGAATGAGTACGACAGCCAACAAAATAAGTTTAATAAATGAGTATCTATTGCTTGTGCTTAACTAGGTTGGAAAAGCCAGAGAAATCCCTCGGGGACAGGTTGTCAGAATCATATCAATAAAAAATTAGCTTATAGAAATAAAAAAAAAAACAGTATATCTTGTATTTTACACTCCTACAGTACAATCAGTAAAGTTTTGTAATGTTTTCATTAGAAAGGAAATATAAATAATATTACAAAGACGATGCTAAACTTGGAGACAAGCGTACACAGCATAATGGCAAATGAAAAAAAAAAATCAAACCTGCATAGCATAAAAAACCTTCCTGGCTCTCAGTGGACTGCATTAAAGAAACAATTACTTTTTGTGAGTCTACTTGTCATTACTACTAAAAAGTCTCAGAGACCGTTACCTCCTTATAATAATAGTACAATCACAGTAAGCCAAATCCACTGCGAAGTGACACTTGCATTGTCTCCTTAACCACCCACTGGAAGATTACTGCCACCACTTACGTTCACATTACTCTCCCACCATCCCAACAGCAATTGCTGAATAGCCTTTCAGTAGGCCGTGATAATGAACAGGCAGGTCCTTGCAGCCTTCAAATTGCCTAATATCCCCCCAATTTAGATGCTATTTCATGACTGGTGATTTGATAGATAATTAGCTTCTGGTAAGTGTCAGTGTTTCTGCCACTAATGCCAAAGCCTGAGAGTCAAGCCTGTAGTCTTTTAATATGTACATACATATTCATGTATAATTTTATCTAACATCAGAAGGCAGAAATAAATGAGAAATAAAAGTAGCCGTGTGTAATAGTGAAATGTTTTTTTTATTATTATTTTATGTAGCACTCACAGATAAAAACTTTAGGATGGAGAAAGGGCTTCTTAGTAGAAATGATTACAAGTTTACTTTGTTGTTTCTTGCATGCACGCACGCACACACACACACACTCACACACGCACACACACACACACACACACTTTAATGGTCCTCTAAGCAATTCTGAAAGGTAGCATTTATCATTTACACTGACGTTTGTGCACGTCAAGTTACCATGGCAACAGCGAAGGATGACTCCTTTGGAAAAATCATGTTATGATTCTTGTCAGAGACTTTTCTGAGGTGAATAACATTTCCAGACAGCTATCGAAGGAATGCGTGATTTTTTTTTAAGTCTCGAGACTACAATATTTAACTCTCCAGACAGCATAAGTGCCTGATTAGATGAAGTAACACTAATCATTTACCATCATTCCATCCAAGCCACTGGTGTGTGATGGCAAACTGAAGTGAGTCACAATAGGGATTTGCAGCAGAGGCCTGCTGTTGACTTTCAATTCCAGTTAGGTTCTTCACAGCTGAAGTTTTTCTCAAACAATTTTTTTTGCCAAATTACCTGACAATAATCTTTTGGAAATGTGTTGAACCCAAGAACAGATAATTTTTTCCCCTTGAATTAAATAACGATAAGATGTTAATGGTATTCTCTTTGCCATTCATCTCTTTAGAGTTCTTGAAAATGAAATGTGAAATGATGAACTTACCATCTAACATGGCTCACACTGGTTTACTCCATATGTTGTTTTTGAAGGTGTACGACTATAAAACACATACTAACTAAATGCTCCTTTATTTCTACACCCACTCATCATTAAGCCACAGCATTACAGTAATTCCCTGTTAGGAAATTCCCTGTATTACCAATATGAACACATTGCTGTTTGTTTGTGGGTAATATTTGCTTTTCCTGTTTGAACAGTATAAGCTTTTGGAGTTTGAGAACACAATGATTAGTGCCCCCCAAGGTTCATTGGCCTTGGCTGCTCTGTAATGACTAGTGCCTTCAGTGGCACAACTCTTGCCTGCTTGTGGCTGAGTGTGTATCGATTGGCCGCCCGTGTCTATTACACTCCAGGGATGTGTCAGCGAGAGCTGAGGTAAAAGGTTGTTCTCTCTTTTTCATTCAGTGTGTGTGTGTGTGTGTGTGTTAAAGGAACTGATCTTAGTGCAATATATAGAATTGAGTTAACAATGTATCTTTTGCTTCAGATGCACCTGTAATGAATGTTAACGTTTGACTGTATTCAAATCTGAAATGTTCTTATTTAGACATTGTCACATTAGCGAGTCTGACAAACACTCACAATGCACACACTTATATACACACTCACCCTAACGAGACACAGGTGAAACGAGTAACACTAACGAACATTCACGAGTAACACTGACGAACATTCGCAAGACCGGCAACACACACTCCACCGACATCACACCAACGTACACACAGGCACACTCTCGTTCAGACGACACAGGAACTCACCTCCACACAGACACGCCCACACATAAACGCCCGAGACAGGGGAGGTGGCCTGGGTGGCCACCGTGACAGACATTAAATATAAACATTGTTTTTTATCCTTAGTTAATTAGTTAATTATTTCATATTAGAACTAAATTATAGTACAGTATTACAAAAATGTACAGTTTCATCAGAACAATAGTATGTAATTTTAAAGTGTATGGACTGGGCAGAATAAATACCCCTAGGCTTGTGCCTATGCTTGTATGGTTTTCACCACTGTAGTATTGACAGGTCTGGGGCAACATTACACAGCATGTTTGTTTTCTTACAACCACACACCCTTTCATCTCCAGAGTCCTATTCAGGTGTGAAGAGCACTCTAAGGGGTGCTACACTAATAATTTGTTTGGGCAAAACTGCATTTAGAGAGTATATGATTTTTACCTGCAAACTTAATGAGTACTTAATAACATTACTGTATGTTATGTTAATGCATTTTGTCATACTCATATTGGTATCACAACCATAATGAAATTAACCAAGATGCTTAATATATTGAACACTGAACAGCATTGCTTACTTCAAGAGTGATAAATGTTGAAACCAAGGTTAATTCTAGATAGCATGAGGAATAGATCTGTAGTCAGCAGCTTACACTAAACTAGATTGAAAATGTCTCTTGTTGTGTGAAAACAAAAAACGTAGTACTCACCTGTCCAAGAATATTAATGATGTAAATGATACATTGGAGGTCATGTTGTGTCATACTAGTGAGTTTTTACACAGAGAGAAGGAGCAGTGTGGCAGAGGCTCCAACATTTCATTCACGTGAGGTTGGAATATCTTTCACAGAATGTTTCTCAGCCAATAATGTTGCAAAGTCAAAACTGTGGTATAATTCTTGCTGAACCAATCAAAGAAACAACATAAATCCATTCTGAACACGTGTTAGTTTAAAACGCACATACAGTTTTTTTTTTATGTTTTGAGTATAAATAGAATTATATAATTAAATTAATTCATTTATATTATTTAATTTTAGGACTTAAATTGGTGTGGCAGCTGTGGTGACGGCACTTTTCTTCAAGGGCTCTGTTTATGTTTGTCATATTAAACTGTTTAAATACAGATAGATAGATAGATAGATAGATAGATAGACAGACAGATAGATAGATAGATAGATAGATAGATAGATAGATAGATAGATAGATAGATAGATAGATAGATAGATAGATAGATCTTTATTGATCCCTTTGGGAGAGTTCCGTCAGGGAAATTAAGATTCCAGCAGCATCATTACAGTAACAGTACTAGCTTGCCGCTTAGCCACCAAGAACTTAAATTTACCTAATTTTTTTTATCAACCAAGAAGGCAACCTTAATGACTGACCTCAGGTCTCCACACAATTTTTTTCTTGAAGTGACATAAATTGTAAATGTCAGTCTGTTGAACCATTTCGAATGTGAACAACGGCAAGAGTGTTTGCCTCCTTTAAAAGGTATGGATGCTGTCAATTACATCTAAGCAGTTTTATCGAAAAATCCTAAAGACAGAAAAAGGTAGAAAACAAGGAAGAGACACATGTTCCACATCTTACTGTTATGTTATGATAGCCTTCTGCAGTTTTTGAGGGACAGAATCACCTGAGATGATTTTTCAAATTAATTAAGCCAACAAATACAGAATATTTTTTTGGTAACTAATGCAAAT
>JAOYMR010000005.1:9089978-9103518 GCA_025802075.1 Tenebrosternarchus preto
ATATATCACGCACTTTACACAAAGCTTCTAGTTAGCTAGCTCACCCACTAGTTCGTTTAGCTAACTAGTTGACTTCGTAACTAAAGGTTTACCACCATTTCAGATGGTGTCACCTTTATAGCAACATTGTAAAATAAAATTCATTTACCCCATCTTCAAATATATAAGAGCGTCTGCCAAATGCCAGAAATGTAATGTCAATGTAAATAGGTCTTTTTTGGTATTCTTTGTCATCAAAAGAACCCCCCCACCCCCCTTTCCACAAACGACATTTATGTAACTATCTAGCTAGTAGCTGTCCCAGCAGATCATTTATTTACCTAGCTAGCTAGTAGCTCACTTAGCCAAGTATGACCATATATAAGTAAACCATTATACTGATACTGTAAAATAAAATTCATTTACGTATCTTCAAATACGTATATAATCATATTTATTTTCATAATCGGAATCAAATCCCTCAGACTCTGAAGCTCTGTTATCTTTATAACTACTTTCCAAAATCGCTATGGCAACTTCAGCAAGTGTAAACGGTTTTGAACTTTGACTTTTGGTTCTGCACTGGCTCCATTTCAAATGGACTAAAATACTCCTTTATGTAAAACTCGTAAATGGACCTGAATGAACTCTGGATATATTTGTAAGGCGCTTTGGATACGAGCGTCTGCTAAATGCTGTAAATGTATTATTATCTGCCACACCTAATGCATTCTCAGAATGTTTTTTGTAGGTCCTAAAAGTAATAAAATTATAGCTGGGGGAAGAGCCTTCCATAGAGCCCCTATTATGGAACAACTTTGCAGCTTTAATTCAGGACTCAGACACAGTCCAAGTTTTTTTTAAATCTGTTATAGACTTGCTTATTTACACAAGCTTTTGGTTAGCTTCCTGTTTATATAAAGGTGCAGAGCCAGCCGCCCCCTGGTACTCTGTAGTGTTGGTGCTGTCACCCAGACACTTCATGCATTCACTTGAGCTTGTGATGTGGGTGAAATGCAATGTCTCAGCACCCTCTGGACTGGTCACCCTGTAGACCTCCATTTTAGTTCTGCTACAGATTGACATGCCAGAGCTGCACGCTAATCACTTGCACGTTTACTGTTTATGGACTGTTCATCTGTTGTTTTCTGTTACTGCGGAGATGATTCCAACACTGGATCAGATCTGTTCATCAGTGAACAAGATGACGCCAGAAAATATCCCAGTGCTGCCAGTAGATGAACTGATGTTGCCATATTCATCCACCCACTCCAATGGAAGAGCTGCAAAAACAGCTCACCCACTCTTGACCCACTGGAAAAGCTGATGCCTATACTTAACTAGCTGCAATGACTATATATAATGTTAAAAGCCAGGCTGCCCAAGGAGGATGAGCTCCCTCTTGAGACTTGGGCCTCCCAAGGTTTCTTTCTTAATTACACCCTGATTTTTTCCTTGTTACTGTCAACACTGGCTTTACTCATTAGGGATCTGGACCCAAACACTTGTAAAGCTGTTTTTCGTGATGATTCATGTTAAAAGTATTGACTAAATAAAGTTGACTCTGTCTACACTTTCATGCAGCACAATTTCACAATTCTGAGATGGAACATGTGAATTAATAGCATATGAATTAATAACTCCTCAGCAGTTACTTGGTATACATTACAAATGCTACAAATACAATTGTTAACTTTCTCATGTTCAAGATTTTTTAGAGAGCTCACAATGAGGCACAGAATATGGACATTCTGGTTTGCCAAGACTATGGAATTGTGATTAAACAGATTTGTTGCATAGAGATTTCATGGTTTTCACCCAGTTTCTGACATGATATAAATATGGACAAACATACTGAATTTGTTTTTGAATTTTTGAAAAATACAATAAGATGGAGGAGGATTGGCTATATAACTGAAAATCAACTGACAAATACCTCAGTAAAGCTTATGGTTAATGGTTTATTAGTCAAATATAACTTCTCTAGCTTAAAGTACCACAGAATGAAAATATATAACATGGTGTGTTCTAGTTGTGTAGCGTGATGAAGTTACAGTATTACAGAGTAAGCACGTGACATCCATGCTCTGTGTGCTTGAGTGTCCAGGGTTGTTTTTTTCTCATTAAAAAGAACTATGTTGGTTCAGTGTAGAAATAGCTTATAGAAAATGTAGCTATTTGCATTGTCTTAAATGTGAATGTAATGTGTGAACTGCTTTGACAAATTCACATTTTTCTTCCTGTGATTAACCTGTTTGCCCACAGTTGTGATCTTTTTACTCTTTTTACTATTTGTGACTATGGAACCTACTAAGCAATGGAAGGTCCTTTTGTGCACACATGCTACAACCATCTCTTAAATGGTACATCTGTTGGGCGTCTTTTTTCTGTAGCTAAAGTGAGCCAGTATAAATACATGCTATATTGGCAGGGCTTAGGGCAGTAGTGGTGTGCAGAGCAATAGCCAATCAGGTGTCAGAGGTTGAGTACTTACTGTTCTAGTTGCATATGACCCCAGCTCACATACGTGTGATTTACCTCAAGCATTCATGTGCTGGACTATTTAAAGCCTAGTCGACTTGTTTACATTTAATACTTTATTCTGGGAATCTGAAGTCATTGGTCAGGTATTTTACTTAATGAGGTCAATATCTAACTAAGCTCAATGTATATACTGGTCACTGTTGTGGATGTCTGAAGACCTACAATCAATGAGGGCAAAAAACCAAGCTTATTGTGAACTTACATGGACACAATGGACAGCTACTCTAGAATTTTAGATTTTTATCAATTTGATGGGAGAGTATGGTTATGCAAGTGTCTACCTTTCCCACCAAGCTTCAAAATATGCTTAAAAATAAACACCAGTAACTTTACTGTTTAACAATGACAATGTTTGAGCCACCTATCAAATTTCCAAGAAAAAAAAAAAAAACACTGCCAAAGATACATACGCACACACGAACACAGGTAGTGTCCCTCTCTCTCTCTCACTCCCTCTCTCTGCCTGTCAGAAGACTCCTCATTTCCTCAGTGTTGGGAATGATCCTGTTGCCAAGGAGATGATTCCTGAGAAACTGAAAAGCATTTCACTGTTTCCCTGGCAGCAAAAAGGAAATGGATGAATAGTGGAGCCATCCACCCAAAACTGGGTGAGTAATGGGCTCGAGCTTCAGGTTGCTTCTTGTGCTTCATACTCCCTCTTCCTTTTTCTCTTTTTCAAGTATGGCTGCTGGAAGTCAGGAATGGAAAGTTGGATTAGTTGTTACTGACTAGTCAGTTAAAGTTGAATAGTTATTATTGACTACTCAGTTAAAGGTTGCCATTACTTACAAAACTTTATGTAGTTATTTAAAAATAGGCTTTTTTTCTTATTTAGCATGATCAGTAAGATCATTACCTGGTCCAAATACCCTATTCTGTAACCTTTTTTTAGTACGTGATACCCTTTACTCTGGCATTATTACCACAAAGAATGTATTAGGACAGCACAAGGATCATTAATGAAATAGGCATCAACACCTCCAAGCATGTAGTATATATCAGATGTCAGTGCCCAGCTTTCGAGTTGTGGCTGTATGAAGTGAGATATTGCCTTAACTACTTCAGGATTGGTCTATATTAAGGCATTATGCTAAACTGACCTTTACAAGGAGATAAGGAATGGTAAGAAGGCGTGTGTGGGTGAGCGAGGGGTGTTTATAGGAAATTAGAGAAAAATTATAAATATTTACCTATATGATAAAGCTTCATATTTTAAAACAGAGGCATCAGTAGTTGATTTCAGCTGACCATTTGCTTGTTATGTACCGACATCCAGTCATCCGATGGAGGCTGCAATTATGTCTCAAGATATAACTGATTGCTTTGATAGGTACCTTGTGGAGCACCTATCAAAGTGCAGTGGCCAAAGGCAAGGTCATATACCAGACTTTGGGAGAACCAAAGTCAGAGATGACAGGAGTGACTGGAATGCTCAGAATGAATGAATAATCAGACTGAAAAAGAGGACATGACTTTTGGCAAATTAGCTTCTAGTATGGTACGTTCCTTACACTATACAGTATGCATGCACATAAAAGTGACATGCATAACAATGTTACTTGCTGTGGTAAATTTGACATGATTCAAAAATAGGAAATTGTGCCAACACAATACTAATAACTGTGGGCCAGCAGTGTTAGCTCACTAGTTAACAGCATTTGACTAGTAAACAGAAGGTTGCTGGTTCAAACCCCACCTCTGCCAAGCTGCCACTGTTGGGCCCTGAGAAAAGCTCTTAAACCTCAACTGCTCAAGATGTATTTAGTCACAGTAAGTTGCTTTGGATAAAACCGTCAGCCAAATGCCTTAAATATCAGTGAATGTTTTGGTCTTCTAGTACTTGATCCTCTTCACTGACATAGCTAGGACATTTTACAAAATTGAAATTAAACTAATTGCTAGTGTCTGTAGGTTGGTTTGCCTAAAAAGTGCATGTTATGTAAGTGAGGTGTTCAACATTACACTTCTCTTTGTTAAAACAGAATGGGGCAAAGAAACATTAATATGCTTGATTCAGCTTGTACACCACCCATCTTTAACATTATTATGCTTGATTCAGCTTGTACACCACCCATCTTTAACATTATTATGCTTGATTCAGCTTGTACACCACCCATCTTTAACATTATTATGCTTGATTCAATTTGAACACCACCCATCTTTTTGAAACAGTTAAAAGCAGCTCTGAAAGATGAGAGATATACAGTATGCTTGATGGATCGCATGACCCAATTGCATGTTCAATTTACAATATGCCAGAATGAAGCATTAGCCTTGTGATGAGACAGACTGTTGAATATTAAATAGACTGATTAGGAACAAGCACTTCCAAATGGAACTTAGCAGCCATTTTCATTTTCTTTTGTAGTGTTATTTGGAAGCATTAAGGAAACTGTCAAATGAGCTGTGCTGATTCAAAGTGATTGATGCATTCTGTCTGAAAACACACAGGCGATTCAATTTTAAGAACAAGGTGAGAAAAATATTGTTGAGATACATATTTTCATAAGTGGTCCATAAAAACAAGAAAGTTATTCAACAAATGTTCATTTATTTTAGGATCTAGCATTGAACATGTTGGGATTATAACAGACTATTTTCAGATTTAACCCGAGACCAAAAGACGCCTACAGGAATGCCATCAAACAATAAAACCATAATCTCTTTTCATGCTGGTGTGGTGGATCTACATCCAAAGAAAAGACAGACGGAGAAAAGTGTGTTCCATTAATGTTGCATGGTGTTCCCCAATAATCAAACACCTTGTTTTTGCTATAAGCTGTAAACAGCTTTACTAAGCTTTACAGTAGGAATATTTGTTAAAGAACCATTCTAGCTGTCACCTTCAACCCAGTCTTGCCTTAAAATTCTTCCCAGTGAAGGTTTGCACCTCTCAAGATCAGCATCTTTACGTTTAAGATTTCTTTGTTAGTAACTGCTCAAAGCCTGACCTAAAGTTGTTCCAGTGGTGAAGGTCTTAGCTGGATGATTGGCTCTAACAGATCCCAAGAATAACTATATCAGTCTTAGTTTAGAAGAGAGCAAACACAGGAACAGCAATATTATTGCACCACACCCCAGGCCTTCAGCACTGCTTAAAGAATGTTTACAGTGTTTAAAAAAGACAACTTATTATAAAAAACAACTTATTATATTTGTATGATCTAAACAGTGAAGCGATAAAAAAAACTGAATAAAGGTGCTTATAATGAGAAGTGATGAAATAAAGGATATGAGGAAAATTAGTAACCCACACCATCAGGAACTAAGGGAAAGAAAGTACACTTAATTCAAAATACAGAGCAAATTCTTTTGCATTCAGACCACAGAACGCAATCGAACCTCCTATTGAACTGGAAGCATTATATTGTTTTCATAAATGTGCCATATGCTTAACAGCTTCATATGTTTTCTAAATGTTTCAACCACAGTGATTATTTACCACATAAGAAATCATGCAACATCTTAAACAGCACGACAGATTATACTTTCATGTCAATATATGTGTTCTCTAGTCAGTCTGATTTCTGGTCAAGAAAGGTTTGAGAACTGGGTTGAGTGATCAGTCTATTCAAGCATGCTCTGGATGGTAAGGCATCTTTTAAATACAGACCAGACAGCCAATTGGGCCAAATTCTTCTCAGCTCAAAAAGAGACTCAAGAAACAAAACCAAAAGACAAAACAAAAGAGGCGAATCATTCCCCTCCATCACACCCCCTCCCCCACGGGACCTCCTAAATGGAGAGCAGGGTTGGGAGAGCTGCAGTAAATAGGCTGCTTCTGTTCGCTCCATGGAGATTGGCCATTTTTCCATAACAGCCAATCTCCTCCTCTATTGGCTCTGTCAGTCCTGCGATTAGACTAAAACCCTGTGAAGCACTCTGAGTGTGTGTGTACGTGTGTGTGTGTGTGTGTGTGATAGAGAGCATGAGTGCGACTGTGTGTGTGCATGTGTGTATTAAGGGTCTTGAAAAAATATAAAAAGGGAGCAATGCATTTGCCATGAGACCAATAGTAATTTAACAGTGCAACTCAGAAAGTAGCCACTGATGCAGACAGGGCACAGACAGAATGGAAGTTAAGAGATTGAGGGTGAATATTTGGAGATTGGGGTCTTTGTCTTTGGCAGCCATCAGAATATATCTGAATGACCAGACAAGTTCTTCCAGTCTTTTCCATCACAGAATGTAACATAAACTGAACAACTAGGACACTTCAATAATGCTTGAATTGTATTAATAGTGCTTAAATTGTAATTGTATTTAAGAACTGGCACAAAATCTCCAGTTAATATTAGACATCAAAAAGCATTTAACTCATTCATCTCAAGTATCAAGGGGAAAAAAAGAAAATATGCACATAAATTTTCATGTGGAAGTTAAACCAAAGGATTTAGTGCTACCCATAAGTACCGCAAAAGTGACATCTAAATGGTTACTTTTAGAGTCTTGGATATGAAGTAAATACATGAATATGAGGTAATATCACAGGATGCTTATTTCTGGTTTGGGGTATTTAGATTTCTTAACTTTATACAGCTTTAAAGTATCATTTGCCTTTTAAGGTGAACACTTTGGAAACCTTAATGTAAATTTGAAAAGTATAAATCCTGAAAATATCAACTGTTTCCTCCTTGTTTCTCACAAGTCCATTTCAGCTGGTGTCATTTTGGTGTGATTTCTTGTTTGCTTTGTTTACAGGAAGTGAAATGCAAGCTCATTTGGTTTTAAAGACAAAACTCCTTGGTGCTACCCCATGTTTGGCCTGGTCGTGTAGCAACCCTTGTCTGATAGTGTATTGTACACCTCTGGTCTCCATACAGATACATTCCCCCTGATTCCATAGAACTGAAAATACAAAAATATCCCTGTCAGAAAATGCTCTTAGATGAGCCAGTGCCCAAAGTTGCTATTAGCTTATCTATTAGCTTGTCTTTGGCATTAGTACATCATTAGCATATTGTTAGCAAAACACTAGCCGTAATAGCATTAGCATAAACCAACCCAAACAGCCATGAATGTGTATCACATAAACAAAGTAGCAAAAGGTGCAGCACTCACATCAAGCATAAAACTATAAGACTTCACAACAAAGAGGTAAACTATAAGACTTCACAACACAGAGGTAAACTATAAGACTTCACAACAACGAGATAAAGCCCAGACAAATAGGTGTATTGGAGAGTGAACAGTTACAACCACTATGCTTTACTGCATAACTATTACCTTTACTATACCTAAAAATATGCTTTATTACCTTGTACATTACCCTTAGGATGGAATCAATTAATAATACAATCAAATAATTTATATCTCTACAAAACCAGCACTTAGACCAACTCCCCCACCTCATTTTTTGCGTTTGAAAGTTGATCAGTTATCCAGTCCAGTCTGTCATGTCCACCAGACAATATTCTGTCTAACATTCTGTCTAATATTGTCATTATATTTTTGTACATATGACAAAAGCTGCATCACTGCATTAGCAACCCAATGGACACAACCCACCAGTGAGAGCTGTGGCAAAGTACATCATCATGTCACCAATAGCAAACCTACCCTCTGATAAATCTTTTTGGTACACCTGGGCTTCCTGAATTGAAATGCAGACTAACCCTTATTTGATGGCTTTAAACAAACAAGCAAGGTAGTTGAAAGCTTCAACAGTCACCCTGTATTCTCTGATGTAAAAGATAGGACACAAGTTAATTATAGACCTCGTCAGTGCCATGTTAACTCCACACTAAACAGCACATTACTACCACCTTACCATCATACCTCCCATCCACATGTGTGGCCTGTGATGCTCAGTGCATAACAGCTTTACAGATTTAGCTTTCAGATGTAGGCCAGTGTAGAATCATGCTGTCAGAATGTCCATCTTTTTGAGTTTCAAATGCTGGTGTGTATACAGCTGAGGATTAGTTTCTGTCACACACCTGTTTTGGCAGATAATTGCCAGGTATGCCAAGAGTCAAAGCAGTGGGCATATGAGTTCTGAACATAGCCATCATCTGAAATAGGTGGGTGTGCAGAATCACTCTGGAATCTGCAGCTCTAGGTGACAGTTATGTACCAGGGCATGATGTCTCTGATGTGCTTGTTTATTTATAAATACTGAGGTAAGTGAGGGCTGTCCAGCATGGTTGTGTGTGTCTATGTGTGTTTGGCAAGTTCATAGCCATGACATGAGTCAGGTGATGGATACATTAGTTTATTATATGATGGATACATTAGTTTATTATATGATGCCACATTCGCCAGATCTCCAGGGAAGGGTCATCAACTGTGTGCATGTGTATGTGTGCATGTGTATGTGTGCACGCTAAATAACTCACAAACATGAATAAGCCCGCTTACTCCCTCCATCACACACACACACAAACACACACACACACTGACACAAACACACACACACACACACACACACACACACACACGAGTGTAATTAGCCAAAGTAGGTCTCATAAAAAAAGAGTTATAGTCTATGATCGAGGAGGATTCCATATGGCTTCTGTGATCCAGAAAAACAGCACATTTCCGAGACCCCAGGAGTGCATGAAGCCAGGCCTTTCACACTGACTGACCCCCTCCTCCATTAATTGATTTTTAATAGAAGGCAGACAGAAGGCAAAATGGCCTCATTCACAGCGCGGTTGCTCCTTCACTAACGCTCCACCACAAGGTCTGTTGTTGCTAAGACCTACTTGTTTTGATCACCATTACCTCACTGACTTAAGTTGTTTAATGCACAGGCTCTTTCTGATGCTGAAGTGCACTTAGTTAACACATAAATACAAAAGTACTATAACAACAGCCTGATCTGTGATGATATGAAGCTGTGTGCTGATTTGCCATATTGCAAATCACTGCAAAAGACATGATTGGGACATTCATCAGTAAACCAACATCTTCAACATTCACATCATAGAATAAACACGTTATTGTAACTAATGATGAAATTAATAAAAAAAAAAACTTGATTTATCATAAATGTAAAACATGTATTATGTTAATTACAAATCTGAACAAACAATTTATACTGTAGAGTGTGAACTGCCAAGACCCCACTGTGTTAGCAACCCCAAAGCTTGAAACTTGAACCTTTTGGTCATGTTTATGAAACATCTCTGCACCACTGCCACAGTCATAATGCTGCTCCTTCTTTATTCTGTAAAGACTCATTAAGGAGCATTGTTGAATGTCTAAGTTAAAGAGACATTTAAACATTACAAATGTGGTTATAGTTGAATGAGTGCTCCCAGATCCCACAATCCTATCTAGACTTTTATGAATCCATCTTTTTAAAGAATGTCAGGAAGAGATTGGCTCAGACAGACACACACACACACACACACACACAGAACACACACGATAATTCAGCCACCACAAAGTGAAAATCCTCCATTTTGCATATTTTGACTTTGATTGTTCAGTAGTCAGCAGAGAGAGAGAGAAAGAGAAAAAAAGAAAAAGAGAGAGAGATGGAAAGGAAGGATACAGGAGGAGGAGGGGTGTGTTTCACTGCTCTGTCACTACTGCATAATAAACTCATTACTCCAGGAGGGCAGAATTACCACTGATAGGAATGGGATCCTGGAAGATATATGGAATGTAATTATTGCATACATATATGCATAGGTCTTTTTGATTCTGAGACTGGGTTCTGAGGCAGATGTAGACAGCAGCAAGAGAGAGAGAGAGACAGAGTGTGTGTGTGTGTGTGTGTGTGTGTGTGTGTGTGTGTGTGTGTGGTGCTCGGCAGATGGAAGCCGGGCTTGTATGTATGTGGCGGGTCAAAGCAAGGTGGGGAGGACCAAGGGTGAAATGGGAATTATTAGGGAGATTCTGACAAGTGCACATGCATGCGTGTGTGTGTGTGTGTGTGTCAGTGAGAGGATTCTGTGAACTGTATCACTTCTCTGTCTCTCTGTTTGATGTGCCTCTCACAGAGACTAAACACCGATAGTTCACGTTTTGGAAAAGTTGTGAAATCACAGCCCACCTCATTTGGGAATTGTAGTGATGTGTGTGCGTGTGCACAAGCATGTTTGGAGAGCAGTTGACAGGAAGAGGAGAACAAAAACAAAATGACGTGTTCAGAAATTGTGCATCAGTTACTTTTGTCACCGTTTAGCAAACCCACTGTCTAAAGTAGATCATAGTCAAAAGTTACTACTTCATATTTGTGAAATGTTCATCATACATGAATTTTGAGAGATGTTAGATCTAGTATGAAGTGATGCTTTGACATATCAGATTTGCTTATGATCCTATTAGACTTAAGATTTCCTTTCATACCGCTGGTAATAAAACAACACTACTTCATCAAAAGCTTTAATTGCATCATTGCACAAAGCAATACACTGGTCACTTTAAGCATTTAGCACTTAACAGTAAGGGTTATGTTCATCAACATGAACAAAACTAAATGGTACTAATGTATTAGTGGCTTATTTAATGTTTTCAATTTGTCAAGCCTGTTAGTGCCTCTGGACAGTAAAAAATTGCCAAATACCCACCTTCTTGATGAGTTCTTTCTCTCTCTCTCTCTTTCTCTCTCTCTGTTCCTTTTTGCCACTCTCTTCCTCTCTGGCTTTCTCATAGGGACTGTGAAGTCTAACTTCACAGACATGGCCGTCTTTAAGAGGGGACACAGGGGTCAGCCTGACTCATCTTGGCTGGGAGCTTGTTAGAATAGAAAGCACTGTCTGCAGAATACCAATACAAACAGTAAAGAGGGGAGAGAGAATACCAATACAAACAGTAAAGAGGGGAGAGAGATGTTACCATAGAAGGCTCTCTTTCTCACTCGTTCTCACTCTCTCTCATTCTCTCTCTCTTATTCTGTTCTCATTCTCTCATTTGAGGACTCTACCACAAATATTGCTGATTTTTGAAACTTTCTTTGTGAAAATTATATTTAAGTCCATCGCACACATAACACTACATGTATGCAGAGTACTGGCACACATAGGATTTAAGCATTGCTGTCCTTCTGAGGTTAATATAAAACATGATTTAGTGAATATCAAAATATATTTTCATCCCTCTCCTATATTTTCCCATTATTTCACAGTGCACCTCTTCCTAAACATTTATCTGTCAACCTTCTCTTGTCCCCTCTGAAAGGAATCAGGAGAGAGAGAGATTGAGGGAGAGAGAGATAGAGAAAGGGTGACAGAGAGAGATTGAGAGAGAGAGATAAAGAAGGAAGTAGAGAGATTGAAGGAGAGACACAATGAAAGCGAAAGAGACATTAATAAATAATGAAAGAAAGATCTTTCCAGTTGCCTAGATTAATTAAAAGGGATAAAAATACTAAAGATATCGAAATGAAATAAAGAAGAAAAATAAGTGCTCAAACCTTTGAGATCTGTAGCAAGGTGTCATTTTTCAAAAGACCAAACACAGATGTGATGTAACTGTAACAGTAGCTTGATGGCCAGCAGTTCTCACCTCAGTGATGTAAAAATAGTGAAGTGCAGCAACAATGACTGCTCGAATGATAATATCTCATATACAGAAATGTTGAGTTGCACACCATATTAATAATCACGTATATCTTAAAAGCACTCATTCAGTACTGCATTAGTAAACAAAAAAACCTACTTCATCTTAGAAGAGTTCAAAAGAAACACATTTACCCCGTGCTGTGCTGACATCCTCAAAATGTTTCATTGTATTTTCAGCTCCTTACTTTTCTATATCTATCAAACCAAGCATGGGCTGTATACACACACACAGACAAACACACACGCACACATACACACTTGGAGCTAATTAAGAGAATGGTGCTTCTATGCAAATTTCCTTCAAAGACAAATTGCATATGTTCATGAAAATGAAATGAGAGATCATTAAATGCTGCAAATATCACGAGGAGATGGTGCTCCAAGTCTCCTAGCATCATCCTGTTGACTCTCATTATCCCACCCGAAACTCCCAACTTCCCAGGAACACACGTGGCACCTGCTTGTCCTTGGTAAATGTGGCCCAAAGTCACTCTGACTGATCTTAATTAATGTAAATTTGGCACCTTTGTTGTATATTTAAACTGCCCATTTACCATAAAGAAGGCCAATTAACTTTTTTAAAGATCATCTGCATTGAAAACCATGATCTATGGGGAGCTACAGCAACCAGCGTTCCAGTGTTTTAGGTTCATATTGTTTTAACAGCACGGGATATAGGATTTAATTGTGTTTACTAAGCAATAAACAGTTTGTTGACATGAGCAATATAGCTAAAACAGGAGGTGGAGGAAAAGTGCATTAAACTATAATATGAGGAGATGAATTTCTATTATACCTTTGTGAACTCTCTCACACACACACACACACACACACACATGCTCACACTCTCTCTCTCTCTCACACACAAACACACACACATACATGCACACACTCTCTCTTCTCTGACATCACCACTACATGCAATGCTTGCTCTGGCCCAGAATGTTCATAAGCCAGATTTGCTTGTGGTAAATGTGGACCTTGCTAGATGTGTGTGCACATGTGTGTCTGTGGGAGTTTAAACCTTTAAATGTTCATCATGATCATAATCCACTGGATTAGTCAGAAGTGAGTGGGCAAAGCCATCAGTCTTGAACCCACACTCTGAGCCTGTACCCTGAGTACACTGTTCAGATCATTACACTGCACCCATCTCCCACCATACATATTAGCATTCATCCATTCACAGAGGCTGACCTGAACTTGAGTACTTAAACCCAATCAAGTACAAATGTGTGTGATAAGTGTGATCTTGTTAGTAAAATTCAACAAACTACAAACTTGTTTGGGTTTAAGCAAGTGGGCACTGCTAGCTCAGTGGTTAAAGTACTTAACTCGTAATCAGATGGCTGCTAGTTTAGCCTCCACCAGTGTCAAATTGTCACTGCTGGGCTCCTGAGCGAGGCCTGTAACCTGACTGTTTGTTCACTGCTGGGCTCCTGAGCGAGGCCTGTAACCTGACTGTTTGTTCACTGCTGGGCTCCTGAGCGAGGCCTGTAACC
>JAOYMR010000005.1:9115180-9129192 GCA_025802075.1 Tenebrosternarchus preto
CCCCCCCCCCCCCCCCCCCCCCCCCCCCCCCCCCCCCCCCCCCCCCCCCCCCCCCCCCCCCCCCCCCCCCCGTCACTCCTGTACCAAGCGACAGGTTCACCAGTATGATGGAATTTCCCAGCATCCCTTGTGCTGGCCCCCTGGAAATGCATGCTAATCACCTCTCCAGCTCTCTGTTCCCAGTGCAGGCATAGACACACACTCTGTCACTTCAATATTTTTTCCATTATTATTATATTGCATGATCACACACTCACACACACAATATATGTATATTCTGTATGGGTGTGTATATATAAAGAACAGCCTACTAATGACACATAAGGGGATATACATGATGCTAGCATGTTAAAAACCGGTGAAATGCCACATAACTTACATAAGGACAAGTATGTGGTTGTACAGGGGGTTCAGGCAACTTGTGTGTGTGTATGTATGTATGTATGTGTGTATGGTGTGTATGTGTATGTCTGTGTGTGTGTCTGTTTGTGTGTATGTGTGTGTGTATGTATGTGTATGTCTGTGTGTGTGTATGTGTGCATGTGTGTGTGAGTGTGTGTGTGTGTGTGTCTGTTTGTGTGTATGTGTGTTTGTGTGTGTGTTTGTGAGTGTGTGTGTGTATGTCTGTGTGTGTGTGTGTGTGTGTGTGTGTGTGTTTAGTACTTGGCCCCCTACAGTGCTTTATAATTATTTGCTGCAGGCCTTGTATCAACCTGTCTATCTAAAAACTAGCAAAAATGCCTTTAGTGCTACTTCTCCTAAGACACACATACACAGACATACACAACTATAAGAGTTATAGACCTGAGCACAAACACACAGGATCTTTTTTTACTAATTTCCATCACACGCACACACACACACACACACACACACACACACACTCACACACACATGCACACACACACACACACATGCACACATACACACACACTCACACACACATGCACACATATACACACATACACACACACACACACACTCACGCACACATACACACACATACACACACACACACATGCACACATACACACACACACACACACACACACAGGTTCCTCATTACTTTCCCTTTTGCTCGTGCTTTAGCACAGTACACAGAGACACACAGAGAAATTGTTCTAACGTAATATATATATTCACAGGATGCTAAACTAGAGCACTATATTAAACATTCAGCAAATTCTCAATTAGAGAAACAGAACAAAAATACAACAAAACACCACTCAAATTGGCTCAGCAGACCTAGCGAGTGGTCTGGGCGTGGTCCTAATATTCTGGTGAGACAGCCGGCTGTCACAGACTCACCGCCCGCTCCACTGCACAAGCAGAGCTGAATATAATGGCAGAAAGAGGTAGAACTGGAGGAATACATGTACAAACCTACCAATTAGGATTCCCATGCAAATAATTCTGAACTTCAGACAGCAGACTCAGAAAGGGTGAGAAAGTGGGAATGTAAATTGTGTGGGAGGGGCCTTGGCTTTCTGACTGTCAACAGTAAAGCTTATGTAACATGTACCCAACATAAGGACAATTAACATTGCAAAGGAAAAATTCTGGTGAAATAAATTAGTCAATCGCTGGACTTGGGAACGGCATTCATAGAAAAGCAAGATTATCCTAATTAGATTTAAGTTCTTTAAGAAATTCCTCACTCAGAGGTGCTAACAAGAAGATAAAACTAGCTAGCATTGCACAGTGGTGTTGGGCCCCTATAACCTCGTTCTTGTTTCTCTTTAACCAGCTAATCAGTGAACACTAACAGAGGCACAGCACCAGGTTGTATTTGTCTGAGGATTCCACACAGCACCAGGTTGTATTTGTCTGAGGATTCCACACAGCACCAGGTTGTATTTATCTGAGGATTCCACACAGCACCAGGTTGTATTTAGCTGAGGATTTCACACAGCCCAAACATGTATTCTTCCCAGAGGTCACACCCCACTGCGTTAAACACAACCCCTCATACATCATCATAACTGCCAGCCAATGACAGCCCTAATTGAGATGGCAAGAGATGGGAGAGAGCACCTTAATTTAACATCCAATTATTACAAGTTATCACTCCTTAATAAATGTAATAGAACAGACGATCAATGTTGCATGTGACATCAGAGATGGTGAGGTGGTTACAGGCGAACTAACAGCAGGCTGGTCGTGTGTTGTGGAGAGAGCATGAGGAGGATGAAGAAGAGCACTGGGAAATGAAGCTGGGACTACAGAGCGCGGGCACAGTGTGTGTGTGTGTTATGGCATGATGGGCCCAGACTGCATCCCAGACTGTGGAAGGAACAGAGATGCACACAAACAAAGTTTATGTTTTACCGGCCCTGTCTGTTCCGTCTTACCCACCAGTAGAGTCAAAGAGAACATCCAGCCCTGGGACATAAATACATGTGAATGGGTCGACGTTCAGGAAACATGTGACATAGTGGAGTTTTGTTCGATCTGAAGAGAAGAGAAGCTCTCCTCCATGCTTGATCAGCCTCAGTTGCTGCTGTAACTTCATTTCCCATAATGGAGTTTACATACGTTAACTTAATCGGGTATTGGACTGCAGTGCTGGCAAAGTGCAGACTCGGTATGCAGACGCACGTAAAAACCAGCCAGGACAGATGGAGTGTGTGGGAGTGCCTATAACGCTCCTTCCGAGGTGCTGTGCATGTGTGCGTGTGTGTGTGTGTGTGTGTGTGTGTGTGTGAGTGAGTGTATGCGTGTTCCATTACCACAGCCTCCTATCTCTCTCTGCCACAGTGACAGTGTCATTACGCCCAGCTGCTGTGATAGCCTGTTGGCGGAGATCAAGTGGGCTCATTGAAGAAACAAAAGACAAGCACTGTGATGCTTGGGCCCTCACACCACACACACCGACTGTAGATCTATTGGGAACAAGCCTGCTATAACGTCCTGCTACATCTCCAGCCATCGATTGTTTAGCAAGGCTACAATAAAGAATAGTGAACCATTGTTGTTCAAATACACAACCCAAGAAAATTAACTCGTAAAGCAAAGTCCAATTCGATAAACTTGATTTGCTAAGTAGCTGAGGTACTTGCATTGTTGTTTTTCTGTTTGATTCAGAAATTCTATACATACCCTACTGTACAACAGCATGGCAATACAACTATACAACTGAATACAATAACTGAACACAAATCTGAAATGTTTGTTGGAACATCATTTTTGACTGACATCAGTTACTCCCATTCATTTACTATTACCATGCAGATATCCATTTTTAGAAGAGAGCATGTGTGTTAAAGGGAAATAAAGTATACTGAACATGACATCTTTGAGCAAACATACAGTAATAGTTCTTATGTAAATAGCTACCTAATCCTGCTGCTCATTGATTGGGTATTTGTTTTCCACATAGTGGGTGGTGTTATCTCAGTTACAGCAATGGTTGCTAACAGGCTTTCAAAAAACAGAGAAAATCTATTCAGTGGCAAAAGGCAGTGTTATTTATTAAAAAAAAAAAAAAAAACTTATCCAACAAGACAGCTCTGGCCAATGCAAAGAAGAAGGCATATACTAATTAACTAAATCTGCATATCCTTATTAGCAACTATTAGCATTTGAGTGTTTTAAATTATAAATAGCAAATCACTTCCCTCTTTTCATAGAGATCAGCAACTGGATTAAAAAGGCAATATTCAAAGTGTGCTTATAAACCTCTAAATCCTGATTTGAATATATATATATATATATATATATATATATATATGCTAATATGCCAAATTAATTGTAGATTAAGTAGACAGTGTAGTCTGTTTAGTCTTTAAAAAAGTATTCCTCAATTTATCTACATTTAAATAATGATTATGGTGTTTTCATTTTACTTCATTTTATTATTTATTTATTTATTCATTTATTCATTTTTATTCATATTTATTTGAATAGTTTCAAATCCCTGAAATTGTAGTCCCTGAAGCAACAGAGGAAATACAAAAACAGAAACATGTGACAAAATACACAGAACACAGTTAAGAGAAAGCAACACAACAGGGCCCATGGAAACTGATGATGTAGCAAAGGAGGTGAAGCTGCACCCTGAGCTCCAGCCCTGTGCAGGTGAAGGTTGTGGGCAGGACAGGAGGATGGTTCCAGACAGCTCCGGAAGGTTCCATGACAACCACCTTTCTTTCCTTCCTCTTTCTGTTTTTTTTCTTCTCCTTCTTCTCTCCTCCTCTTAGTTCATTGTCTTGTGTTCGGGCCATGGCTCGCCTGTCAGCTGAGCTCCTCTAGCATTTCAATTGAGCCCCCAAAATAACCCTACCTTCTTTATGAACCCTGGCAGTGTTCAGAGACTGCCAGGGTGCAAAGATAGCTGAGAAATCAGGCCTGTGTTGGCAACCTCCTCCCCCATCTCCCGCCACACTGTGTCCAGCTAATGGCTCTGGTCCTGCTGGCCAGCACAACTAAAGCCCGTTGTTTTCATTTATCCCTGTGGAATAGACTAAGCTCCACTCTTTCCTTGGCAGTATTACCATTTTTGTTCCTCTGCATATTTGACTCACTAACTGATCCAGAAAGACTTGTCTGATGCCCATCTTGAGTTTTGCATTGAACAGCTCAACACAGATGGATCTCAATGATGAGGAACAATGCCAAATTAAACCATTTTAACAATACCAGTAGATCTCAATGATGAGGAACAATGCCAAATTAAACCATTTTAACAATACCAGTAGATCTTAGGCCAGTGGATCAGCTTCCATGCTAGATCATTTAAAGGCACTTTAAGCAAGATATAATCTTGAATAAGATTTGCTCCATTTTTTCCATTGTAAATGTTTTGGGTTTACCTTTCTGAGAGTTGTCACAAGTGTAATTATTTGATCAGTGATTAATCAATAGGGCACAAGGTAACACAGTCAATTTGAGATGTAAAGCCCAGTATAATCTCAGTTTTCAGGGGAAAGCTCACATTCCCAGAATTCACACCTTGATACTTAGGTTAGCAGAGATTCAGTCTGGACAAAACAGCTCAGTGAAAAAGAACTTTTGTTTGGGTTTGATTTACAAATTGACACTCAGTGAAAGGTTGCCAAAGCTTTTTTACATCACAAAGATTTTCAAAGATATTTAATCCATACTGAAGATGTAAAATCAGTGCATATCCAAATCTTGGGGCAAAATGCAAAGATATAAGGAAAAAATGGACATTATCTTTTAGGGGTGAAAAATGGGAATGGAAGAGATGATAATGTAATCAATGGGGATGTACAATTTATGAGACAAGGATTTAAGTTAAGCGTCTTTGTCACCACCTCTCCTCGAGCCATTGTCCAGCCGAAGCCATTAACAGATTCAGCAGGGAAACGTTAACCTTTTTAAAAGAGCCTACAGATATCTCATCAAGGCATGAATGTTCCCGGCCCTTCACTTTTAAATGCACTTCATTTATAAAATCAGCCATTCACAGAGCCTTTGCCACATATACACACGTGGAAAAATGTGATCATTGGCAAAGTCCATCATTCTTCTACATTTTCAACAATCCGTGTGAATTATGAGCTCTATCGAGCTTCCTCTGCTGTTCCAAGCTCTGATAGATCCACAAGGAGATGGCCGGTCTGTGACCCTGAGGAAACGGCTGGGCCTCGTGGGGTTTGTTGAGAAGGAGAGCACCTTCCTTCACGGTACAAGCGTACGTTAATGTGAGGCCGCAGAGGCCTTGCTGCTGCAAGCACTTTGCCTTTTTTGTTTTTTTGGCAAAATGCTTCCATGAAACACTGCAGATTCGATCCAGCAGTCAGTCTAACGTGTCCATCCATGAAGCACCACGCTGTAGGTTCATGCTTCATTGGACGACTTATTGGGAAAGAAAATGGAGCAACACCCAACCACTCTGTAGTCCTGCTGCACATGGACAGAACATAAACACATAAACGGATGGTTCTAAGGTGTCTAAGGTGTACAGACTATAAGAGCAAGACTTCTTGTACTTGGCTTTTCCAGCTCAAGTATGGTGTGAGTAAGACCAAAGTGGAGAGGCAAGAACCACTGTGGAGAAAGCAGGAGGAGGGAGTGAGTGGGGGTTGTGAGAGCAGGATCTTCAGGCTCTAATGAAGGTGGGCAGAAGAGAATCAGAGCACAGAGGTCCAGCGCATGCCTCTCGCTTTCCCTCCAACTCTGCTTGATTGAAAATGGAACAGCTGTGATGATTTAATTTACATGTTAATAACCAACAGGCCTTTGGAAAATCGTCCAATAAACGGCGTTTTATTGCTGCTTGCATCTCCTCTCAACATGGGGGGGGGGGGGGGTTGAGTTGTGGGGGTGAGAGCAGATAGTAATTAATTGTTTTAAGCGATTCTATTAAAACAAAAATGATCTGGTGATGTGTGTGGAATGAGCATGGCCTTACTCCTGCCTCAGAGAGAAATGTGGGCTCGAGGCACTTTGAAAATGTATATGTGTGTGCATGCTTGTGCTTATGTGTGTGTATCTTTGTGTCCGCACACTTACTTACATTCATTGATTTGAAAATGTGCTCATTTTAGACTTTTTCTTGCAACATGATAGGTCAGACATGCTTTAACTAGATAAATACTGATTAAAGCCACTCACAATATCTCTGTAATATTTCAGTAATATCTAGACATGGAAGCTTATGCCATACAATAAGTTAATTTTTTATTTTTTCATGGTAGAACCCATTTCAAAGGCAGCAAACAGGAAATGATGCTATTGACACTTGTAGCCCAGGATTTGTTTTTTCATTTTTTCTCCTCAGTCATCTAAGCAGCTACTGGTGAGGGATCCCACTCTCAGTGAGACTGGAAACAGATGAAGGGGAAGACCCTTTGGAAGGGAAGTGTGGTGTGTATATGTGTGTGTGTGTGTGTACGTGTGTGTGTGTGTGGGGGGGGGGGGTAAGGGGGGCCTGCTTTCTCCTTCCCATCTCCCTCTCTGGTTTCCCTATGTTTAATTCACCCTCACATGGTCACTGAGCAGCAGGGTCCATTCAAAGCATTGTCACCAAAAACACATGGTCAAGTGTGCATAAAGAGAGAGAGAGAGAGAGAGAGAAGTAGCTCCCAGAGCAGAAGTTGTAATTAAAAGGAGGGGGAGCAGGAAAAAGAACAAAAGACAAAAAGAACAAAAGGAATAATGGAGGAGAAAGGGAGGAGAAAGGGAGGAGAGAAGTGGGTTTGTGGAAACCACCAGGGACCAGTGCCATAAAGGGGATACTCTGCATCTGGGGTACACCAGGTCTCCCAGAAAGACATGTCCTGTGGAGGGTTGGGGAGCAGGGGGCTCCAGTGAGGGAGAGCCAGCCCCCCGTACAAAGAAGAGCTGAGAGCACTCACATGTGAGCTTTTAACGGACTGCTTGGAGGAGAATGTGTTGAGCAGATATGGCTATCAGTGTTTTAAGGATTGATCTAAAAGCCAGACTCTTTCTTTCAGAAGCTGAGAGTACGGGCATGCTAAAACTGAATATAGATAGATAGATAGATAGATAGATAGATAGATAGATAGATAGATAGATAGATAGATAGATAGATAGATAGAAATATGTAGTTACCCTGCTTACCTTTGTATATCTTGAATAAACACAGCGATCATGCTATAGTGAACATGAGAGAGAATTATAGAATCATGAAGTGTGTGTTATATTTATGTATTGTATCATCACTAAAAATTGAATTGCAATGACTGGTGAGATGCTGCATGATGCGTCAGTCATTTATTTGTTGATGAAGACAATGATGGTGCATTTAGCAATAGAACAGTAGTGTTTAGTTTCATAACAGAAATAGATCAGTTCTGATTAGTCTTTTTGTGAAAAGAACATGGTGGAGATTTTTAGCTATTTAGTCTACTAATACAATCATAGCAATTTAGCCTGCTAATAATAGATATATTTAATTATTTTGGTGATTTCATTATTACAAGCAAATTTGAGCTATTTAACATTATTCTTAAAATATTAATTTTCTTGAACTTTATTTAGATAAGTCATTACTTTAAATGTCAAAATACAATATACTGCATTCCAAGGTTCATGCTAATTAATTACAATTCCTTCCTTCAGACTGCTTTCTCTCTCTAATTGTGATGCTAATATTTGTTTTAAAGGAGCTCTTTGCCAGATACTATATTTACTGCTCTAGAAATGGGAAAGTGAGTGAGAGAGAGAGAGAGAGAGAGAGAGAGAGAGAGAGAGAGAGAGAGAAAGAGAGAGAGATACAGCCAAAAATACGTCCACATGTGCCTACATTTCGTTTTCATTCCAAATCCAGGCTGAAGAAGTTTTGAGGCTCTCATGAAGCTTGACCTTTAGGGAAGGGGAGAGGTCATCATGTGCCCTCACTGCAGCTGAGTCAGCGCATATTGACGGGGAGGAGCCCAGGGCACTGTGGGTAAGACACTCAGTGAATCTGGCTGCCAGTCAGTGCTTCAGTGCTATTTGCATGGCCTGCCAATCACAGGACAGAGGAATCCTCTGGGGTCACGAGGGTCAGATGAGATGGAGCCTGGACCAAACATAACAGATTCTGATTTGTGTGTATATGAGAGAGAGAGACAGAGAGAGAGAGAGAGAGATTAACAACTGTACAGGTGAAAAATATCCATTGAACAGAAAATATTCTCAAAATTCTCAAAAAACTTTAATGCCAGTTTATTTAAATTAAAATAATATGTCAATATTTGCAAAAAGAATACTTCAGTGCAATTCCTGTGCAATTCAAGAAATGTTGCTCACCTGAAATCAACTTATAATGGACACATAAACACAGGTGCTGCATATGGTCAATGGACATTTCTATTCTTTTCTAAACAGCAGTTTTATTTATTTGTTTGACAATGACTTAAAGATCCTACTGTGATGGAAAACTCTAATGCCGTTCCATTGTGACTGTGGTCCTAAGCAGCCAGTGTCACATCCCTCCCTGTGACTTTGAGCCTCGTCTCAGGAGACGTCTCCAGGTGAAACATACATAAGCAGTATTGCACAGGCCTTGCTGGAGTCAGCTTTCCTTCTCACATATCCCAGAGGGGGGAAAATGATGATCTAGGATATGTTTTTGTCTTTCACATTGTAATGAATACAGATATGTGTGCGAGTGAGGCCTGATTCAAGATCTGTATTCTGAGCGGCTTGATAAATCTGAGTGCAGAGAGGTTGGTTGGCTGTGTGACAAGGCAGCGCAGGGCTCAAACTACTAAGCACAGCCGCGCAGACGCGGCGTATTTCCAAATGCGTCTGCCGCATTTCAGCAGACGTCTGCACCTCCTCATCTCAAGGACGTTCTGGGAGCTGTGTGACAACATCTCTGTCTATCCGAGGGTCTGGTACACGGACAGAGACCACGCCGTCGCACATCACCAGCAGCGCATCTCTGCCTGCAGTTCCCCGGGACTATCCTTCAACCTCAGTCTTCTTCTCTCACTCTAACCCTGCCTCCATGGGTGATGAGGGAGAGAGAATGGAGGTGAGGGGGGGAGGCAAACTGTTTGTGCCGCCGGCCTTGCCGGCAGTGCGGTCGTGGTCGTGGTATTAGCTAAGGATAAAAGTAGTGGGATTTGTAGAGACACTGCGGCATGCAGGTCACTGCTGATGGGAGATAGTCGGGCAGGGGAAAGAGACGCCTTTAAAATCTGATACCCATGGAAGAGAGGAGAGGAGGTAGAGGGGATCAGGACAAGGCCGGAGCAGGTATGGATCTAGAGGGCCACGAGGCATAAGTGGATTTTCAGCTCGGTGGAGAGGAGTGACGTCTCCGCAGATACACGTGCTGGAAAGAGCCGAGCTGTGGAGATGGTCCTGTTGGAACAACCCTTGCTTACTGAATGAATCGCAATGGAATTGAAATACCTCAGCCTGCTAACAATAAAGGAAGTTAATGTGATTGTAATGAATTATGGAGAGTTGTGTGTGAGATACATTCCCAGGGTGTGGTTCGTAGGAACAGTGCCTCAGTCACATTTGGTATGAAGCCCGTGATCATTTGGTGCTGGCCAACAGAGATCTCATCTCATCTATCACTTTATTGTCTGATTCATAAGCCACAAGTGGGTGGGAAGAAATGCCTCCTCTAACGAGTTTCTGTATAAAAACTGAATTTTACTGAAAGAAAAAAAGATCTTTGCCAGTCTTGAATCGCTCCTTTGCTGGTATTTTGCAACATTCCTCTTTATCTGTCAGTGTTTTAGTTTATGACTAAACTATCAGGTTTTCAGTGTCAGCTCAGGACTAAACTATCAGGTTTTCAGTGATTTTTAAACTTAGACACAAAAGAATATACAGCGTTATTCTTTTAGTCACCACAGTAAAAATCAAGTTAACACAAGTTTGTGTCATAAAAATGAAGGTACACACAATGAAGAAACTGAATGAAATATTTCATCTTACAAATACAGATGAGCTGACTGAATCTCAGCAAGAACCTGCCTTGGTTTTGAATAACTTTTGAAACTCAACAAATGCGTATCACTGGATTAATGTCACTATTAATGTTCACGTGTACATTTTCAGGCTCGTTGTCATTTGATTAGAGTGAATGACTGAGTAGTCAGTTGAATAACAGAAGAAAACACAAACAAATGCAATAGACAGCAGTAACCCAGACAGCAGTAACCCAGCTCTAATCGCTCCTTCCCTTCAGACATACTAATTCAACAGATGATAAAGAAATTATATAATTCTGCCCAAAATATCTTAATAACCTTCTCTCTCCATCTTTGTCTATCTCCCTCTCTCTTTCTCCTTTCCTATTTCTCCTCTCTCTTGAAAAATTATTCTTTTTAATTATTATGCTTTCTTGAGAGGAATTGATTTTCTGACACTATTTTGCTTATCTGTCAGCCACAACATGAACCTTCTGGAACTCTAGTTTTAATTAGCGATACAAAATGACGCCCAAGCATGTGCCTGAAAAATATACATACATGTTATCCTTTGCATTCAATAATATACACAGTATCAGAGTGTGTTTGGAAAGAGAGACAAATAAATGGACAAGAAAAGTGAATTTCCCATATTGCCTCAACAAACAATCTGCCATGCAATTAGTCCAAACTGTAGTGAGAAACTGAGAGAGAGACAGATAGAAAGAGAGAAAGAGAGAGAGACCAAGAGAAAGAAAGAAAGGGAGAGAGAGAAGCTAGAGAAGCAAAAATGAAAAGTTGTCTGTGGAAAATTTGGAGTGTGTCCCAAAATACACAAACCTTCCCCAACTAGCACATTTCTGAAGTATGCTGTAATCTCATATGGTTGGCCTTTTCCAATCCTCTGTGAGAGTTCTCCATGCTCCCTCACTTTCTCTCTCCCCATTTGGGCTTCTCCAAGCCCACCTTGCCATAACAAACACACACACACACACACACACACACACCAGTTTTACTGCACTACCTTTCCATTCTCAGGACCCCACTCGACTCAATCAACCTTACCAGACCAGCCCACCCCCCACCTCCCAACGTCTACACATGGTTACCATTAGGCATCTCTTAAAGCGTAACATTATACCGCCAACAGCAGCCGTGCATGAAATTTTGATCACTTAAACATTTCTTAAAGAACTAGTGGCCACTTTGGGACTTGTGTCCCTTCTTTTGGAATCGTAACATTTTTAACATTTTCAGTTGTCAAAGTGCCTCTCCTTTAATAGCTCCAAAGCACAGCCATAACCACAAGGAGTTTTATTAGAAGAAGCCATATTAAGGGGTATGTAAAAAACACAACACCGCTCTGTGTTACATGTTCTTTAAATAGACTCACAAGGAGTCTCCAGTCAACAAACACATCCAACCCTATTTTGTTATTCTTCTGGGAGGGTGCAAACTGGAACTCCTGCTCAGTGGCATTTGGCTGAGTTTAGTGAGTTTAGTGCTAGGCTAGATCATTAGCCAAAGCTTTGCTTTTTACTGCTGGGTCCACTTCGTAAAATTAACACCATGAACCACAAAGGACTTACAGTCATTTCATAGCTCCTGAAACATAGAACAAAATCACATCATAGGAAATAAAGCTCACAGGGCAAAATACATAAAATCTATAACCAGATTAAATGTAATGTGAACAGCAAATAGCAATAGCAAATTCATAACTGCGGATTGGCAGCAAATTTGACCATTTACCGCATTGTGTCCTCATTTGCATACGCCGTTAGCAATTCATAATATATCACAGCTCCGCAAAAATACCACATCAACCTATTTTGTGGCTTAGATCAGTGTTGCCCAACCCAGTCCTGGGGGCACAGCAGACAGTTCCACGTTTTTACTCTGCCCAGGCTCCCAATGCATTAGGTTAGAGCAAAAACCTGGAACAGTTTGGTGTTCCCTGAGGACTGGGCTGGGAAACACTAGCTTAGATAATCCTTTCTGTTACAGTTTTTGGTCATACACACAAGACATCTATAATGTGTTATAGATTTTGCACACATTGCACTGTAAAGGAGCTGCTTGATTGAACATGTGTATAGTGACAATAAAGGCTTCTTTTGTTATCTTAATATTTAGCACACACACCCATTTATGTAACTGATGAATTTATTTAAAAGAAACATGTCTGTTTATTGTGAATGTGACACCAAAGTTTGCAACTGCAATATTAGGAGTAATGAGAGAATCTCAAAACGCCACAAACTTTTTACCACAAGAAATGCTCATTTTGGTATTAGACAGGAATGAATTATAAACAGTTCTGAGGAAAAAAGACAGTTTTGAGGAGACATACAATTTTGCTGCTCTGCCATGATTTAGAAAAATTGAAGTCATCAACTCAATGCAAGCATGCAGTTCCCAATTTGAAGAAAGTTAAATGCATAAAGTTTTTATGCCATCGAACGTTTTCAACGTACCACTGGTCTCATGAGTGGGGTTAGTAGATTTGGTTTCACCCTGGACATGGTTGATTTTGCCGCATTAGTATGTGCTAATTATAACCACAGCAACTTTATAAATAGGAATGAAATACTGTATTGTGCATTTTGCATGGTTAACACCACGTTTTCTGAATCTGGTCCACTGTGCATGTTGTGGCAGCTGCCAGTGAGCAGTGAATAGTACAAACACATCGGAGCTGTGCAGCACAAGGTTCTCTCAGCCTCCAGGTTGTGAGATCACATGAGACTTCTGAAAGAAGAGATGGGTGTGGCCAGGAATGAAGCAGTGTGATAGAAAGAGAAAGAGGGTTTTTGTTTTTGTAAAACAAAAAAAAAAGCCCCAAAATAGAGACCATGAAAACTCATCATAGAGCAATAAAAAATCAAGCCCAGGGTTGCTAGGAGGTTGAAAGTTTACACAGGAGTTAGAGGACAGCAATCCAGAAACTTCTGGACCTACCTGGAGAACGAAAAAACAACAAGAAAGACTGAGTGAAAGGTGAAGAACTCAGCAGCATGTGGGGAGTGGAAGGATTAGAGTTCAGTGTGGAGCTGTTTATCCTGAGCAGCACAGGAGGAGATAAAGCTGTGGAGGGCCAGTGGTGAGCCAGCACAGAGCCCCTCCAGTGGCAGTGCGGACCCCCACGCCAGGGGAACAGATCAGACGCGCCTGCTTTCCTGAGATGAATGGGACTGGGAGAGGGGTGGCGGGGCAGAGCAGATTACTCAGAGCCCACCCACCCATTCGACTGTCCTTTCCGAATTTTGGGCAGAAACCGTCGGCTATGGTAGAGGCCGTCCATGTGATGGAGACCTCCAGAGATGAATGATGAGCGTGTTGGGGGAAGACGTGCCAGGGCACTGCCCGTGTTCACTCCAAAACACTGAGCCTGTGGAGACTGCTCTCCATTGTTTTGGAATTCAACACAGTGCAACATGAACTGAATTTATAAGAAACCCAATCATTTCTGTGAAACTGAAACTCTGTTTCAGTGCCCTCTTTTGATGCCTACATTAAAACCATACGATTTTTTCTCTTTTAGAAAAGTTAACTAAATTGTATTAGAAATGTTTTGTCAGTTTTGTTAGAGAAAAGAGTTGATCTATATTGTTCTCCTCCTGCTTGATGAAGTTTGCCTACGAGTCTTTTAATAGAATTTATAAG
>JAOYMR010000005.1:9144182-9169160 GCA_025802075.1 Tenebrosternarchus preto
TATACCCACAATATATATATAAGATACATAAGATATACATAAGATAAATAAATAAATTTATTATAAATATATAAATATATATTTATTAAGTTAAAACATAAAAAAAACACACACACACACAAACAGCGCTCCTTCCCCATTGTGATAATAAGCACATCTACAAGTCTTTTGCAGAGACTGTCCTGAGTTGTTCTGAAGTATCTTTAGGAGAGACTGTCCTGAGGTGTTCTGAAGTATCTTTAGCAGAGACTGTCCTGAGGTGTTCTGAAGTATCTTTTGCAGAGACTGTCCTGAGGTGTTCTGAAGTATCTTTAGGAGAGACTGTCCTGAGGTTTTCTGAAGTATCTTTTGCAGAGACTGTCCTGAGGTGTTCTGAAGTATCTTTAGCAGAGACTGTCCTGAGTTGTTCTGAAGTATCTTTTGGTATATTATAACAGGCTTTAAGACACTTGAAGAGAACCAGGTTCCTACTATTATTCAGGTGTAAGGGGAGGTCAGAATGTTTTTCTTATGTTTTTTAATGCTGCATAAAAATGTCCTATATTTTCTGTTTGTATTCTAATAAAGAAATTATATAGTTATTATATATGGTCATTATATAATAAAACAACAAACCTAATGGTTGCCTAAGGCTTTTGCACAGGACTGTATATGAGACATTTCTTTTCATTACCTGGTTTGATCCTGCATGTCTCAGGCAGTGGTCAAGCATATGGTGCAGGTTGTTGGATCAGTGCTGGGCTCCTCCTGCCCAAGATCCAATACCCACAATGCTTCATCAATAATAATGGACTGGGACACACAGAGTCTTTAGCCACAACTGTTACTGTTTGACAATCAGATAAGTCAGGCAATTACCATGGTGACGGCATGGCAATCTGTCAAACTCCAAAATGCCATTACCTTTCCAGACGTCTCCGGCTCTCCATGAGCACAGAGACACGACCGAGGGCCCCTGCTCCGCTGATACTGATGATGTACGACTGAATGCGAGGGAGGAGAGGGGTGTCTGGTTAATGTGGATACGTTCTCCTCTTAGGGGCTGGCGTGCTTGTGCATCTCGCAGGTGTGGTGGAATGACAGGCTCAAACGAGCTGGTGAGAAAGAAGCCACAGAAGCCGGCAGGAGGTGCGGGGGAGGAAATGTGGGTCAGGACAGTTTCTTGTGAAGATGAGAGCAGGAACACACATGCTTACACACTCTCGTGCACGCTCGCATGCACTCGTGCACACTTACACTCACTCGTAACCTTGCTTCCGCCCAGTTTGACTAATAGCGCACATATAAACCATTGCTTCTCTTCCTTAAAGTCCATGAGTCTCTGTGAAACTCTCTAGTTCTCCAGGTAAGAGTATGTGAAAATATACCGTGTGCCCCCTGCTTGTAAATTTGTACATTAAAATGTATCAAAATGTCCAATTGCACCAAGTATAGCCTTATCCTCATGTCCTTCGTTTACTTTTAATAGTTAAATGGGTTGCGGTGCCATTGTTAATTGTTGCGAAAAATTCACACAGAAACAACACACTTCCCATTCCAAGAGCCTAACCAGGAGAGATAAGGCAAGAGAAAGCAGGGGAAAGCAAGTCTAAAAGATAAAGGAGCTGGAAGAGAGAGGCAGGGCGAGGCAGGGAGGCAGAGAGAGCGACAGAGGGAGGAGGGGAGGACGCCTGCAGGTGATTAGTATTCACACGGCGTGCTGCTCCAGAGAGGATTAATGGACTCTGATGCCTAATATCCTGGAGAACAATTAATTTGCCCACAGTTTTGTCATGGTTGAAAGTCAAATGGTGGAACGGATCGATGCGGGCCCAGGCTCGCCAGTGCAGACGCGTGAGCCCCTTCTGCCCGCCGCAGAATTTTAATTTCATCATCATCATTTCGACCACCGTGTCTGCCTGCCTAACCCCCCCAACACACACACACACACACATACACACACACACACACACACAAACTGACAGCGCTGCGCCTGGCATGGCTTAGACAGTTCGGAGGGGTGGAGGGGGGCTCGTAGTATGCGTGCACTCAGACACACACACACACACACACACACACACACAAGCAGGGAGGAGGAAGTCTACCCGCACACAGGCTGTCAGAGACAAGCATGGAGCCCTGAATGGACTGGCTGGAACGAACACAGACAGGCATCAGATGTACACTTGGAGGCATTCAAACATTCAGCTACATGCATACAGTACATATGCACTGAAACACACAAACGCTGGTTTACACACGCTAGTACATACACCCACAAACACTGACACTAACACACCCACAAACACTGACATATCCACAAACAATGACACTAACACTCCTACAAACACTGACACTAACACACCCACAAACACTGACATATCCACAAACACTGACATTAACACTCCTACAAACACTGACACTAACACACCCACAAACACTGACATATCCACAAACAATGACACTAACACTCCTACAAACACTGACACTAACACACCCACAAACACTGACACTAACACACTTACAAACACTGACACTAACACACCCACAATCATTGACACTAACACACCCACAAACACTGACATATCCACAAACACTGAAACTAACACACCCACAAACACTGAAACTGACACACCCACAAACACTGACATTAACACACCCACAAACACTGACACTGACACACCCACAAACACTGACACTGACACACCCACAAACGCTGACACTAACACACCCACAAACACTGACACTGACACACCCACAAACGCTGACACTGACACACCCACTGTTAGAGTAGTATCACACAGAGAGCCAGTTTTGTTTTTAAAATAGAGAAATAGAGACACTTTTCACTGCAGAACAAACAAATTGGTTATATAAAGAGAGGATATGCACACACATACACACACACACACACAGATATACACACACACATACACTCACATTACACATTCACGTTCTTTAAAGAACAAAGCAATAATTCAGTACAGTGTCTGATTGTTTACATGTGGATGTACAGTGTCTGATCTGTTTACATGTGTATGTACAGTGTCTGATCTGTTTACATGTGGATGTACAGTGTCTGATCTGTTTGACCCAAATTAGGATCCAACAAATCCAACAAGTGTAGTCATGGCTTTTCTACAGAGGCCTTTCAGTATTCAAGTTCCACAAGACCTTCTTCACCCTTTGGTCAGGAATAAAGCCTGTAACTTTTCCCAGTGCACATCACCATCTGTTTTATTACCCCATGTATTTCTTTATTTCTTTTTCATTTGCCCCATAAGACATTCTCCCGCAAGCTTGGCTAATTCGTTCTGCATTAACGTGTTAATGAGAATATCCTTGAGCTTTGTAACCCTCTAAAAAAAAGAAGATAAAAAATCTGCTAGTTTTCAACTCGGAGCCGCAGGGTATGAAGTGTATGTGTGTGTGTCAGCGTGTACGTATGTGTGTATGAGTGTGTGTATGCATGTGTGTGTGTGTGTGTGTGTGTGTGAACTGCATGCGTATATAGCTATAATTGACACATCTGCATTTCTTGCAAAGTCTTTTACGGGTTTGCCAGGGTGCAGAGACGTAAGTCTAACGACTGAGCCAGGCATCACTGGAGGTGCTAGACAGATCTGATTGGGTTATTAATGGCACCCAGGCTGATGGAGCTGCACAATATCAACCTGTACATGTGCTTTGGGTCCATCTGACTGTTTTAAGTGTTGCATCTTTGTAGATTTTGTATGGAAATGGCTGGTGAATGTGGGTACTGCCTCATTACACACGTGGAAAATGCACTGAGTAGTAGTTTTATTATAGCCGTTATTACTGTAGAATACTTTATATATTCAATTCTAATAGAACATTGTATAACACTTTAGTGCATCTCTAATCTATTAAAAGCAATTAAAGTACAATGAATACTTCATGATTGTGTGATAAAGGAAATTATTGTTCGTGTGATTCTTTTTTGTGAGAAAAACAGATGCAACATGTCACCTAAAATAAATGAAATAAATTTACCATTATACTCTTTTTTATGTTGTTATTGTTGTTTTGCAGTTGCATGTCCTTCACTAACCTGTGGCTCTGGGTCTGCAGGAGGTGCTGGAAATCCAGTTAAGCAGGGCAGGGGGTGGCCACAAAAACCACTGCTTCATGAATAATTAATGACGACTTATTAATTTAACAAATTAATAGACATGCAGTGGTGAAACATTAACTATATTTGTTTTTCTTAGAGGTGGAATAATGGGATTTTTAGATACTTAAGTCACTAGTCTACAGGTGGGAATCTTTAGCATTGCAAGTGTATCAGCCTGCAAGGACAAGTTCAGAAACCTGAGTATTTTCAAGTAACTTCACAGTGTTTTAAGTAAACAACGTCTGTGTCGTTAAAGTGAACTCAACACTGACTGGCATTATTTAATAATGTTGTTTAATTTCAGGCTCATACGTTGTTTGAAGGGAGACTTTCATAAGCAATTTCTATCACATCTATCCATCATTTGACACACTTGTCAGCTGTACCACGATCAGATCTGTCATCTATAGTATAAGCTCATACCATTGCATTGACTACATGTGCACACTCCCCCACGTGAATGTGCACACTCACCCACACATGCACTCTCACCCACATGTGCACATTCACCCACATGGGCACTCTCACCCACACGTACACTCTCACCCACACGTGCACATTCACCCACATGTGCACTCTCACCCACACGTGCACTCTCACCCACACGTGCACTCTCACCCACACGTGCACTCTCACCCACATGTGCACTCCAGTGCCTGTGTGTCCGATGGGTCCTCCAGTGGTTGCATGTCACGTCTCCCTTTATTCTGTGTCACAGAGAAGACGAACATGTGTTTATCCCTCCACATCATCTGTTCATCTGTCTCTCAGAGCCCAACCATAATACAAATTTAAAAAAGGTTCATAGCAAACTTTGCACAGAGGAAGAGAGAAGAGGAGGGAGAGAAGAGAAGAGGAGAGAATAGATCAATATAAACATAATACTGAACATAATACTGAGTAAAAATCAGAGTGAGAAATATATAATCTTTAAGGAAAAAAGGAAAAGAAAAGTTGAAGAGTGATGAAAAGCAGAATAATGAAGTGTTGGAGGGAAATTAGATGAAAGGTGGAACAGAGCAAAGGAAAAGAACAATAACGGAGCCTCTGGGCTTTTACCTGTAAGGAAGGGGTCAAACAGGGAGCTCCCTGACCTTTAACCTCTGTGTCTCTGTCTCTCCTTGATCAAATGATAAGCATACGACTCAGATTACTCTGGCGTCTAGATGTTGTCTCTCTAGATGATCTCTCTCTATATATGTTTTCTAGATGGTCTTGATGTTCTCTAGATGTTCTCTTTCTAGATGTTCTCTCTCTACATGTTCTCTAGATGTTCTCTAATTTCCTCTTGTCTCTCTCTGCATTTGAGTTCATGCACATGCATGTGTGTGAATATGTTGACTGGTGTTTGTAGACAAAGTTATGGAGAAATGCACATTGCGTTTGTGTGTGTATGTTTGTGTGTGTGTGTGTGTGTCTGTGTGTGTGTGTGTGTATGTGTGTTCATGTTTGCCCTTTGCCTCATGCAGCCTGTGAGAGGTAATCAATCCTCCTTTGCCATTTGATTCTTAACATGTCTTCCACTTGAAAGAAAAGAGCCATAAAGGAGTAGAGAACAGGCAGAAGGGAAAAAGAGCAGTAAGGGAAAAAATCAGCACCTCAGCAAAAATGTCAGAGTTGGTTATGAATTTTTTAGAAAGCAATAAAACCCCACGCGTTTCATCCATACACACACGCACACACACTGTCCAACGTCTTAGCCTTCATCGGACATGTGTAGGCCATAATAGAAGTGGATGAGGATCAATACCGTGGTGGAGCAGACCGATTTGCGGCCGTAATGACTTTGGGTTCCTCTATAATTAAGATATTGTCACTACGCTGACTGTAGGGGTCAGCTGATCATTAACCCCCTGTTAAATATGCCTTTGTTTTAATTGCCTCAGCGTTTGCACCTCAGGGTACTCTGCTGCTGCACCCTGTGTTTAAAGAGACATGGCTTTAGTTTTACTGTGTGTGTGTGTGTGTGTGTGTGTGTGTGTGTGTGTGTGTGTGTGTGTGTGTGTGTGTGTGTGTGAATTTGCTTATGGAAATATGTATGTTTACCTACATATGCTGGGACTACTGATGGGGAGAGGACTGTCAGAAGTGAATCAGACTAGTTAAGGTACCATAGAGTTCTAATGCATTGTGCACATTTTTGCTTTTTTCATTGATCTAACAAACAAGCTTCATACACAGGCCTAAAAATGAACCTATCATTTAAATCACAGAACAGAAGGTATGTAGGAGTAGGAGGAGCAATGATACACAGCGACTGTGACAACTCAGGCTAATGGAAGGGTTTCATGTAGCTTTACTTGCTTTTGTGAATAGAGAAACGTGCTACTAGCAATAAGGTCATGGGTTTGATTCCCAGGGTTCACACATGCTGGTAAATACATGTAAGCCCTGCTGGATGTGAAAGATTGTTAAATGCTCAAAATGTAAGGAAGTGTTTTTCCTCTGATATACAGCTGTAGCCCTCAATCTGACCACTTGTCTGAATTTCCTGCTGCACTAACTACACTTTTATAAACAATGGAGTGACTAGCTACACCCTGCAGACCCTTCCCACAGCTCTGTATGCTCAGGGCTCATGAGACAGATGAACTTCCAAAAAGAATTCTATAACCGTTTTGCTTTGTTGGAGCATTGTCTTTATTTATTCCTTTATTTACGTTCCTGGTAAAACACCATTGTGGGAAGGCTGTGACAGTTCTGCACGTTACTGTGAGCCCAGTCGGCCCTTCCACACTATAAGAAGAAAGCATTCAAAATCAAACTCCGCCCCCGTACCCTGAGCTTCTTTGAGAACAGAGTCTTCCCTCCGCCCCTTTCTCATGCTCATCCCTCCCTGCTCTTATGCGATTGGCTGTTGTTTAACAGGCTGAGTTCTCCTCAATAGGCCGACGCGGTCCGTTGAGATGTGGGGTCGTGACCTCTTGCCAGGAAGCGGGTGGGGGAAAATCGCAATTCATATCGGCCAGGCCAGCTGCCCCGCTAAACGCAAAATCTCATCCAATTTCAAGACGTGTGCACACGCTTAGCCCTACACACTGTGCCACACACAAGCACACGCAAACATGCTTGGGGAAGGGGGTGTGGTGGTAGGTTATGGGGCGTTCCCATGGACTTTAGATTGCTTTCTCAATTTTGTCTCACTGGGGAAAAGGTGAATTTGGGTGGGGGTGTGGGGAGGTGGAGAGAGGGGGTGGGTGCATATGGCAA
Source organism: Tenebrosternarchus preto (assembly GCA_025802075.1). NCBI lineage: Eukaryota > Metazoa > Chordata > Actinopteri > Gymnotiformes > Apteronotidae > Tenebrosternarchus > Tenebrosternarchus preto. The sequence goes on from JAOYMR010000005.1 coordinate 9,151,507, forward strand.
CGACAAAAAAAGAGTCATATAATCTTAAAAGATCAAAGAAAAAAAAATTACGACAGACAGAAAAAGCAGAAAAGCATCTTAACGAAATTCATGGAAAATCATGGACACAGAAGACATTTATGAAAATAATCCACAACAAACTGAGAACACAGAGGATTCATGTTTAGAATTCATATGCATTAAATGCTTATAGATTCAGCATATTAAACACGTCAAACAGAGATTTTCTAGTGAAATGTTAAATTTGTGTTGTATAAGAAAAAAACTGAATTGGTATAAATAAGTGACACTTTTGGCTTTCATTAGTGATACTACATTTACATTTACATATTAGGCATTTAGCTGACATTGGTATCCAGGGCGATGTACAAAAGAACTTTGTCATATGCTCACAGGATTAAAACTCGCCTGAAAACTTCTGAGTGAGGTCCAAGACCATCTCTATTAACTGTACTGTGTTAAAGACATCAAACCAGAGTGTTTCTGCACTCTCAGAGGACAGGCAGTGACGTGCATAAAGTAAACTTCATCGCAAACCAAGACACACCAGGACCAAGGCAGCTTCAAACCTGAGAAAAGGCAAATGGTGTTAACCTGACAGTAGTTAGCATAAGCTATTCCTAATGCTCTATTTTTGCACATGACTATTACAAGCTGCCTCTACAACCCAGTACATTGTACGTACTACAGTAACATGAAAGTTATTTCACACAGCAAGTGCTTTAAGTGTATATAAACACTTTTTACTCTGAATAGCTTCATTGTATTGAAAAAAAAAAAGATTTATTTGAATGGACTTGCACGCCTAGTCGTTTTGATGGTAAATTAATTAGACTTCTGTGTGTATCCTTCACAGTGATGGATTTGTCACCTATCACAAAAAGGGTAAACTTGAGATCCCACAGTCACAAATTAAAACCATACATCTTACAGCAGTCGCTAAGCCAGGCAGACACTCCATGTGAGAAATGGCCTATATCCGCCAGTCTGGGTGTGGGGCAGAGTGTGCCGATAACTAAAATCTGTGTGTATGTGTTTGTGGTGACTAAAATGTGTATTTCTATGTGAGTTTGTCTGCACATTTGTGCTGACAAAAAAAAATGTGTGTGTATGAGGTTGTGAACTTGCATTTGCTGTTCTGGTGTGTGTGTGAACGATGGATGTTACCATCACTTGTTTAGATGTGTGTGTGTGTACCAAGGGACCAAGTGTGTGTGTATGTGTGTGTGTTCATGCCCAGGAGCAGCGTAATCAAAGCCACTCTCTCACACTGGCACACCCCCTAACACACACATGAATTGTCATGTATGCATGCACACACATGTACAAGTACACACACACACACACACACACACACATATACAGATGCACCCAGACATACACACATGCATACAGAGACACACCCACACACAGACACACACACACGTACAGACACACCCACACACAGACACACACACACACGTACAGACACACCCACACACACACAGACACACACACACACACACAGGCGTGTCACTCTGCTGCCAGCCTCTTTCCTTGGGCAGCATTAATTGGACTGCTGGGACTTTGCAGCACCATTGTTTTATTATTTATATTAAAGCATAGGGAAGTGAGCACTGGCCCATTCTTGTGCTGCTGTATGCTGCCTGAACCGTATGAATATTTGACGGTCCATCTATTATTTATCAGAGGGTTCATCATTTATCCAGGGGAAATAATACCGTATACATTTCAATTTCGCTATGGCTGATCTGCATTTTAGCATCCCTCCCCTGTGGCTATGTCACAGATTCAGATAGCTGACATAGAGGGGCTTCTAACAAATCCCAGTATGTACACACACACACACACACACACACACACACACACAGCCACACACACATACACACACATGCACACACATGTCATGAGATTGCTTACATATATATTCCCTTATGAGAGTTTGCAAGAAGCACTGTGGGCAAGCAACCAATCACCTGTGAGGCTTTGAAAGTAAACAACTCGCATCGGAAATGCAAATATGTTTTTCGACACAAGTGAAATGTGCTAGCTGTCATTAAGCCTAAATACCTGAAGTTTTATTGGTCTAGCATGGAGTGTACCACACTGGAGTAGAGACACGACACACAAGTGTCTGAGGTTCATAGCAAGTAGAGAGCTTCCAGATGTGAAAGCTTTACAGAAAACATCTAGAAGGATACATTTATGTTAGAAGTATAGGACAGTGAAGTCTAGATTAGAGGTGGATGGCTGGTACTTACCCAGAATGCTTCTGACAACATAAAATTTGGCCTGAAATCTACCCACACCAAGTAGTTGGTGCTGACAGAACAAATGAGAGAAGAAACAAAATAGAGTCATCAGCTGTTGTATTGTTTCTAAATGATATGGGCTGGATTTCCCTAAAGAATAACCAGACAAAACACTTCATGCGATTATGTGTTTTTACTGTTATACAACACTAGGTATGTATCATGGCTGTCACCAGGCTATAGCAGACTCTGACCTCTATCCAAAACCATGAGCATTAAAATGGAAAAGTGTTTCCATCATGTGTTGCAACTCCAATAACTCACCTGATAGAGCAGGTAGAGTAAAGCGCTAGCAACAGTAAAGTTATATGCTCAGTTCCCAGAGAGCACACATACTGTATGTTATAAATGTAATTTTTCTACATAAGAACATCTGCCACATGAAGTCAAAGCGGATACACAATGATAGTCAATTAATTATCAAACCAAAATCATTGTAGAAATTAGTGCATCTGTTCAATAACATCAAAACTGAAAAGTCAAATTTGTTTATGAATAGTGAAAATGTAGGGTAGTTTTTATGGATTTGACCATTCCTTACAACCTCAGTCACAATAAGCTGAACAATTTGTGAAATTGCTCTGTTTATCTGGGAAGTTCAGCAGAGATACATGGCACAGAGACAGGTAAATAGAATACCATTTAGTCTCTTGTGCTTATTTAGCTTTCAGTGTCTAGTCTTGCCTGGGATGCTTAGCAACTAGCAACCCACCAACAACAGGTCAGTGTTTTCTCCTGTGTTTACAAAGGCCTTGCCCAACCTCAACTGTGTCTCCACCACAGCAGAAGACCAACAGAAGACCACATTCTTTATCTTCATTTTGACCTTTTACTTTATATGTAGCCTAGATTACAGAAATGTGTAGGAATCAGGAGAAATAAGGACAGTAACACACAGTACTCCACATGACCTGCTGGAGGTAGCAAACACTCTGCAAAACAGCTGGATTTGCTGCATTTCATAGGTGCACAGTTAACTAAGGCCACGTACATTAGATATTAAGTGTCAAGGCCTGCATCTATGCATTCTAATTCAGTTCAAACTTGTAGAGTAAACCTTAAATGTAGACATTTTTATCATTATTTACTTCATTTCAAGAGTGTAACATGCTTACACCAGAGGCTGAAGTTGTGTTCTTTAAAGGTTGTCCACATAAATGAGGGGGTCAGCCGCCTGGAAAGTGTGACTAATTACAATGTAATGGACAGCCTTTTTCTCTAGCTAGTGTGACATGGGAAGATTTCAGCAAGGACAGAATTCACACACTTCTCAATCACTGCTCAGTCTCTGCTCAGTCACTGCTCAATTACTGCTCAGTCATTGCTCAGTCACTGCTCAATTACTGCTCAGTCACTGCTCAATTACTGCTTGTCCTCTGATGTCAAAATATCACCAGCACTATGCTGACACCTGGTCTCATCTTCTCATCTGACTAGGGCTGGTTGATTGTGGTAAAAAATAAAGAAAACAACAACAAAAAACCATAATAACAATAATAAAAAAAAAACAACAACAATAATAATAATAATAAAATCCCCTTTTTTCAAAAATGTTTCTACTCCTATATAATGTGACTGGAAAATCACAATATTTCTTTTTGTTAGAATAGACTTTGGATGTGCATAAATAGCCCCTATATCAGTCATATAATATATCCTTAACAAACTAAAAGATGTGTAAGTATGAAAACAATGTATTTTTATAAGCATTCTATATACATTCAATAATTATATCTCAATTATTTTTCTTGATATGTAATGCTACTACATCAGTAATTTCTTTCGATTTGTGATCTGTTTCTTTTTTGCTTGCAACTGACTTTTGATATACTTTACACTTTACATACAACTTCTTTCATATCTAACTTGTGAAGGTGTGTTCCATATCAGTGAGTTTCCCCTTTAGCATCAGGGTTTCTGTGATTCTAAGTGCCATGTGAATTTGTCTTTGTTTTTGATTCATTTCTGTCTGCACCCTGTTCTTATGTTTTGTATGTCCAGCTCTTCCCTGTTTTCACCTGTGTTGTGTTCTCCCCTAATTTACCTAAGTACATATACACTTGTACATATACCTAAGTACATATACACTTGTACATATACCTAAGTACATATACACTTGTCTTCCTGTCTTGTGTTGTTGATTATTATTGTAATTATCTCGTTTTGTTATGTTTTGCTGTGTTTTCTGCCTACATGTCTATAATGGCTGTCTAACTATGGACTGTATTAAGGTTAATGAAAATGGATTTACTCTAAATAAATGTCATTAGTCACTGCATATGTGTCCTGTATCAACTTACTCCATGTTACACTATCACCAAAGTGATATTTCCACCTTTCTTCTCAACAGGCTCTTTTCTCTGCAAACTGTTTTTACAACCTCAGTTATCAAATTTTGAAAATTATTCAAACATGCATTTGAATTAACAGTATTAATTGTAAAAATCAACCAGCACCACTTCTAACGCAAGACAGTTTTATTACATGAACACTGAACAGCTCCCTAAAAAAGACACCAGATCAAAGACGTGTCCTGCAAAGACACCAGATCAAAGACGTGTCCTGCAAAGACACCAGATCAAAGACGTGTCCTGCAAAGATTCTAGATCAGTGATGAATTAAATTCAAATGTCTTAGTGTAATGCTTCATACATTTGATGCTGTCACAAAGCAAAGTTACAGAAATCATCTTTACAGAGAATAGAGGTCCAGCCCTGTAACGACAGTCAAGGAGACTGTGACAATGAAAAGCTTCCTCAAATGTAAGGGTTGTTTGGCTGTGCAGATTATGGGAAGGCCAAGGCAAGCAAATTGCATGTTACACTATAATATCTTTTACTTTTGAAACTTTTTTGTTTTGTTTTTTTAAATATAAAAGAGCAACCTTTGAAAAGAGATAAAAAAAACATGTTTAAGCTCTAAAGCCCAACATTATCCTCAAGATTCAATGTGTACATCACAGATTGTTAGGTTTTGAATTTCTCTGAACACACACACACACACACACACATGCTCATAGACGGCAAGTGTGCCATGCTTCATGGGAGCCAGACTTCTTGCTGCTCTGAAACTAATTTTACAGCCTAGGCTGGATTGAATAACCCTTGACCATCCACCCCCACCCACTCCTCCACCTCACTTATGAGAGGGAGAAAGAGACAGAACAGAAAGAGAGAGGGAGAGAGAGAGAGAACAGAGGCAGGAGTGTGCATGTAAGAGCCTGTAAGGATTTTGAGTAGAAAAATAGCGCTCTTTATTTCAGATTCTGTTTCTTTAGCATAGACTGTACTGTTTGCATTGGCACAGGGTAATATGTAAGCAAGACCCAGGAGAAAGCAGAGGGCCAATGGCCTGAGGGTCTTCGGAGCTGCATGTTACATTACTTTTTGCATGTGTGTTTGTGTATGCAGGAGCGTGTGTGCAAAAGAGCAAGAGAAATAGTTCTGGTCATTCGATCAGTCATGCAAAGTAAGCTAAGTTAATCATGCTAATCGCTCTCCTGTTGCATGGAAGGAAGCTCATTCCAACAGGTTTTATAGACAAAAAATTAAAATTGATTCATTCAGAGATTGTTTGGATGAGTCCCTGACAACTTTTGTCATCTAGAAATGTTGTATATGGTGTTTGAATTTCAGAGTGAATTACAGACTGTAGTACAGAGTGAAGAGTATAGCTGCAGTAAAACACCATTGGTTACCCAAGGTGTCTGGTCTGCTGGAAAATATTAACAGTCTATGGTAAGACGTTGCCATTAAAACATTTGCATACTGATCTCCTTTTCTGTTTCTGATACTGGATACAGCAAAAAGCATTTTAATAGAATGTAACTTATTGTCAGTAATATTAATACTGTATTTTTAATAGAGTTTATTACAGGCATATGTGCAAAGAATGAAAACCAAGCAGAAGACCACAAAATAACTATGTAGTGGTGTCTAATCAAAGACTCCATGTCATTAGTGTAAAACATTTGTACTGCTCACTGTACTGAATACAGCAGATGATTTCCATATAGTGCATGATTTCTCTCAGACCTCTTGACATTTCACTCAGCAAAGCCAAAATACGTGGAGTGTAATAAAATGGATAAAGAAGTGAAATAATTCATCTGTCCTTAGCCAAGAGTATTTGAAAAGAAATGTCGGTGCTACAAGGGAAGAGAAAAAAAGTACGAGAGACAAAAAGGAGGGAGGGAAGAGGAGAGACAACCTATAATAGCTTTCCACCTTTGCATGTTTTGCCAGACGTTTTGCAAGCCACAGCTTGGCTTGCAGAACTATTGGCCTTCGATCTAGAGCTTGGACACAGGTGGTGCTGCTGGCTGGACCTGCAGAACGTTTTGTGCAGGTTTGGTTATGGAATGTCTGAAGCAGACCAGGGCCAGACTGCTCTGCTCAGAGATGGGATTTTATGCTGGGTGGTTTGGGGGGGGTACCACCTTGCTTCATAAGGGCTGAGAAATAGCTGGAAATATTTCAGCAACATGCCTCCCCTCCACTGCTATCAGTAAAAAATAATTTATGTTTAAAGAATGTAAGGGCTTGAAGATATTTCAAAGTATCTTACAAAGTCCAAGGACTTTATTTTTTTACCAAAGACCTTTTCTATATCTTTTTTAAAAATTTAAATAAAATCACAACTCATCTCCTTAGATATATAAAGATGTGATGCCTGTCAATCACTCAAAACCTAAATTATTAAGGAACTTTATCACATGTTTAGAGCAGGGTTACATATGAAAGATGGTTAAGGCGTAGGTCTTGCTAGCCACAAAATCACACAAATTGAAGCTAACCGCTATGAAACACCTCCAAACCATAAAAGAAGAACAGGAAATGACATATTTTCTGTGCTATATTGGAAATTGCTTCAAAGGATGTAGGACTCTAGATTATAGGTTGACATAGCCAGCCCTTTCTTTCTATAAAGTGGTTTCCTTCATGACAGCCTATTCAGATATTAAATCTATTTTTTTGTTGTTGTTTTTCTTTTCTGCTGATATGTGCAGGTTACTGGTGCATATGTAAAACAATTTAGACATCAGAAAAATGTTAGTGATTTACTTTATTAAACATTTTCTCAGTAACAAACATAAAGAAGAATGCTTTATTTATTTCATTTCAAAAACATTCAGTATACTGAAAGCAAAATCCCCACCTTCTCTCAGACTTCAAAAAGGACCAGCACATCCATTAAGACAAAATCCTTACACTGTCTAAAAAAGAATGAACTCAGAGCACATTATCATACTACAGCTCCAAGCTGTTATATATTTCCCAGCTACAAATTCGAAGGAGAATTTTTTTGCTCCTAGACGTGCTAACTTACTATGAATTCCACAAAGCTACTGACTTTTCCATTGACCTCCATTAAAAAGGGAGAGGTTACAACTGAGGTTCTTCAGCTGCTACTCTCGACGGACGTTTGAGAGGCTTTGTTGGGCATGGGACAGGATCCCACCACTGGAAAAAGGAAACCAGCCATTTTGGTTTCATGGTTACTTATTGCAGGCAGGCAGGGTTTAACAGTCGGTTTCTGGCCTCAAAGGTTGAATCTTTTGGCCTGCTTTAACCACATCTGGACCTGGCAAGGGTCAACCACTGACCTCCACCCTACTACTCAGCAGGACCTGGCATTAACTGTGCTCTATGAGTGCATACATGTGCGCCTGTGTGACATACACTGAAGGATGTGCAGAGAGCGTCTGCATAAGGAAATGACTCGGATGTTTTATTTTTTGTATTTCCTCTCAAGTGTTGTGTTTTCAAATATTTCTGTTTCCATTACTCCATCAGAAAACGATAAATTGAAATAAAAATTGCAGATAGTGAAGACCAGTAAGCTCAAGTCTGATTTACATAATGCCAACTGAATCTTTTTTTATGAGCAATTTTAACATTTGAGTAAAGTTGTGTCAAGCTGTAAATTAGCACATTTATCTTTCAACAGAAAAAAATAAAGATTGTTCCTTCTAAGAAGTTGTTCTATGATATAACAATATTATAAAGCAGTTATATGACTGTTATAAAGTCACTGTAGAATGAGTCATAGCCCCTTTAGCCTCACTTTGATGACTCAGAAAACCTGTGTCTTGTTTTCTACTGCTGTAATTATACTAGTGCACATTTGAACATTTTGAACATGCTGAAACAAATACACATCAAAAAGACAAAAGAACAGGATTTTGGTGGTGGGGATATATGATTAAAAACAACAGATGAAAAAAGCCACAAAGACAAAGACAAAAGACATTGTGGACAGGGGGTGGGGGCAGCTGTTTCCCAAGTTATGATGAAAGAGATGTAAAGGGAAGGATGCAGCTGTTGGGGGTGGGATGGCGAGGTCAAAATGACCCAAGGAGAAGTGACCACGCTGTTGAGTGATGTCTGGACAAGCATGTCTACTGGCACTTTTAACTTGTCTGTGAGGGATGAAAGACCTGCAGCGTCCGCTGTCACTGATAGATCCTCCAACCAGAATCACTTAGACATGTGTGTAAATGGTCCAGTATGCATGTGCACTGTAGGCAGGCGTAGATGAAGAGAATAACATAATTGAGAACTTCACCTCAAACTTCACACTCCAGAACTAGTTAAAAAAACTTTTAAAATATATGCTTAAAAATTTATTATTATACTACTACAACTACTACTACAACAACAACTACTACTACTACTACTACTACAACTACTACTACAACTACAACTACTACTACAACTACTACTACTACTACTAAAAAAAATAAAAATAAATAATAAAAATAATAATAATGTATTGGCAATTCTGGCAACTTTCATTTTATTACCAATCTATTTTCTAGTCCTGGAGAAAATATCAATGTATAAATGTACATTTTCACCATTGATGCTCTTCCGAAGAGCTCACACCTGGTGTCAGATATACAAAAATGTCTTAAATATGCTTTTTTATACATGTTTTATACATGTTTTGTTCTTCAAAGAATTTCTTGAAGATCTTTCTTCTTTCAAGAATTCTCTTGTTTTTTCTAAACTTTTCTCTTATGAACAAGAGGAGTTCTTGAAACAAATATGTTCTTAAATATTTTCCTAACCTTACGATAGCAGCACATTTGATATGGTAAGCACCAAATTTATCAAAGTTTAAGTAGTTTAATAATTTGAAATACAACTTGTATTATTTTCTTATTGCCTATTTCCTATTGCCTACATCATTTCTAACTCCAGTTAGCTAAACAGTAGGTTTGATGTTTTTCCTCCATGATGTTGTTTTCTAAATAGTTTAATCTGAATATTTGATTACATTTTTGAACATAAATAATGATTCATTTAAAATGTATTTCACTATAATGTATTTGATTTATAGTGTAGTCTACATAAGAAAATCTTTTAAAAAATAGATACTTTCTTAGGAGAATATTTACAAAATTCTTAGTTTTTTTGGACAAAAACTTAATTTATTAGCATTCTTATTAACTTTTTACTGTTAATCTTAAGATTCCTCATATGTTGTTCTTATGTAAACATTCAAGAAACCAGCCCTTGGTCACTACCAGATATTTCAATTGAGAGGAGTTGTAAACTATTATATTTCCACATAAAAATTTCACATACGCATTATTGCAGATGTAGTAGAATTATTGTTTCATTGGCAATGGCTGCAAATACAGGCATTTGAAAGAGACTACTGCAGTACTGTTACTATTTACTGTTCCTGTAGAGACAGGACCTTCAGGGAGACCAGGGACATGTGGCTTTACTGTGGGTCTTGATGAGCCAAGCAATGCCAAAAAGTGAGGAGAAAAATAATACAACCATCCTGCAGAGAAAATGCTTCCAGTGATCCCACTGAGGCCAGTGCTACAACAAGGTAGGGTGGATGTGTACTGGTGAGTGCAGGTGTGAACAGCATATAATTCCACTTTATTGTGTAAGTCTTAACCAAATCATTTGTATCACTGTGCCACCTGTGTATTGTCTCACGAAACATTGTTAACCTCTTATAAATACTGAAAAGCTCAGTTCTGTTTTGATGAGCATATTTTTCTGTTTTGGATGTAGTATTTCATGACTTTCAAAGGGATGAGAATCAGGCTGATGTCATTCTGTTCTCTAGGCTTATAAAAATACAGTCTATTGAGAATCAGACTGATGTCATTCTGTTCTTTATAACTACAGTCTATTGCAGACACCTCCTGCAAGTGCATACTGTCTCCTTGAAAGGACCCATCCAGATTCCAAGTGATCTGTGGAAAAGTGTGAAATTAGAGACAGTCACAGTCTCTGCCATGCAGAGGATCCAACTGCTTCTAATTAAATTTTAGTATCATTTTTAGAACACTCCCCACCATGAAAACATTCTTTTAACATTGAGTCTTTTTAAAGTGTGGTTTTTCGCAATAAAAGCCCCTCGACCACAACCATATTGCCAAACAGAGAAAAAAAGAAAAAAAAAAAAAACAATAAAAAGCATATTAAATGGGGTTTCTGGGAGAATCCAGGCCGAGGCTGTAACAACAGATAATAACGCAAACTCAGTTTTGCAAACTGTGGGCTGAAGTTGCTGAGATACCTGTGCAATTTTCACTCATTCTGATTTACTGCCCAATTAGGCAGCAGGCTCATGTCAAAGCAGCAACACAGCTAAATCAAAACAAGCTTAGGGTTCCAGAGAACCAATCAAAAGAGAGAAAATGATGCTAATCAAATGTGCGAAACCAAGTGCCAATGAAATGTGAGTAAGCAATCAAATAGCATGGAGTGTCAAGTGTATTTTATAAGCCTGTGAGCAATCACTCCAGTAAATGACATGCATGACCAACGGCATATTCGAAACTGATGAATAAGGGTCATGAAAATTAATCTGCCTGAGGACACCACAGCACACCTTCATCTTATTAAGTGACATCATTACCTTTCCCTGTGTTCAAAGCAAAAAAAACGTTTTCACATTCGTTGGTTCACCTGCACACTAGGACATTAAAATAGAAAACAACCTCCTCTTCTACTGTAAAACTGTACCTGGTATTTATCATATTATCTATTCAAAGAGTCCTGTATTTCATTCATCTTTTAGGTTGAATGTAGTTGTATCGAAGAACTGAGAACCCCAGAACCCCTGGCCTTATCTCACCCCTCCTGTATAGCAAATGTGGAGAAGTTTCAGCTGCATATTCTTTGGACAGTTGCATGACAGACAAGGATAAGTGAGACCTTAAAGCTGATTGGTCTATTCCACTGAAACGTAGAATTGATGTCACTAGAGCCAATTCTGAAGCACTTGCTAAAAAGAAGGACTGAATTTTTGTTGCTGGTGGCCATAGGGAGCTGATGCAAAGCACTTCTAACATATTCACAATACTTTCTCCATATTTTGGAGTACAAAGAACAGAAAAAGCACTCTCAGGATTATCATTTTTATTATATGACTACTATGCATGCATTTAGTTTGAAAATGGAATATGCAGTGTATGTCATGAAATTTGTTTATCACTATTCTGGAGTGCAGCACTATACTGTGGCATTGCCTGAAATAACCTTTGGACTTTAAAACCCATTTATATGGGAAAAGGTGCACCAAAACATGTATAGACTTAACAGAACAGAAAATAGTGACATGATACTTTCAAGCTACTCCCAGAATAGCTGTTAGCAATGATGATATTGAGCCCTTGGGCAAGAAACGGGGCTTAATAGAGTCTGTGCTGGAAGCATGCAGGCATACGGCACACTTGAACAAATAAATATTGTAATAGAAGAGGCAAACTGATCAGCCAAAGCACCACAAATCTACATGGCCCACCCTGTGAGCCCTGACCAACCCCAGTACTGCCTCGGTCAGGCCTGACACCCTCTTCCATGGACAGGCCCAGGGCTGGAGACCTAAAGAAAACAATCACCGTCTGACTGTGAAAATAGCACTGCTGCAAAGGTCCAATGGTGGCACGCTTATCTCAGACAAGGGTAGCTTTGTGTGTGTGTGTCTAAACGGGGGGCCTGCTCCACACACACACACATACATACGTTTACACTAGGTAGAAGGTTTTAGAGTTCAGAAACCCCCGTCTTACTAGGTTGGTCGTCTGTGTTTATTTGGAGAGGAAAGCATCAGGAAATTGATCCAAAGCCCCCCACTGACCACGGGGCTACACCGATGAACTCCCTCACAATCCTGCCTCTGTGCCATCCTGGCCAGAAAACTAAAGAAAAAAATAGACATTTCTGGGGAGACTTCGAGGGACACACAATATGCTTGCAGGACACATCAGGAAGTAAAAACAAACACTCCAAATTTATCAAATTTGTTTAACAAATTTCTATTAGTAATCCAACAGATACTCCACTGAAGTTTAGTCAAAGAATGCTACATTACCATTGTGTGAAAGATAAGCTCTTTAAACGATCTTGAACCAAAAACAAACAAACAAAAAACAACTGCTGATCTTATAACCAAGTGAATAACTCAAAAGGTATTGGTAACATTCCTTGTTATTGAAATATATTTATGGAGATTTCCCTGCCTGGATGATTTTCTGATACTGGTCATTTAGTTCCATGATGTCAAGATGGGGTGGAATGTCAGGGTAAAGATTGTTCATGCTTCCAGGCATATAATTCAAAACTTCAGATCCTTACCTTTTAATTTATGAAGAGTGATAAAGGGATATTCAGTACCAAAATCTGCACCACGTGGAAAAACTACTGAACTATGCTAATTAGTGGAATGTGGAATAACCACTGAACTATGCTAATTAGTGGAATGCAGAATAACCACTGAACTATGCTAATTAGTTGGTCATTATACATTGAAATAGTTACATAAGCTTGTAATCCTGTTATATGGTCTATAGTTTCTAAATTGAAATGCAACTCTCAGCAGCTGTGTCGACTAAAAAGCTACTTTGCTGAAAAAAAAATTAATGGTGGTGGTTACATAAAACTGTTTATTGTACAGCTAATTAGACTGATTTAAACTGAAATGTGACACTATTTTACTTGTTATTTGAAATGTACTCTTCAGTTTAAGTTTTCTGAAAAGGCACTGTATTAAAGACCTAAATGCTTGAGCAGCTTCACACTGGTTAGTGAGTCAACAACACGTTTGGGCCATGTTGTTTGACCATTAGGAACCTCAACATTTGCAGTCATCAGTGTCAACTTGCCCCTAATGGTACAAAGGACAGTGGTGCAGTCAGGCCAAGATTTGCCTGAATTGCCCAAATCAGAAAAGCGATGAGCGCTTTTCTATGCAGGCTGGGTTTATTGGTGATGGGTTCCACATGGAGGCTGCCCCCCACCTCACCCCCCACACCCGTTTGAAGCACAACCCAGACGGTGTCAGTTGGAATTCATTAGGAGGCCATGGGGACATCATCACTGATCAAAAGGAGAAAATAGGAGAAAGATCATAAAGAAATGAGAATTGCCTTGGATTTTGTTAATGTTTTTGTTTTTTTCCAAGGACCCAAAGGAAGCATGATCAGCAGCGAGGAGGCGTGGTCTAGAGAGAGGGTGGTGGCTTCATGTTTTGGAGGCTGGAATTGACCTGTTACGTTCACAACCAGCTTTTTGGGTCACATCTGCTTTAGGGCTGGAATTCAACTGTCAAATCCAAAGCTCATCTCACTCTTAATGTGTAGATATGCACAAATATGCATTATTATGAATTTCAGATTAATTTTATTTATAAAATATTCAACTGTGATAATGCAAACTGTGTGGACCAAGTGTCATGGTGTGACACACCATGGAGTTCTTAGTCAAATTAAGCACAGCTGAATTAAAATGTGGTCCATAGATTGAACATAGACCAGCAGAGGTTCAGACCTGCAAACTCATAGATCGTAAAATTCACTCTCACTACATTTTGCAACACTTCCTGTGATAGAACACGTGAAACCAACAAGTTTTTGTTAGGGTATTAAAAAAACATATAAACAAGGAACAAAACAAGAAATGGTTTACATTTTCAGTGGAATGCAGAGATGTCTTATGGTGCCCTTGTAGGGTGTTATGTTTTTAAACCTGGGAAATGATTAAACACATATGTGTACATCATGAAGGACCACTAACCACTGAAAAATTTAATTATCTGTGCTAGTCACACTAGTGATAGTGTGAACAGACTAATGCTTTATAAGGCTCTTTATATAACTTTATATACAGTTCTTTATACAACCAGTGATATAGATTTAAAAGTTTATTTAGGCCATTCTTTGTATTGAAATACTTTCTAGGTTCAGGGTTCTGATGAACAATACATGCTCCAATAAGGCTAAAAAATAAAATACTGCAAAAGCACAAATACTACAAAGACACAAATACTACTTTCCAAATTTGATGTTACATTCATCAACACCAAGAAAAAATAGTAGCTAAAAGTATTTGTGGCTGTGTGTGAATGTAGGTGTGTGTATGTTTGGTATAAAAGACATTCACTTTACAAATTACTTAAAAATATATACTTTTCAGCATTATCCTTTGACACTTTTAAATAATGCAAACAAGGTCAAACAGTGGCGTCAGCAGGGTGTAAGACTTTAGCTGGGTGTAAGACTTTAGCTGGGTGTAAGACTTTAGCAGGGTGTAAGACTTTAGTTTGACTAGGAGAAAAATCCTTTTGCCATGATTACTAATAATCCTAAAAACAGACCTGACAAAGGACACCAAGTTAAAATTCAAATAGGACTTTTACATACCTAGAAATAATGGTAACAAGTTTTATAAAAACACAGTTTATAATTTTAATTTAATTTTGACTTGATAGGTAAATTTTTTCTAACTTTAGAAAGTAGTTTGTGATTCAGTGGTCCAGTTTTGGGTCATGAAAGTACTTGGTGTATGTGACTATGCTTTAGGATATGAATGATAGGTTAACTGCATATGACCATTTCATATCTCAATGAATTTAACTGAGATTATCTAATTTGAGATCTGAGGGCTGAATTTGAGACTGGCAATCATCGCAAATCCAGTGACTGGTAGGTGTTTGCACTGGCCCTCTCTCTCTAATAGGCCAGTGAGAGTGGCTCAGTGTTGCAGAATCAGACCTGTGGCAGGAGATCATAGTCTTCTGAGCTTGTTTGGGTTGCGGCTTTAGATGGGGAAATGGGATTAGGGGCTACTGTGGTTTAGTGTGCATGCAAACACACACACACACACAGAACAGAATCATAGAAGATGATCCTTCAATAGTAACATGCTGGGTTGTAGTTACGGTTCATTCCGTCAGCTCCTAGTGCATTTGAGGCAATACGATGGAAAGCCAACAACTGATGCTTGAATGGGTGTGGGTATGTTCCCTTACTGGGATTACAGGATTGTACATGAGAGTTGTGTATGACACAAGAACCTTAAAATGAAGAAAGCTCTTTCAACATACCTCACAATTACTGTAGACATACAACTATACTAGTAATAAAGCAGTAACCATACTGAAGAAAGCAGGTTTATAATACATTTTTAATATTTTAAAAACCTTTTCTAAATTCACCAAAAGGTTGACATAAATTCCACAATAATACAACTGAGAAAGGGTTGTAAATCCTGCCTGGGTCAAAGAGGTGTAGCTTTTATTAACTCAGCTGTAGAATCAGGGTGTTAAGGGGGGTGAAACCACAGGGTCTCTTTATCCTAGCTGTGTTTTTAATATGTAGAAAATGGAGCTGAAAGCTGTTAATTGCAGCCACCCTGCCAATCAGAGGGTAATTAGCACTATCCTGCCTGACTTCCTCTATGATGGCTTGATGGCTAATTTGAGCAGGGGTTTAAACAGCTGGAAGGCTGCATTGGCCCATAGGAAAAGTGCAGCTAGAATCTTTGAAAAAAAGAGCTATATAATACATACAGCTACATGGTAGTGGTTTCTGAGTTGGTATTTCCAAAAAAGTAATCCTACCTGTGTAAACACCATTGCTTTGGTAACTAACCTTAAATTGCATCTTGAAAACAAGAAAATATTCTGCTAATCAATTAATTAATTTTTTTTTCAGCCAGACATGTTAACATGGATACCAAAGGCAGTGCTAATTGGTTAGCATGTTAGTGACCCACTTTCCAAACAGTTATCCAACCTCAGATTAAACACTTAATGAAACAACTTTTTCATGGGAAATCGTGACAATCCTTCTCAATAGATCTAAATCAACTCTAAATAAAACCAGTTCTATAACTCACTCACTTGATAATTCCCTTCCTTTCCAGTCAGAAATCTGGGTGTCAACCTCAACCCAGCTCTCTCAATGTTCATATTAGCTATATCAAAAACCTCCTTCTATCATCTGCATAATATATCTATTATTTGACTCTTTTTCTTTGTCCCTGCTGCTATACCTCTTTTGTTGTTAGTTGCTTGGGTAATACTCTCCTTGCAGGTATCAGTTCTTCACTCCACATGCTCCAAATTCCTGTAAAATGCTGCATCTATTTAAAAACATTCTTCTGCTCACTTACAAAGTTCTTAATAACCTTGTTCCATCCTACCTGTCTGATCATCTCCTTCCTGACAATCTTACCTGTGCTCTCTATTCATCTTCAGTTGATCTGCTAACTGTTCCTCCTTCTAATCTCTCCACATTCAAAACAAAACTCAAAATCCAGATCTAATTCTCTCTAGTTTGTAACCAGCCTAATCTCACCCTCTCACTACAACTTTGTTTTATTGTTTGATTTGACTCCTCTCGTTTCACCATGGCTGTTCTTTGTTGTAATATTAATGCTTCAGGTACTTCCAAAGCACTACACAAGTCTCATGTATTATGAGATTTTTTTACACTATTAGCAATGATAATATTGTTAGCCAAATGCTATTAATCAAATAATATTGTGGTGCAAAATATTTTTTTAATCTTAACAGTTATAAAAATAAAAACAGGACCTTCAAACACTGAAGTAAAGTAAATATTAACAAAATATTGACCTGTTAATCTACAGACCCTGTTGACAAACAAGCTTCATTCTAATGTATGTGTGTGTATGTATGAAGAGAGGTGTGAAGCACAGCAAGAGAGATCAATTAGACTAGAGCCCCCTTCCCTCTGTCTGACAGCCACTTAATTCCTTCGCCTGTGGTACACAAATCACCGTTAACTAATTAACTAAATTGTTGTTAATGTCGTGCATGGGCTGGAGTGACCAGGCACTAATGGCAGATGGAGTAAGAGGCCATCTTAATGGTCCTGCTTGCTCAGCAAGCGTAGAGCCAATTAATTAGATTCAGAGGTGGAGGCATAAGACATGCAGGGCCATGGATTAATGAAAGTTAGAAGTTAAACCCCATCTGGATACATTACCGCTCATCTTCTGAATGTAAAATCATCATGGTGTGTAGAACTGGAGTGATATATATACTCTGGCCATTTGTGCA
>JAOYMR010000005.1:9169260-9185777 GCA_025802075.1 Tenebrosternarchus preto
TATATGATTTATTTTTTTTGATCCCTGCCTGAATCTGCACCATGCCTAGATTTTGAAACCTGCCTGGCTGGGAACTTACACATGTAGCAGTATAGAATGCCAGATGAGCTGCCAGACCTTTGCTGGTAGTTATGGCAGGGAAATGGAAGCCAGGCATGTCAAACAGCAGAGCTGGGAAAGTCTAGACCAGTGACACTCAAAGTCATGGAAGGATAAACGTCTATGTTTGAGTGCCTAAGACGATATGTTTTGACGTTAGGAAGGTGACTTCAACAGCTGAAACCCAAGTTCTAGTTAACTTTCAGCGTAGCTAGGGACAGAACTGAAACAATGGCTCATAATATGTACAATGGCTTGATAACAGGAACATCTCATTTGCTCAATGACACCAAGGCCATAGGCTTCATATTCCATGCAAGTGTACTACAATAGTATTGTCACACATTGGGTTTTAAACCTGATGGTCCTTCTACACATCAATAGGATAAGCTTTTTGCATCCACAGAATTGAAATATTACATGGCATAATGCACAGAACAGTGTTGTCAAAATCCTTTTGGAGTTGACCTGCAAAAAAACATTGAAAAAGAATCCTCATGAGCTAGAAACCATCACAAATCTAAACAGTGTAGCCATTGGACTTTTGCAAGTCTCTGGAGAGCAACTATACAATAGAACTTCAGGACAGTACTGCTTCCTTTGCTGTTGGCCAGGGGTTGCACTGTTAGTACTCTTTTGAGGATATATTGCTCTCTTGAGGATTGGTCGGTGCGGAGTTCTGGCCAGTACCATGTGCTCTTGATGTTTACCTTGGAAAAAGAGACAAGCAACATTCTGGTGCTCCTTTTCACTGAACATTATCTGTTATATGCCCACACAAACTAGGGTACAGACTCCATTATATAACATTACTTATAAATGTTTTTGTCATTTTCATTGATTGAAAACAGCTCAACATCTTACATCTTCTTGCTCGCTAGTAAACATCTTTCCAGTTGAAGTGGATACTGCATGTGCCATCAGGTTGTGAACTGTCTGTTTGGGCATCAAGATGCCATGATACAGTGGCACTGCTACAGTGGGCTAATGTTTAATACAGCATAATTATTTTAAGAGATAAAATATCATACAGTACTCTCATACTATAAACATTCTCATTAAAAATGACCACACTATGTTTTGTTTTAGACATAGTGCAACATAAACTACACCTCACCATGGACGACTGACATCAGCCAAGGTCAGTAATCTGAGCCCACCCTGTTTCATGGAGCTGTTTCATTAGTTCCTGTCACAGACACTAATCTACCCAAAAAGGCAGAACAGCACGTGAAGAGCTCCAGTGTGCACCTCTAATGGTTAACAGGTGCACCAGGATGACAAACGACCAGCCTCCACACAGACCTCTGCCCAAGCTAACAGGAAGGGGCATTCTTTGTTTTGATCTCCTTTAAGCTGGCCAGGAGCTGTATGCTAGCAACAAACTAGCCACCAGCAGTCAGGAGCTCCAGCCTACTATGCCAGCCATACGGGTGTGGAGATGAATGTGAGAGAAAAATTCCGTTTGAAGAATCGCGCTCAGAAGGGGAAAAATGTTCTGAACGTGTTTTTTGACCTTCAAGTGCACTTGTCTTTTTTCCCCACCGAGCTGGAAGTTTTATTTATTTGCTGTTTGGTGCAGCCGCCTGACAGCAAGATGTTCCTGAAAGATGGTGAAGCCTCACCCTCAAGTTGTTAACCATTTTCAATGGGATTTTTATTGTGATGTATTGATTAGTTGTCCTCCAGCTGGAGCCAAAGGATGTCCCACAAAACTGCTTTTTCCCCCTTCCTTTCTTTCTTTCAAAATAATATTTCACATTTCAAATTTTTCCATGGCTTGGGTTGAATGAAGACTGCTTTAGCCAACTGACCTTCAGCACACACATTGAGGTCCTGTAGAAAAGGCATAGCAGAAAACATCGCTAAAATGTTGAATGATGTTAAGAGCATAACAAGGCAGCAAACAGTGTGCGAGTGTTATAACAGAAGGACAAAATGGACAGACAGAGAGGTGCTAACGGATATAGATGGAGTAGCAAGAGCAAGTGGAAGAAGTGGAGGAGAATGGTAATGAAACAACACTAAGGTATGAGGAACATGAGAGAGAGGCTCTGCCAATATCAAGCAGTGAAACAGTGATAGCAAAGCTGTGATCTTCAGTAGAAACTGGAATTCAACAGGCTAACACACACAAAGTCACACAACATACAATGCCACTAATAACATGATTACTGAGCCAAATTCTACAGGCAAACTCTGGGCCAAATGATACAACCAAGCCTCAAGAACAACACATAAACAACTAGGATATATTAAAACAATGCAAAAAAAGGGCTGATTTCACATTCTGTGCTAAATATAGTCAAGCTCACTTTTCCTGAACATTGATCCTGATTTTATTCTGTATGATTCTACTTCATCTCTTAGTAGCAGATAAAACAGAAAACTGAGTTATTAAAGAAATTATGCCTCAAACATTGAGATCATAGAGGCATAATGTGTTGACAATAAAATCTAGCTTTTTTTGTATTGATCCTTGTACGTGTAGATTACCAGCTCAGTTTGGTGTTTGGAACAAACGAGTCCTACCAGGCCTAAATCTGAAAGAGATGGAAACAGCATAACTGGGGCTGTTTATGTGTGTGAGAGCCAGAGAGCACAAAGTGGTGTGCAAGTCACCCCAATGAGAGTCCATCACAAAATGTAATTGCTTGCACATGAGGACTTTTCAAGTGTTTAGAGCTGAGCCTCACTCAAAGAGAGAGAAAGAGCGAGAAAGAAAAAATATTAACCAAAAAATCACGAGACAGGAGCTACCAACGACCAGCCACCTCCTCGCAAGCATGCCCTCTCCCTTCCTCCTCTGGCAGGATCTTAGAGGTGAAAGGTCAAGCCAAGTGGATCATGGCAATTGGACACAGGCTCGTCATTTCAAACGCCAGGGAGACATTGCAGTTGACCTGTAGAGAAAGACGCTGCTTTGGATCAAAGTCTTCGATAAGTTCCATTTCAAACTCATGAGCAGACCTGAAGCTTGAGCCTTTGTTAAGCCCCCCCCCCAAAACACACACACCCTCACCCTCACAGACTACTGTCATATCACTAGTATTTCAGAGACTAAATTTAAACCATTTGCTCTTAAAAATGTGAATGAAAGAAAAAGTGAAGAGGAAAAAAAAACCTAAGAATTTCACTGGCGAACATCCCGACCTCTTCTTTCAGAGGGAGATAAAATGTTCCAGAGAGAAAAAGAGGGACATAAACAGTTTTAGTGGCTGATTGTGGACCCGAACCTTTAATGCTGAATGACTAGAGGATATGCCAAAAGATGTATTTTAAAAGGACATGTTAATGTAATTAAAGCAGACAACATGGTTGATAAATGATTCTATTAAAATGTTTTGTACACCTTCTTAACCTGATTTTAGTAAATCTCCAAACTATCTATCAGATTCTCTTAAAGATTCAAATACATGTTATAATTGTGCAAGCACTGTATCTAATAAATGCAGTAAACCAAAATTTAATTTTGGTATGTGTCCGTTACCTCTCCTGCACAAACAAATCTGTACTGCTTAACGCTTTTGAAGATCTCTTACAATTTTGGAATTTTCCATTTGTTAAGATCATATGGCCTGAATTACTTCTACGAGCCTTAACTGGTATTTAGTTGCCAGGTCCATTTACTGCAATTTCATCACAGTAGCCAGAACAGCCTGATTTCAGTTAATATCACATTACCATGCCAACACTGTACTTCATACACTTTCCTCACCACTCAGAAGAGTCTAGTAGGGTTTTAAACAGTGGGTTTATTATGTTGCTCTGCTTTAAATAAAGGTAAATAAAATGCCTTTTAGCATTTCTTTAATATTTTCACGTCTGCTCTTCTTTTATCCTTTTCTTTTATCTCTGCACTGTTTTCACTGAACTTGGACTCCTGTCCCCCTAAAAATGATCAGCCAGTAATTGGGAACAGCCCCTCGACCCCACCCCCTTCCTTCTACTCAGCTACAATTACAACTGCACCCAAACATCTGGTCCACACAAAGCTCAGTTCTTTTCCCCCGACTTTCTCTGAAGGAACCAGACGGGTTTCCAAGCTACTTTAGTGAAGGGGTGAGGGGGCGGGGGGAGTCAGGGCCCACTTTCCCAAACCACTGCAATGAACTTTGCCTACAGTGATTATAGGATAACACGGATGGGAAGGACTTTGTGAGAAGGAAAAGGACATGTTAGTAAGGAGCGTCTTTGGTAGGCAGAAATGAAGATACCAAAGTTCAAATGAACTGAATAGGAAGACATTCAAAAGCTTTACATTTTTTTCCTGACATCATCTGGCACAGAAACGATTATCCAAGCTGTTTTAACTTGCATTTGTATAACCAAGTCTTAGAATTTTGCTTTGAAATGTTAGCAAATAACACTGTGTTTCACTTGTTTGCCCTGGAATAAATACAATGTAATTTAATATATGAAGTAATTTCTGTTGCTGCTTGACTCTCTCTGTATACTGGAAATTTAAGAAAACTGCAGTGTCCATTTGAAAACTACTTGAGAAAAGAGGCTCTAAACTATTCTTGCATAAATAAAAAAAAATAATTTATGTACAAAAATATGGTACATAAAGTCTCAGGATCTAACAACAACCTCTGGTTCTGCCTTTTACCCAGTTTCCTCCTCACAGTCTTTTATTGCTGTCTCTTGAGTTTTTCTTTCCATTGTGTCCAAATAGTGATAGTTATTAGAGCTTTAGATCAAGATTCTTCATGTTACTTACTGATGGACAGAGGCCTTTAAAAGTGGACTAATAGCAGGTTCTTGCTAGCAATCTTGCAAGAACACAACTGAATCTCTACAACTGTAATTTCAAATCAAATGTTTACACACCACCAACAAAGAGACAACAAGTTTGGGAACCTCTGGAGTGAAGCACAGTGTGTCACCTTTTCATTCATGTCTATACCTGTTCATGCAGAACATACGAACTCAGCAAGGCTGGGACAAGAACCCACTGAGGTATTACATTGAACAGACAGCCAATATGTGTCAGTCATAAAATGGAGAGATTGTGACTACGTTTTGGTTGTAATCTGAGTTACGTCAGCAAATGAAAGCCTGTCGGCTGGTTACTGTTGCCCACCAGAGATAGGCATCAGCCACAGAGAGATTTAATTAACAGATATCTCCATGGAGCATATGATCTTATGGATCATACACAGTTTAGACAGATCGTCTAGACTGGGGTGGGGATGATTTCACTTCCACTCGCCATCCAGATGAAAGCAGGAGGCATTGAAGTGAGGTTTCACACACCTGACCAGCAACTCTACAAGAATTTGAAGGGACCAAAACAGATTGGATGTAAAAGGTTGACAAGGGAATCTTGATTTGGTATCCTGTGAAACTCAGCTCGTGTGTGTGATAAGTACAGGGTGCAGGGAATATGTCCTAAACCAAGGCTCAAGGGCTTCTGCTGCTATAACTGTGAACAGACTTTCAAGGTGACCAGATTACTCACAACAGTTAGCCAGGAATACACTTCCCACCACTGTGTAGCCTCTAAAGAGTTGGGATCATGAACTGTTTTGTTTTAAGGAGCCAAATGAAAATACATTTAAAAAAAATTTAAAATGCTGACTACGGTAGAACTGTTTGACTGTACGCCAAGAGGTAAAGAATTCAACACTGGGAGAGTTTCTCAGTACTCATGAGAACAATTTGGCTGTGAGCTGCTTCCCTAAGCTCCTTTGATACTGCTACAAACAGCTGGAGAAAAACTTAAACACAAGGCCTTTCTCAAAGCTGAAGTTCTAGCAGTAGCGATAGAAAGCACACAAACTTCCATGCTAATTAAACTGGTATCAGGTGTTAGTCATTATTGTTAGTCATTATTTCAGAAGTAAACATTTGCAAAGGAACAAAAATTGGATGATTTAATTCTATGTGATAAGCTTTACTTCAACCTACATACATTAGTTTTTGTTGGTTTCTTGTTTTCGCAGTAAATATGCCCCAGTCGTCTCACATATTGATTGCTCCACGTGTTTAGGATAAATGAAGCCTCGCACCTCCCAGCATGAAGGACTCCAGCTCTCCTCTGCCCATATGTCATGGACAGGAATGTTTAGCTAACTGTAAACAAAGACAGTGATTCATTCCAGTTCATTTTAGTGGAATGGGCCCAGTTGAACAGCCAAAAATGAAATACGATATTTTTAATTCAACCCTTTCAATGCACAGTCCTTAAAAGTGCACCATTGTTTTTTCTTCGATCAGAATTCTGCATACATTGATTCATTGCTGCTCACGTAGAAGAACCAATTGTATTTCACTTCATTCTTTTAGCAGGGGAGGCTGAAACACAGGAATTGCTCACTGTTCATCTTATGTGAGCACATCCTGTGCACGGTTTATTCCCATATAAGACCCACTGCAGTGGTGCAAAGCGTACGGGCAGAGACAGGCGCATCCACACACGTGCTCCTGCACTCTCTCCACAGGTGTTGGCTCTGGCGGGGTTGAGGCATGCGTGTGGTTCCTGAGTCACTGTTCACACCTGGCTGGCATGCCTCACCTCCGTCAGTCATGCGTGAGGAATGCCTGCACACACAGCTCCACAGCACAGCGAGCTGCCACAGCGAAACAGCTCTCATCTCCTCGCAGCAAAGCGCACAGGAAGTAGCAGAAGAACCTGTGGTTTGTGAAAACAACTCTGGGGGGGTGGGAGAGGGGAGCTGAGGGAGGCTTTAGAGTGCGTTGGGCTCACGTTCCTACCGGTTTGCCACAAATGCATCACTGCTATTGTCATGGATTGTTTTCTCTCTCGTTGTGTCTCACACGCACATTCATGCGTGCTGTACGGTTTTGTTCTTAGACATGTTGGGAAATGTTACCAGAGGCTTCATTGATAAGTGACTTCCGAATTCCTGGGGTGCCCACAGCTCTGTTCCAACAAGATAAGTTTTCGACATACTCCCTTAGTAGGGGACATGACAGGGGAAACCTTGTTCCACACTTTACTCATCTCTGAGATAAACACTGTACTGAATGGTACTGAGGTACTGAGATAAACACTGTGCTGAATGTTACTGAGGTACTGAGATAAACACAGTGCAGAATGGTACTGAGGTACTGAGATAAACACTGTCCTGAATGGTACTGAAATAAACACTATGCTGAATGATACTGAGGTACTGAGATAAAGGCTGAATTGTACAGAGGTACTGAGTGCAAACAAATGTTGTCTATGTTGTCTTCATATGATCCAAGGACAAAACTCAAATGCAGAAACTCAATGAGTGGTTGCAGGGCATATTTTAACCAGGACTGAAGATACTTTGATTTCATCTTCACTCCTCAAAACGTTTACCTTTACCCCTGTTCACATTACCAGAATAAAACAGGGATAAACCAGACAAGTGATATTTGTGAGAAAGCCTACGTTCGGTGGTCTAAGTAGGTTGTTCTGATACTTTGTAGTGAAGTGCGTAAATGACTTAGCCCTGATACTCAAATAAAGCATACTCTGGTAGCTTCTAGCAGACATAATTTCTTAATGAACCCGGGCCTGAGAAGATATAAGGAAAGGTGCCATGTTTCTAGGAGCTTCCGGCTCCATTGCTCCATTCCTGAATAGTAATCCATTTTTCCCTTTGTTGGTCTGGACCTGAGAGAGCAGATACAAACACAATCCTCATTTTATCCTCACTCGCAACATCTTACACCACAAGCTCACGACCAAGGTATAGCCTTCAGGTAAGCTACGGTGGCCCCTCACGCATAAACCAGCTGGTAAACTGTCAGGCTAGCATGCTAAATTATGCTAGTATGCAAGGTTGCATATGTGCAAGTTGCTAACATGATTGTCTATCTGCTGAGGTAAGATGGCCAAATCAATGTTGGAATGATACAACTTTCCCTGGGATGGGTCATGGGGTGCTTTATTTACAAATATCAAAGGTCAGCTGCATAATTTCTTCATTATGTGATTTGGCAGGAGGCCCTACATGGTTTTATACAGTGTTGGTCAAGGCTGACTGTTCCACTCCATTAAGATTCAGCCCATTACAACAGAAGCAGCTCGGAAGTGACGCCATGTTACCGACTCTCAGTTTTTCATCATTTCAAGAATTAACAGCAAAAAAGCACCTGCTCTGTTCGTCAACTTCACGCTCTGTGGGTGTGGCTGAGAGACACCCTTACCCTTCTAAATACATGAATGACCAAATGAGTTTGATGAAAGCAAGAGATTTCCCCCTAAACAGTTCCTCTATTTGTATAAAGACACACACTTTAGCTAAAAATAAATCTACCTTATAGGGTAACCTGTAAATACTGGACTATTTCTCTAGGAATATTGTTTTCTATCATGAAAGTAATGGTAATCTAAGTGAGGGAAAGGTTTTAGCAGTCGGACATGAAAGTGAGTAGTGAGTGTTACTGGTAAGGGCTGATGTTTCAGTGGGGGGAGGGGGAGTGTAACTGGTAAGGGCTGATATTTCAGTGGGGGGAGGGTGAGTGTAACTGGTATGGGCTGATATTTCAGTGGGGGGAGGGTGAGTGTAACTGGTAAGAGCTGATATTTCAGTGGGGGGAGGGTGAGTGTAACTGGTAAGGGACGATATTTTAGTGGGGGGAGGGTGAGTGTGATTAGATGGAACCAGAGGAGGGAAAGGCCAGAGGTTCCTGCATTCCTTCAACCACTCTATCCTACATTCTAATGCCACCTGCCCTGCTCCCATCTACCCCCCACCCCCCTGGATGAGTGCCTCCCCAGACTCCAGGAACAGCTTTCCCAGACGGCAACTTAAAATAACAATTGCATGCATATCATATTTCTGCCCTACAAAATTTGTGTGTGATGAGGTAATGTGATCACGAATACTCGGTTCCAGACTTTTGTGTGTGGTGTATGTGTGTTTGTGTGTGTTTGTGTATGTCTGTGTGTGTGTGTGTGTGTCTCAGTGGTCTATGTGTGTGTTTGTGTGTCTATGTGTGTGTGTCTACATGTTTCTACATGCCTGTCCTCATGCAAGGATGTTCTAAATAGAACAAAACAATTCACTCTGTAGTTTGTAATTTTTTGTAAAACAAATTCTGATATTTAGAAATGAAAGCACTATAACAGCACACTGAATGTACTGGACCCCCATTTTGAATCAAAAACACTACAAGGAAAAAAAGGGAATATGTCTTTTTGCTGTGTTCTGGTATGTGGGGCCCACATCAGACGAAAGTCTTGCTCTATATCTGTTTTCAATTAGGCGGAATGTGCTGGCATTATTAAGCTCACGTGTGCTTTTATTTAAACCGAAATTATGACTCAATTAATACCCTGTAAAACGAACACGGAGTTAATGAAAGAGTAAGAGCAGCTCGTAACACAGAGCCAGGGCACACCGGCTACGTACTGGGCATGAGGGAGGCGCAGAGGGTAGGCGTCCACACAAGTGCCAGAGCATAAACACTAATAATGGGGCCCCATAAAAGCACACTGCTTCAGAGCCAGAAGGAGAGAATGAGAGAGGAAGGGAGAGATAAAGAGTGGACCGGAGAGCAAACGCAAGAGGCAGAAAGAGGGAGAGGGACATGAGCAGGTGTTGGACTTTCTGCTATGTGAGCTGTGTTTGGCTGTAGGCGTGGCCTGTGTGCTAGGGTGCTGATGGGTGAGGGCGTGTACATGAGTTCTGTTTTTGTTAAGTACTTGCATTTTATTTGTTTCCCAAGAGATTTTTTTTTATCATTTCTGTTCACTGACAGCTACTTTTTTAACCCATAATTTCCACTCCTCGTCCCTCCCACCCACTTCTCTCATTGTTCTTTTCTGTCACTATTTTGTCTTCTCTGTCTGTGTTTTACTCGTCTTCTACTTCTTTTTTTAGATTCACTATTTCATATTTTCTTTTAATTATTCCTACGTTATTATTATTCGTGCTATTTTTTTTTTGCAGTCACTATTAGAATAGACCTAGTCTGGTGTCCCAGGCTGGTGACAGTGAAAGCTAATAGGCACAATAGAGACAGGCCAGTAGAGCACAGGAAAAGAGAATTGTCTCTTATCACAGGAGAGCAGCAGGACTCGCTCGCTCTCTCATTCTCTCTCTCTTTCTCTCTCCCTGTCACTCCCTCTCCCTCTGTTTTTCTCCATCTGTCTCTCTCTCTCACTTTCTCTCTCCATTCTTTCTCTCTAGTTCTCTCTCTCTCTTCTTTCTCTCTACCCCTCTCTGACCCTCACTCTCTCCTTCTCTCTACCTCTCTCACCTCACTCTCTCCTTCTCTCTCTCTACCTCTCTCACCCTCACTCTCTCCTTCTCTCTCCCCCTAATTTTCTGCCCTTCACTCTCTTCTTCTCATACTCCCTTTCTCTTTTTTCCCCTTACTCCCTCTCTTGCTCTCTCTCCCTCTCTCTCCTTATCTCTCTCTCTCCTTCTCCTTCCCTCACCTCTTCTCTTTCTTTAACATTTGTCTTTGCTATTGTGTCTCAGGTGTAGTTAGCCAAAGACTGTGTGTTTAAGGCTGAATTTATCATCACACATCACACAGTGTCTCTCTGAGATGTTTTGAGATGTAGCCTGCACCATTCCTGTTCATGCCAACATTCAGCAACACAAAACAACAACTACAAACAACGACAGTTTGCCAGTGAACTCTCTCTGACCTGAGAATAACGCTGTCATTTCTCAGTCCCCTCCCAGCTGTGCGGTCTTCACACACCACACCTCTGGAGCTTTAGTTTGGAGGAAGCCCTTCCAACACCAAACCACAGACTCAGTGGACACATTCCGCTCTGCGAACTCAACACACTGTTTGTCTGCATCCCCAGGATTCGTAACCATGACAACCTCCACAAAATATGATGGCTGGTTTGACTTTGTTTAATTGCCCTCCCCCCTTCCCCCGCTATTTCGTTTTATTTCCTCACCCCATTCCCAGACATACACTTGGATACACACACACATCCAAACTTGGATACACACACGTTCAAACTTGGATACACACACACATTCAAACTTGACTGAACTGGTTAGCCCAAGAGCTTGGCTGGCTGGCATTTTGCTTTCATTGCTTAAGAATTAGGGACTGGAATGTATGTTTCCAGTGATCTGTTTAAAGTGACCACTTTGTGAGCCATTTTTGGTCTCTCTGTGCTTTTTACTTTGGTGAGCCATTCTTTTTTGGTCACTCTGAACTGCACTATGAGTTATAAGTTATTAGCGATGCTTTCAACAGCGTTCCTGTTCAAAGTAGCTGTGGTGGTGAATACTGAAGCATTTCTGAGTTTCTCCTCACTTTCATTCATATGGCAGACTGTTTGCTGCACCATATTAGGCCTGGCATGCACTGATGTGTATGTATGGAACAATGAAACACACACTACACACACTACACACACACACACATACACATATACACACACCTACACCCACTCACCCATATACACACACAGCCACTCACACTACATCCCCACCCACTCACACACACACACACACATTCACACACACACACACATGCACGCATGCACAGGCAGCCTGGCGTTCCATATAAATCGATTGGCCCTTAATATGACACTTTGTCCCTCTAATTGGCTGGTCCTCTCCTCCATTCAGTGTGCGTTCCAGAGGCTGAGTATCCCCCATTACACCCGCACTGCTTCCTAAACTCCTCAGTATGTACTTAACTGCAGCCTAATGGTGGATTTTCCCACACTCTCTCCTGGAGCCAGTCAAGTGGAGGAGAGTTAATTTGCCCCCAAAGCTTGGTTAATGATGGGTCTTCATGAGAAGAATGGGATGGTGGATTTTGGGGTTTGGGAGGGGGGCTGGTGGCTCGGGGGGATCAAGCCCTTCCAGCCCAAAGAAGATGAAAAAGTGGATGATGCATTTCTCACACACAAACCACAGCCTTTTTTGCAGACTCACTTATGATGTGTGTGAAGATGGGAAATGAGAGCAAATTGATAATTGAAGGTATGATTTTTTAAAACAATTAGTAGTTTGCTAATGATGTCCACAAATGGTTTAAATTAGCGGAGATATTTCCTAATTATAGAAAAAAATTAAACCATCAAACCCAGGTAAAAAGAAACCATTTAAAATTTAAAGTTCTATATTAGCATAGTTAAATTCATTTTTCTGGAGCAAATATTTATTAATGAAGTGTGAGGAGATTTTATTGAGAGAATACCATATCAGTCAGTCAGTATAGCTACCTTGGTATGGCAGTGCACGTAACAATGTAGGGTTTATGCACACACACACGCACACACACACATACACACAGACACACTCTTATACAGACACACACACTGGACACAGAAAAAAAAACAAAAAAAAAAACGGTTTATGATGTGCCAGCAGAGGTTAGCTTGCCTCACATTATCAGAGTTTTACAGCGTTACACCAGTTAACGAGTGAATGACGTTCTTCACAGTTAACACTGATACTGGTGGGAGGTTGAGAACAGGCTGACAGGGAAAAGCCACAGACCCAAAAAAGATTGGAGGAGCAAACAAAGTCTTTAAATATCATTTGGTGACCACAAAGTGGCTCCTCAAGTCAATCTCTCTCAGTCGCTGCGGAGGTGGCCTTGCTAATCACCGTTCCCAGTGTGTCTAGATAACCTTATCTTCACCTGCTGCTTCCCTTTCAAAGAAGGAGCTACATCCACTAGCATTTTTGCTTTGGTATTTTAAACAAACAACATTCAGTGCAGAACAGAACATCTTTTTCCACACAATGTCCAAAGATGAATAACAATGTTTCCATAAAATGTTTGCCAATGTACCTTTGTGAGAGTGAGATCGTATGTGTGTGCGCACGCTTGCGGGGCTCGTAGTTTGTGTGAGCATGTTTGTACGAGTGAGCAGACCCTCCAGATCTCGTGGTGCCGTGCGCCTCTCAAGGTCTGCTGACCAGGACGTGCGCTGAGCCCCTCTGCTTTTTCCATGTGCTCTAAATAAAACCTGTGTCCTGCCGGGCCACTCCAGCTCCTCTTGGTGGAACACTGACAAGGGAGTAATCTCCAGCAACCACCGCAGGCTATAAACAAACACACCTCGTCATAACAAGTTAAACCTTTCCAAATGGCTCAGCAGAGCGGGAGCCAGAGCCTCGCTTCTCAGCACAGCTGCGGGAAGCTGCTTCTTGTGCCTGTGGCGGCAGAGCAGCTGCCTGCTCTACTCGTAGGTCTCTGTCACTCACCGCAAACGACAGCGAAGCTGCGGTTTTATTTCCCAACAAGGCCTTAGCTGCAGCTAAAGGAATGGCACGAGCACGGAATTCTTCCATCGTTAACAGCAAAAAAAAAAAAAAAAGAGATCACGATAACGTTAGCAGTTTGCTAAACGGCACAACTTCATTTGGCTGTCGCCTTCGGTTACATTTTTGGTCAGATTATTCATTTAATTGGCATCAGCTCTGTGAGAAGAGCAGTTAGCAGTTTGCCAGTTCTCAAATGAGACTCATTCTCTATCAGTGATGGTTGCTCAGTGTTCTTTTTTTTTCCTCAATTGGACTATTCTGTTCATTCTACAGGAAACCAGGCTTTTTACAGTTTGGAAAATAAACAGCTGAGCACTTGCACATTCAATCTGAGAGCCAGTGATGTAGATAGTGCCAGTGTGTACCAGTGTGGCATTTGTGTCTTGGAATAAGATCCTGCAGGACCGAGGGAGCCGTGCCCCAGGTCCTCTTCATTCAGCCCCTTGGACCACACACAGACAAAGCTGATGGTAGTGGGTGATGAGAAGCAGAGGATGCAGAGGGAGTGTATCTCTGTAATAGAGGGGAACTGGTAGTCAAAGAAAAGTACAGGTCATTCAATAGGAGCAATTGAGAACTTGAAGAGTTGAAAGAGTCTGAGGAAAAAGAGTGACATGATTTGGGATTTTACAATAAGGCAAGTTAGCAAAGCTTAGGGAGCGTCTGAAAAGGCTCCTGCAGAGCTTTCATTGTGGACTTCACCTAATTATTTTGTATCTTCCCAAATTTGGTGCGAGAGAAAGAGAAAGTCTAGATAAATCAACAAAACTGTGTTTTCTGCACAAGCTAGGACTATCAAAAAATTACATATATTAACAATATAAATCTGTATGTTCTATATGTGGGAGCTGGATAATTATCCAATACAACTTTAGTTTAGTGTTCATTTAACTGTTAGAGTTCACTGATGATTAACTAATTTCTACCCTACTGGTTTATATGAATTATGTGATATCTATTTCCAAGTCTTCTTTGTTTGACTCCTCTCTTAATTTGACGGTGTGAGAGGGGTCAGGTAGGACAGCTCATCTTGGAGGCCAGAGCTCCTTCTCCAAGTTTGATCCATGACAGGAAGCATGTTCTCCCTCAACTGCTCAAGCCCTCTGTGCTCCAAGGGCAATGGAACATCAGCAGTACTCCACACACTGGGGCACTCAGTTCTTAGGGTGCCTCATTAGCACTCTTAATTGCCATGTACTCTGTGTGTATGTGTGTGTGAGAGAGAGAGAGAGAGAGAGAGAGAGAGAGAGAGAGACAGAGAGTAAGACAGAGAGAGAGTCGAGGTACGTGTGTATGCACAATCCGCATGACACACATTAAGAACTGGAATCGATAAACAAGTGACCTTTGCATTTGGCTGATTTGGTTGGGGATGTTGAGGAGTGGATGATGTGAGAAAAAACGCTTTTGGAGTAGGTGACATCAAACACACAAGCAGACACACACACACATTAATAAAAGGTACAGAAACAGTGCAATGAAGTACACCTGGAATCTCACAAAGTAAGACAAACAAAAAAACATCTGACATTGTCCAATCAGAGTGTTTCACCTGTGAAAAGCATCAAATGATTAAAGCCTATGGAAATCTTCATGACTTTCACACCCCAGAGGAACCTGAATACTGAGGAAGAAGCCTGGCCTACATCTGATGGCAAGCGACAATAAATAACAATCAGAATAATTGATCAATTTACTCAGAGGCCAAACCAATCAATGAGATGCATTATTAAAGAAAGCTTATTGATCGACCATGGGCCAAAGGGAGAGAAATGTTTACCACAGGCAAAACGTAGAGATCAATTCATCCACAGGACACTAGGATCACACCCAAAATGGATCAATTCTTGTGAGAGAGAGAGAGACAGAGTGAGAGAGAGAGAAACATAGAGAGTGAGAGAGAGACAGAGAGAGTGAGAGACAGAGAGTGAGAGAGAGAGACAGAGAGAGTGAGAGAAATGTAGAGAAAAGAAGAGGCAGATACATGTACAGTGAGAGGGTAAGAGGAAGAGCATTAGAGTGAGAAGGTAGGAATGTTTGAATGTTTTAAAGTTTCCGTGAACCACATATCAGTACATTGCTGTTATTGTTTGTGTCTTGTTAACATTAACAGCACATTAGTAAAGTCATTATTAACACATTAGAATTATGGTTATACAATGCATACATTAACTCCAACAAAATGTGTTTACACTTTACATAGAGACAGGCCATGTATGTGTTTTTGCTTCTAATAACAAATAACACAAAACTCTCAGATGAGGTCAGTTTTATTTCCTCTCAAGTAGCAGATGCCTGGATACAAGTAGCTGATAAAAGATTGCACATTACACACTACAGCCACCAAACCCAGCCCAAGTTAAAATCTCATCTCTAACCAAAGTTAGCTGGTGTTTACATGTTCCTCAGCAGAAGAGGTGCAGAGTCTGTTCTAGTCTGCTTACCCAAGCAGTCCTGGTGCAGTGATGGGTAATTGAAAGGGGGCATCGTTAGCAGGAGGTGGAGCACTTCTGGGTCCTGTGGGGCTATGTCACCTTGCCTGCTGTAGTGCGCAGTGCTCAAATCAATGGGAAGGGGGTCATGGTCAGGTAAGGTCAGTGTCAATCAAAACTAGGAAGGGGTTGGAGAGAGAGAGAAAGAGAGAGAGAGAGAGAGAGAGAAAGAAAGAAAGAAAGAAAGAGAAAATGTCACAGGGGTATAGAGTTTTTTAGTCCAGGTCAGAATGGAATCAAAGAGATGTGAAGGGGTTTGGGTTTATAGGAGAGAGGCGCTGGACAGCTAAAGGGAGTCATTTGGATGATTGTGTCCATTGGGATGATCGAAGGGGCATTTCTGCCATCTTGGGGGCACAGAGGAAGAGATCTTTCAATTAAGAAATGGACAGCTGTACAGGGAGTTCACAGAGTGGAGGAGTATTACTGAAGGGGTAAACTGTAAGATTGGTTAACCACGCATGTGGGGTCAGCCAAAGAACATAAGCTGCATGCATCGTGTCATAGTGTCATGTATTATATTAGTAAGTTAGTACATTTATATAATTATAGTTATATAAGTTAGTTAATTCACCTTCAACTGTGGTCAAATGTAGGAGCAAAACGCCCTTTCTCAGAGAACAAATACTCTAACAGAAAATAATGCCCTCTCTCAGAGAACAAACACTATAACAGAAAATAACGCCCTCTCTCAGAGAACAAACACTATAACAGAAAATAA
>JAOYMR010000005.1:9194756-9205377 GCA_025802075.1 Tenebrosternarchus preto
ATCACACATTCACTCGCCATTTCTTTACTATTCTCTCCCTCTTTCTCCCCCCCCACCCCCCCACCCTTCTCGCTCGCTCTCTATCCCTCATACACACACAAACACTCACACACACACACACACACTTGTCTTTAGACCTCTGGCTAGCCAGAATAACAAACACCAGCCAGCCCTTTTCTTTGAGGCCTAGATTTCAAATGAATCAACGTAATGTATGGCAGAAAGCACACTGTACATGTCTGCCCACAAAAACACACACACTCTCTCTCTCTGTCTTTACCCTACTTCCCTCTCTTTCTCTGTCCCTCTCTATCTCTCTCTCTAGTTCTCTTATACACACACATGCTTTCTCTCTCTTTCTCTTTTTGCCCCCCCCTTGCATGCACACACACGCACACACACACACACACACACACAAAACCACCACTAGAATTCCTCCACATAAGCCCAGTGTTTACTTAGAAGAGATTTTAGAAAGAAGAGATCCACACGTAGTTGCTACAACAGTCCCAGGCTATGAAAACAGTGTTCACGCAGTGCAGAGGAATATCGTTTTTCAGGCTAAATCACGTGTAAGTACATTTGACTACACCAGACTTTTGCAAGCATCTGGACCTTTAAAAGACGTCCATTACTACCACCAAACGAGCAGCATGATGGTACAGTCACACAGTTCAAAACAGAACTAGTTTAATTCATGTCTTTGGTTTAGGGCAAATAAAAATATCTAAGTAGCTAACTGCTTATTTACCAGCCCTAATGGAGCAAGACAAGTCTGAACTATGACTGCCCTCAACTACAGAGTTTATCATGCATTTAATACAGGTGTCAACAGCAAAGACTCTGAACTGGTAGAAACCCCTGAAAAGAGCATCAGATTTTAGTTGATTCTGCTTCTTGTTGCTAGGAAAAACGCCTGTTGTGCAGGTCCACTACCCTGCGAGCTATTTTGCAAAGTGGGTTGAAATATTTGTCCACTTTGTGATTTGCGGCTGTTTGTTATAACTGTTGCTGACAATAAATGGTAAACATGAATTCTTTGCATCTGTTGTTTATGTCCACTATCAGCAATAAGGTACTCGTATATAAATACCCTAGTGTTACTCTTAATGAGGTACTCGTATATAAATACCCTAGTGTTACTCTTAATGAGGTACTCGTATATTAAATACCCTAGTGTTACTCTTAATGAGGTACTCATATATAAATACCCTAGTGTTACTCTTAAGACAATATGTGAGACATCCAGGGATCCTCATTTCTGAGTTGATACCATGATGTTAAACTGTGACTAATTTTTCTCACTTTGCATCTATCTAATAAATATTCCTGTTGGTTTGCTAAAAGTGGGTTATGTTTGCCAGTCCTGATCAGTGAAAATGAATGTTTTTATACTGGACAAAGTGATATGTTAGGATAATAATAATCATCATAACAGAATCATCTTCATCACCACCAACTTCATCATCACCACCATGAACGTATACTTCACACATTATAATCCAGCAAGCCATAGCTAGATACAGTGTTCAGGTGATCTCATTATGTTAAAATAAAATGATAATTAGGTGTAAATTGGTGTAACTCCATCCATAAATAGTAATTATGTGATTAATTAGACATCAGTGATCACTCTTAAAACAGATCAAGGTGTTTATATCGGTCTTCACTGCTACTAGTGTAGTACGTGCCTAACTTAGACACTCACGAGACAGGAACCCTCACGTACGTGCAAAATGCCTCTTTCAGGGCCTTCATTCCTGCAACACGTGAGGGAATGGAGCACATCAGCTTATGTGATGATGCTAGTTGCTTGTGGGTTTGATGTGACCTAGTAAGAACCTGTAAAAGTCTTTTGGCTAAAGGGTCTGTAGCAGTTGAACACAGGGAACAAGCATTTTAAGTTGTACTTAAAGGGAGAAAACAGCTACAATTAAGCAAAAAAAAAAAAAAAACACACATCATAGCTATGCTGTCGGCCTGTTAGTAAGTGTTGACAAACATGTCCAGACATGCCCTGAGGAGGGAGCAGAGAGGTGAGCAGAGGTGTTAGTCTGAAGATTTATGGCTCTGGTGGAAAAGAGTGGAAGTGTGCTATTGATAAGTGGCTCGGCAGAGTGGGGAAGGCCACAGTAGTAATTAGGAGATGAACTTGGGGTCCATTGATTCTTAAAGGCTGAAGAACACAGTGTAAAGTTTGAAAAAGGGTCCTTACAGCCTATAAAAGCATTTTTTTTTCTTTTCTTTTTTGCAGTAACAATTTATTTGTGTTGTATAGGTAGATGAATGGCAGCTTGGTGACCTTAGCTACTCTCAGCTCTATAATTAATTTCTCAGTGGTATGGAGTGGTCTTTTGGTCAGAACACTTTCACAGCTATTAAATACACACTATTTTTAGTTGCTTACAAGCTAGCACATAAAACAGTATACCCTGCTCTAGCTGTCACCCAGCTAGATGTGCAGAGGAGGAAAACAGGACTATTGTCTATACTCCACAGTCAAATGCAATCAATGGCAAAAATGAGGTATAGTTAACAAATGTGAAGGATTTCAACTACTACAAATCACCCTATGCAAATATCAACCTGAACACAGGTTTACAACTGGATTGATGGCTTGTAGCCCAGTGCCTGCCACCCACACTATGATCAGAGCTTGCTTCTGTGCTTGAGAAGAAACAGGCTTTGGTGTCAGTCTTCATGGTAACTGCCACTTTGGGAACAACAAAACAGCTAAAATGAATGAATAGTAATATGAGAAGCACTTTTAAAGCACTGAGACAAAGACAAAGCCAAGCTGAAGACCAGTCATGGCAGGAGGTGAGTAAGACACTGATATCTTCTAATGAAACTAGTTTCTAACCATTCAGGTCATCTGTGCTCTGACAAGCAAACTTGTTCAATCTCACATTACACAAAGGTCCTTCTTTTCCAAACTCATTACTTAACTCATTAGTTAATAACTACGCAATGTGTAAAATAACATAAACATAAAATAGCACAAACATTTTCAATGAACAATAACACAAGAAATACGATAACTATCACCTGAAGTAAACAAAAAGGTTTTTAAAGGCCTTAAAGAGCTCACGAATCCCGTATGACTTGAGGGGAGGGGTAAAGGGGAAAGGTCAGAGGCCAGGAGTGAGACGTCTAAACAGGCTGTGAATGTGAATGTAGGCCAGGAGGTTGGAAGGAACACCCAGGGTGTTGCAGGCCAAAGGCACGCCCACTCTCGCATTTCCAGTGCTGGACGCTCGCCCAAACCTCACACACTGCTCAGCTAAGGGAAGGGCCTTTGTTAGCTTTGGCTGCCATGTTTTGTTTCTCCTCTGTCCAGAAAAAAAGGGGAAAAGAGAGGTTAGAGAGAGCATCATGCAGATGACCTGAAGAAGAGAATGTAGGAAGAGGGAAAGAGAAAGTAAGTGAGAGAGACAGAGGGAGGGGAGGGAGAGAGAGAGGGTGAGAGAGATAGAGGGAGGGAGGGAGAGAGAGGGAGAGAGAGAGGGAGGGAGAGAGAGGGTGAGAGAGACAGAGGGAGGGTGAGATAGAGTGAGCGAGAGATAGACTGATAGAGGGAGAGAAAAAGAGGTAGGGATGAAGATAGAGGGTGGCAGAGAGCATGGAACATGGGTCATTTGGTCCTCTCATGGTTTAGGGAAGCTCATTATCTTTACATTCTCGCTCTCTCACACATAGTCACAAACATTTTTGCGTGTTATTCTTTCTGGAAGTTATTGTTGCAAATTATTTCATGTCTGTTTCCACCCTTAATCAGAACATCCATCCATCTTTTCACACTATGGCCCTTGGGGCTTAGGACTCCAACAAGTGCCTTAACTTGAATGTATACGATTCTAGTATTGTGGTAATCTGGTTATCTAGTTCTTATTCCAAGCTGGATCTGACAATCATGAATAGATATCCACTATAGCAAAATCACCTCTTCAGTACTTAGGAATGGAATCACAGCAACAGAGGACGAGGTTCTAATATTCAGAAGGCACTGACCATTTATTAAATAAGTACTAATGAAATGTAATATAACATGCATTATACTGCCATACCTGAGTAGCTTGGAATAGAAAATAAGAACTGTCCTTGTTTAGCAAAGAATCCCCAAAGGACAGTCACAACTACTGCTTGTTATGTTCTCACCTCACAGCTAATCTCTGTGTGTAGAGATTACACACATACTCATGCACACACATGCACACACACTCACACACACATACACTCACACACACACAGACACACGCACACACACACTCCTCGCTCCGTTAACCAGGCGTATGGGGCATGAATTCCTGTGGCACACTCACACAGGCTTGAGGAAGAGCGCAAACAATTATCCTCAATATCTGTCAGGCATATGACAGCTCCTATGAACTCTCCTCCCAAACACACACATACACACACACACACCACCCTTCCTTTCCTTTTCCTCAGAAGGAAACAAGAGATGTAGTAGAGACTACAAACTCTCTATGGGTTCTGCTTCTGTTTCTTTACACTGGCTGTGAATTCCCTTTTTCATTCTCTCTCATTCTCTCTCTCTCTTTCTCATTCTCTCTCTCTTTCTCTCTCATTGTCTTCTCTCTCATTCTCTCTCATTGTCTTCTCTCTCATTCTCTCTCTCTTTCTCATTCTCTCTCTCATTCTCTCTCTCTCATTCTCTCCCTCCCTCTTTCTCATTATCTCTCTCTCATTTTCTCTCTCATTCTTTTTCTCTCATTCTCTCTCTCTCTTTCTCATTCTCTTTCTCTCTCATTCTCTCTCTCATTCTCTCTCTCTCATTCTCTCTCTCTCTCATTCTCTCTCTCTCATTCTCTTTCTCTCATTCTCTCTCTCTCTTTCTCATTCTCTCTCTTTCTCTCTCATTGTCTTTGTCTCTCTCTCATTCTCTCTTATTTTTTTCTCTCTGTCTCACTCTCTATCTTCTCTTCCTAGTTCACCTCCTCTTGTACTGTTCATTATCCACTGCATTTGCATGTGTGCTAGCAGCAGCAGCAAGCTTGAGACTCAAGAGAAAAGGATTAGTATAATGGAAATCACTGTGTAAGTGTGTGTGTGTGTGTGTGTGTGTGTGTGTGTGTGTGTGTGTGTGTGTGTATTTTCTGTGGACTGTTTAAGACAATGTGTAGCAGAGCGATAGTGAACTAGAAAGAGATATGGCCTTTAATTTAATGCTGTCATCAAGTCTTTTTTCCCCAATACAAAATGAACTGTCTGTTCTTTCCACAGAGCTAAACATTTTTTCCAAAACTAACGATCCAGTCTCCATTTAGTAGTTCTAATTTTTTTTGCAGTATACAAAAAATAATTAGTATAATTTGCAGTATAATAATTAAAAATGTTTATAAAATGTGTATAGTACCAAATTATACATGGACATATCAAATAATATAACTTCTGTACGTATGTATGCCAGTAAGATATGGGTATCAGTTCTCCATTTTGTGCCTGGAAAAGCAGTTCTTGTAGATCAATGGAACTACCAAAATCTGCCCTTAACCCTTCAGAAGGGTTTACTTCCCACCTCTCTCTCTCAATGGTATCTTAATCAGCGAGAGATCCTGCAGGGAAGAGTTCTTAAGGAGAACTGTCTAAACAAGCACGTAAGAAGTGTAGAGCGTTGGAGTTTCAAGAATATTAAGTGCATGAAAACAGTCAAACAGTCAGTACTGGTTACATGAAATATGATGCATTTTGATTCCAGTAAGGTAGTTTATTTGTAATGGGAAACTTTGGGTTTCTCAGTAAGATCATTTTTTTATTGTGCAGTTCATGAGTGAGGAAGGAATGGTTGCTTTGATAGAGGTTCCTCAAAAAGTGAAGTTTTGTGTGATGGTCTGCAGAATTAGCTAGCAGCTAGGACTGTGACAGCGTACATCTCACTAGAAGGTGCTTTGAGTGTCCGCTTTGGTTCACACTGTCTCTTACATCATACCACCCTGCTGCATTACTGAATATTTTCTGTTACTGCAATGTATTGCAATGTGTCTGCAAGTATCTTTCTCCCACTCTTAATGCATTGATGTATCTGCCTGTCCACAGATGTACTGTCTGATAGGGTTTTTG
Organism: Tenebrosternarchus preto; assembly: GCA_025802075.1. Lineage (NCBI taxonomy): Eukaryota > Metazoa > Chordata > Actinopteri > Gymnotiformes > Apteronotidae > Tenebrosternarchus > Tenebrosternarchus preto. Next base: position 9,200,838 of record JAOYMR010000005.1, read on the forward strand.
TTTTGTTTTTATTGTTATTCCAGCCCCTGGAGAAACTGTATTTGGGTTTCAAAACTCAAACAAAAAAAAATGAAACTGTATAAAAAAAACAAGCAATTATTAATTAATTATAAGCGAGGGGTAAAGAAAGGTAATGAGAGAGAGAGATATGTGGTAATGAGAGTGATATAGGCTTGAGGAATCATATGTAATGATATCTACATATGATTGAGAAAAAAACTAAGTTTTGTATATAGAGGCATAGTTACATGCAGGTAGAAATCAACTGGTTTGATGTGATGGTTCAAATGAAAATTCAAAATCAGCATGAGCTGATTAATAAACCATTCAAACAACCCAGACAAGGCAGGAATGTAGGGATCAGACATACATCCGAAACACACAACAGTACATGAGGTCCATGGCTTGGAAACTCTAGACAATAGCTAAGACTTCATAAAGATAAGCATGAACAAGTAAGCCTTTATAGATAGAGACAATGGTATAAACTAGAAACAGGTGTAACTAATAATCAGGGGACTTGAAACAGACAGGAGGATTCTGGGGAATGTAGTTCAGCGGCAGGCTAGAAGTTGCAGGCGTGACAAAAACTCTGGAGGGCCGCTTTGTCAGATCAATGTTGCATCAGGATGGATGATGGCACAGATTACTTTTGGTCGGCGTGGTTGGCAAGTTTCCAGCCATTATCAGTCAACCAAAGGCAATGAAGTCAATCTGGGTATGTAGTCCATTTACATGTAATACTGAAGTTCACGTTCAACAAAGCCAGGCAAAGAGGGGAAAGAGAGAAGGGGTGGTTGTTGTTAATTGCCTGCTCTTGATCACACCATTACCCCAAATTAGGCCTAATTAAGCAGGGTAACGTGCACAGAGCTGGGCCGTGGGTAAGCACGACCCTTAGAGGCTGTGCTCTGGTGCTTTCGGAGGTGGTCGGTTGGTCCAGCTGAGAAGGCCGGTCATTGGTGGCACACGGCTGGGGTGATTAAGGGAACAGGCTTTGGTCGAGCCAGGCAGGGAAACGGAGGGATTCAAGGGGCTAATTATCAAAGAGAGCCTATAATCAAACATCCGAATCACAAACACGCACTCGCCACCCCTCACCCCCCCACCTCCCTTGGCAGACATCCAGAAGTCATTTCATCCAATTAGGTAAATGACTGTAATGGCAATGAACAGGGGGAGAACGAGGGGGAGAGAAGAATGAGGCAATCAGTAAATAAAAAAGCAGAACAAATATATGTAAAAGCATCAAGGGGAGATTCTCTTAATGGGGCTTTTCACCATGGCTTCTGCTTTTCACCCATTTATGTCTCGCTAACGTAAATGTGATTTTATGTGTCACTAACGTAGATGTGATTTTATGTGTAGTTAGCGTAGATGTGATTTTGTGCCACTAACGTAGATGTGATTTCATGTGTAGTTAACGTAGATGTGGTTTTGTGTGTCACTAACATAGATGTGATTTTGAGTGTAGTTAACGTAGATGTGATTTTATGTGTAGTTAACGTAGATGTGATTTTATGTGTAGTTAACGTAGATGTGATTTTATGCAGAAGTCACTGTTTTTACCACTGAAAGCCAGTAGTGGGACTTTGTTAATGGATAATGATATCCATTGCAGGTGGATTTTATCCAGTCCATCTGAAATCCATGTTATGCGGTATAAGCCCAATAAAATATTAGCAAGATTTTGATAGATTTTAATAAAAAGCTTTTTTTATTTGATGAACCTAAACAAATGTTATCAGATAACATAGACACAGATAGTGGTGGAACTTCTATTTCAGACCACAGACTCAAACCAATAACCAGTAAAATTAGCTATGGGCCATTCCACACTGATATGTACCAGACACTTCTAAACATGTGTCAGATTGGCCCTAGACATGGTTTTAGCCCCACCCACCCCCCACAACAACCCAGCCTCTGCACATGTGAGGACAGGAATGTTTCTGACGCAGGACTGGGATGCAAGCAGCTCTGATCCTGCCCCGTTGAAAGTCTCATTCCTCATTGAGGTGCCACCTCTGTTCGCCGCTGCTCGGACCGTGCCCCGGGGCAAAGGGGCTGTTTGCTTGGCGTGACAGAGTTAGCGCTCCAGGCCTTCACCATGCACTTGTTAAAACCAGACCCCTCCCATGGAAACCAGGCTAACTGTCAGTCAAAGAGGGGCTTTGGCCAGTACGAACAGTATTCTCTCCTATTCTGGAAAAACCCAAAGATGTCTCAAGGCCTGGAGGCATGGAGGGGCTGTGGAGTTAACAATGTAATGACTGTAGTGATAGAAATAGAACACAAGATGTGCCTGGCACCCAGGGAAAAGCGTGCATAATTGTAAGAATTAATATGTCTTAATAATTCATGCTAATGGGAAAAAGATGATCATTAAAAATGCAACAGCTTGTTTAAATTGTTGTACGAACTTTGTGGGAGGGGATGACCCTCTTTTGTCAGATTGCTGTTGGCTGTTGTGATCCAAAATGACCAGAAAAAAAAAAGATTTACATTGAAGTGTGCTGGATTTAAACAAAGTGGCTACGTGAAACTGCATATTTAATCCAGACAGCACTAACTGAGCTTGTACAACTGCCATTTATGGTACAGTGCTCTTAAAATGGAAAGATATGTTAAGAAATGTATGTTACTGTATGTTACCTTCTTTTCCACACAGAGCGAGACAACAACACACATCTCGTTAAACCCAATACTAGTTACAAATCCTAAAATGCAGGAATGTGCTGTCTTAACTCCTTCCTGTCAGAACCGTTAACCCTGCACTCTTCAGACATGTTCAGTCAGGCACAAGTACCTGATCGTACACAATAACTGAACCTTCTATATAGAACACTTCTGTTGTTCACCACACCTGGAAGAAAATAATCTAGAGCAGACTCTAGCATGACAAGAATTAAATAACAAAATAATACATCTTGGAAATGAAAAACATAATAGCTCTTACTAGCTCACTGTAATGAGGAGAAACTCTTGGTCTGTTGTATCGTATATATGTAAATGTATTTATAGGTTTCTGAAACAGAGTTTGACTTTGTGTTTTATGGTTCTGCAGTTCTAAGAGTCGCATGAAGTATAAAAATTGCTCACAGCAGCGTCATTAAAAAGGAAAGCCACTGTATTACGATTGTGTAGAGGAGGTGTACACATGGACTTTAATGCAGCATGTATGATGCCATGTACAAACGGTTGAGAAAGCGACATTGTGTAAGTGACTGATCATTAAGGAAAAATGTGTGTGCTGGGGTCGATTGAATGTGTTCCTGCTTGTCAGGAGTTGTTGAACCTGAGCCCTGTGTGTGTGTGTGAGAGAGAGAGAGAGAGAGGGAGACAGAGAAATAGAGAGAGAGAGCGAGAGAGAGAGAAAGCATGAATCAGACCACTGTGACTGATCTATTGAGAACAGTGTCAGTGAGAATGCCTCAGCCCTGGTTCTGATCAATACCATGTTATTTGTTTGTGTGCGCACAAGTGTAAAATTGTGTGCTCTCTCGCCCGCTGAGGCTCTGAGTTAGGGCCTAGAGTGTAAGTAGGGGGCTAAGCTGAAGGTAGGGGCCACTGGAGGGGGCAAAAAGAGGGCGTTGAATTGGTGCTTCCATCAGTCAGGTTCACAGCTGCCTTCTCAGCTCCTCCCCGTCAGTTTATAGTTAAGAGCGCATGGCTTTGCAGAGTCCTGACTACTGATAACACCAGAAAAAATTGATTTAGAGACGTAAGCAAAACATGGTTCAGTCGATTCAACTAGTCATTGGAAGACTATGTTAGATATCCAAAGTCCAATTTCCAAATCAGTCTTTGAAAAAGCTGATATAGGTCTACACTGACAAATTAGTTGAGCACCGTTTGCACAATGGTGTGAACCGTATTAGGTTCTCCATCCCTGCGAAGTCCCTGGACGATACCTGAGTGATCCCCGCTCAGTCCCTGGGCGATTCCTGGGTGATCCCTGCTCTGCCCCTGGGTGATCCCTACTCAGTTCCTGGGTGATCCCTACATGGTCCCTGAGTGGCCCTTGGGCAATTCCAAGGTGATCTCTGTGCAGTCCCTGGGCTATATCCCTGGGTGATCCATGAGCCCAGTCCAGCATTCTTGCCTTCTCTTGGGAAGCATCAGGCCAGAGCCTTTGCAGGACTGAGCATAGTTTCAGCGGAAGGCCTTAGTCACAGCTAGTGGTGCGCGGCGGTGAGGTGATAACACAGCGGTGTGACATCGTGATGCATGAGCTAGCAGCCACTCGCGCTTTGCCCTGGGCACACAGCACTGCTCCCTGCAGGGGTCTCCAACATACTGCTGCTCACCCAGAGGGAGGAGGCCTCATACAGCGCTGATAGAGGGGCTACAGGAAAAGCCGGGGAGTCAGCAATGGCATACAGATGGTGATGGAGGTGGAGGGTGATGAGGGAGGTGGAGAGTGGTGAGGGAGGTGGAGAGTAGTGAGGGAGGAGGGTGATGGAGGTGGAGAGTAGTGAGGGAGGAGGGTGATGGAGGTGGAGAGTAGTGAGGGAGGAGGGTGATGGAGGTGGAGAGT
>JAOYMR010000005.1:9241780-9253977 GCA_025802075.1 Tenebrosternarchus preto
TATATATATATATATATATATATATATATATAGTGTATTATATATATATATAATATACTATATATATTCTAATAACATGAATTATATATAAAATACTTTGAAGAGAAATTACATAAACTGAAGGCATTTCAACAAAACTCTTGCTCTCCCTTTTTCATACTAAACCTCTATGGAAATAGATAAAGAGAAGGACAGGAAGAGGTAAGAAAAAAAATCCATTTAACCAATCCCATTCCGCGGCAGCCTGCCTTGCCATTGACTGCTGTTCTTGCCACTGGCTGTGATCCATTGATCTTCTCCCCTAAAATCCATTCGTAGAAAAGGGCAACTGAGAAGAGGAACCACATAAACACCCATTGTGTTCTTTTACCCAATGATAGAGAGACTGGGGAAAGAGAAAGAGAATGATACTGCAGTTGTTCAGCTATGTAAAATGAACACACATATACACACATCACTTTCCTACACACACAAACACAGAGAGTGAGTTTAAGTATATGCTGTGTACATATCTACACACTAGAAAAATGAAACACTGTAACCTTGTTGGGTTTTTTTTTTTTTCAAAAGTCCTGTGTTTAATAATTTTGATTGTTGATTGATAGAATCCAAGAACACGTGTGGAACAAAGCACGTGTTAACAGATGAACTTGGTGAGCTAGAATGAATCACAACCTTCATGTGTTATTAATGTAAAAATCATAAAGCAACAACAATTACATGAAACATTCAAAACCTTAACGAAGATTTCTTTGAGTACTGAACATTTCTAAACATTCATAAGTGCTTTCATTAAACACTGAAAATATATTCCAGCTGTGGCCTTCTTATAGGATATGATACATATTTGGGCATTGCTTGATGTTTACAACAAACAACATCCAAAGAAAGTTCCAGATTTTCTCAGCCTGTGTAACTCAATAGCTACATATCAGTGTTGTGTGAAGCAGATTAAGACCTTGAAAGACAGCAACTCAAATTTAGAATCTAGAATTTCAGTTTGATTATGACACACCCTAGTCAACCATAGTTAACAAAGGATATGGCATTTTACCTCAGAGTAATGTCAAGTTGTTGAAATTTGTAGTTGTAGTTGTTGAAATTCTTTTATAAATTGATTTTGTTTGATGAGTTTTCATGTAGGTTGAGATAAATTATTTATAAACTCAACAAGCTGGAGACAGGTCAGGTCTACATATTTCAAGGGCGTACATATTTCAAATCCTCGTCAAGGATTTCCTACGTCACTGAAGTAGGGAAAGTAACCCTTTCCTGTTCTGGCTGACCTTTCACATGTTGAAACCAGCATTATGTCAGCTGGTTTTTGCCAGCAGAAATACTACATAACCCATGTGTGGTTTCACTCGCCAAACCACGACCCTAAATCCCAGAGAGTGATTCAAGGGAATAAAACAATTCAAAACCAAAGACAAAGCATTCAACAAAGGAGACATTGTCTTGGCCTCATGTGAAGGTTCCGTCTTGTTTGGTTAGACCACAGTACCCAAATAAACCCTACGAGGGGAAACAATCAGTACAGCACGCGGACTGAAAGGACTGAGCAGAGAGTGCACGTGTGTGTGTGTTAGTCCTGCTCTTCGACTCTGTAGTAACCAGGGAGCTGGTCGTCCGGCCACAGTCTGTCCTATGAGCGGCGAGTGCATGTTTATGTGTGTTAGTCCTGCTCTTTGGCTCTGTACTAACCAGGGAGCTGGTCGTCCAGCCACAGCATGTGTCTCTCTGCTGTGTTGTTCAGTCACATATTTGCAGAGTGAGTTTTGCTTCTCATCTAGCACAGCTAATTAGTCACAGCTGAAACTGTACGAAGGCGCCGCTAGCTCAACCCATCGCACAGGGTGCAATTATCTTCCACTCATTTGCTTACACACACACACACACACAAACACTCACACACACACACACACACACACACACATTCCTGAGGTGTTCCCTCCTCCCAGAAATGTCACCCGTAAATGTTTCTTTTAATTGCATAGTTTAAGTAAACCCTGATTTATTTCTGAAATATGTCAGGAGGTTCTCTGTGTAACAGTCATGCAGGCTGCACATAGGAACATAAAGAAAGTATTCAATATTTCAGGCTTCATTGTTATTCAGGCATCCAAAATAAAATTATTTAAAGGAATGATTTTTTAAAAGATATCACAACTCTGTTGTAATTAATATGGTGATAGTTGCCACTAGTAACACTAGTAATATCACATATTGTAATATGCATTGTAGCTTTACAATACATATTTATGCGCTTAATAATGACATATCAGGATCCTATTCCTATCTAATTTATAACTTTATAACTAGTATAACTACAGTAAAACTACATGATGAAATCTAATAAAAGATCAATAATGTTAGACTAGGCTGTCTGCTGTTCACCTGGTCATCAACTAAGGTCACACAACGTCACACCACTACTACACACCATCCCCTACACACACTTACACACACCTTAAGCAATATTCTGTCAGTCAAACAGGTTTACCAAACAGAAAAACTTAAACCTGTTCACACACAAGTGTGTTCTCAGATGCCTTGTAAACAATAAACATGATAGAGAAGCTACATGGTCCTGAGCAGGATCCTTCCTGTGGCAAAGTTCCCACCAACCCCTGCAGCCACCGTCTGCTTTCTCTTACTCTCATATTCCCAGCTGAACAGAAGAAGAAAAATTTGAGACTATTTGCTTAAATAAAGGTTGGAATCAGCAGCCAAATCTTCACACTTTTCCCTCTACAATCTGCAATTGTATATTTTTTACAACCATGTTGTGAAACAGCGTTTTTGGAAGAATTTAACTTTCACAATGTTTTTCTCCCATCTGAACATTAAAGCTGAAGTCCCAGTAATGTTCTAGTCCAGGAGTCTGTGGGCTTGGTCTGGACCTGCTTTCCAAACATCGCAATCCTGAGACTCCCGACTGCAGTCAGGTAACACTGCTGAGTGTTCAACACACTTGGAGGAGAGCAATAAATACTTCATTCTACAGCTGCACTGGTGCAGTCACACATGTGTCTTCAGGAGATAAAGGAATATGTATTTTTTAGAATATATGGAGATAGGCAGTGGAGAGCAGTAGTAAAATATGTAAAAGAGTGAACACCTAAATATAATTACTTGCCATTAATGATAAGCAGGTTATCTAAAAAGTATTAATAATAATTACACCACTATAAAGACTCCTAACAGCCAGTTCACTAACAACAATTCACTAATACCTTAAAAAATCCAGCATATAAAATGGAAATCATTAATTTGCTTTTCATCAAGTCATAGAAAAAACACTGCACTAATTAGACAGAGTTCCACAGAAATGTAAGGTGGTAAACACTGTTGTACAGAGTGCTGCAGTAGCCCATGTCAGCAGCAGTGTTAATGGTCTCACTACAGCAGTTCGTCTAATCAGTGTGGTGTCATAGTGTCTGTGGGCATTTTCACACACTGCTGTGGTGATTTCAGGTCACCATCTCACTCACTGCTGGTTTTCTGATATATAATCTCATGATGATTTTATATATTGTCGACGAGTAGTACCACATGAAAACAGCAGAAAAATACTCAAAAATATATTAATTTATTTTTTATCTCAAGAACATTAACTATAAATGTATAAATGTGACTATAAATGTGAAACTACATTTAGCTTATACCAGAAATCTCAGTAGCAATCATTGGCTATAAATTACAAAGAAAGTACGTTTTGACCTTTTTGAAAGTAAATTCTCTGAAAGTGTATTCCAGACCAATATCTATCTATACTGCACACAATCACATCTAATTGTATGCTAATAAATTATCATTCCCTCTCTGTTTAACCATCAAAGTTCTTTTAGGAGCCCCCCACTCCTCTGAGCGTTTGCTGTATTTTCTTCCCTTCTAGTTAGGTAGCGTTTGACTCTTCTCTATCTGCCATGTTTTGACAGCTCCATTTCCTTCGTTCATAGTTTCCCTCCACTCCTCCCCCCAGGGGCCACCTCACCCTTATCTATGGCTACTGGCTGCCTCTCCTCTCTCTCTCTCTCTCTCTCAATTCAATACTGGGCCAGAATCACCTATCGCTGTGAAGACCCCCACACGCAGCCCTATCCCACCGTACTATGTGGCCTGCCAATCATGTTTTGTGGTTCCTCCTGACAAACCAGTGACAGCTAGAAATATATGTGAGTGTATACTGCAGGCACATGATATGAAGTAGCTCTGGAGGCAGTCAACACACACTACCCTTTGAGGCATTTCACAATTGAACACAACTAGTTAATTGCTTTTATTAAAAGTTAATTTTGTCATTTGATTTGATGTATGAGATTTGTTGTATTATTTGGTGATGTTTGTATGCTTACATTTTGGGGGGGAAAAAATTATTTATTTATTTTTTTTGCTAGCTAGAGTTTGAAATGTTTAACAACTGGTCTTAAATTTTATTATGTGGGAACTAACTTTAAACCAGAACTTTAAACCAGAACTGAATGCAGTGTATTTACCAGTTCGGTTTTTTTTGTTTGTTTGTTTGTTTTTGCGATGTGTTCAAAGCCACACACAGGACATTTCTCTAAGCTTTTATTGATAAATTGCATGAGATTGAAATGTGTTATGAAAAGAATATTTCATGCTATATTTGCTTCTCCAAACCTTCTTTTCCAAAATTTCACACACTTTTTGTTAGTAAAAGAGCGAAGAGGGGAGTCCTAGTGCTCTATTTAGCAGAGAGAGCCTGTCTGCTGGGCTGCAGGATGGAGACCAGGGAGCAGAAGAGCTTTGTGCTTTACTGGGTGGTCATTTACATCTCCACAGACTCTCCTCAAAGTAACCATTGTAGTGGCTCATGCATGGACCTCCAAGCTAAGAGTAAGAGTCTCAACATGCTCAAAGTGCTTCTAAAAATGCTTAACAACCAATAGTAACCTCCCAACCACAAGATCACAAATCTCTCTTTAACACAGTCCACACTGAATTTGAATATCCACAGACATTGTGAACATGACAAAATATTGCATACACAACACTGCACTTACACATACACACAAGTACAACTCACACATACACACAAGTGCAACACCACACTCACACATACACACAAGTACCTAATAAAAATAGGAGACTAACAACAGTCATTCTAAATATAAAAAATGTAACACCCATATATACACAAGCATGCAAATATCAGTGTTGTAGTATTGCTTGCATATGCAATTACACACACTCATATGCATATACAAAGACACTGCTCCCCTCTATACACAAACACACACACACACCAAGCATTAGGGAAAATGAGCCATTTGCACACCAATTGTTTTTTGCCCTTTTCTAAGAGTTTAGAGAGACAGAAGGACACCACCTTCTTCTCTCCCTCTCTCTTCACCCTCTTTCTTCTCTCTTTTCTCCCCCTGCTTCTCTCTGCATACAGAGGAGCAACTGAATGGAGGCTTGGAATGAATTAATGAAAGGATGAATGAATTAATGAAAGGATGAATGGGGGATGAGATGCGGAGGGACTCTGGGGACCCCCAGAGTCCAGCAATGCAGGGACCACATGTGCTGTCCATTACCAATGCAAAACTTGTCAATGGTGGACACACACACACTTACACACATATAGTTACTAACAGACACAGATGAAAACTCATCAGGTTAGGGAGAATTTTTACATCCATATTCTCTGGAAACAGAAGTGTGTGTGCACATTTGCAGTTAAATTGGGATAGAGGGCTGACCATCGGGTATCACATTCCCTACAAAAAAAACTGTCTGAGAGTGAAAGGAAGAGAAAAAATAAAGAAAAAATCCTGAATTACTCCCATTATGGTCATAAACGCCGAAGCTTCCACCGGAATAAAAATAGGAGCGCTCCCCGGCAATCTCCAGATCCGAAAACCATCGAGGTGCAGTTAAGGCAAATTGGAAAAACAAGCGCAAAAATGTGGGGCGGCAGCCAAGACAAACGCGTGAAGCGTCCCGGGGCCACGGTGCACTAGTGTGACGGGACCCTGGACAGACTGCTCTTCCTGTGCTCCCTTCTCTCCCCTCACTGGCCCAGACGCTGCGTCAGCGGACAGGGGACGCACGGAGAAGACCAAGGGGACGGGGTTTAACCCATAATCTGCTGGAGGAGAAGGAGGTGGATGAGCCTAAAGGCTTCTAAAGATAGAAATGTTCTGAGTTGTTTATTTCAAAATTAGATTTATTTCAAAATTAGGCTCTAGAACTGTTCCTGGGGTGATTGGGTTGATAAGGGAACTGTGTAATTAGTGTATGGAGTAGGGCGATCGGATCTATAGATGTATAGAAGATGTAAACACAATACTGGGCTAGTCATTGTGTTATTTGTCACCATTGACAGTATTCTGGATGAAAATGACATGTTTTTATTCTTAAAGGTGATTGATAACAGTACTATTCAGATTCATTTGCAACTCACCACTTCTCCCCACCAGCAAGCATGTAGGCATGCACTGGGTGCGTGAAGATACTGGAATATCTAACACTGAATTACCTAACAGGCAAAGACAGAAAGACTCTTAAGCAATCGCTATGCAGACACACACAAACACACACACACTCCCCCTCTTTGCCACCAACCAGACTCTTTGACTAGACATAATTAATCAATGGCACAAGGCACCTAGTAAGCCTTAATCAGGCTTGTTCCAATGGGCAGATAGTTGTCTTTAGCTAATTGTGTTTGTTTATGCGTTTGTGTTTGTGCAAAGTCTAAAGGAGAGGGAGGGACAGTCACAGGGCCGTTCCAGCGTACTGTTACTGACATGTCTTCTAGGAGGGAAAGGATTGAGAGAGAGATAGAGAAACAGATAGACAAAAAGTAAAAAAGGCTAAAGTAAATTTGAAATGGTTATTTCCACTGATTCACTGACCCATTGCAGATTAATTTAATATGCTTTTCATCATTTTATCATTAGTGTATATTTTCATTCTCTCTCTCTCTCTCTCTCTCTCTCTCTCTCTTTATTTCAGTTTCTCTCTTTATTATTATTTTACTTCTTGTTTGGTTATTACAAGAAGCTCCCGACAGCTGCCAATGTTGTCTCTGTAAACACGAACACTCGCAATGGGGTCTGCTAGTGTTTATGTGACACTCGTGGTCGAATGGCATTCTCGTTAAAGCCAACCACATTCAACAAGGCATCTTCCCCCTGTTCACTTCTCAGGCCTCTCCTGGCACGGAGATGCATGCTCTGATATACACGAAAGGAGCTTCACCTCAGACTCTTGCCATGGCCAGAAACATCTTGCTCCAGATGAGAAAACAAAAGAAGCAAAAAGCAAAGAAATACACCAGAGGTGATTTTGGGACATCTTCAAACGTGCTAGAGACCTTACGCACGACCAGCAACACACGGTCACGTGTGCTAACACATGCACAGCCATACATGTTTGAAACATATTAAACTGGCTGAAATACACTTGAACATATTAGCAAAACAATATTTACATATTTACACGCAGAGCGTTTTTTGAAAGCTATGCATGAGCACAGCTTTCCTTTGGGTCTCACCTCATTTGGTGTGGTAACTAGCTGTGGTCAACCTCATTAAATATGTCTAAACCACCAGATGATAAATGACCTTTCTGAGGAGTTCTGAGCCACTGAGAGGAAACCAAAGAGTGACAGGAGAGCAGCAAGAAGAAAGAGGGGACGGGAAGAAAGAACATTTTGACGGAGAGAAGTATGACCAATTGTTTATAGGTGCACTGTAGGAAGAACATCTTGAAGAATGAGAGACCTATGATCAGAAGAGAAGAGGGAGAAACAAGGTAAAAAGAGAAATTATCTCTCCATGTGATTTTGGTGCAAAACATTAGTAAAGTGAGTATGCTGAAGGAAAAATAATTAATAAAAAAGTTAAAATAAGCTCAAATAAAAAAATCTATCTATCTATCTATCTATCTATCTATCTATCTATCTATCCATCCATCCATCCATCCATCCATGCATCCATCCATATACCTGCCAGTTAGCTTTCATCCCTCCTATCTGCCCCTTCATCCCTCCCTGTGAGAAGGCAGTTCTTTCTGCCTGGGTGTGTCTAGGAGAGGCCCAGCAGGCCTTTAATAGACTGGGGAATAGGGAGGAGCTGGTTAAATGGGCTCAGTTAACGACACAATGCCGAGGGTCAGCTGAACCGAAGCACCCTGCTGCCGAGCTGGCCTTCAGACCCGGGTCTCCCAGCTGCTACTACTTGACACAGTCAACATACAATCAACTGACTCTGGATCTGACCGGCTGCTGCATCCATACTGGTGGAGACAGGCAGTGGGATGAGAAATTCAGCTCTGAAATCAGCAAGTGAAGGTAGAGAATGTTTGTTAAGGAGCCATCTGGGGGGATAATGGAGTCATTTGGTTTCGTATGATTAGGTCTTGGGTCAGATCTGGTTGCTTTGAATGTTATGTCTGTGTATTAGTTGAGGTTTAGAAGAGGGGAGAGTTAGATGATCCAGGAGCTTTAATGGTAGTGAGTCTAATAACAGAGTGAAGCTGGTAAAAGCAGTTGAAATTACGCAAATGAGCTCATGCTAAATGATTCTCAGCATGATGCTAAGCATTAGAAGCATGTCTGAGAAGCATAAAGACTGAGATTTTTTAAAATAGAGGGACTGTTCTCTTTTTCTCTCTGACACCTGCCTTGATTAAGATGAATATAAAAAAGAATTAAAAGTGAAATTAAAGCTAGATAAAATCAGAAAGTGTCTAAGATGATACATGCTGGAGCACACACACATGTGTACTTGCGCATACACACACACACACACACACACACACACACACCCATGCACACACACAAAACCTGAAGAGCCAGCAGTTGTCTTTTCTTAGTCAATCCAAGGGTGGCAAGCCAGCATGGTGTTCAGCATGCTGCTTCCCCCTTATTCACTGACCCTCAACCCAGGAGCTCCGTCCTGAATGAGCCTCCCATTGGGACCAACACACACACACACACACACACACACACACACACACACACGTCTGCACACACAGACACGCACGTCTGCACACACACACACACACACACACACACGCACGTCTGCGCACACACACACACACACGCACATGTCTGCACACACACACACACACATGCCTGCATGCACACAAACACACACACACACACACATGCAGGCTGTGCTGTATTACACACGTGAGCACACACACACAGTGTAATATGAACATTATATTAAGACAGGCGTTGTATAGGTTTAAGTGTCCTCATGCTCATTAAACTGCTGGACAGGCTTAGACATGCTTATTAAATCCCTGGCATGTAAGCATCACATACACCCTGGGGAGTGAGAACCTCAGCAGCTGGGTTAGAGATGAAGGTAATGCAGACTGCAGGGATCATATCCACTTGGGTTCACAAACCCAATTGCTTGTTTGCAACTATATTAATTTATGAGTGTTGATTGATGTATTATGTTGAATTGCACTTAGATGATTTGTGCAAGACCATTACAGTTGGTTATGTGACCTTTTGCACTCATACAAAATCCACATGAATATGATTTTACACTAAACTATATTTACCGTCAGCCTGCCCAGTTAATAAAAATATCATTGACAGACATGCAAAAGTACTATTGCATCATTACAAACACACAAAAAAGCTATGAGATACACACATCCACACACACACATATACAAGTGTTGGACTAGTACTGGTTAAAACCCAAAAGGCAGGAGAGGGGGAACGGTGTGTTTGTTGTGGGTATTAGGAGCTAAACGGCTTAGCAGCTAGCAGACGCGCTTCCCTGGAGGGGGTGTGGAAGTGTGTGTGTGTGTGTGTGTGTGTGTATGTGTTTGTGTGTGTGCTTTGTGTGTGTTGTGGTGTATGTGTGTGTGTGTGTGTGTGTGTGTGTGTGTGTGTACATGCACACATGTCCAAAGGTTTTTGAGTCACAGCCAAATTGTGAGGCATGAGCCAAGCCCATGCAGAGGGAGGGGAGGAGGCCCCACAGGGGGAAGGAGGGAGGGAGACCAAGGAAGAAGGGATTTGACCATAAAAGAGGAGCTGCAGGTGTGCAGAGCTGGGGGAGTGTGTGTGTCTATGTGTGTGTGTGGGTGTGTGTATGTGTGGGTGTGTGTATGTGAGTGTGTGTGTGTGTGTGCGTGTGCGTGTGTGTGTGTGCGTGTGTGTGTGTGTGTGAGTCCAGGGAGTCTCTCTGCGTGTTTGTGTAAGAATGTGTTACGTTGAAGCAGGCTTGGTGGCATTTCTCCAAAGCTCAACATATGCTTAAAGTATCTTCTTACTCAAAGTGTGCTAGAAAGAAAATAAAGAATATATAAATAAATGTTTAATATTTTTTCATGATTCTAGTGATTTTTCAGTGATTCAATCATCAAGCAGTAAGACTGTATAAGGCCCGTGGATTTAAGAGTGGATCAGTAAGTTCAAACTGAACATTTGAACAAAAAACTGTAGCCTGTTTTTGTCTCCTCCCATCTTCCCAAGAAGCAAAGAAGCAAAGGCAAGAAGATGTGGGCATTCGCCAGGACAGCCAACAAATCTGATTGACAGGTCTGGTATCCCACATATTTGAATTACATCCTACTAGAATATAAACATCTCTAAAACACGAATACCACAGATTGGAGGTTGACTCCAGCCATCACTCGTTCTGCTATGGTGGCTGAAAAATACAGGGATCTGAAGTGGGACCAGATTTGTTGCTGGTAGAGCCTCACAGCAGACAAGAAACCCTTGCATGTGTGCATCTGTTATGTATATTCTTCCCCAACTTGCCTGTTTAACACCTGTGCAGTTCTCTGAAGCTGTGGAATCCAGAGGATTTCCACAAGTTGGGCAATCAAGTGATTAGTCAGTTGTATCAATGTTTTATTAGAAAATGTATTTATTCTGTACAACCGGCGGTGTCCATTTGGATTATGGCTTTTAAAGTGCAGGTTCAAGCTGTGGACAAAGCTACACATCTGATGTGGATTTTGATGCTTTGTGACCAAATATTATTTATATTCTGTTTGATAACTGGACCTTCTGATCCACTTTAGATGTGTTTGTCTTTCTATATCTGCTGAGTGCACAATACAGACACATAATATTTAATAACACAGCCTCTTTTCGAGCATTATTTTTCCTTGTCAGTGTTCAACATTTGAATATGTTCTCTAATGTTTTACACAAAAAAGAAACACATAATTATGACAAGAACTGGTCACTGTCTCTGCCACTGGTTTCCAGTACTGCGTTTGTGGTACAAGCAACCAGTATGTCACAGAATGACCTGACATGACCTTAGTAACTACTTGGCCCACAGTGGAGAAGAGGTTATAATATTCCCACAGACACATATTTATTTAGCCCAGAGATTATCCAGCAGCTGGACATATGTGCCAGTCTGGACTGTGTATGTGTGTGTGTGTGTGTTGGGGGGGTTGTGTGTGTAAAGGGTGAAATGGATTACCCGGGTAAAATGGGTTACTTGGGGTGAAATGGGTTGCCGGGGGGTTACCATGGAACAAACCAGTGCTGCCAATGGACAAACTGATGCAGCCAATGCTGTCATGCCAGAACCTGCATAATCACCACAACCCCATGCTGATACTGAATTGCTGTTAGCAGTGTCACTTCTTCAAGGTATGGATTCCACCAGGTATTATAAACTTTCCTTTGGGATTCCTTTTTGAGGTCCATATTGATGTCATTTCTGCTGTTTTAGCAGGTGCACATTCATGCTGTGAATCTCATTGTACCACATCCCAAATGCTCTGGGGTGGATTCAGATCTTGTGACTGGAGGATGTCATTGAAGGCACCTTGTGTTACGGTCATGCAGCCATGGTGATTGTGGTTGTAAAGTTTGGTTATGTAAGGGAGCCCATGCCTGTCTAGCCATTATCTCCACTCATGTGTGTTCCTGCAGAAGAACCACTCACTGAACTGGTTGTTTCTTTTTTACACCATTCTGTGTAAACTCTAAAAATTGAGAGTTTAGCAGTTTATTACCAGTATGTGAGGAATCATCTTGTATTTCGTCTGGTACATGTGTATGTGGTGTTATTCAGATGGTAGTCAGATAAGTGTGGTGTTAGTGTGTAATGATCAGATAAGTGTGGTGTTAGTGTGTAATGATCAGATAAGTGTGGTGTTAGTGTGTAATGATCAGATAAGTGTGGTGTTAGTGTGTAATGATCAGATAAGTGTGGTGT
>JAOYMR010000005.1:9267895-9286256 GCA_025802075.1 Tenebrosternarchus preto
CCATACACCCCCTCCCTCCCACACTGAAGACACGCTCACTCTGAAAGCTAATACACACATCAGCAAGTGAGGCAAGTGATTTACAGCAGTGAGACGTAAATCTGCACCACGTTCAGACTCCATCCGACACTTCGCCTCAGGAGATGACATCACTGTCCCCTCTCCCCACTCCTTGACCACACATGCTTTTGTTTAGAGTAATTTATATCACAGTTTCAAATAGATTCAGTCAAGCTTATTATATTCTGCCATCAAAAAAATTTAAGCATTTTTGTATTCACATAGGTGACTGAATTAACCAGACATCATGCACCCAGACGTTCTTTAACAGCTGTGGGAATTTTCAATCTTAGGAGCATGTGGTGGAGATGAGGACAGACGTGGACAGTAGAATGGGGGGGTTGGTGGGGGCGGGATGTTTGATCTGAGACCAAACTCAAAATCCATTATACCTGTTTTACATAACATTAGTACATGAAAAACAATCAATATAAACTTAAACATAATGAACAGAAACAAGGAAAAAATTAGATTAAAGAAGAATATTTCATAAACGGAACAGAAACGGACAGAAGATGTAGTACAGGAACATCTGAGGTGGAGCAGCTCCACCATCCTCTTTCCACCTTATCGGTAATTTCTCCCTGATATGAGTTACATCAACTCGACGACTACCTGTGTACCAAATAACACAGTTCTTTCTTTCTCTCTAATCGGCTTGAAATTAACACACAAACAAGACCAATTATAAACATCATAGATCACTCAAATGAGCTCACAATACCGACAGAATTTATTGCAAATCACAGAATGCTAAAGCAAATGAAGATTTATCATTTCACATTAGTTGGTAAATCAATGTAATGTAAGCAGCAATATACACAGTGTAACCTGGAAGTGAATTTGTTCGAACAGCAGTGTAAAATACGCAGTTTAACCAAGACATAAATGAATGTGTTCTAACAGCAGACTAAGCTAACAGGTCAAATTTCATACTGAATTTTGCCAAAGAAATGAAATTGAGCCTATTTAATACTTGTCAAGACAGGTCTGATTGATTTCCAGGAAAACAAAGAATCATTACTGGCTACAACAGAGCTCAATAACTCTCACATACAGCAAATCTTCCATGTAGTGTTGATTGTGTGTATATACGTGTGTGTACACAAAGCATGGTTGCCATCGGCTACACATGAGAAGCATCCTGCTGTCCACCATCAGGAGAAGAAATGAAGAAAAAGTAGCATAGCTGTAGCCAAGGTGGAGAAGGGCTGCACGTAGCCTAGAACAGCTCCAGGACCAGCTCTCCCACACTGACCTCTTGGCCCAGGCTACGCTCTCTCTACACCCTCGCCAGTGCTCCACGACAACCTGCTGATCATCTGACATCAGCTAGTCAGGAATAGATCTAAACACTCTGAACTTCTTAAAAAAAGAAACATATCAATCTTTTCTGCCTTGTCTGTCATTTGGGATGTAAAACAGTTGGGCATTACAGTCAAAGTACTTGTGTTAATTGTTACTACTATGATTATAACTCCTTTGTGAATGTGTGTGTGTATGAACACACACGTTGGAAGCTCATACCGAACACCTTGCAATGACGGATTGAGAACGTGGGTTGCCCTAAGCTGTTTTTCTTTTTTGCGGCAAATGTCAATCACGACATTGTTTTTAGCCGTTAGGAAATGAATGAGACACAAAGAGAGGCAGAGGGAACTGAAAATTACTCATGTTTTGCCAGTTGTCGCCTGTGCCAAATGTCAATAGCATGAATGTGCTGGCAACAGATTAGCATGAATGTGCTGGTAATAGATTAGCATGAATGTGCTGGTAACAGATTAGCATGAGTGAGAGAATGAAGAAGGGGGCTGTTCTTCTTCTTGAAAACCAAGAGGGCCAGAGATGAGGTCATTTCAGGTGACCTGTCAATACCAGCTGCTGTGGATTTATTAAAGCATAACCTAATTAGGCTGCCAGAGTATGCTACAAGCACACACACACACACACACACACACACACACACACACACACACACACACACACACACACACACACACACTTTGATTACCAAGGGCATGGTACCACATGTTAGTAAGACAGTAACCAGTAACAAAACTATAACTCTTTCAGTCTCGAGCACAACTGTTTTAGAGACCGGTTAAACAGCAGTCATTCTTCATCCTCCTCTACTATTAGCCGGCAACACTAGAAGATCTAAAACCAGAGGACAGAAACTTAGAAACTTACATTCAGCTTCAGCAAGGGGAACCAATATATAATAAAATAAAGTGGCTGTAATAGGGAAACATGAACACACAGTGATGAGGTAAACACGAACACACAGTGATGAGGTAAACACGAACACATGAACACACAGTGAAGAGGTAAACACGAACACACAGTGATGAGGTAAACATGAACACATGAACACACAGTGATGAGGTAAACACGAACACAGTGATGAGGTAAACACGAACACATGAACACACAGTGATGAGGTAAACACGAACACACAGTGATGAGGTGAACACGAACACACAGTGATGAGGTGAACACGAACACACAGTGATGAGGTGAACACGAACACACAGTGATGAGGTAAACACGAACAAACAGTGATGAGGTAAACACGAACAAACAGTGATGCGGTAAACACGAACAAACAGTGATGAGGTAGACCTCATTTTTGGGAGGTGGGAGGGGTTAAAGCCAAATAAAATCAACTGAATCATTTCCTAGGGAGGCTTAGTGAGTGTTATCAAGTAAGCACATGTTCCTACACACAAACTGTCAGGTCAGATGGAAGAAAGAGAGAAAAAAAACAAGTCTGTGGGTGAAGAGAGAGAGAGAGAGAGAGAGAGAGAGAGAGAGAAACTGTATGAGAGAGAGAACTGCGAGTATGTGAGAAAGAAAAAAGAAAGAATAACAGTTCACCCATCTTAAAAATCATGGCTAAGAACAGATATTGTGTTGGCAGGTGATCAAGACTGTAGTCTACAACAGGGCCCCAAACTCCACTACAGCTGAGACCGTAGTCTACACCAGGGTCCCCTACTCCACTACAGCTGAGACCGTAGTCTACATCAGGGGCACCGACTCCACTACAGTCGTAGTCTACACCAGGGCCCCAACTCCACTACAGCGGAGATCATAATCTACCACCAACCACAGCCATGTTCAATTTCTCACACTTCATGAAGCGTTTCATAATTAGCTAATGAGCTGAATTGGGTGGCAGAGGAATAAAACATCTATGCTTGGTTGTGATGTGGACAGTGTAGGTCTGACCCAAGTCTGAAGTACATCAAAATTATCATTATTTTTTTAGCTGCGGAATTGGTAGTTTATTGGGTATAATATCAAACTGGTGGATGTTAAACACGGGGTGCAATTAGTCCTAACAAAAACTCACAGCTCACAGTAAAAAGCCCTGAAAAAACTACAGTTAGAGGGTCTTTTCCCAGAAGGCAATAATTGGTTTTATATTTTCCTCTCAATTTACACAAGCAAATTAGTCCCCATTCCTGAATTCCCAGCACACAAGGAGAATCTTGAATCTAAAATCCTCAACCTAAAGTAGGAAGTAAACAGATAAATATAGAAATCTACCACCCATGGTCTGCCAGCATCTGCAAAAACCCCTGAAGGGGGGTCAGAACTAAGAGGTCACTCTTGGGCTGATAAATAGTTAAAAGTATTTTTTCACTACACCACTTAGGAGGTGCCTATAATGACATCAATTATGCCCCTAAACAAAATTTTACCCCATGAAACCTCGAGCAGGGTGCCTGGTATAAGTGTAAGCATTTTTAAAACTTCTATATGATCTCCCAACTCAAAACTAAAAAACATCAAAACAGTAAATTTTTATGGGTAAACAGACGAGTGAGTGACATTCTTTGGTATTGGTAATCATCATTGAAATGTTCTGTTGGTTTTGCATTCTGTGTGTATTCATAGCTAAGCAAAAGAAACTATTATTAATAAGTATCTCAAATTAATTATTATTTCTGTAATATTTTGATTTCTGAGATATAAAAACATGCCTGAACAAGTTTGGTCTTGGCAACATAAAAATATATATATTTTGTAATTTGAATATGGATAATGTTTATGAATATGTTTATGAATATGGATAATGTTTATGAATCTGCTCTCCAACACCAGCAGAAGACAATTAATTACATTAATTACTTACAAAAGAAACATTTTTTAGAAGCTTTACATGCAATCAGGTGCAAATCCATGTGTGTGTGTGTGTGTGTGTGTGTGTGTGTGTGTGTGTGTGTGTGTGTGTGTGTGTGTCATGTGGGGGTGGCAACATTTACACCTGGGATGTTTTGAGTTACATCTCACTTAACTGTTGCTTAGCCTGAACTCAACTGGTTGTGAGAACAAACACAGGTTGTGCAAACATATGTTACACATGTGCATTAACCAACGGCCACTTCAGCTTAGGAAACACTGCAAACATTTCACTGTAAACATTTAACACTGAATAAAAGTACAGATTCATCTTCAAGCTGGCAATTCAATGCAGAAATTTCCAGGCTTTCCTAAAAAAATGTTCACCAGTGACAAACAATGTTTGTGGTGTTACATTTTAATAGAATGTCTAATCATCTTAACATGTAAATATTTAAATCATACTGTTTACCAGTACTGGTCATTAAATACTGTGTTTCTACTCCTAAAATATGTCATTTTTGTTCAGTTTGCCCATGCTGTCAATAACATGCAGTAATAATTAGACATTTTATTAAAATGTGAGGCCAGTCCACATGTAGAGTGTCCAACTATTGATCCCAAATGTCTTAGTTGTAAGTATATCCATAATCCAAAAATGTTCCTTATAAAATTTCATAGGCACATCTCTTCACTGTGGTACCCATATGCTGACAGAAAAGGAGAATATTGCTGTGAATGAGCAACGTTTAGGGTTTTAATAGTCCCCTTGCGCGTGCTACCATGCAGTGCATCTGATGCCATTTCACAAGCCACAACACCTTGCAACCCTCCTCTCATCTTTGCTGTCTGCGCTACTCAAATGAAAATCTGTCAAGGCTTGTGATTTGTGCTAACTAGCTATCGATCGCACCCGCACAGCGTCCGTTTGCAGCTCTGGGGGGCTTGAGGCTCGCGGGGAGAGAAGGGGGGTGAAGGAGAGACTGAAAGCCGAGTTGATGGTGGAAAGGAGAGAAAATGAAAAGGGAGAGCGATTGGAAACTCCAATATTTTGCATCTGATTTACATTTGACGCATAGAAAAAAACATAAGTTTCCGTAGTAGACTCGTTCATAACATAAAATAAGCCACGAGAGATGGCGCTGGCGTGCTTGACTGTGTTCAGTGTTAAACAATGCGTTTTGACTTGACGTTCCCTAACCCGCGAGCCACCTCCTACACCTCCCCCAGCCTCGCCCCCTCCCACTCGCAGTTAGCCCGAACAAAGGGACAGAGAATGCACACCGGGGGCCGCCTATTCACGTGCGTGAAAGCGTCTCCGTCCGGCGCGATTCAATTATGCGTGTCCGTCTCGCCGCCTTTTTCAGCAAAGACAGTTACGGTTTCATATACTGGTTTAAACGAAATATACGTGACGAATAGAGAACTTGAACATAAAACCTGTGAATCCCTGATTAAATTGTACGGTGGGAAACACATATAAACCTAAAAAATTGTTTTTCTTGACGCCTCAGGTTTTAAAAGATCACAAATTAAAAAACAATTTAAAATAGGAAAATCATACAATTAATGGAGTGTAAACATAATAGACATTACTGAATATCAGATTTAACTAAGCGTAACTAATCTTACTAAGCTTATTGATAAAAAAAAACTGGTTAAAAACAACAAATGAAATAATAATAATAATAGCAATAATAGAAACAATAATAATAATAATAATAATAATAATAATAATAATAATAATAATAATAATAATAATAATAATAATTCCATTGCCGAAGTAGTCTCCAGTTCAATTCTAGGATTGTATAGTTTTAGTTGGGTTACGTGCAAATGAAACTAATGCGATGTTACACTTTGTCGATATGTTGTAAGATTTAAAACGGTGGCAAAGAACAACACATTTAAAGCCAGTTTTGTTGACAACGCCAAATGTCACCAAAAACTCGTCGTAGTAAAAACAGATGATCTTTAAATTTGTGAAACTCTAATTTTCATTTTGAGATTCTCGTGCTGTCATGTGTCAAAGTTAGAATTTTCTTTTTTCTGCTGGTGGAGAATAGATGCAATGGCTAATCATATGTTAATTAGATAATAATAAACACGCAGAAAATATCGTTAAAGCCAACAAGAACGCAAACTCCTTTATTAGTAGTACCGTTATTACAATTATTATTATTATTATTATTATTATTATTATTATTATTATTATTATTATTTATTGCTGTTGTTGGTATTGTTATTATTGTTGGTGTTTTCCCCTGTAATTACTATATACTATATTACAAATATATATTGAGACATATTCATAACGCTGCACTTCGCACTCTTTGCAGCAGTTCTTGTGCCTAATCTAAAGTCAGCTCAAGATCTTCAATCAGATTATCTCCACTAGTAATATTTAAAACAAACAGACACAGAGAAAGGGAAATCCCGTAGTCTAAACGCATCTCTCCAAAATGCAATTAATCTTCTCCGTGTCGTTGTTCTGAGTGAAAACCGAGATAAAGAACCTCAGGAAATGTTTACTTTAGTCCGGTTGCTCTTTTGAAGCCTTTTCTTTGCGTTTCATGCGGACTTAAACCCATAAAATAGACAAAATCCTTAGATAAATGTTCGGCTCGTGTGAGCCTTGTGAAGCGTTCAGAGCTAGTCGCTCGTAAATGACATGGTTTTCAAACCTGAAACACTTTTTTTGACTTACGGCCTCTAAGTAGCTTCGTTTACAACGCACCATTTAACTTGAAGCGGTTGATTAAGAAATTCTAGCTAATTTGAACTGCCAAAATAACTAAAATTATAAGTAGAAAACAGGCCTGTGTACTACAAATCATGGAAATAAAAACCTAAATAAAAACCTGCATTCGTCATTATTTTCCTCAAAATAAGGAAATATCGGAAAGGATCTACATCAAGTTACTTTTAGCAAGAAATCTACAGTACGCGTACACCCCGCTATTTTAAATGCTGAAATTGCCCATAAACGATACGCAGTCTTCGTCAAAAAGTCTTTTATCAATGTTTTTTGATGAAAAAAATGATAAATTATTATTGTATGTGGCCACTACTGTTCGCATAGGATATATGTGTGAGAGACAGAGAGAGCGTTTCATACTGTGTGTGCGTGTGCGTGTGCGTGTGTGTGTGTGTACTTACAGAAACTAAAAAATAAGTACTATATTAATGTGTGGCCACTATGGACTGATCACTATCTTTTGTTAAACTAATCAAATAATTTCAAATACAAAACACTCAATTATATGTCACAGTATTATAGATTAAAGTAACCCATTACATGTCCCTATTCTCATTCATTTATCCAGTCAAATAGTAAAAACAATAATATTTACCTTCTTTGACTGTACCCTGTCCCTTAGTCTTTTCCCAAGCAGCCAATGATTTGTCCTCCTCTGAACTCTCAAGCAGGCTCTTGTCGCTGGGCACATACCAGGTGGCATGCTGCTCTGCCATGAGTGTGTCCAGGTCAATAGTGCCCATGGAGCCCTTTCCAGCATCCGGGCTGCAGCTGGCAAGCTCACCCTCTCCACTCTGTCCATTGCAGTCGCTGCCTTTCTTGCCATTCTTTATGGCTAGAGGCTGGTCCTCAGAGATGCTGAACTGCTGCCGCTGAAGCTGGATCTGTGCCTGCAGTATCTCCAGTGGGTGGATCTCATCCTGACCGGAGGTGCTGGAGGGCGTGCGCACCTGCTCCATGCCCGGCGTACCTGGGTGGCCTACTCCTCCATAGCCCTCTGAGGTTGAGGTAGTGTGGTTGGCGAGGCCCATGCCCTGCCCTTTCTGCCCACCCATCATCCCATTGTCTGCCCTCTGCAGCTTGGGCGAGCCCCCCAGGAGTGGGCTGCGGCCGGCCTTCGCCGAGGCCGCCGCGTCGGAGCTGGACGAGACCTCGTCCTCGTTGCCGTAGTGGGGGCCTATGTCATCAGGGAAGTCAACGTGGGGTGAGCAGTCAGCCGACTTGGAAACGCTCTGGATACCGCTGTCCAGGGATGACATCAGGTCAGCTTGGTCGCCCAGCAACAGGTCGCTCCCCTTCCCCCATGAGGGTGAGGTGAGGGGCTTTTCGTGGGGCGTGCCCCCGCCCCGCTCTCCACCGCCAGCTGTTGGTGCGGACTGCTGGCCGGGACTCACAACAGGGTTCCCATTATCGGAGGGGAAAAAAATCCCAGGGCTCACATGGCCACTGTCCCTTTTCCTCCTCCCTCTCCCTCTCCCACTCCCTGTTGCCGCTTTCCCCTCACTGCATGGGGTAGCGTCCATGTTGTAACTTGGGGAGAGGGCACTGGCTTCCCCCTGCACCGTCTGGTTAGGACCCGCCGGCTTAGTGTTGCTATTCCCGGGGCCAGTCATCTGGGTGCTCTGCTGGGTTGCTCCGCCTGGAAAATATTCTGGCCCTGCCCCACCGGTCCCGTTGGCTGTACTGTTATTCACGTCCTGCTCTGTTTGACTCAGCTTTCTCTTCCCCTCAGCCTGGCTCTTCTTGTTGAATGTCACATTGAGGTTAGGGGCCCCCAGGCTGGCGATCATGTTCTGGCAAGCGGTGGACAGAGCTGCCAGACAGCTCTGTCCAAAAACACTGTCTTTGCTGCTTGTTTTGTTAAAGCTCCCTAAGGAGAGAGCCCCCAGTTTGCTGACCGAGGGGCGTTGGCCAGCTGGAAACTCTGACTGGGAGGCAAAACCCCCTGGAGATGTGCTTACCCCCTGGCCATTATTGTGTGGTGCCCCCTGCCGATTGGAACCTCCAAAAGGAAAGGAAGGTTGAGCACCCATAGGTGGCCCCGAAAAGTCATTTGGTCGCCTTTCTGATGGTGTGTTGGGCAGCCCTACACCTGCCCCGGGTGACTGCATCTGGGTGAGGTTCCCCATGCTGCTGCCAAACTGGGGGTGGATGCTAGGTGAGTGCAAGGGCTGCACATGACCCTCTCCAGGTATTCTCATAGGCTCCTGCATGCCCAGGCCATTTACACCTGGTCTGAACATCATGGCAGCACCATTCTGCTGCATGTCATGAGCACCAGCTTCTGCACCCGGGCCGCCCATCCGCCGGCCCAGCATCTCCCCTGGTGGGTGGGGGCCCGAAAACCAGCCGCTCTCGGGAGCCATGTGGGGGTTCTGACCATCAAAGTTCACCATCCTCCCCCCACCATCTCTCTCAAAGCCAGGCTGAGGCATGCCTCCCACCGGGCCTCCATGCACCATGGGGCCTTGAGGGACATCTCCGTGGTGACCAAGCTGCTGCAGGTTGGGCTGTCTCATCCTCTGCTGCTGGCTCCGAGAGGCCATCTGCTTGATCATCATGGCGGCGTTTTGCCGTTGCTGCAGCGACTGCTGCTCTGGACCGGCGTGCTGCAGTGGCGGGCCTGGTGGGAAGCCGTCAGACACAGGAGGGGTGAATTCTCCAGGCAGAACAGGATAGGCGGATGGTGAGATGTGGTTCTCCATGCCAGGTGGGTTGTGCATGCCACTGTTCCAGGATCCACAGCCCTCCCCTCCATGAGCATTGGGGAAATCAAACCTGGGCCTCTTTGCCACATTCAAATAAGGGGAGTCAAAGTGTTGTAGCCTCTGACTGGGAGTCTGCTGGGGAGGGGGAGGTTGCTGTTGCATATTGAACATGGGGTCCCCGTAGGGATGCATCCCTCTGTTCTCCAGTCTGTGAATTGGGTATTCAAACTGGTTATGCTGGCCAGGCATCATGACGCCGCCCTCCTGCATGCCGGCATTGGCGGAGCCAGCCTCGGGTTGTGGGGGCCGTGGGAGGGAAGGTGGACAGTTTTGTCGGCCCATCAGCCCCGTCTGCTGTTGCTGCATGAGGGGATGCCTGGCACCAGGCTCCATCCCCACTGGCATTTTGCGCCCACCCCCAAAGCGCTCAAAGAACACACTGTGCTGGGATGGGGTCTGCTGCTGCTGAGGAGGGGCCTGGGGGTGGCCTTTAGAGATGCCCTGC
This sequence comes from Tenebrosternarchus preto, assembly GCA_025802075.1. Taxonomy (NCBI): domain Eukaryota; kingdom Metazoa; phylum Chordata; class Actinopteri; order Gymnotiformes; family Apteronotidae; genus Tenebrosternarchus; species Tenebrosternarchus preto. The sequence goes on from JAOYMR010000005.1 coordinate 9,278,055, forward strand.
ATTCCTGGAGCCCGCGACAGGCCTGGGTTTCCAGGAAAATTGGCCCCCGGCACTTGCCTCCCAGCCCCAAAATGGGGGAGCTGAGAGTCTGGCTCAGAGGGGGAAAACACAGATACGTCGAAATGCCCAGAGGGTGGCTCACTGGGGTAGGTGTAGTCCAAGCCTTCCACTCCACCCTGCGGGGGCATGCGTCTGGACTCCAGGTTGTGACCCTCAGATGCCGAAGAGGAAGGAAGGCCGTGGAAGGAGGCTGCCCGATTTGGCGACTGGTCCAGGGGCAGGCATGGGGCAGGGACTGGGTGGTTTCCGCTCGACGGCCCATGGTGTTGAAAGTCAGGCATGGAGCCCGGCCTCTGCTGCTGCTGGGGCGGCTGCTGAGAAAATCCATCCCCCGACTGACTCTCGGAGAGGGGGTCAAAGCCTTCTGTGAATCCCTGCTGAGGCCCCATACTATTCCCATAACCCATTATCCTACCCCCATGTAAACAGGAGGATCCGGGACCAGGGTCTCCAAAGTTTCCCCCAAAGTGTGAATGATGTTGGTGAGGGTGAGACTGATGGCCATGGGGATGGTTATGAGGTTGCTGGTTGTTAAAAAACCCGTGCATGGGTGCCTGCTGTTGCTGGGGTTGCTGCTGGAGTCCTCCTCCGTGCATGTCCGAGTGCCCTCGCGGGTGGAAGCCGCTGTACTGCTCTCCTCCATTCATGTTCATGTTGAGTGCAAGCATTGGAGGCTCGTTAAGGGGGCCCATGCCGGGCTCGACCGTCCCTGGCGGGCCTCCGGAGTGAAACCCTGGGCTCTTGTAATGAGAGCTCATGCTTACTCTGGGCTGGTTTAAGTTTTTGTCAGCGTTTCTGCTATTAATCTGGGGACCGAACTGTTCCAGCCCAAACATACTTCCCGCGATCAATCCCGCATGACAGCCAGCTTGCCTGGCTCCACGGCACAGTCTGCCGTCTTCCTCAGTTCTATTTTTCAGCCGACCCAGCTAAGAAAAATAGAGCGATAATTATATATATATATATAATACATATATATATATAAAATACAAAAATGTAATTCGATAACAAAATATCACTAATAATATTAACGATCTTTGTGACTGGGAGTTGGGATAATTAAATATCCATTTTGGTGAGAAAAAGGTAAAACTCACCAATAAAGTTCGTCCAGTTCAGAAAATAAATTGTTCCATGTTTTTCGTCTGTTTTCTCTCACATTGCCGATGACAAAGCGCTTTAGGATGCAAGGGAAAGGTCTCTTCACAGTATCACTTTCCTTATAATAACCCGTGAAATGGGGCTACTTGCGCATCCGAACCTGCAGGGGAAAATATTCTTGGCACCAAGGACAGAAATTTAAAAGTACTTCCCTTATGTAAAAGTTCACAAATGCACTCAAATTTCAACGCAAATTTGGTGACAGCAACGCGAAAAGTGAAATACTGCACACGTTCTGCAGAACCATTTCGACTCCAGGAAACATAATTCCACTTTTTGTTGTCAAATGTCCCGAAAATAGTAATCTAATACTGGCATTATGATTTAAAATCCTCATCGAAGGTGCATCGCAAGGACATCCATATTTCTAAAATCAAATAAGTGTAGACGGTTCAATACAAAGTCTTATCTGGCAATAACAAATGACACCGACAATAATGCGCTTGGATATATTTTTTAGTCCGACGTATTTTTAAATGTAGCTGGCAAACAGCGCTTCTCGTAGACTCCTTATAATGATTTGAACTGGTGAAGAAACAGCAAAACGCAAAATCCAGTCCCTTGTGTTAAGGAGTAAACTCGAAAAGCCCTTCGGAGTGTGGCTGTCTCTCCGGTGTGTGACCGACTGGCACAACACACTACCCAAACTCCGCGAATACAGAGCTGCTTGGTAACATAGTCCCATCGGTAGTGCTCATTTTCCGTGCAATCGCGCCGCTTGCGTGAAATCTCTATTATAGCCAACACTCCAGCGCACACACTCTGCGAGTCTTCTTTCAATCGCCTCTACAACACCAGGTTCGAGTCTGCTCGATTCCAGCTGGAAACGATTCACTGATAGATCACATACTGATGTCTGGCGCTCAGCACTGCGTGCGATGAGCGCGTTTCAGAGAACCAGCAACAAGTTTTGCATTTCTGCAAGCTACTCTGTTGGCGAGACTAGCCAATCGCAGACACTGGAGTTACGGCGTCGAGGGAGGGACAATCTCTTAAGGTGGCGGGGTGTTAGACTGTACGCAACGTGTGGTGGAATTCCCACAGAAATTCGGCTTAAGTTTTTATTTTTTTGGCCATGGTTCTACATGGATTTTAAAACCTATCAGGTGTGATTCATGTTCTGTTGTAGACTACCTCCGTTGTACTTTTAAAATACTAATTTATGATCGGTCATAGTGTAATCTAGACGATAGAGTTTTACGTGTGTATTTGTATAACCATAACGTAGTTGCTGCAGAAGGGCTACGTGAAAGGCAGAAATCATTGTTTTACTTACCAGATATTTTTTCTTTTCTTTTACTAATGCGTAACAACAGAAACACTGAAACGGTTTAACAAAGGCTTTAGTCAAACAAATGTGCGGCGTAATCACCGCCTGGAGTTTGTATTGTTAACGCATTTCAAACAACGAATTAACATTTCCATTCAGATTAATTGATCTATTAACATAATTCTGTTTACCTTATAAATTAATCCAATTTAATGTAACCTAGTGGCAACCAGAGGATTTGAGGTAGTCTCCGTGTAAGTTTTTGTAGTGGAAGAAGACAACAGGAAAACAGCTCTTTTAGTTTTTCGTCAACGATTCACATTAAATGGATTTTGTATCTGTTTCAGCATTAAGTAAATTAGTGAGTTATTCTTTATCACTCGGATAGCCGTGTCTATCCTAAGGCTGTTGTTAGGAGATCAATAAAACAACACTAATAGATATACAACATTTGCTGATAACAGTGAGTAAATGTGATAAAAGAGGTTACATGAATGGCAGTACCGGTGCTTTGATATGACCGTAAGTAAAACTATATTTCAATGTGGAGAAAAGTTGATCAAGCTGCCCCGAGTGATCCAGGTAAATCCATAAGACCATAACTCTAACCTTAGACTGCAGAACATGTACGCGTTTATTACCTTAGTAGTTTAGGAAATAATCTCTTAGCAAATTAAATTATATTCTCAGATAAGTCCTTTCTTAATGTAAACATTTGCTAGTTGTTTAATTAGAGCGAGTAGCGAGGGGTGAGGGTGTCATCTATTACACAGCCTACACAGCACAGCTCCACAACACAGCAGTAAAATCTTCTGTTTGTAAGTTAACGCATTATTAAGATATCTGCAATCTAAATAGATAATTATTTACTAAACTATAACTGGGGGTATAGGATACTTCCTCTTTCTAAACCACTAACGAATAGGCTACTAAAACTGTCCTTTACAATTTTACATATATTGTCAATCCAATGTGAATTATAAAGGTTTGTAAAAACTATGCAGCTAAATGATATTCGCATTATGCTTTTGCGTTAGACAGGCTTTATACTGGACAATTAACGACGATTATATTATTAGAGTAATAAGGACTTTTGCTTTGTTTCCGTTGTAGGCTACACGGTTTATGACGGGATAAATTAGAACCGCCCATCAGGTGAGCTCAAGCGCAGACACACCAACTGACATACCGTCGCCTACTTGATGGTTTACTGCACACAAGGTCCGTGACATGTCTAAGTTCTTGTTCTCGTTCAGTCACTCCACATTTGAAATAGTACATTAAAGAATTCGAAATAGGCTCAATTAAATGACTGATGTACAAAGTTTTTAGATAGACAATATCCCACGTAATCTTAGGCAGGCGATGCGATGGAAAATTAAAATAAATTAATTTATAATAAACAGACAAACCCTTATAAGATAGTTCTGGTTGACCCAGCCGATTTTTGCAAATATGTGGCGTACCGCAGTACAGATACAATTGCAAATGAAACGAGCAAAATCTATATTAGACATGTATCACATGCTCAATAAGTTTTGAAAATACTTTTTTTCCCTCTCTGTTCAAGTGCCTTCTCCTCAAGTATGAATACCCTCTATAACGCACTCTAACGGAATCTGTTAAGGAAGCTCAACAGCAAATTTTGGGCTTGATCGCGTTTGCTTCTTCTCTAAGAGAGCTGGGGTATTAAATTCATCTCCCAGGAGACTTGTCTGTAAAAGCCTCCAGAATGACTTCACCATGGAGAGTCTGTAAAACAGACACAGTGCCATCTAGCGTTTATGTAGAGAACAGACTACAAAGGGCTAAACGGATATTGTAACTACCAGACTTAATCCCAGTTGTCATAGTTGCTGTAGGATATCAGTCGATTTTGCATTGAGGCGCAAAATAGTCGTCATTCAGAATGAACTTGCTTTATCTTCAGTTAGCTGCATTTAATGATAGGTTTTATATTCATTTGGTTGAGAACAATTGAGAACAGCACATCACCAGAAAGTTTAGCATCAATGTTTTTACTCTACAAGGATTTCATCCATGTGTAAAATGAATGATCATGAAGCATGAATCTATAGTAAAGTATGAAATATGTAACACATTGTTTCTTCTCTGTTTTTAATGGTCCTTGCCATGATTGCATGATTCGCAAACAAAATGATCAAACATTTGCACAAAATGGTGCTAAACAGGCAGCTATCTTTAATCTGTTGTGTTTAGAAAAGTATATACTCAGGATATGTTAACCACTATGTCAACCACTATGTTTTGTGTGGGTGTGAGTGAGAGAGAGAGAGAAAGGCAAGGTATCCAAATGAAGCCTCTTCTTGGTCTAGAGAGTTGCCTACTGGTCACTTTAAGCTAATGATGCTGCCCAGTGGAAGCAGGCCACGATCTACACTGCCGTCCTGCCTGAGGGCCACAGCATTGCTGCCACACACAGCCACGTGTTACCAATAGGAGACAGTAAGCGTCACATCTGCCTGCAGGTCTTCTCCCAAAGGCACAGTAAACATGCTGTGTAGTTATTTGGCTCAAAAAATCTCATGGCTTGATACAAGACACCAAAACACAGAAGACTAATGTCAGCTTGCTTAGCTATATTGGAAATTTAGTAATGTAAAAATAAGCATAAATGATTAAACATAAATAAATACACAGTAAGTCAGGTATGTTTTATATAAAATGCAATAGCCAGTTTAGTTTGATAAGCTTCACAAATGATACAAATAAAAGCAGAAATCAACAGATATCTGATATGAAGGCTGCACTGATTAAGTTTCACTAAATGTCATGATAACATGCCTTGAGGAGATAAAGTGGCGAAGAAAACTAACACAAGAAAATAATTTCCTTCCTGTCAACACAGGCCTCTACAGGTGATAAAAAGGCCTTTTCAGTTGGGTTTCATGCTAAATCTCAGGTATATTTCTGAAAACAAAAAAAATAATTCAGCCAAATACAATGAATAGAGTTTAATTAGTCAGAATGTACTGAATCTCAAAGGTTGCAAACATAAAAAAACATCAAGACTTTATATTGGTGTTCTACAATCTTTATATCGGTGTTCTACTATCTTTATATCGGTGTTCTACTGTCTTTATATCGGTGTTCTACTGTCTTTATATCAGTGTTCTACTATCTCATTGACTCGCTGGCAACTAGTACAACAGCACAGAAATGTAAAATTCACACAGCTTCTTTTCCATTTAGAGGAAAAGCATTTACTACTTTCTTGTTTTTATCTACAGATTTTTTTTAGGGGAAACCTCTACTTGATTGAGGAACGTTTGATGTTAAGTGGAGCTTTATGGAAATATCTATCCCATACTCTCAATTGCTAAGCAAAACCCATTTCAGATTCTGTATCACGCCTGTGCCCCCCAACTTCTTCCACCAGGAAACACATCCCTCATTTGATGGGCTTTTAACTCCCATTTGTCTTAATAATCCTGACAGAGGCACAAGTCAGTGGTCAAGCATCTGTGTTAGCATGCTCTGGTTCTGCTGGTCCTTGGATGCATACATCACCCTACGGGTCACACCCACTGGGATGATTCCTTCCCCCCTCTATCCGAGGAAATGTCTTCCTGTGCTGAGGGGAAACTGCTTGCATTTCTCTCCAATCCTGTCAGTCAAGAGCCACTATTTTAGAGGGACGGGGCACAGGGGGTTAAGCAGCATCTGTCATCCATGGCAAAGCAACTGTGCACAGATGAGAGAAGAAGGACAGGTGAATGTGTGCAGGCGTGTGTGCAAGTGTGTGAGTGTGCAGGCATGTGAGTGTGCAGACATGTGAGTGTGCAGATGTGTGAGTGCACAGACGTGTGTGTGCAGGCACGTGTGAGTGTGCAAGTGTGTGAGTGCAGGCATGTGTGAGTGTGCAGGCGTGTGTGAGTGTGCAGGCGTGTGTGAGTGTGCAGGCGTGTGTGAGTGTGCAGGCATGTGAGTGCGCAGGCGTGTGAGTGCGCAGACGTGAGTGCGCAGGCACGTGTGTGCAGGCACGTGTGAGTGTGCAGACGTGTGAGTGTGCAGACATGTGTGTGCAGGCACGTGTGAGTGTGCAGACGTGTGTGCAGCTGCGTGTGTGAGAGTGCAGGCATGCGTGTGTGTGCAGGCGCATGTGCAGGCATGTGTGCGGGTGCAGACGTGTGTGTGTGTGTGTGCAGGCGCGTGTATGTGCAAGCATGTGCGTGTGCAAGCATGTGTGTGTGCAGGCACGTGTGCATGTGCATGTGCAGGTGTGTTTTCTTTTGGCAAATTTACAGTGGTTTATGGTTTCAGGAGCCCATCTCTGTCAGATGTTAGGAAATATACCGTTAGCACTGATTACAAAATACGCTGAACTGACTGGATGGTATACTACTTAAGATGCGAGTGATTCATTTGATTTATTTAGCTACACATGCTTTCATACCATGCATGCTGGTACAATGTGGCCCAAATCCTTCGATGATGTAAAAAATCTCTAATTTCAAATTATTAGAAATAGCCCAAAATATTCTGACAATTAAAAAAAAGAGTAGTGTTGTTCAGTCTTATCCAGCCTCCTCTCTGCAGGAAGGAATAAGAGAGATTCTCTGGAACCTGGTGCTAGCCGCTGTTGAAGTGTAGGAAGGAGGAAGTGTGCCTTTTACATCACAGCTGTGGTGCAAGAGGCCAGAAATAACAGAGTAGTGGTGGTGGGGGTGGGGGGTCACTGAGGGTCTGACCTCTAGCCTGCAGCCAGAGTTCCCCTTCAGTGGCTCTGTCATGAATGCTATAAAACACCATTGGTTGGTTATCTGTTAATGCTTGTTTTTACCAACAGAATATGACAAAACACCAATTCAGACTAAGGTGCTTTCTAGTTACTTTTCTATTTAAACCGATTCACTGAGGGACACATCCCTTCTAAGATACCCAGAACAGATACATTTTTGTCCATAAAACCCTGTTACTTCAGAAACAGGGGCGTTGTAATTTTGTTCTGTGGAGCTTGAAGTATTGGAAGAAAATAAACTCCAAGCGTTGATTTCAACCAGGCAAAAATAGTCAACATCCTGGGGACTTGAGGGAAGCGCGCTGACGAACAGAGGAAAATTCACCTCTCCCTTCCCTCTTGCTTCATTTAGAAACAGTATTTTAAAACAAACTGTACCCAAATGAAAGTCTGTACTGCTACAGATAGCCCACTTTCCGTGTGGTCACTCATGTGACAATTCTTCTTCAGGCAGCGGGGGAAGGAGAGGAACCAGCCCACAGGATATATCTGTAAGGGCAGACTGGATGCTTTTCCTGTGCACTGTGTGCCGATTCGGCTGGTTTTTCCTGGCCCCTGATCTCCCAGAGATGGTTACATGCAGGGGTCACACACATGCACACACCCATCCACCCCCTGCAAGATAAAAGAATTGTATTCTAATAGCAAACAAATGTAAACAGGAATTGCGCAAATGCATTATTATTGTGCTTATTATACTTCCTTTGAGATCATTAAAAAAATGTGTATATATTAGATGTTCATGAATGTTGACACCATAAACGCCTCTTGTTTAAGTCTCTACATCATGAAAATAAGACTCTACCGATCAACACTGGATGTACAACACTGACAGGGAGGCCTGTCTTACAGGAGGGCCTTCAGGCTGGACAGTTGAAGGTTGTCAGTCACCCTCTGCTGTGTTCAGTGTTCATGGTAGGTCAGTGTCTCACCACAGGGCCACTGCTTA
>JAOYMR010000005.1:9297992-9312727 GCA_025802075.1 Tenebrosternarchus preto
CCCCGTTCACCTGTTCTCAGCTCAGTCTGATGAGTACACCCCTTTCACCTGTTCTCAGCTCAGTCTGATGAGAACCCCTTTCACCTGTTCTCAGCTCAGTCTGATGAGTACACCCCTTTCACCTGTTCTCAGCTCAGTCTGATGAGAACCCCGTTCACCTGTTCTCAGCTCAGTCTGATGAGTACACCCCTTTCACCTGTTCTCAGCTCAGTCTGATGAGAACCCTGTTCACCTGTTCTCAGCTCAGTCTGATGAGTACACCCCTTTCACCTGTTCTCAGCTCAGTCTCTCCAGGACAACACTCTTGCACTTTATTATTCTTCTCTTTTCTATCTATCAAAGTTACAAAGCCTTTAAAAAGTACCACATCAATAACCCTGTTCATCACTGATTAGGACTTAATTGTAAATGTCAGTGTTTGGTGATTAGTGTGTGGGTTAAGTAGAAATAACACACACACTGATAAGTGACTGTGTCATGGTAGGCTCAGTACTGCTTTTACACACAACATTTTGGTAATTAACTCTGTAGCGACTGAAATCGCAAGTGGTTATTGTGCACCAGTTGCATCTCAACACACACACACACAGAGATCCTCCCTTACCTTCCAGTTAGGCCCCAGTGGTCCTCTGCCTGTCTTCGTGGACTTGAAGAGGGCGGGATCCTCATCAGCTTTATAATCCTACAGACAGAGAACACACCTGCTTCACCAGTGATCTAAAACGTTATTAACAACAGCCCTTTAAAAGCATGAACAATGACTAAATGAACACAATGACAAAATCAGCAAATGAGGGGTGAAGGCAAAGAGGCTGTACATTTTCCCCTCAGCAGTGAGCTGTTACCCATCAGCTTCAGAGTAACACACACACACACACGACACTGAAAAGTGGAACCAGCAGAGCCAAAGTCAGCACAAGTAAGAAGGTAAGAAGTGAGGGGGAGACAGAGTGTATGATGGGGACACACACACACACACACACACACACACACACACTGAGAGAAACTCCTTTTAATAAACTGGTAGAGAGGTGGAAAAGTAGCACCTAAAATAAATGGACGAAAAGCCTTTAATTTTAAGTGCACCTCCAGGGCCCTGCGATTGTAAATAAATCATGATGTGCCTGAAGCCAAACAGCAGCACCAGCCTGCTGCACAGAGAGAAACAAACGAGCAGTAAAGACACACACACACACACACACACACACACACACGCACACATACACACACGCGCACACACACACACACACACACACACACACACACACACACACACACACACACACAGTAAACTGGCCTGTTTAATACCAAACGAACTGTCTGGAGCACAATGTGTGACTCTGCACTAATGAGGCTGGGTGTGAATTCATGCAAAGCGGAGGAAAGGTTGTGTGTGTGTGGAGGGGGGGGGTATAGCTGCACAGAGCCTTAATTACTCTAACGAACTCTTGGTTGCAGGCTCCCAGCACAATGCCTATAGCTATGCCTGAGGGTAGTGCCTGATAAGGCCCTCAGACACAGGCAGCAAGATACCTCAGAGACTCTCTCTAGAACATACACTCTCACTCTCTCTCTCTCTCTCCCTCTCTCTCTCACACACACACACACACACACACAGTTCAAGACACTATGGTGAATACTAGTTCATTAGAGCAGTCTTGCCAAAGGCAGCCACCCCCACACACAGTGGGCATTTGGAGAAACAAGTATTCATAAACTTACATAAGAAAACACTCACCAAAACAACAACTTTTCAGGAGCAGCAAAAACTTTCCTGTAGTCTGATCATCACAACACTACGCATGCAGTGGTCATATATTCAGTGGTCATATATGTAAAATGTAAAATATTTCATCTGTAATATTTGCATCTTGTAGTTTCTGTTTGGGCCTGTTAGTTTTGTTGTGTTTGCCTCAGCTCCACTATGAATTGGGGGGGAGGGTAATGACTAAATTAAAACAATAATCTTCAATAATTCAAAAGCCACTTCTAGATTGTCTTGCTTGTTCAGTTATAAAGATTATGTTGATGTATTAACAGAAAAGTGGAAAAAAACACTGTACAAACCATTATGTATAACTAAAATAATTTTGCAACAATTTCCATAATTATACAGAAATTAGTACAGAATCAATTCATACATTTTGTACTAGAATCTAATGATAAACAATGATTTCAACCATTTACCACATGGGGGCAGAAAAGGGGCATTCTGGGGTTTTACTGCACTTCTCAAACAGGGTTAAAACAGCTTTAGAAATTACCAATCACTTATCCTTATTTAAACTTTGAGATCTTCATTAAAACAAACTATTGTTGATACTGCAAAAAGGACAGGAAAACAGAACCATGCCGCATGAAACAGCTGAAATAAAGAGCAATTCAGAATGGAAGAGGATTTGTGTGTGAGGTGGACAATTCAATTATATCAACTACAACTACAACACTAGGACACTGCTCTGAAAAGCCATGTCCTATAATGATGTAAAAAAACTAAATATTTAGCTACATATCTGCACTCTTTTTTCCAGAAATCCATCTCGCTTATTAGCAGAGGCAAAGGGAAAGAAACCAGTAGAGACATCTTGGTATGTTTACATGGCAAGTTTAATCAGTGCATTCTGTTTATCATCTATGAAGATCACTTCCCAGTTCATTGCAAGCTTCAGCCCTCAGTTCATCAGAATGCCATGAAGAAGATGGATTAGGGAAGTGAATGATGACAGTGTGAGCAGGCAGCTGTGTACCATAGTAACTGAAGAGAGAGGCACTTACACCATGGGCTACTTGATCCCTGTCAGCAATGTCAATGGGCGACACCTCCACTGACTTCCATACGGAACTGTCCAGCTTGTGAACCTGTTATTTAAAACATGAGCTGGTTGATGTAGAAAAGGGGCCAAAATTGCACTAAACGTCGAAGCGACTAACAAAGCCACAGTGTGAACTAAGACTACTATGAAAGTGCATTTAAGTTTGATTACAAGCACAAGTAAGAAAGCAGGCATGTGATTTTAGACAAGACATACAACAGAAACGTAATAATAGGATTAAGCACCAAGATCTCATAAGAGCTCCTTATGTTACTACTATTAATAAACCCACATTATGTTACTACTATTAATAAAAGCCCAGAGAATGGCTTTCTGCTGATTCAGTCTCGTTCTACAAACCCACATGGGTTAAACAGAAAACACAGCTGCAAATCTCATCAAATCACAAGTCTCACAAATAAAATATATCCATGCATAAGTAAGAACACAACTCACGTTCTCTATTGTTCCAAGGTCAGGTTTGTGCCATGTTTCAATTTTGATGAAGAAGTCATCCTTCATGTATTCATTCTAGGACAGACATTAGCAATGTTCATCATCATAGTAAAAAAAATACCACTAAAACTTTTTGTATATGCATAATGATTCTTTTCCCCAATGTTAATAATTGTACATATAAACAGAATAAGATCTAGAAATATCCTACACCAATCTATGTTATGTCAGCAACAATGGGGATCAATCCAACTACCTCATTAGCCAATCAAAACTGAGCAAATGCATGAAGCATGCAACAGAAAAAAAAATACACATGTCCAGTAGATGGAGCCAAACCCTCACTCACTTAAAAAAGCACTTCAGTATTCATTAGATGGTATTACCCAAGTATTGTCAAGCTCAGTGCTGGAGAAATACTCAGTTCTGTACTTCATAAATATGTTTACTGAAATACAGATAAGTTGATCTCATGCAGTGTTGCATTCAGAAATTATTTTTTCTGTATCAAACAGAAAAATGATATTTGAGTTATTGGTAACTATGTACTGTGATGCATATTCTACATCATGGTAATCTAAAACAAACATAGTATTTCATTAGACCAAAAAACTTTCTTTAGTGTACATACCGTTACAACTGTTGCCAAAGGATGAAGCATGCAACAGAAAAAACAGATTGTTATGAATCATGCACAGCAGGTACAACAAAACAGCTAACATTATAGTATTATTAACAACATTATAACATTATGGTATTATTAACAACATTATAACATTATGGTATTATTAACAACATTATAACATTATAGTATTATTAACAACATTATAACATTATAGTATTATTAACAACATTATAACATTATGGTATTATTAACAACATTATAATATTATAGCATTATTAACAACATTATAACATTATGGTATTATTAACAACATTATAACATTATAGTATTATTAACATTATAATACTATAGTATTATTAACAACATTATAATATTATAGTATTATTAACAACATTATAATATAGTATTATTAACAACATTATAATATTATAGTATTATTAACAACATTATAATATTATAGTATTATTAACAACATTATAATATTATAGCATTATTAACAACATTATAATATTATAGTATTATTAACAACATTATAACATTATAGTATTATTAACAACATTATAATATTATAGTATTATTAACAACATTAACAACATTATAGTAATAATAAGAGGGGGGTGGTTTGTACTGCTCATCACCACAATCAAACACCACAAGAACAATATCAAGAAGAAATCCAGAGCTCTTCCTCACTGGTTCTGCAGTAGGGGTAAGCATTCCAGGCCTTCTCATGGAAGACCAGAGAGCCCTCAGGAGCGATCATCCTCACAAAGCCAGGCACTTTACTGTGGGCACAGAAACAGGACTGAAGGCAACCAAACACTTCCAATAAATCACAGATTTTATTCAAACCATTAAACTGAAATACAAAGCTGTACAACAGCCGACCTACTCCTAGAAAGAAATGTGGCCATTTTGGAAGACATTTCTGAAATCAATCATGTAGCAAGGGACACATAAACACCTCACAAACAGTGCTGAGATGCATGAAATAATGTGGGTTGAAATTGGACAGAAATATGGAGCTACAGAATAAAGCTTGTATGTTAAGGGAAATTTTGAAATTGCTTTGGAGTGGGACAAATTCACACATACTGATGACATCAGTGGACAGTGATTAGTTAATCGGTTGTGGGTTTGTGGGAATATTCACCTTTTGAGATGGTAGATCTTATGTGTGTACTGCCCTTTCTCTCCATCCTTCTCATACGGCTCATTCTTCAGCACCTCAATGCCTTCACCTCCTCCTGTCTCATTTTTACTGGCCTCAGCCACTGAGTACAGCTGTCCAACTTGGTACTAACACAGACATTTAGTTAGTTAGTCAGAAAGCTCGTAGCTTTATGAATGCACCAGCATTCAACAAAACATAAAACAACACTATGTTTCTACTGGAGCTGCTACCCTTGTGAGTATCAGGTAAGTGTTTCACTACAGGAAAACAATGTGTGTTCCATAGCAGATGGTGTCTGGACTTCTGGATTGTAAAAGTAGGTCAGACCTGCACTCTTGGATGATCAAAGAGGTTCTTAAAGCCATAGTTCAGGCAAGTACATTTCTTTCCCATGGTGTCTGTTCAGTGGATGTGTCCCCTACAGCATCCAGACTGAATAATAAACATGGGCAGACGCACTGGTATAAGAGCCTCCAGCCTGCACACAGCCCCACAACGACAGGTCCTTGGTGGCCCTCATCAGCATCCGATATGTGCATATGGGTGGCGACAGGGAGAGAGACATTGTGTGTGCAGTACCCAATGCAGCAAAGGCGACCCAGGGCCATCTAGCAGGCTTCAGCAGCCCTGCGCCTAGCAGATGGGAACTAGCACGTCCAGGTCACACGGGGCAATGCGACCGGATTAATAGCTACTTAGGGTGCTTGTGAATTTTCATGCCCATATATGGGGAGCTGGGAGTGAATGGTTTCACAGCGCCGAACAACGACATTAGATGTGTAACAAGGCGCTGTGAAGGCAGTCGTTACTCTGGGTTCTTAGCAAGCTGTTAGACAGCAGTTATGTTTACTTGTTTGAATGGTCTTGGTCATAAAAGGGAAAAAACATCTCACCTCTTCAACGGTGCATGGTAAGACAACGTGACTGCAAAAAAGAACAGATTAGGCCATTTAAATCGACAGCAAACGTCTCACACTTCTCTGACTTTTTCTCTGAAATTTTTTATTTTGAATTTAGTTTTCAGCATTTGCCAAAAAGAAAGTGGACTCCAGACTTAGGAGCTAGCAGGCAAGATTATGGTCCAAGGGCCAAAAAATTCTACCCATTGATAAAGTCACCTTGTCCTGATCAAGGAACTAACAAGCATACTTTTAATTAAAATTAAGCCAGAGGAGAAAAAAATTAACAATAGGTGTGAACCAGCTCCTCATGGAGAAGCCAGACACAGGGGAAAGCGACACACACTCTTACACATTTCAAGAAAGTTCAGGCTGATGAAGCGCTCAACAATATCTGACACGGGCATCCACATCTGCTCATCAAAGCAAGCACAAACTATATAACAGTATTTAACCACAACAGTATTCGACTTCCCATTAAACCGCCACACTGGCTGCAGTTACACAAAAAGTCAAACATGAATCCAAGTATATGAGGTCATCCCCAGACAGACATCAGGCTGCTTTCATAACAGGTTTGCTGGTACTAGGATGAAGATTCTTGAGCAGATACAGTAGTGCATATAGTGTTATATTCATGTTATATTCATTGTGTCAGCAGGATCCAACAAAAAGGAATTTGATACGAGAGCCAAGACAGCCGACAGGCAGCAGACTGTGAGTGCATCTCCACTGCTACGTGCTCATTGTGTGCTAACTGTGCTCAATTAATCTCTCTTGGAGGTTGAACTCTCCAGGTGTAATCTACAGGTGTAATCTCCAGAGACAGAAGTCCTATAAGTTTGAATGTGTCTGATTCTCATCGACTAACCAAGTAATATATTTTGAGTGTATAGGCCTACCTAATAACCCAATAAGTGACTGAGTAAAATCAGTAAAGATGATGAATTATTATCTTGAAGTGTATTCAGCATCCGATGTGCTCACTCTTTGAGTAAACCACAGTTGAGACTTTTGTCCATTACAGGCTGACTGAATAGTCAAGGTTAACCCTCTATGTAAAGCGAGTTTCTTGTATTTCCCTACTGAGGAATGAGGTGGTTACCACTTAAAACAGTGTAATAAAAACACTAAATACAAACAGCACCACACACAAAACAAAACGGATATTGGCTTAACCTGCAAGAATGATCAGGTAATGAAACAAAGTCAATATCTTGGTTAAATGACAAAATATCAGTGCACAGGGTATTTATGTATGTATGTAGGTACGTACGCACGTACGTACGTATGTATTTGTTTATTTTTAAATGGATAGCAGCCAGCATAACTTCGGCAAACAATTGGAGTAAAACTGTACCGTAGCAGGGCTTGGCTGGACAATTAAAAAAGACTTAACACTGCAATAAACCCCAGTGCAACACATAAACACCAAAGAATCGTCACTGAACAGATTACAGATTTTAAAAGGTTGGTCAGTGCCTACACGGCACCTAACACAAAGGTTAGTCCACCTATTAGGTCGTTGTTTCAGACCATATTAACTCATAAACTGAAATATTTTAGTGTACCTCTGCATACAACATTAATCAAGGATATTTACAATATTAATCAGGATATGTACGTGTTGCTGTCAGCAACTAAGCAAGAACATTTTTGCACGTTTTCAAGCCAGTAGACAACTATAAAAATTACCTAACAGATTCTCTTCCAACGATCACCAAAGCATCAATGTCATCAACAAAGATATACAAATATCGAGAAGTCATTATGCTTTAACACGTCTACTAATACTCTTTGGTATTATTGATAGGAAACGTCTAAACCTCATTCATAACGTACAGTAACATGTTGGAGGGACACGTGCCTGTACATGCCCATGGTTTTGAGAGATAAACTTTAATGCCTGTTTAAAGGCTCTTACACAAGTCGGCTGAGAAAGTTTTCCGAACATCTAAAGATGTTTCCTGACTATACACTATAACGCTGTTTAACAATGTCTGCAAGCAGCATCGTCAGCAGAAAAGGATTCGCTTCTACGTTTCTACGTTTCTCTAGCGCCATAATTCGACAAATGAATCATCGAGGCAGAGCACGGTGGAGTCAACACCGCTACAGCGCTTCCGTTTGTGCCACAGGTGCAATAAAGTTGTCATTGTTCACTCGAAATTCATTTAGCTTAACCATTTAATTTTTTTCTTTGCGTTTTGTAAATTCGTCATTTAAAAATTCCAAATCCTTCTCTGCAAAGTATGACACAAGGATTTGAAAGATTTGGAAGGAAAACACGCCTCTCTTCTGCTCAGCAAAGCTGCTATAACACGCAATGTTGTTTGCTTTAAAAGTTAAAAATGTAAACAGCCAATAATATAAAACTCTTTTGAAGTTTGAAGTTATTATTTGCGTTCCATCTACGTAGGTATAAGTCTCGATAACTCATTTGCTGTCAACGCCGGTAGGCCACACATAAGGCAAGCCGGTTGTTGAATACACCCAAGCCACATCCTGATTAACATTCAACGATTAATATTTTTACTAAACTTGGCAAAAAAGTTTCTGAAACTCTAAACTGGCACCAGAATCCTATATGTCTCGTGATACGACAATGTTTAGGTTTTAAACATTTCATAAACAAGAAGAAAGAACAGTTGAAAGATTACACTTACTATTCTTTGATGAGCACCATTTTCGCCCTTACAGCTGCGGCTGCGCAATACTTCTGACGTCATATACAGTTACCAACATGCCCCTTATTCCGTTCCTGTTTTACAGCATAGGGTCCTACGTGACTGTTTGGGAAAATATTTTATGTTTCTGGTAGGAAAATAATGTGTAGATAAAAGTCATTTGGGGCCAAGCTATACATTTTAGTTAAACATATTTTTCTTTCTGGTCTAAAATGGAATTTAAAGTGCGGGGAATACATTACTCTGAATATGTACTCTGAATACAGCATGGTCATTTTAATTTCCACTGTAGGCAACCAAAACTACGTTTTTTGGTGATTTTTTGTGCTTGTTTTTCTTTTTTGAATTATTTTGAAATCGAAATATGGAGAACAGTATATTACTGTATGAAATCCCATGTCTTCCACTGTTAATAGCAACCTTTCTATATTTGTTTAATTTAACAATATGGTCACGTCAAAAGGATTTATAAAAATAAGCACTAGAAATCCACAGATGTGTAGATGTAGTTAGCATACTTCTATTCATTTGCCTTTTTAAAGTGAAAGGTCTGATATAAGCTTTTCTCTTTTAGTCCTTAAAGGTGCTCACTCCATCATAAATAAATACTTATCCTGAAAACACCTTTAATAACTCCCTAGCATGTGGTGATTCTTGATTTTCAGTCGTTTTGATCCCAATTCCGACAGATAATTTTTGGATCAATTTGAATATTTTAGGGTTCTATGTATACTAAAAGTAATATTTAAAGGATTATCAGTTTACTGTATACTTACAGTAGGTTACTGTAGGTTATCAGTAGTTAGTTTCTGACCAGAACACTTCTGAAGGGTCCATATCTCTGAATAGTGGACCACTGTAAACTCTGGGACCTTGATGTGTGTATGGACTCCAGCAACACTGTTGAGCCTCATACACTTGTAACAGGGCATAAGAGAGTGAGAGTTCATTTACTGCATTTTTGTAATTATTCGGACGGTCATTTAAAAAAAATATAATAGCAAAAAGCAAAGACACAGTGGAAGACAATTTTTTTTATTATGAAAACAACTCCTGGTAAATGACACAGTCTTAATTAGTAATGGTTTTCAGAAAGAGTGCAGTAAAATGTCATAAGTGGTACTTAACACTGAATAACAAAAGAAGTCATGCTGTAGAGGAGACAGTTAACAGAGAGATGAGGTTGAATGTCTGCAATTTCAACAATAATGTGAAATACAGTTCCCATTCTCCAATTCCACATCTTTATCTTTTTTAATTATAAAAATGTATAATACCTGTCACACTTGATTGAAATTACAAAACATAATAACAATAACTTTCAATAATAACAATCATAATAAACAATACAAATATATTATGTAAAAATCAAATAGAATAAAACAGTCTGTAGTGAGTTCTGTTCGTCCCTCAAAAAAATTAATTGTTCCTGACTTATATGCACAGTATAAGGTCTTCTGTCTCAAATACACAGTGGTGGCTAAGGGCAGAAGCACCAAATATATTAATTATATTTCAGTCCCCAGACAGGTTACAGGTCTGGTTGGTTCAAAAGAGCATCAACGTTTTCAACCTCAAGAGGGGCAAAAAGTGTCCTACAGAAGCCAGCAATAATGAAAAGGTTGTGTAGAAGCATCAACATTTGGATGAAGGGAAGAACCTCCCAGATGAAAGGAACTTGTAACCATTACCAGTGGATAAGTGTATGGACCGACCACCTGGACTGCTTTGGGTGGAAATGGAGGGTGATGGTGCAGCCTGCAGAGCTTTTGAATCATGAGCTAGACATCTTTCCAGAGACTGATGACCTGCCTTCAAAAGCTCCACATCTTTGCCATCTCCAGGAGAGCAGTGACGTGGTGACAGATTAAGCAGGCCAAGCACATCTTTTGTAGTTGACATCACTGGACTTTGAAGCGCTTTAAGTGGACCAATGTGTTGTTGCTGCTGGGCTGCAGCATTAGACCAGAAAGTCTTAATATTATGCACAGCTTGGACATTTTCATCAATAACAACCCTTCTCAGACGATCAAGTTCCAGAGCAACTGTTGGGCCTGAGCCAGTGGAGCCAGTGGAGGAGTAGGAAAGGGCTGGGGATGGAGTGCTGGCAGTTGGGGACTGGTGGCCTGAATTGGGGGACACATTACTTGGAGAGCAAGCTATGTGACCACTATAAAGAGGGTACTTGAGCTTTAACTGTGCAACATTGTCCAGTGTGGGTGAGGGGTGTCCACCCTCTTTCATAGAGGTATCTGATGTGGTAGGGCTGCTGTAGCCAGAGCTGATCTTCTGGAGGGATGAAGAGCGGGAAGGCGTTTTGGGACGAGCGGAAGGGTCTCGAATGCTGGTGCTGCTTCCAGGTCGACTAAATGCGCTAGTCTCTGAAGAACGAAAAGCAGATGCTCTGCTTAGAGTAGATGTAGAGACAGGAGCAGCCATGCCCTCAGCTACTCCTCTCTGCAAGTTTCCCATAGCCTTGAGGTGGCTCTGGGTCTCCTCCAAAATCTTCTTAGCAAGTTCCTGTGGATCCAGCGATGCCAACATTGGCTTCTGTTCCTGGGACTTCACTGTGCTGTCAGTTCCAGTGCTCGACCGGTCAGATTCACCCATATCTGAACTGCTTACTCTCCCAACCTTCTGGAAGGAGGAGTTTTGACTGGGAATCAAGTTTGTCTTGAGTGGTGATGTGGGAGTGCTGACACTTCCTTTTGAGGAGATGGACACATTGTACTCTTGTGCTGTACTGGAGTTTGAGACACGCCCACCAGTCCCGTTCCTCCCTCCATGGCTGAGACGGTGCCTCTGACCATGACCCCGTGGGAGAGGTAGCGAGTCACAATGGCCACTCAGTGGCTCACTGCTAATAATGGAGAAACCTTCATACTCTTCCTCCTCTCCTCGTATCCCCATGCTACATGTCATCATTGCACCATGTGGTGAGGATCGACTACGGCAAACACCGTGTGGGTGCTTATTAGCAGAAGTCAAACCACTAGAACGTCTTTGACCCAGAAAGTCACTCTCAGACTTGGACACAAAGCTCATGGAAGAAGCAATGGAGCTTAAGCTATAGACTGATATGGCATCTGAGGCCAAGCTGTCTGGGCAGTGGGGAGAGAAGGGCAGGCTGGGGTAACCAAGATGCAGAGGATTGGAGATGGACTGGGCTGAAGCGAGTGACTCCAGGGAAGATGAGCTGTCCATGCTAAGACGTTTTGGAAGTTCCGTCGAGTCTAGGACAGAAAGTTCAGGGAAGTGTGACAGACTGAAAAAAGCTCCTTCGTAACAAACTGTAAAAGTTGAAAGGGCCATGGAAAAATATATCAAATATAACAAAGAATGTTTTCACTGAAGTGATGCAGACTTAACAATAGCACCATTCCAGTTAGAATGTTCTAGTGCTCCTTACCAAAGACTGCCATTAGAGCCTGGAGTGCAAAGTGTATGGTGCGACGTCTTGCCTGCTTTCCTGTCTTCAGGACAACGTCTTCCTGTCCAACTTCACATAGATCAAATCCTAAATACGTGAAACAGTAACATAAAATCATTTATTATTTAATATAATGAATAATCTGTTTTGTTACAAAAGCATTTGAAAGATTCTACAAGCAGATCAGTGTCACACTATAATCAGGTGAAATGAACTTACCCAGTGCAGCAAGAAATTCATGGCATCCTGGCAGTCGCCATAACTGGACACTTATAGACACCTGGATGGGGAGCAAGGAAAAATCCTGCTCCTTCTCCCCTGCCTGCAGCTGAACCAGGACCTGATGAAGCTGCATGTTATGAGAAGATCAGCAGGAGCTAACGTGAACAACATGTGACTGAGATATTTGTAAGGGAAATGTAATACAAATAATGCCCTTTTAATTGATCCCTGAGTTTTTATTTGAAACTCATTGCGATCACTAAACCTTTCTTTGCCTGATTCTATTCCCTTCTAACTCCATTCCATAAGAGTCATGAGAGGAAAGTCAGGACTCTTTTATGTAGGACTCAAGAGCTCCAGTGAATACTTTAGATTTTTTTTTTATTTGAATTTAAAAAAAAAAAAAAACAGATTCTTTTGTTTTCCCAATATTGCACCTCAAATGTTTGTTTAGTTTTTTTTTTATATACGGTCCCTCTCAACAGTTACCTAGGTGAACTTAAACATGATGCTTTAGGTACTGTAATTGTAACTGTATGTGTAATTGTTTTTGTTTACACATTTCTGAATTCATATGCAGTTGGACAATATGAACAAATATTTCACAGATGATTTTGTATTTTACTACAGCACTATCAGGGCTAAAGGTCAAACAGACCAAATCTAGGCAGACACCTTAAAATAAGTTATGTCTTCATTATGTCAGCCTACCCTAAGCTCATCAAAAAGCTTGTCATTTAAATTCCCACAAAACAGATGAATATTTGAAAAATGTTCAGATGTCAGTTCAATCTACTGGTGGTAAGGCAGGCATGTCTTTCAAAGGAAAATGAAGAAGAACTTATTAAATCAGGTCCAAGGACATTTCTAGGGCTAAAGAGAGACTGCTTACCATTCCAACAATGTTCTTTACAGCCTACAGTCAGGAAAACAGGGAGAGATAGACAGGATGCATTTGAAAGTGCAGGGCTTGCATACAGAATATTTAATTAACATAGAAAGTAGAGACACTACTGTACATAAACCAAAATTTGGTAGTGTTCTAAAAATATCAAGAGTAAATCAGCTTTTTTTTCATGTGCCATTTAAGTGATTTGTGATGTCATTGTGAAGTAATGCCCAACAGTACTACATTTCCCATCAGTCTCAACTGCCATCCTGCAAACATCATGAGCAATTTTCTCTCTCTCATTACTTACCTTTAGCCTTTAGAGAGAACAATTCTGTTCTAATTATGGTTTTAAATGTTCTAAATGTTTCTCATGCTCTTATAGCACGTAACCGAACTATAAAACATGAAAGGAGACAATTTGTTAACATGTCTTGGTAAATATTGCATTCATTCATCATGTTATTACAACTGAAGAAATGAACAACTGAAGACAAATAGTAAATGTTTAAGTAAAAGAGTGAACAATTTTTAAATGTCATTTCTTAGTTGGAGTTGTACAAATTTATCTAAGAGCAAACAAAACTAGCTGCATTGCTTAATAAACATAACATAAAATCCAATTCCTTTTAATAAACTCCATTTAACATGATATACTGTAGTCTATATCTGTAGTGTTTTATGTTAAATCAACAAATGATTCTACAGCTGATTCTGACAGTTTTGCAGAAATGTACTATAGTAGTGAGAAAACTAAAATCCTGTCTTTGAGGTTGTATATAAAAGCATCGAGGCCTAACACATGAGCCAAAGGTTATTTCACAAGGTTAAAGGTTATTTGCAAAAAAAAAAAAAAAAAAAAACTCACCTTATTAATAAGCTGCTCTCCTGCCTCAGAAGCACTAACAACTTTACAAAGTGCTTGTAGAGCTGGAGGTGGAAGACCTGTAATGGAACCAGGAATCGATTAAATGCCACCGATTTAGGATCAGTTATCCAGTCTTTAAAACTGGGCCCGGGTTCAAACATTAGTGAACTCGTCCTCCATACCTAGTAGTGACTGCAGAGTGCAACTGCACTGCTGTAGCCGGTCGCCCGGGTCGCTTGTGGGGAAGAAGACGGCAGAGGTGATGCCAGTGCCAGCCAGGTCCAGCCGGAAGCCCACAGCGGTGAGCAGGGCCTGCCAGCCTGGAACGGCCCCCACCTTATTCTCCACGCTCTGCTGGGACGTATACATGGAGTTGCACTGGCCATTCTGAATGCGCTGAAGTGACTTCTCCACCTGCAGGAGGGAGAAAGGGCAGACAGAGAGATTGAAGCAATAAACTGCTATGCTGTCTGGACTCATCAGGGTACAGGAGACAGTGCTTCATTAAAAGAACATTTGAGATAATCAATACCTAAAGAGCACGCTAAAGACATGCTAAAGACATGCTAAAAACACGCTACAGAGGCTTCCACAAGTATGTACAGGAGCCAGTTGTCTGTTGTCACATATCTACATTCCCATTGTGCTGATGCGTGTGTGTGTGTGTGTGTG
>JAOYMR010000005.1:9312827-9326505 GCA_025802075.1 Tenebrosternarchus preto
GTATGTACAGGAGCCAGTTGTCTGTTGTCACATATCTACATTCCCATTGTGCTGATGCGTGTGTGTGTGTGTGTGTGTGTGTGTGCGCGCGTGCATGTGTCTCACCAGGTGCAATAGGACCCTCAGGGCATCTCTGGCCTTGTCTGAATACTGCAGAATTTCAGAGAGAGCCTGGCCAATCAGGGACGAGGGGTTGTTCAGTTTCACATCACTCCCAATCAACATGAAGCCTGAGAGACATAACCACACAGAAACATGCAATGTTTGGTGAATAAAGTCAATGTACAATGCCAAAACTATTTTTACTGATACATCCTGCATCTAAAATACATAGTAAAACTTGCTTAGGTATTTTTTTCCAAACTTAAACTTTTGTAAACTTTTGTTCACTTACACAGTCACAGGGGTACAATCATAATTCTATTAAACCAGTCAGTGTGTATAATCTCTCATAACAGTGTATAATCTCTCATAACAGTGTAGTGCTGCTCGCTTACACATAATGTAGTTCTGACACACACCTGCCCAGTTAGAAGGATGGGAGAACTGCTGGCTGCTCTGAACACCCCTCATTGCTTCAGCGAGAGCCACGCTGGCTCTGGCTCCGTTAAGTAGGGCCAAGTAAAAGGCTTGAATAAACACTTTAGAAGCAGCTGCAGGCACAGGCCACAAGGAGACCAGCACACACTGGACACCCGCGGCCAGGAACGCCCGCGTCAGACCCACCACGCCATCAGCAGTCACCCTGCTGCTCGACTCGTGGTGGGAGCTGTGACACAGAGATGGGTTAGACAGGAAATGACGTGCCACCACTCAAAAGGCCTGTGCACACAGACTTCTTAGTTTGGTAATTAACCAAACAGGAATATCCATTTTTAGCTTTACTTTTGAACATTTCTTTCTTAAAATCTTCATTTCATTGCTGCAGCCATGCTAATATGTTCATAGCTATAAATGAAAAAACATCCTAACTTTCATATTAGGTCAATTTCATTTACATTGAAATAAGTTAAATGCTAATCTGTTAGTGTGTGCATCTATTCAAAATGTACGTCAGTGACATCCTTTCTCACCCCAGCACCACCAGTTTAATCGACAGTTTCAAATTCAAAATGTCTGCCGCCGTCAACAGCATCTCCTGCAGTGGTGGCGTGTCACACATGCTCTCCACATCACTGCTGTCATCAGGAACCACGGAGCTGCTCCCGAACGAACCCTTCCTCCCTCCTGCTCCTCTTCCTCCGTCTCCTGTGGCGCCTTCGTGGTGGCCGGGCGCCAGCACCAAGGCCGCCAGTCTCCAGGAGACGTGAGTAGCGAAGTGGGCGCACTCCGCCCGCCCGAGGGCACTCGTCACGCGCTCCTTGGTGGCGGCCTGGCCGATGAGTGGCTGGCACCCCAGCAGCTCGGCCAGAGCGTGCGCCTCCTCCTCGGCCGAGGGCATGGGGCCCCACAGCCAGCGGTTCATGACGGCTGGAGGGAGGAGGGGGTTTCCCACGACGGCCGCCATGCCCAGAGCGCCGCAGGGTGGGGGAGCAGCACAACGGGGCGTGGTCTGGGTGGAGGGAACCACACGTGACAGGCGGAGTGGTTTTATTCAACCGTGTTAGAGTTTCTGACGTACCGTGACCATGATTATTGAGATTTACTTTGGATTTTAAAAATGCAGAACGGTTTTCGAAGCGGGCACAGAGACGGGCGGTGAGTCGGGCTCACCTTGGCACCGGTTACCAGGCTGCGCAAGGAGGGCACAGCGAGGAGGCTGAAGCGCTCGTACAGGTACTCGTTAGAAGAGCTGCCTTTCAGAAGGGCAAAGGGGATAAGATACAACTCTCCCTCCAGAACCAGAACCAGCTGCCTGTTTCTGCCTACAGGCCCAGTGGAATGCATCAGACCCTGAGAGAGAGAGAGAGAGAGAGAGAGAGGTTCTCATTTTAATTAAATAATATGAAGAGAGTGCTATGAAAAAGGCAGAAAGAAGCAGACAGAAAGATGGAAATCATAATAAAATCTTTAATACTGATTAAAATTTCTTAAAGCTTTGACACAACCCAGTACAGCATGAAATGATCATGAACAAAATGGTTCAAACATTTATTTACTTATTTACTGGAATATTTCAATGTGAAGATATGCTCTGTCACACAGAAACTGTATAACGGGAGGCACAAACCCCTTCCATGGGGCCGATGAGGAGGTCATACAGGGTACGCAGTGGAGGCTTCTTCAGGGAGCTAGTGGTGCGTTGGGGAGTGGAGCGGCCTTTGACTGGAGACATGGGGTTGCTGACAAGACTGGTCATACTCAGACAACTCCTGCAAGAACCAGAAAGTATCCTTTCTGTGTACAATTTTCAAAAGGATAAATGAAGCGAAGATAATCTTTAAAAACGCAACATGACCACAAGATGGCAGTGTAGGGCTGCAAACAAACCTCCACATATATACTGCTTCCTCAGTAATGTCTTAAGTTCTAGAAAAGTCCTTTTCAGATTTAAAGTGAACCCGATCTGTTTCTCACTACAGAAGATTAACCTACTTACTGTGGGGATTAATCCTCGTAATAAAGGGATTACACATAGGCCCTAGAGCATATGTATGTTTATTTTTTCTACACTCAGACGTACACACAGACACATGCACACACGGGTAACCCGTCACCTGTTGAGTTGGTTATTTCTCGATACCATGCGCAGAAAGCCTGAGGTTTTGTTACTGAGCTCTTCAAACTGTTGATCAAGTAGCTCTCCTGCTTCACTCCCTGTGTCACTGCCAGAGCATCCCCTGGGAGAAAGATGAACACACACACACACACAGAGAAACTCTCAAAGAATGGGGAAAGAACAAAACATTTATAAGGGATCTTCTGTAATATCTCTATTGAAAATTTTCCTTTGCACATTCATGAACAATGCATGGTTTTATGTGATACATGGTTTATTTGATGCATGGTTTATTTGATGCATGGTTTTATGTGATGTGGAGCAGATTTGGAAATGCTGATATAGAATGAATCAAATTCTGTCCTTCACATTTTTAATTCCTGATTTCCAAAGTCAAAGTGAACGTCTCTTTTCTAACCTTAATTTTACAAACCTCTCTTGCTTTTACCTCATCTCTCTCCAGGCCACAAAGAACAGCAAATACAATTCTCTCTTTCCCTTAGCAGCTTTAGATCATCACAACTAACCACACCCACCAATATCACAACTAACCACACCCACCAATATCACTTTCTCTGTCTCTGTCTGTCTCTCTCTCTTTCTCTGTCTCTCTCTTTCACTCTTTCATTTTTTTCTCTCTCTCACTCTCTTTCACTTTCTCTGTCTCTGTCATTTTCTCTCTTTCACTTTCATCATCTTTCTCTCATGCTGCAATGCTGCACATTGCATACAGAAAGTTTTCAGACTCTTTCAAGTTTTCTGCATTTTTACATGTTTCAGGTTTTTCGAAAATTCAATTCATTTTTTTCCTCATCAGTCAGCACACAATATTCCACAATAACAATACAAAACCAGGTTTTGGGAATGTTAAAAATGAAAAACTGAAATAGTGTATTTACATATATATCCACACACTGCACTTAGTTGAAGTGCTTTTTACACCACTGACTCCCTCAAGAATTCTTGGGAAAGAACTTACAAGCTTGGAACACCTGTCTTGGCACTCCTGTCTCGGCAGAATCATTCAAACTCAGCCAGGCTGGATGGGGAGTGTCAGTACACAGTTCACAGCCATTTTCAGGCCTTTTCAGAGATACCGGAGGATCAGACTCTGGTTGGGCCGCTACAAGACTTGCGAAGAGTTTTCCTGAAACTAATGTGGTCTCCTAGCAACACAATACAGATAACTGTCTTGTTAAATGTAAACCTTCTCTCCAGCCTAAGATCTTGGACACTCTGAAAAAGGTTTCCACCTAGAATTTCTCTATATTTTTCTGCATCCATCTTTCAGCAAATTCAGAGCATGCTACCATTTAAGTGAGGAATAGCTTCCATCTGGCTATCATATCATAAAGTCCTCATTGGTAGAGTATAACATTAATAGTTGTTCTCATTGGTGGAACACTTTTATGTTCCACATTTCATTTGAGAATGAAGGAGAGAGTAGGCTACTGTGCTCGTGGACGGTTTCAATGCTGGAAACATGTTCATGTATCCTTCCTCACATTTATACGTTCATACAGTCCCTCTCTTTTACAGACAATTCTCTCAACCACTTGGCTTAGTTTTAGTTTCTGACAGAAAGCAGGATGTTCATCCATCTTCTTAACCACTAAATTGATTTCAGGGTGGGAGGGGGTAGTGGGTGGGGGGCACCATCACAAGCAGCACAGGGCACAAGGCAGGAACCAACCCTGGACAGGGCACCAATCCATCACTGTGTGTATGTGACGCAGCACTTTGACCACCATTCATTTAAAGCAGGGAAGTGAGAACATCAGCAGAATGCTACGAGTGAAAAGCAGGGAAGCTTGAACACTGCACTTGTTCTTGAGTAAGAAATGTAATTTTCATACAAATCAGCAATTTGGTGAAGTGCTTAGTGGTCTCTTATGCAGCAGAAGATAAACTGCTGAATGTCCTGGTGCTCATGGTTTGGTAGAGCCAGGCTCAAAGCACAGTCCTCATTATTATGAGGTAAGTCAGAGCAATGTGGTTCCCTTGCCACAACCGAAAAATACAGTTATTTATCATATTGCTGAATTAGAGGAAACAGAGAGACTGGAGACTGGAGTGTGGGGTGTGACAGGTGGGGTTTGGGGTGTGACGGGTGGAGCTTAAGCTATGATGGGTGGAGCTTGGGGTGTGATGGGTGGAGCTTGGGGCGTGATGGGTGGAGCTTGGATTGTGACAAATGGAGTTCGGGGCATTGCTGGTGACGCTTGGGGTGTAGCAAATGGAGTTTGGGGTGTGACAGGTGGAGTTTGGGGTGTGTTGGGTGGAGTTTGGGGAGCGACTCTGTTGTGTGTACCTGCTGTAGCTGGGCTCAACTCCCAGAGCCTCACGAGCACTGCAGATGTACTGCTCCAAAGGGGAAGGGGAGACTCCACAGCCTGTATCTCCACCCTCTTGGAAGTCTGGATCTCCTTCTGACATGCCGTCGCCTAGAAACACTTCGTGGAACTTCACAATCCCTGAGGAAGAAGGGGTATTCACTTGGATTAACAAGCAAGATTTCATACTTAAACAGAAAGATGTTTTTGTACCCAGAGACATTCACTCGCGCACACATGCAAATACACACACACACACACACACACACACACACACACACACACACAGGACCATACTCTACTGAATGTAAACAAAGATGGTGTGGCATATAGGAGGCTTGCATGGAAGCATCTGCTGAAGTAAATGAATAAACCAATCAGGAGTTAATAAAGCATCATTTGAGCTTGGAGCATTGCCATCTGGCCAGTGTGCCAGTTATGGGACGGGGGGATCTGAAAGCAAGAGGAACACAAAGACAAAGGCGAGAGAGGACCAGGTGTTTGAGGCCTGAGAAGAAGTTCATACAGGGTGTGGAGCCAACTATGGAACCATGAAGATAAATACATTATTGATTGTGAAATCAGCTTTGATTAACTTTCAAAGACTTTTTCTGTGTAAAGTTAATGATGATTTATTATAATTTACAATGTATTACTCTATTATGAAGTACGTATTAATGGCTGAGTTTACTGTTAATTGGTTTATTAAGTAATTATAGGCAAGACATTATACAATCTTGGCACATGTAGCAAACATAATGATCTATCTTGGGATCTGTCTATTTGTTTTTTTAAGTCACACAGGGGTACTTTGAAACACACACGCACACACACACACCCACACACAGAGTGTGGCTGGGGTGCCAGCCCAGCTGAGGAGTGGCAGGTGGCACTATCAAAACTCCTTTAAAATTCTCCTCATACCCTTCAAGAGGCAGCTGTAGAGGGTGTAGTGTGTGTGCATGTGTGTGCAACAGAGTGCATGTGTTCGAGTGTGTGTGTGTGTGTGTGTGTGTTTGTGTGTGTGCATGCACTTAAGCACATGCATAAGCGATTTGTGGTTTGTATGATTTGTTCAAAATAAACCACTTTTATATATAAACAAAAATTTAAATATATACACATGAATACAAATATTCTAACAGGTATGTAAAGTATACAATTTTGTATTTTCTTATCAAAGAACCACATATGTGTTCACACTGAGGTAAATACACAAACACACACCTGCTCCTGGTGCCAGAATCCAGCTGTACAGGTAAATACACACATTTACGGCATTTAGCTGATGCTTTTATCCAAAGCGACTTACAATTGTGACTTTAATACATCTTGAGTAGTTGAGGGTTAAGGGCTTTGCTCAGGGGCCCAACAGTGGTAACTTGGCAGAGGTGGGGTTTGATCCAGCAACCTTCTGATTACTAGTCAAAGCCTTAACCAGCGAGCTACCACTGCCCGCCCGCGCACACACACACACACACACACACACACACCTACCTGCTCCTGGTGCCAGAAGCCAGCTGTAGAGGTAACCAGCAGCTATTGAGAAGTAGAGGATGAAGGCTTTCTGCTTGTTAACTGTATCCAGGATGTGCTCCACTGTGGCAGGGTTGTATGGATCAGTGTCATACTGCCCTGTCTGCCTCTCCACCAGCAGGTCTGCAAACGCACGCATGCGACCTTGTTCTGCTACTGCAAGAGCCTCATCATAGTGACCTACGCAAGAGAGAGAGAGAGAGAGACAGAGAGACAGAGAGAGAGACAGAGACACAGAGACAGAGAGAGTTCAAATTTAAGTCTTCCTAACAGTAACGTACATTCAAATGTCCAAAACTGTTTCTATTGATGACAAACATAATACATAATGCTTAAATTATTCAGAAATAGGCTTTAGTCAAACTAATTAGAATTTAAGTTTATAAACTGTGTCCTTCAGAAACATTTCATCGTCACCAGTCGAGGCAGGGAGAGAAAGAGATGGTAGATACAGGCTGTAGATGGCAGAACTCAAGAAGAAAGCAAGAGCTGGAAAAGAAAGAAAACAGAAAAGTATTTTCACCCAGGCTGACGAGGACTCTCTGGAGAGCCTGGTATGACGAGGTCTGCAGGTTGAAGAGGGAGAGCTTGTATTCAGAACTGTGCTGTGCCTCATGGCGTAATGTTTCAAACAGCACAGATGCACGGTAGAGCTGTAAACCAACACACACACACACACACACACACACACACACACACACACACACACACACACACACAAGCTAAGTCAAAGATGAAACACATGACAGAAATGTCATATTCTAAGAGGTTAGCAAACCAGTACAGTCATCCAAGCAGCAGAGGACTATGCCTCTCCAACATAAAAAACAAACATCTAAACCCACTTTTTTATTAGAGAGGTCCAGTATGGTAAATAAATATTTAACACTTGATTAAATAAGAGGTACATTGCAGTACTAGTATTGACCCCTGGGGGGCAGAAGCATTCTGTAGTGCAGTTACAATTAAAGTTATGACCTAAATATATGATCTGAATTATCACCCTCTTTAACTGGGCACACGCTTTTGAATAAGTGTCTACAACAAACAATCACTACTGATAACATGTATATTCAGGCAGGTGTCACTGCTAAGCACTAATAGACCACCAAACTGGTGAAAATCATGTACCTCTACACTGTAGACACTGTAGTGTGTGGAAGGTATTTGCACTGAAACACAGCTCTCTGTGTAGAACTGGAAATCTAAGGAATACCATTGTTCACTTTGAATATAATTTTACAGCAATGCCTCTGTTAACCTCTGCAACACAGCAAAATGGACATAGAAATAATAGGTTCTTAAGTTGCATGTCTAAAATGAAAATGAACAGAGAGAGAGAAACAGAAATGTCGAATCACTGTTTAGTATTGATTTTCTATGGCTGAGATGGTCGTGTCTGCAGGCTGCTAAGGTCACTTGAGCAGTCAGAGCAGTAGAAGGTCTGAAATGCCATCGTTGCGTGGAGGGATTCTTAGGAATATGTGGAAAAGCTTATGGAAATTGTCAGCCAAGTCAGTCACTGTTCAGCAGCATAAATAAATTGTTATTGATTTTAGACAGATAGTTTTGTGCCTACATATATGCATCAGATAGTACAGATGCATGGAAGACACACACACACACACACACACACACAGTACCTGGTGCTGAGCCTCTTCCAGGTTGCCACTAGCCCAGAGAGACAGACCCAGGCGGTGGCGTATTGTAGCTTCGTCCTCACGCCTCACCAGCTGCTCTGCCAATCTCAGACCTCAGAGAAAGATCAGCCCAGGCAAAGATCAGCCCAGGCAAAGGTCAGCCCAGGCAAAGACAGGAAGGAAGGAAGGAAAAGCACAATAATGACAGCAAGCAGAAAATGTCAAACTATTCTGTGGAGGTAATGAAGTACATTACATGTACCACAACCATCGCTTTATCAGTTATATATATTAAAAATGCATGTTCTAAATTCAAGAGGTATGTGGTTGTTATCAAAAAAACCCAAGCTTAACTAGAAGTCTATCTATCTATCTATCTATCTATCTATCTATCTATCTATCTATCTATCTATCTATCGTACTCTCCTTTCTTACTGTCTCTCATCATTCTCTCTGTGTTTGCCGTGGTCCCCTGGGTCTGTCACATACCAGAGGATGATACTACCGTCTATCCTTGCATGTTCACCCAGAGGACACATGCTCATGCATGCTCAAATACACACACACACACACACACACACACACACACACACACACACACATGCCCACACACACACACACACACACACATGCCCACACACACACACACACACACACAGAGAGATCTTTTTTTTGCCCTTAGGAGAGACTAAAGAAAACAAAAAAGGCTTAGTGACAGCTGGTGAGGATGTGCCATACAGCCCTGGCAATTCTGCTCTCTCACACACATTCACAAACACAAACATATAACACTCACAGTGCATAAACCCACAAAACACATGTAGTGAGACAACAACAGGCCAAAGACTACAAACACACAACTCTTGTTCATATATAATAATACTACACACAACTCACACACGCATGCATGCACACACACACACGCATACAGACACATGCGCATACACACAACTCACACACGCACACATGCACACGCACACACGCGCATGCACACACACACACACGTGCCCACACACACACACACACAAAAACAAGCCAAGCCAAGAACATGAACAGAGCCTAGTTCCAATTAATTGCTTACACACAGTGCTACCAAAAAAACTGAGCATGGCCAGTATACGTAAAATTACAAAGAAAGAAAGAAAAAAAGCAGAAGAAAAGGAATAACAAAGAGAAGAAAAGATTTTTAATAAGAAGTAAATAGTGTTTTTTGGTTGAGGTCGGCTGGTCAGATATAATTGGCTGTCAGGAAAGGCAAAACTGGAAATATGTATAGGCTGTGAAACGAGACAAAAATGTACCTGCTATTTTTACACCTTGTGTGTTGTGTGTCACACTGTGTGTTGTGTGTCTTTGCATCTAAAATGGAGAGTTTTGCTTGTTTCTGTTTCATGCAATTCTTGGTTTTTAAGTGTTTTATTTTACCTATGCAGGTGTGTTTTAAATCAGACACTTAATATAAACAGTACCACAAAAACAATGTATGATTGTAGTGGCCATTTAAACCAAGTTATTATTATTAGTGTCTTAGGTGTTTGTTTGTTTGTTTTTAAACTGAATAATAAGACTTTTTTCAAACACTCACCTTCTTGCAGATACATAACCGCTTGAGAGTAATTTTGCAGTGAATGATGTGTCCTCCCCAGGCTCCCGTAGGCCAGTGTTTTTGCTACCAGATCATTTGTTTGTGCAGCCACACTCAGGTGCTGCTCCTGGAACACCACAGCCCTCTCATGATTGCCTAGCAACTCGTACGTCAGCCCCAGGTTGCCATATGCACGTGCCTGGTGAACAGCGCTGCCCGCCTCCTCAGCTAATTCCAGGTCTCGCTGATGGCACTGAAGAGCACGGTCCGGCTCACCCATGGCCTGGTACACGGTGCCCAGGCCAGAGTGGGCGTCTGCTTCAAGAGCACGGTCAGAGGTCTCCTGGGCGATGGCCAGCTGCCGCTCCAGGCAGGAGAGGGCCTGTTCATGGTTGCCCAGCTGGTTATGCAGGGCACCGAGTTCTCCGTATGCTGCTGCTTTTCCTCCACACCCCCCAAGCTCATGAGCAGTGACCAAGCACTTCTCCAAGCACACCAGAGCTTGCTGCAGGTTGCCCATCGCCCTAGAAAGAGATTCACCAAGAATCAGAGAGTCAGAGAACAAAGAGTACTGCAATCAAGTATGTCAAGTTGAGATGTGGAAGGTTTATTTTTAGCTGTATTTTAAGTTACGGTAATTACAACTCATTACAACTTACAATTTAAATAGAAGCATAACACCAATACTGCAATCAACTGAACACTGTGTTTGGAAAAAATGCAGCGTACCCCTCCAAACCTCTTTATACAGGGATAACATTAGAGGTATGTTGTTTCAAAAGGCTAATCAACTGTGCGTTTAATTAACTCTCTGTGTTAATGGCCCTCAGCTTTTAGCACTGGAGTGGGGATCTGTTCTCATCATAGCAGGAAAATAGACCAGACCATTCTGATATTCACTTCTCTTCTCAGGCACGACTAATATGAAATTCCACCCACTTTTCCACTCAGCAGAATGTTATCCATGCAGAATGACTGAAGGAAAACCTTCAGAGATGTGCCTTCATCTGCCTGCTTTCCCGTTGGGTTTCCCCTTATTTCTAGCCTACATTCTCTGACACAGCAGCTGATAAACGTACAAGTAAGAGTGAACAAAAATGTCATTTCAAATGAACCTGGTTATCATTTGGGTAAAGTTTTTCACCGACAAAAGACTGTGTGCATACAGAGAGGTTCATGAGAAAATCTGGTGGGTGCTTAGGTTGCTGCTGATTTCAAGTAGGGTAGTCAAAAAATGCAGGTAGCAGCAAAATGAACAATCATAGATCTCCATGGATAATCAGAATAATTAAGATAAACATGAATCTTAATGATAAGCTGCATGACGGGCATTAACCTGACAGGTGAGGCAACTGGCTTTTAGAATAATACCTGAATACTGTTTGCTGTATCCTTTCTAAAATAACTATAAACAATGTGAAATATACAAAACTATAAACAGAATGTGTAACATGATGTAAAACTATAAACAGAATGTGAAATATACAAAACTATAAACAGAATGTGTAACATGATGTAAAACTATAAACAGAATGTGTAACATGATGTAAAACTATAAACAGAATGTGAAATATGATGTAAAACTATAAACAGAATGTGAAATATGATGTAAAACTATAAACAGAATGTGAAATATACAAAACTATAAACAGAATGTGAAATATGATGTAAAACTATAAACAGAATGTGAAATATGTGCGTCGAGGAATTTATCATTAACAAGTGACATTTTGTCTCTAAAACATTAAATTGATGATATTGTTTTATTCAAGCTATATTCTATTTTCTTACAGTGTTATGTTTTTTTAGATCACTTAACAAGGTTTTTCATTTTTTGTGTCTCTTATTACAGAATCATGTTTATTCTAGATGAGTGATGTAATCAGTATACATTCTACACACAAAAGAAGCAGTGATGACTCTCCAAGAGTGAAAAGGAGTGTTATAACAATAAGTTGTTTCATAGGCTTATTTAGACAATGTGTTTCCCTTGTGGGACTCACCTGTGGCCATTCCCAAGACCACGGTAGGCTTTCTCTTGATCTTGCAACCGGTCAAGACTCTGTGCCACAGCCAAGTACCTCTCATAATACTTCACAGCTTCTTCATAGTCATGTAATATATGATAACAATCTCCCAGGTTGCCAAAAGCCCTTCCGCGGTCCAGCACAGCTTCATTGCTGCTCAACTGCTGCAGCATGGCCAGCTGCTGCTCCAGATAACCAATGGCCTCCTCCATGGCTCCCATATTCATCTTGGTGATGCCCATGTTGCCATACACCTGGGCCTCGGTGCCAGGATCCCTCCTTTGTCGGCTGAGCTGGAGCTGTGCTTCGTAGCACTTGAAGGCGGCGCCGTACTGTCCCAGTGCCATGTACACAGCAGCCAAGTGCCCATGGCCTTTGATCTCCCCAGGTACATCATTCAGTTCCTGGAAAACCTCAAGTTCTTTGGCATGAAATGATAATGCCTCCTCATATTTCTGCATCAACCGATAAACACCACCGAGGGCAGCGTAAGCACAGGCTTCAAATTTTCGGTCTTTCATCTAAAAAACAAGAAACACAAGGATTTAATCTAACATTATAGATTCTTGGCCTCAATCTATGATTAAATTCCTTGGCCAGGCCTTGATGGTTCCAAATGTAGAACTATACTGAGTAAGTTAAACAAATGCAACAGAATATGCAGCTAAATATACTCTCCTTTTCTTATTTCATATATTCTTACCTGATGGGCAAGAGCCAACTGTTGTTCATAGAACTGCACTGCTCCAGTCATGTCCTTCTTACAAATGTGAATGTCTCCTAAGTTACCCAGGGCACGAAACCTGGCCTGGGAGTTCTCCAGTGACTGTGCCAGAGATAGTAGGTACTTCTGACATTCCTCTGCCTTAGTAAAGTCTCCCAGTGCCTTAAATGCAAGTCCCAGATTGCAGTAGGCTTTGGCCTGGCTCAATTTGTCATGAAGATCCTTAGCCAGTGCCAGATCTTGCTCATAGTACTTCACAGCATCTTGGTAGTTACCAAGGCAGTAGTGTGCATATCCCAAGTTGTGACAGACTTTCCCCTCACTCTCCATGTCCTGCAGGTCTGGGGAGAGCTGAAGGTACTGTTCATAGTAGGGCACAGACTGAGCAAACTCGCCTCTCGAACAGTGGAAATTGCCCAGGTTACCCAATGCCCGAGCTTCACTCTGGACATCCCGCAGTTCACGGGCGATGTTCAGATGGTCCTGGTAGTGCTGCAGGGCACGTTCATGAGCACCCAGGGCCTGGTAGGCCACTGCTAGGTTTCCATGTGTAGAGGCCTGCGAGGCCCGATCACTGACTTCCATGGAAATTTGTAGCTCCTGTCGATGGTAGCGGACAGCTTGTTCGAACATTCCCAGGGCACTGTAGGCATTTCCCATGTTGCCGTAAGCCCGACCCTGGGCAGCATAGTCATTAAGCTCCTGAGAAATTGTAAGGTGGGTTTTGTGGAGTTTCAGTGCTGTTTCAAAGTCACCTTTCATTTGGTGGATGATACCTAGAGAAGAGTGGGACCATTACTGCTCAGAAGTATCTACAAGGTTTTAGAAGTAAAGATTATAAAGTTATACCAAAGAAATTGTTTTTAATTCAAACATACACATGTACACAAGATTTTTGTGATAGAACACCACCTCCCATAAAGCTGCACAGTTTGAAGAATGATGTTGTTTCCTGATACAGTAGACCCCTTGGAGAGCTAGATAGGCATGGATCAGTAGACCCCTTGGAGAGCTACATAGGCATGGATCAGTAGACCCCTTGGAGAGCTAGATAGGCATGGATCAGTAGGTCCCTTGGAGAGCCAGATAGGTATGGATCAGTAGACCCCTTGGAGAGCTAGATAGGCATGGATCAGTAGACCCCTTGGAGAGCTAGATAGGCATGGATCAGTAG
>JAOYMR010000005.1:9369030-9379989 GCA_025802075.1 Tenebrosternarchus preto
AGTATAGTATATACAGGTTATGAATGTACAGGTTATAAATATGAAGGGGTATAAACATGAAGGGGGTTATACAGGTTGTACAGGTGAATATGAAGTTTCCCTTACGAAAATTTTTGTAGCTTTAGTCATTCCAGTGCGGCGTGGCGTGGCGCCGTGGTAAGGGCAGAGGACCACTGGCGCCACATTTTATTAATTTTTGGCGATTGAAAAAAGAAAAGAAAACAAACCCCCTCGATATTACAAAATTACACATCGTCAAAACAACACTCGCGATAATTTCGCAAACGATACATATCGCCCACCCCTAATATATATACGAGTATATAATCACATAACTCATACATGGTCATTAAATGTGATTTATATACTAGTATATAATCACATAACTCATACACGGCCATGCCATGTGATTTATATAATCACATAACTCGCACATGGTCGTGGTATGTGATTATATATAATCACATAACTCGTACATGGTCATGGCTTGTGATTTATATAATCACATAACTCATACATGGTTGTGGCATATGGTGATACATATCACATAACATATATATGGTAATGGCATGTGATATATATTTTTTATTTAACCTTTACTTAACCAGGAAGTCTCTTTGAGATTCAAGATCTCTATTTCAAGAGAGACCTGGCCAAGGTAGCAGCCAAACCACAGAACAACAATATACAACATATAAAACAATTACATTTACATAACAAAAACATCACATACAATAAAATAAACACAATACAATAAGACTCTCAAGAAAAACAAGCACAAGTCTCCATCACTACATTTTTATGGTAGCTTTAAATTCATTTAAGGACACAAGTGTTTCTATTTTAAGCATATTCTGTAGATTATTACATCCCCAAGATGCCGAATAGGAGAATACAGTTTTTCCCCATTTGGTTGACACTCGTGGTACATTAAAAAGCAACCACTTAGTAGAGAAGCTGCTATGTACCAGAGCTAACAGAAAGGAGATTATAAAGGTACAGTGGAAGTTTACCAAGTATTGCTTTATAGATACAGGTATACCAGTGCTGTTGCCTACGAATTGTGAGGGATGTCAAACCAACTACATTATAAAAATACAGTGATGCTGTCAGGTGTGTCGGGTCCGGCGATACCCCGGCTCTCTCCCCAGAATACCAACCCATGGAAAATTCCACAATCACCTGTTTCTCGTTTGGTCATTAGCACCCTTATATTAGGTTCCCTTCACTGTGTATATGTCGCGAAGTATTGCCAACCTTTGTTGTGTACTGAGCGGTCTTTTGTATTTGGTTACTCTGGTTTTTGGATTTGTCTTTTTGCCTGTTCTTGGTTTTTGTCTCTTTGCCTTGCCCTCGTGTACCTCTGCCTGTTCCTGTTGCCTCCTCTGGTTTGTTGACTCCCTGCCTGGTTTTTTGGATACTGTCTTTGCCTTGCCCTTTCTGTACTGTTGCCTGATCTTGACCCTGCTTTGTCTTATGATTCTGCTTCCCGCCTGTTGCAATAAACCTTGTACATACTCCGGCATATGGATCCCTCTATCTCTCTGTCCTACACCACGGGAACGTTACAGATGCGTGAGGGACTTGGAATTTGTAATGAACCGTAAGCATGATGCACGGAATCCACATGTTGTGAAATGTGGGATGCAGCATGTATGTACAATATACAGTATCACCATAATCAATCACAGACAGAAAAGTAGCTTCTACAAGTTTCTTTTTTGCAGTAAAAGTAAAACATGATTTGTTTCTAAAATAAAAACCAAGTTTTACTTTAAGCTTCTTAACTAAGGTAGTAATATGTACATTAAAACACAGTTGTACTTTAATCTTCTTAACTAAGGTAGTAATATGTACATTAAAACACAGTTTTACTTTAATCTTCTTAACTAAGGTAGTAATATGTACATTAAAACACAGCTTATCATCTATCCATATCTCCAAGTACTTGTATGAAGACTCTCTCTTAATGGATTTCCCTTCTAAAGACAAAATTCTTCAATTGTCTAACTGCTGTGTTCTGGCTTTTGAAAAGACCATAAACTGTGTATTTAAAACTAATTTTAGAAAAACTAATTTTGCTCTTTGAATGGTGGAAGCGCTAGTATACACTACTGTATCATCAGCGTATAAATGCAAATTTTCTTGAATGTCTTTACCTAGATCATTTATAAAGATTGAAAACAGAATGGGCCCTAAGATTGATCCTTGAGGGACACCTTTGGTTACCTCAAGAAAATTAGATTTATAACCTTCTGCATAAACACACTGAGTACGATCTACAAGATAATTCTGAAACCATGTAACAGCTTTTGCACTTAAACCAATTTACCATAATTTGGTTAATAACAATTCATGATCAGCTGAATCAAACGCTTTAGAAAGATCGAAAAATAATGCAGCGCAATGTTGTTTTTTGTCTAAGGCCTCAATAATATCATTGGTCACAAGTGTAGCAGCAGTGATAGTGCTATGACCACTTCTAAACCCTGACTGAAAATTATTTCAAATGTTTTTGTCAGATAAAAAGTATTTAAACTGTAAATTTACAAATGATTCAAAGATCTTAGGCAGAACTGAGAGATATTGGACGATAATTATTCAACACTGATGAGTCTCCACCTTTATGTAAAGGGAGAGCATAGGCTGCTTTCCAGATTTTAGGAATGGAATTGGAAAGAAGACTCAGATTTAAAATATGAGCAATAGGATCAGCAATAAAATCAGATGACAATTTTAATAGAAAGGGATCCAGATTATCAGGAACTACAGACTTTTTGTTATCAATGTCTTTCAGAGCTTCATAAACTTCTGACACTGAAATGGGACTTAAACTAAAAGGTCCAAGTTTCCATTTTCATATTCAGTTTCAGAAACAGGATATGGCACAGATGTATCAACAGTTTGGTCAAATAGAAAACCAGCATGAATAAAATGATTGACCATAGCTGCTTTGTTTTTTATTTCATCAGAACCAACAAAAATCTTGGGAGGTTTGGGTTCACGTACTCACCAGACAATGATTTAACTGAATTCCAAAATGTTCAAGAGTTATTTAAGTCTTCTGTAAGTGACTTCAAATAAAACTCAGATTTTGACTTTTGTTTCGTAATCATTAAAGTATACTTGTTTGTTACCGTTCTAAACAAGGTCCAATCAGCAGAAGAGTTGGAGAATCTAGCTTGTGCCCACAGTTTATTTCTCAAATAAATTAGCTCTGAAAGACTATCTGAAAACCAAGGACTGTCCTTACCACTGATCCTAAACTTTTTAATTGATACATGTTTATTTATGATTGAAAGAAAAAGTGAATGGAAAAAGTCCCATGCCAATTCAACATCTGAAATCAAAGACACTCTGCTAAGCTCACTGTGATACAGATCATGCAGAAAGGCTTGTTGGTCAAAACTTTTAAAATGTCTTTTTAAAATGAACAGGGTTTTAACTTAGGGATTTTTGTATTTCTTACACATGTAATTACACAATGGTCACTGACATCTTTACAAAATACAGCAGTTGAGGTGTATTTATGAGCTGCATTTGTTATGATTAGATCAAGCAAGGTTGATTTTATTTGTGCTTTAGGATTTATTCTTGTTGGTTTGTTAATACGTTGCACCAGGTTTAAATTGTTACACAAATTTTTAAAACAATTTGAGTTCCCTGAGAGCCAATCCCAGTTCATGTTACCCATGAGAATGAATTCAGAGTCATTTATGTAATATAACAGATATAGATTGGAAAGCATCATTTGAAGCAGAAGGTGGTCTGTAATTTCAGCATCCTTTGAGATATTCACTGTGATTTTAGCTTTAGTAATTGACATGATGTAGCATACATGTTGACAACTTTAGGTTCTTAATGGTGACACTCTGGAATACTTTATTTAATGTGACTTTGAACTTTTAATGCATAC
This sequence comes from Tenebrosternarchus preto, assembly GCA_025802075.1. NCBI lineage: Eukaryota > Metazoa > Chordata > Actinopteri > Gymnotiformes > Apteronotidae > Tenebrosternarchus > Tenebrosternarchus preto. Next base: position 9,372,947 of record JAOYMR010000005.1, read on the forward strand.
CTTATACTAGAGACTTTAATAGAAGGCTTCCACCTTTAAGACCTGAATCTTCATTACCTTCACATAGGCTTTCATTATCATGCCAGGAGCCAACTACACAATCCAATAATGAAATGAGGTGAGGTAGAGGTTAGAAAAAATGAGACATGACATGCATTTTTGGCACCGGTAATTCATTTCCCTCTTCTTGTTCCAGTACATGCTGAGTGCTGAATCTCTGTTGGCCTTCACCTTTGCGATGCAGATTCACCCAGAATGAATGGAGTCCATGTGTCTATTAGACTGCCTACATTTAACCGTTTTTCTAATGCTTTTGATATAGAGGGGATAATAGGCCCTTGCCAAGAAACATTCAAAAACTGAATCTTCAGGATAAACAGTCCAACTGAGAAAACATGGACAGTCCAACAAAATATGACAGAAAGACAACTTTGGTGAATATAGAAAAGGAATATTGGAAGGAATGTGACAAAACATAATTATCCTGAAATATATAGAACGGTATTGTGAGAGAGCGAAGTCAAACGGAAATATGGAAAGGACTAGAAAAAGAGCAAAGGAGAAAGAGGCACAACTTGAGAAAACAGATCAAGAGAATGTGAAGAGCTCTAGCTCAAAAAGACCAAGAGAATGTGAAAAGCTACAGCTCAAAAAGACCAAGAGAATGTGAAGAGCTATAGCTCAAAAAGAATGAATGAAATCAAACCAAACTCTATCTCACTGATTAAATGGCTGCAGTTCTGTTTCTTCAGTATTCAGTAACTCAGTAAACGTCTTCCTGGGTGTATATTTTTCTTTCAGATATACAGAAGCAGATTGAAATTTACCTTTTTGAAAAGGCCATTTAAATATCACTAATATGTACAGAAGCATAAATAAAACAAAATCAGAGTTTAGATCAAATTAATGAGTGTGAGCCTTGTCTTCTAAACAAAAAAGAAAACATTTTAACATTTTACTTTTCAAAGAATATTACAAACCCATTTAAACCCTATTACATGTAATAACAGATTTAGTCTTTCAAACAGTTGCTTTTATAGCAATAAAAAGTCAAAACTAGCTCTATAACAAAAATGTTGCTGAACCTCTTGATGAAATCAAAATACTTCAGCTGTTAGGCATCACCACATGTCTACAGTCATCACAGACATTCATATCTACCTTCATCACCACATGTCTACAGTCATCACAGACATTCATATCTACCTTCATCACCACATGTCTACAGTCATCACAGACATTCATATCTACCTTCATCACATTCATATCTACCTTCATCACTGACATTCATATCTACTTTCATCACTGACATTCAAATCTCACTGCATACACTAAATTTATACTGACCTCCTGGATACTCAAGTCCATCTAAACACTGCATACAGCAATATAAAGAACTAGCTTCAGTAGACTTTAAAGCAGTGCAGTGGGTTAAATTCCTGGTGTTGTCATCTGCTGATGACTTGTATAGTTTCTGTGCGGATGCACATTTAGGACAGGGAGGCAATCAAAGATTTAGGCAAAAATTATTCAATCTATTTTTATTCTCCAGTTAAATGACATAGCAGAAGATTGTTCAGCTATTTCTGCCCACGTATGTGTGTATGTGCACGAGTGTGTGTATGTGTGAGTGTGTGGCTGTGCCCATGTCCATGCTGATATGTTAATGCAGGAGGGCAAAATATAGAACAAAAGACACACTGATAAAAAGTGGTTTATAACTAGGTTTTGAACTTTTCATTATTTATACCTTTAAAGACAGGGAAATGGTTTGGTAAAGAAATGCTTAAGCTGCTTCAAAAAGCTTTTTCATACTTTGTTTTAGGGAGTTTGATGACTCCTAAATAAGACCTAAGTCAGCCATATTTAATGAAGTACTGAACATGAAAATGTCCAGGGTATATTACAGAGTAATTTGTATTTTTGAGGATTTGTGATTATGCTACTTTATAAATACTTTTCCCTGTTCTTTCTCTTTCTCTCTTTCTTTATCTCCCTCTCGCTCTCTCTCAAACACACACACACACACACACACACACACACACCTGCATCCCCCTGCTGTCGCCACCGTGACCTTCTAGTTTCTAGTCCTCCACTCTGGCCTAATCTCTCTAGCTTCATGCTAATTAAGACTAATAGCTTTGGCTGTACCACCAACTTCCTAACGAGCTTATTCACACAGAGAACCTTTCTTATTGGGGCTTTAATTGCTAGGTCCTGCAGCGTAGCTCTAACATGACCCAGAAACGTCAAGTACAGCAAGACATAGAGCTGCTAGCTGCAGTCAAATCTGCTTTCTGATATTGCTAAGGCTCTGCTCAAGGTGATACAGCAAGGCACAACATACTCAAGATGTCAAATGCTTAATTTAATAGCTCAAGATAACAGCCATCCATGAGAAATGAAAGGGCAACAGTATGCAGGAGGGAAACAGGTGCGATCCATAAGTTACTAGTGAAGGGGGGTCAGCAGTGATTGCAACTTAAAAGACACAAAGACTTAAATTGCATTTAAAGCCACAGTAGAAGCAATTTATCCAAAAACATGCATCACCTCACACTATCCTGTAGAATTAAAGAACAGTAATGTAGCAGTATTTTTCTGAATGCAAACCAAACCTAATAAGCTAAAAAGATGAAACTGTGATTAGGCACACTGTAAGCAAAGCATCTTAGCTGGCTCTCTTCCTCCCTCAGTAATCTCTCTTTCTCCCTCAGTAATCTCAGGTTCTCAGTTGTAATCTCAGGTTCTCTCCCCACATCTGTTTTTCAGACAAAAGGTGATGGAGCACCTATTGCTGCTGACCCCGAGTGTCTGGCTGGGGGATTATAATCTTTGCCTGAGGCCCCCTCAGCCCTCTAGGTCATCTACCGATACCACACCTTCCTGTTTTCATTACACACTGATCCAACAGTTCAACTAATTCAGTGAGGAATGGACCAGTTTAACCATGAGGCATCTCACCAGGCAAAAGGCCAAATACAGGTTATTTAAAATCCACTGTGGAACACAATTTATATTGTAAATGTACAATATAATAAAATAAGATGCTGACACTGTTTTTAAATGAAACGACCAAACCAATAAAATACCAAAGGGGAATGGAATGACATGGAGACATTTTAGACTGATTGCTGACTGAGCAGAGCCCAAGGATCTTTCTACTGCACAATGGGTATTTCAGAACATGACACCATGTTTACCAAACGTATAGGAGATATTCAAAATCTTCTGCAACTAAGCATGTTTGTATATCATATGTAGTGTACTTATAAATGTGTGTTTGAACTACATAAGCATGTTTGTATATCATATGTAGTGTACTTATGTGTTTGTACTACATAAGCATGTTTGTATATCATATGTAGTGTACTTATAAATGTGTGTTTGTACTACATACATGCAAAATCTAACATATGCAGTACATGCTGTGCCTGTATTGAGACCATGAAGTTTCAATCCATCATCTACTTACTTTTCTCAGGTTGTCATAACAAACAACATTCAGTTGCTGAATTAATGATCTTTTGAAAGCACCTCAAAGCTGTTAGTATCGACATTGCCATTTTATGGGAAGATCATTTTGTGTGTCGAGTGACAAAAAGTTGGAGAAAATCTTTTATATAATCTTTTGGGAGGTAGCAAAAACAGTGTATACTGGTTGGCTAATATCCCCAGTGAGGAGTTTTTTTCCTATTTGACATTTAGGTACCACTGAACAGCCTCAGGCTATCGATTGCTAGGTGCACATCAAAATAGAGAAGTACTGAGAGAAAGAGAAAGATTTGTGGAGGAAGAGAAACAGAGTGGTGGAGGAAGGGAAGAGGGCTTCTTGGTGACTAGACAAGGTGAGTGATCATTGAGTGAATACAGTCGATAATGCACATTCACTGTATTGTGATTTTAAAATATTAGCTCGTTAAATTCACTATATTGGCTTGATCTAAAATGAATCATGGCAAATCATTAAATAAACCTTACCATCAAACTGATCAACCTTACCATCAAACCGATGAACTTTGCTGATGACACAACCAAGTAAGCCTCATTAGCCAAAATCACAAGACTGCTTACAGAAGTAAAGTGGCCTGCTTTGCTACATAGTAGGTTGATAACTTGGAACTGAACATTCAAAAACAGTAGAAATGATAATTGATTTCCTTGAGTCCACCTTTCTTCTCCCCCTGGAAATCAAACACAATGCAGTGAATAAAGTAGTATTATGTCATGCAGGGCCAGGAAGTGAGAAAAAAATCACTATGGACACCACACATCTGAGGAAATGTCTATCTATTTCACTATGGACACCACACATCTGAGGAGCTGTCTATCTATTTCACTATGGACACCACACATCTGAGGAGCTGTCTATTTCAGAAACTCTCCTCATGAAGATGGCATCACTCCATTAAAATAAAAACTACATGACAAAGATAGTGACCCTTGTCAACAATCCTACAATAACAAATAATCAGACCAGACCTTGCCTTAATGTGTAGACTTTGGCAAATGTATTGTACATATTGTATCATATGAACTTCAATGGGTTCATTTCTTGCACATTATATGATTTTGCACTGTTCTACCAAGTACAGATCATCTGTACAAAGTACAGTTGGTGAATAAAGTGATTCTAATCAAAACATAATCGAAATAAGGTAAAGAAAAGATAAGTATTTAATTAAATGCTTTAAGTACCTTGACAGCAGAACCACATGTTTACAGTACTAAAACAGGCTTAATGCCTTAATTGTTACCATGGTGAGAGGTATCCTTGTGAATTGCATTCCTGAAGGACCTTGCTCTGTGACTGGTCTCAGATCCTCCATTTTTGCTTACATGCTTTTAATTGCTTTTGACAGTCCCCTCAAGCAGGGTAGCAGGAACAGCCATCTTTCTGTAAACACCATGCTTTCTAGCCACATGGCGCAGTAATCAAGAGATCCGTTTCAAACCAACAACAAGTTCTCGGTCATCTGTGCCAGTTTGAATGGGACAGCTGGATATCAAATTCATGGACTGTAATTCAGCTGTGATGTTGTCTACTTAGTCTTTCTATGTAGGAAAAAGGGCAATTAATTTGGTTTCAGCTAAGGTTTCTGGCTCTCCAACACTGGCCAATCAAATGCATGAACCTGTGACATAACCCAAACTTTAGCCAATGATCAAATATTAAATCATTAATGAACAGCTGAAGAACAATTCTACCAGTTATACTGATCCTACCAGAGGTAATATCCACACCATATATCAGCTTAATAATGAATGCATAAAGATAAAAGATTGCAGGCAGTCATTTTGAACTACTCTAAATATTTAGAGATCATGAGATATTTAAGAAGAAGTTACAAATATGACTGCAGACACAATTTATCTTTGCTGTATACTGCAAACCATCACATATTTAGCAGCTAAGCCTGGGCTCTGTACGAGACAGAAGAGTCATTAGTACTAGGCTCAAAGAAGGCTAAACTGTTTCATCATCATAGACCACCACTGTACACTACCACTGACAATCCTCTGCCTCATTTGATGAAGATGAAGATCTTCAGAGGCCAGCTGCGCAAGACTGAACATCCCAGCAGGAAATCATCTCTGATTAAAAGGAAGTCGAATCAGGGTGGAGATCAGAGAGACAAAAAGTGGGACAGCCCAATCAAGATGCACAGACATGCTCTACACAGACAAGAAATGGGAGAGAGAGAACCACAAGAGAAAGTGAGACATGGAAAAAAGATTAAAAAAAAGGTGATGCATGTAAAGATGACAGAAGAAATAGAAATGGGGAACAGCAGTGAAAAGATGTGTGAGGTTATGAGACACTTGCAACCACCTAATATTTAAAAAAAAACCTGGAAGATGTAGGCTTCTGGACTGCCATGATATCATGATATTTGAACATCATTACTCTGTCATTTTTCTCATGTCCTCAGCTAACTTGTACGGTACTCCAGTCAAACAAAAATAAGCTACCCAGCTAGCTTAGAAGCTGAGCATTCAGCATGTTTGAAATCAACCTAAAATACTCTTCATTCCCCAATGACCACACTATAGTACATACTGCATATTTCAGCAATTTCAGTGCGTGATGAGATTTATTTCAGTCATCATACAGGCATTACATGCTTCTAGGCAACAGGCAATTGAAAATATGAGGGAGCATCTGAGTGAGCAAATGAGGATAATCGCCATGTGAGTTAAGCTTGATCAGCACTGATGAGACCAGCAATTTCTAAAATAAAAGCCTACAGTATGGGAAAACTTGGAATTCACTATGGCTTGCCATATTTTGCTCCCTAGAAGAAATGGGCCCACAGGAGTGCGGTTGCTTTATTGCTGTTGGTTTTCATATCCTACTTTTAAATTCATTGTGTCATGCAGCATCACCATTCTCTGTCACTAAAACTGTGAATCACTGTTACAAGGGTGTAGTTATTGTTTAGACTAATGTAGTTATTTCTTTAGTAGTAAATCTTGAAGGACCCATTTGTTTTGAGTTGATGGGATTAGTGGACAATGATCAAAATCTCACTGCTTTGCCAGTAAACAAGAAATGGGCAAAAACTTTACCCTGGTGTATAACATACCTGTGTTTACATACACATGTTCAACAGTAAAGAAGAGTTTGCTGTGAATTCAAAAACTGCTGTGTGGAAAAGAAATCAGAGCAATGTGGAAAGGGGGAAAGGGTGCTAACTGAAATTATTAATAAGGAGAATATCTGTGATTTTATTTCCATACCCACCTCTAACCAGGAACCACATACAACCACTAATAATAAAGTGAGGGGTAATAAATTTAGGGGTAATTTATTTATGTTAATTGAATTCACTGTTGGAGTGTGAGATTCACTAGGTGTGACGTTTGCCCCCGGAGGGTTACAAGAAGCCGACAGGACTCACTGACGTAAACGTTAAACCGCTTTATTATTCGGTTTGCTTTATTCGCGATAACGACGACACACAGCAACATCAAAGACCGACAAAGACTCAGTGACATGCACACGCTCATATACACACACCCTTAACGAGACTCAGGTGAAA
>JAOYMR010000005.1:9427334-9438022 GCA_025802075.1 Tenebrosternarchus preto
AATATAGGGCTTTTCAAGCCCTATAATAAGAAGAACCAGAATAACAATATAGGGCTTTTCAAGCCCTATAATAAGAATAAGAAGAACCAGAATAACAATATAGGGCTTTTCAAGCCCTATAATAAGAAGAACCAGAATAACAAATTATTAGTTTATATAACACTATTTACATATTGTTAATATAATTAAAATATTGAATTTAATGTACACTTCAATTTAATTGTAGTAGTAGTTGCACCATTATTCATATATTAAGAGATACATTGTTAAAAAATGTTTTTATTTAATGTGCCTTGAATGTACAGGATACTAGAACTTTGAAAGCTATTTATCAGATGGTGCGCTCCAGTTAACCCTTTCTGCACATGTCACTGCACATTGTATTGTTATGTAAATTCTTCTGGATTTGGATAAGGCTTCTGGATTTGAAGATGGATTCCCTAGAGAGATTCCATCTCTCCACCACGGCCACAATATTATTATTGTTATAATAATAATAACAATAATAACAACAATAATAATAATACATTTCTCAATTCATACTTACATTAGTATTTATTGGCCTTTGTGAATCAAGCCAAGTTAAATACATGCAAAAAACAAGTTTCAACTCTGCACAGTGCACAAAACATTAAGGACACCAACTTTTTTCTTTGAAATAAACAACCTAGGTGAATACAGAAAAATAAAGAGCACATCTGGGTTCAACTTATGTTCAGTTCATTCAATGTTGATGAAAAGAAGATTGAGACAACTGAGACACAGATTGTTTACATGTCTGGGGAAAAAAGAAACGTGCATTGGAACCAGATATTATACAGTAGTAAATGCTATTCTAGTAGGTTCCAGATGTACTATTTGCATCAACAATTGTACGTCTGCTTGTTTTGTAAGCTCAAAGGATGGAAAAGAAATGGTAAAAAAAATGCTCATTAAAGATCACCAGCACAGTTACACAAAGAATCCAACAGAACACTCATGTCAAAGTGACTCTTAAAAGAACACACAGCATGTTGCAACTTGGCAAAAATGTGATGAAGCAGGTGGGCAACTCGCAGACCTCCAGTTCTTTCAAAGAAAACACCAATCATACGTTCTGTTTGCACTGATGAATCTTCATTCCAGCTGTTTGGCATTTGTACACTAACTATAATGAGTTTTTTTAAGCGTGCTTCTATGGCATGCATCCTGCCCCTTGATGCAAGTGGAAAGAGCCAAAAGACCAGGATAGACCAGAAATGTTTAAACATGACACCTATTTACCTTAATTCAGGGCAATGCTTAGATTTCACTTTATTTGCACATCCATGATAGAAAAAACCTATTCAAAGTAGACATGACAAGCAAACATAGCACAACTGTAAGAAGCCACTGGAGTCCAGAATGGGCCAGCATCTCTAACAATTCCAACACTGCTATGTTAGGGATAAAGGGACTTCCAACACAATATTGGGAAGGTATCTCCAGTGTTTTGCATACACAGTGTACAAGATTTTCTGTTCTCAGAAATACATGCACTATTTATTTACAAACTTTTTATGAATAAATAAAGCAGCACTTCATTCCAAGATAAGCACACTAACATAGTCATGCTTCTCAGAAGAAAAGGAAGTAGATTAAATGTATAAGTAAACAAATAAATAAATGTGTCCAAGATACTTTATTACCTTATAGACTAGAATTCAGGGTAAACTCATACCACACTAGATAGCAAACTGCTACACTGTGAGGGAGTGCACCTCAGTGTCCTAAGGATTAAGTGAAAACGTTTTTTTTTTTAATCTGGCCCTTCATTTCATACTGTATTCAGTCTGAAGGGTTCCAGATTATACAATAAGAAAACACAATTTTATGTGTAAACGTCATGATATAATGCATTATAGAATACTAACTTAACTGATGATCAAGTGTATGATGGACATTCAGCTTTGTGTAGTTTACTTTATGTAGTTTTTCTTTGTCAGGGACCATGCTCTATTAGTTCTGCTCCAGTCAACTTAAAATGCTATTAGTGAAGCAGTAGACCATGCAATCTCACAGAGCGGAGCTGCCAAGTGCTTACACATGTAGCTGTTGCATGACGTACTATTCACTGGTGCTATTTACATCCACACAAGAACTGTGCATCAGGAGCTTCATATAATGGATATCTGTTGCTGGGCAGCTCTGCACAAGCCTAAGATCACTATGTACAATGACAAGTTTTGACTGGAGTGGTGTGAAGTATGCACTGGACTCTGGAGCAGTAGGAAATTGTTCTCTGAAATGACTAATCATTATGTGGGAGTTTGATGAATTAATCTAGGTTGTTGGATACCAGTATAATGCTACATACTGGAATGTGTAGTGGCAACAGTAAAGTTTGTATGAGAATGACCCTATGCACAAAGATAGGAACTTGAGTGGCCTGCACAAATCCATAAACTCAAATGAACACTTCTGGAATTAATTGGAATGGTGATTTTTCATCCAAAATGAGGTCTCACAAATGCTCTTTTGACTGAATGTGCACAAATTTCTTCACAATATTTCCTCTCAGAATCTTGTGGAAAGCAGAGGTACAGGTATTATTATATCCATAAAGCAGGTGCCATAGTAATCTCTGTAATCTTGGAATGTTTAACAAGCGCATATAAGTATGATGGTCAGGTATCCACATATTTTTGGCCGCATATTATATAACACTACAGAATTAATTCAAGTTCTAATAAGTCAGTACCATATGGTTGAAATCAATCAGTCAAAAGAATCAGTGTGAACAATGTTTGTAGATAACGTTAATTAATTTCATTTTATAATATATTATTTTCATCTATAAGAAATCTACTCAAAGCTAAATAGCCTACTTGTTCTACAATGACAAAAATGGAATATTTTATTCTAATATACATAGATATCACAAACAACATGACAATCTCATGCATAGGGTTTTGTCATGAGAACTTGCAAAAAGCTGTAGAAATCCTGAGGTCATTCCATTGTACAGTAATATGTGCTTTCCTTAACGTTCACAGGTCACTGGGCTGTAGCTACAAGGCAAAGCTTCAGGGATTTGATCTGCAGAGGTCTGGGCTCCTATAGAGGAGCTGTTGTGCAAGAGGCATGAACAAGAAGAATCACCTCTTTAGTAAGTGGACAGGTAATAAAACTCAGGGGTTGGGGTGGCATCCACACTTCACATGCAAGTAGAGCAGATCCATATGTGAGGACATTTCAGAAATGTGTCCTGAAATTTGAACATTACAGATGGTTCCAACATGCTGGTTTTATACAAAAATAGATTAAAAAAAGTGCCCTTGCTGAAAGTTGACAATGCGTTGAACAAAAGTAATTTGTCTTAAATATTTTTTATCAAAGTAACACATTGTAAATAGGTGAAATGAGGACAATCATGTATAAATAATAATGTTTTGCATGTAATAAATCATAACATTAATCACATATATATTAAAAAAATTCTTCATCAATAGACCACATCAATTGGCTACAGATTGTTAATCTACATCATGCAGGTGCATATTGAATATTTAAATACCCCCACCTAATCATAAATAGTTGTCCAAACAGGCAAACATATAAACCAAACAATTAAAATAATAAACACCAGTTCTTCCACTGATCAAATCTCTTATCTTGATGTAAAACTAGAGCTCCAACCTTTCTTGTAAAGCTTTACTTATAAATCCTTTTTACTTGTACCTCCAATATGTCACTGATATCAAATAATAAATGTGCAATATGTAAACTGCATGATTTTAGGCTTTTGTGGTTTTCTTGAGTTGTTTGCTCAAGTGAATAGGCATTTAGTTGAGCTGTAACAGTGATTTACGGAACAGCATGTTGACATAAGTAGTAATGCAGCTGGACTGCTAAACTCATGATCCCATTTCAAGGATTATAATCTACCAGGCAACCCATGTAAACATTGTGTTAGTAACCCCTGGATTTAATTTGTTAAATTCCAGTTGTTTTTCTCTTTACTTTTTTCAGTTCTTGTTTGATCCAACATATGTAACGTTTATGTTAACATATGCTTAAATGTATAAATATATTTCTTGTAACATGATAGTAAAAATAAACACAGCTTCCTTTATTTTGTATTAAGATATGGATATGGAGTATCAACCTGCCACTTAACAAAGGCATATAGATATGAATAATGCCCAATAAGTGTAAACTTTAGATTTTTACAATGATGTTAGCAAAGCATGAGGGCTTTTGTTAACTTGTACAAGGGTCGCAAATATGTTAAAACATGCTTCAACAAGATAAATGTTTATAATTAGCTATGCCAATTCCCTAAGTGCATAAATAAATGTTTTGAGGTGTTTTTTGTTTTTGTTAGTTTTTTTGTTTTTTGTTTTTTTTTTGGTGCTTTGATATAGCAGTAAACTACGAACTTTCACTACATGCCTTTACTCCGCTACTGATTGATTTTTTTGTTTCACTGACAGGGCTCCTACAATTCTTTGCCAATTTTTTTCAAACATTCACCTTATTAGAAACAAGCAGGGGACAATGTTTGAAGGAGTGATTATGTAAAGGAATGATGATGTGAAGGAGTGATGATGTGCAGATAGCAGTAAGAGTAAATGAGAGTATGAGAGAGTATGAGAATATATTTGAACTTGATGGAAAATAAGGAAAGGGATGCAAAATTGACATGGTTAATCTAGGGTTGGGTTTATTATCTAAGGCATGCATGAATACTCAGCACAAGTCTTAATCACTGGAGATATGATTCTCGTTTAGCAGGGTGTGCCAGCGCTCAATCTTCTTGTCTTTGTTTTTGAGACATTCATACCAGTGCTTCAGACGCTCCCCTTTAGCGCTGATACCCAGCTGGCATCCTCCTGCCGAATAATTGAACAAATGTTAAAAAACCACTTCAATCAAAAAATGGCAATATTAACAATAACTGAAAACTAGTGGCCATGATGTCTAGTTAGGACACCCTATGCCCTAACAGTTTATCCCTCTCTTCCTTGCAGAATCCTTTCAGCTGTCTGGTGTTTGAGGGATTTCTTGCATGCACAGCCTATTTCAAATCACTCCACAGCATTTCAATAAGGTTACGATCAGGCCTTTTACTTGGCCATTCCAGAATTTTGGGGTCCTTGTCATGTTGCATGGTCCAGGCCTGCTTCAGCTTTTTGGACAGATGGTCTCACATTTTCCTCAAGCACCCTCTGAAGATGATGAAGTGAAGAATTCATAGTGGGTTCTATGATGGAGAGCTAGGTGTCTAGGTGTTCTCTGGCAAACCTTAGTCTTGACCTGATGTTTTTTTGTGGACAACAAGGGTTTCATCCTTGCACACCTTCCATGAAAATCAAACTTGCACAGTCTCTTTCTAATGGTGCATGCACTTGACATCAACTGTGGCAAGAGTATCTTCTCTTTAGCTGAATATGCTAGAATAGCTTGACCTGGCCATGTTCACAGTTGTATAAATGTTCTCTACTTGAATTTTTTTTTTTTCCCAGAAAGTGGAATTGCTCTTTTAAAGATCTTTTAAAAGCCCTTCTCAGACTCATATGGATCTACAACCTTCTTTGTGAAGGCATCAGAGAACTCTTTGGATCTTGCCATGATAATAACACTCACTTCAACAATCAAGAGCAAATGAAACTAATGTCTGAGGTTTAAATACAGCAGCTTCCTCCAATGGAAGGAATCTCTAATGGAAGTGTAATCATTTGCAGCTGATTGGGGCACCTGACTCAGGCATTTTAAGTAGTAATAAATGTGGGGACATCCTGACTTTTTCCTCACAGGAAAATTACATTTTACAAAACATTTTTATTTGTTTAGTTATATTACCCTCACCCTTCAATATTATTAAAATGAAGATCAATTGTCCACATGCTTAAACACACTGGAGATCAAAATTAGAGAACAATGTATGAACACTATTTTTTCAGAAATAATGTAATCTACACTGATCAACATTTGAAGGATTTTTTGTAAGGGGTACACCATGCCACTAGAACGGTGTTTTACAAAATAACCAAAGTATATCACCATGAAACCTTTTTCAGAAATAATGTAATCTACATTGATCAACAACGATTTTTCGTAAGGGGTACACCATGACACTGCTGTTTTACAAAATAACCAAAGTATATCAGCATAAAACCTTTATTTTGCAAAAAAAAAAAAACTTGATCATAATTAGAGAACAGCAATGACTGTAGCACAGAGAAAGATTACAACTAAATTTTCTGAAGGTTACAACAGTCAGTAATCAGTAGGAAGTGTACAGGCATTTGCTTTGAATGACTTCAGCACATCTGCGGCCACAGGACATCACAAGTCTCTCTGGTGTGATTTTGGTCCACTCTTCTTCCAGTCTCTTCCACAGTTCTGTGACTGTTGTGGATTTCTTGGCCATAACTTTGTCCCAAGGATTTTCCAGAGGTTTTGTAATGGGTTTAGATCAGGACTCTGGGCTGACCATTTCATTGTTTCAATGTTTTCAGTTTTGCTGTGTGACAGGGGGCATTGTCCTACATGAAAATTGCTGGCTGATTGAGTGATGAACACAAGGTAGGAACCATGTGATGTTGAAGAAGGTTCTGATACACACTTGCATTCACTCTTCCATGTAGCTGTATGAGAGGTCCAACACCTGCTGACGAAAACATGCCCCAAACTATGGCACTTCCTCCTCTACCTTTCACCGACTTCTTTACACTCTTTGGAGTCTTTTCCCAGTTTGTCGACGAACATTGTTTCCTATCAGACCCAAATAAATTAAACTTGCTTTCATAACTAAAATGAACTCTGGACCACTTCTCCTCTGTCCACACAACATGCTCCTCAGCAAACGTGAGTAGCTTTTTGATTCTTTCTGCTAATGAGAGGTTTGGTCACCGCAGAGTGGGCTTTCAGTCCAAATGCTCTTAAACGTCGAGACACTGTATGATGAGACAGATCCTTACCCTGTTCGGTGCTGAACTGGCGAGTGATTCCAGCTGCAGTGTTGAACCGATAACCCATGTAGATTCTCCGCATTAACCTATCCTCTCTTGCATTTGTCTTTCGTGGACAACCATCCTTCTTGGGGTACATGAATGAGTTTGTGATATTGTAAAGATGCAATATTCTAAAAATCACAGTCTTGGAACAACCAACTTTTCTTGCTATGGCTGATAGGGTCACTCCTTTGGCCTTCATTTGGACAACCTACTGCCGGAGGGTTTTACTCACTTTGGAACAGCTCACCATTTTTGCAAAGTCAGTGAAAACAGGAAAGTTAGGCTGACAATTAAATAGGGTTTGTCAGATAATTAAGTAAATTAGCACCAGGTGCCAGATTAACACCAATAACTTGCAGGTATCTAAATGTGTTCTCTAATTTTGATCAGTGTTCTTTTTCAGTTATATCATTTAAGTTTTTATGCTGTGCTTTAGAATATATACAGTTTATGAAATAAGCTTAAAATACTCCTGTTAGGATAATTTCACATAGGACTACGCAATGACCTTGACATTTAGGAAATTGTGTGTGTCACGTCGCAACGGCCGCCCAGCTCCCAAGCCACGCCCACCAATCACCGCCTAACCAGATCCCAATCGCCAGTGTATTAGGCACACCTGCCGCTCGTCATCCCACTGACTATAAACTCTCACACCACACTCAGCTAAGACGCTGCACATTACAGCCACGTTTGTCCGCTTGCCTCTCAGCAGCCTCTTTGATTTGCTGTGTTCGTGCGTGTTACAAACTGCTCTTGTTGCTCAGCCTCGCCGGTATTACCGGTCTCAACTGTGTGTTTGTTTGCTATTGTTTGCTTACTCGCTACATATCTGGCAACCCTGCTTAATAAACCCCTTTTAAGCATGTTCCCTGTAGCGTCTGCCTCTGCTCCCTCCGCCCTGCCGTCACAGTGTGTTGTTCTTTAATTTTGCTCTCCAGTGTATGTTAAAAAAGAGTTGTTCTAATTTTTTCATATGACTGTTCAACATGCACTAATAATACATGTGACTGTGGTAAAAAAAAAAATGCATCAAACACAGGTCAGCATGCATCAAACATTATCTTTACATTTAAACCTCAAGGAATTCATGATTTACCTATATAATCATTGGATTTGCCAATATCATAATCCCACACAGAGATATCCAGGGTTTTCTTCGCCAGCTCTGCATGTTTGATTTCATAACTAAATTCCTGCAAAAACAATCGATACAAAAGATAACATTTAATGATATTGCAAAATCTTAATTTCTTTTCTATGTTTAGAGACAGCAGTGACAGAAACATTTTGATTATGGAGACAGTGGGACACTGTCTGGCAAAAAAGAATCCAGGTCATAATAAATAGCCTAACATCTGTTGCTCGTTGGAAAAAGTATTTATAAATGTTTTTCTATGTTCACATCAGTTGTCATGAAGGGCTTATGTAGCCTATGAGCTTGCTTGATTGTCACAGCCAGCATTCAAGCAATCACAGAGAAATGGAGCAATACAGCCAAACATGTACAAACTGTCATGATGCAGAGACTCCTCCCCCTACTGCTGTTAGTAGTAGTGATGATGCAGAGACTCCTCCCCCTACTGCTGTTAGTAGTAGTGATGATGCAGAGACTCCTCCCCCTACTGTTGTTAGTAGTAGTGATGATGCAGAGACTCCTCCCCCTATTGCTGTTAGTAGTAGTGGCAGCAGCAGGGCACATGGACAAACAGGTGCTGGACATAAAATTAGAATATCGTGGAAAAAGTTGATTTATTTCAGTAATTCCATTCAAAAAGTGAAACTCATTCATTACACACTGACTGATATATTTCAAATGTTTATTTCTTTTCGTTTTGATTATTATAATTGACAACTCATGAAAATCCTAAATTCAGTATCTCAGAAAATTTGAATATTATTTAAGACCAATACAAAAAAGGATTTTTAGAAATGTTGGCCAACTGAAAAGTATGAACATGAAATGTATGAGTGTGTACAGCACTCAATATTTAGTTGGGGCTCCTTTGGCCTGGATTAATGCAGCAATGCAGCAATGTGGCGTGGCATGGAGTTGACCAGTCTGTGGCATTGCTCAGGTGTTATGAGAGCTCTGGTTGCTCTGATAGTGGGCTTCAGCTCTTCTGAATTGTTTGGTCTGGCGTATCGCATCTTCCTCTTCACAATACCCCATAGATTTTCTATGGGCTTAAGGTCAGGTGAGTTTGCTGGCCAATTAAGAACAGGGATACAATGGTCCTTAAACCAGGTACTGGTAGCGTTGGCACTATGTGCATGGGCCAAGTCTTGTTGGAAAATGAAATCTGCATCTCCATAAAGTTGGTCAGCAGCAGGAAGAATGAAGTGCTCTGTGACCTTGATTTCCAAAGGAAATGCAAAATTTACTTTCATCAGAGAACATAGCTTTGGACCACTCAGCAGCAGTCCAGTCCTTTTTGTCTTTAGCCAAGGTAAGACGCTTCCGATGCCGTCTTTTGTTCAAGAGCGGCTTGACACAAGGAATGCGACAGCTGAAACCCATGTCTTGCATAAGTCTGTGCGTGGTGGTTCTTGAAACACTGACTCCAGCTGCAGTCCACTCTTTGTGAATCTCAAACATTCAAACATTTTTGAATGGGTTTTGTTTCACAATCCTTTCCAAGGTGCAGTTATCTCTATTGCTTGTACACATTTTGCCTACCACATCTTTTCCTTCCCTTCGCCTCTCTATTAACGTGCTTGGACACAGAGCTCTGTGAACAGCCAGCTTCTTTAGCAATGTCCTTTTGTGTCTTGCCCTCCTTGTGCAATGTGTCAATGGTCGTCTTTTGGACAACTGTCAAGTCAGCAGTCTTCCTCATGATTGTGTAGCCTTCAGAACTAGACTGAGAGACCATTTAAATTTCTTTGCAAGTGTTCTGAGTTAATTAGCTGATTAGAGTGTGGCACCAGGTGTCTTCATTATTGAGTGTTTTCACAATATTCAAATTTTCTGAGATACTGAATCTGGGATTTTCATTAGTTGTCAGTTATAATCATCAAAATGAAAAGAAATAAACATTTGAAAGATATCAGTCTGTTTGTAATGAATGAATATAATATACAAGTTTCACTTTTCGAATGGAATTACTGAAATAAAGGCACCCTGTTGGGAGGACCTGGACAAACCCTTAGAAGGAAGTGGCTACCGGTTTCAGGGATGCATCCCTGCCCTCTCGCCCTTTTCTGACTTCGTTGCTGCCGCATGCTGTGTGCATGTTCTGGGGAGATGGGGGGTGCAAAGACTGGATGGGGAGACTCCCTCTTCAGACACAAGTTCAGACACAAGATCAGCCTGTTTTACAGGTGCTGATGAAATGGCATGTATTGATTTATTTTATTTTATTTTATTTTTACTTTATCATGATAAAAAATTCAACAATATGCATCTACCTAAAACAACTCTAGTTTCATTGCAAAATAACTGCCTAGCATCAACAATTTAGTTAACACAATATAGCCAAATCTATTGCCTGGCAAGTTTAGATTTAAATAATGATTCGACATGATGCAGTGTTGTTGGTATTTCCTGATATTTTTCATATGAACCTTTAACCAGGTGGCCAAGACTTGAAGAGGATAAGAAAAGGGGAATGCAGACTGTGTAGGTAGACCCACTGTTTTCTGAATGCAGACTGTGTAGGTAGGCCCACTGTTTTCTGAATGTTGAGCCTAGATGGATGTTAAAAT
>JAOYMR010000005.1:9438122-9449748 GCA_025802075.1 Tenebrosternarchus preto
CCCACTGTTTTCTGAATGCAGACTGTGTAGGTAGGCCCACTGTTTTCTGAATGTTGAGCCTAGATGGATGTTAAAATTGTGGTTGCTGTGGGGCAGATACAGTCTTGATATTTTTTTGCTCTTACTTCATTGAACTCAGGGTTTAAGGTCTTCTTCTTAATCTGGGTCTTGTTCTTGGCCTTCTTTCCCATGTCTGGCTTTAAGCATCTGCAACCATTGGATGTGAAGAAAATCATTACAGCAATTCACTTTGGACCATAGCTTCCTGAACCTAGTCTTGTCTCTGCTCCTTAACTTATGACAGGCTTATACAGATGTATCTGTTATTAGACTCGAATAATCACCAAACTAGACATTGGAGCCACACAAGTTGGACCTCCCCTGCTGTGGCTTTTTCCACCCCCTAACCACTTCCTGCACTGTGGCTCCTCTCTTCAGTACAGCCACCACCCTGGTTCCACCAACCCCAGAACTATGAGAATGCTCTAAGTTGAGTGCATAGATGTTGTGTGTTTTGGACACACTCATCAAAACCAGATCAAGATTACTTATTACTTATTTTGTTTTTTACTGCTTATATCATTTCTTTTGTGGTATATAACAACCAGATGATGGGGTCCCTCCTTTGAGTCTTGGTTCCTCTCAATATTTCTTCCTCATACTCATAGAAGTTTTTCCTGGAAACAGACACCTTTGGGAAGCTGTGGTCGGGTATTCTCAAACATAGCAAGTGACTGCATACTGCTCATAATACTCCCAAAGTAATGTATGCTTGTCAATTTTGTGAGCCACTACAGAACACCCAGTCCATCATTGTTGACAAACAAATCTTGCCCTTACTAAGCATTATTCCCTTGCTGTTCCTGTAGTAGTGGCTTCTTATCCTTGCTTTGTTATCCCTCCTCCTGTTTTATATTTCTTTTTTTGATTATTTCTTTTGTACCTCTACTTGCTATCTGTTCTCCTGATTTTGATTCTTGCCTTGTACTAGGATCAGTATTGATTCCTGTAATTTAGCACTGTTCTAGTTCAAATGTATATTAAACTTTGTCCTACTTACTGGCTAGAATACATTCTGTGAGCTAACAACAAAGCACTTTTGTAAGTTGTTTTGTTAATATATATATTTTCATTTTCTGATTATTGTTTTCCATCTTATTCTTAAAACTGTCAAAATTCACATTTTAATGCTGTTTGATAGGGAATAGCTCACAATTTGACGAAGGGGTCAGAATAGCCATTAGCATCCATGGCTGCTAGGTGAACACAGCGGACTACACCAACAATGAGGCGGCTCTGCTGGCTGTGGTACATCAGTGAGATCAGGATACGTCCTCTCTCCTCCACCTCTGCTCCATCCTTACCAGACTATACATACATACATACATACATACACACACACCACATCACAATATACACAAACAACAATTTGAAGAGTCACACTGATCAAATCATAGTATAATAAATGATATAGAAATGATATAGTACCATTTGTACATTTTTTTTCCATATCTGATAATAAAAAGACATTCACTGATAATGAATGCTTCGATAAATATTAGAAGAAATAATCATTAGTGTGCAGTTTGTTCACTTGTTTGTTTCACAAAGAACCATCAACATTCATAAACAGCTATGATAATGTCAAACTATTTGTTATAACATTTGAAATAATAAAAAAAATGTAAAGTTACATAAACAGACTCAGTAATCAGGCAACATATTCATAACCATTTCTGACCATAACTTTCTGTCAGGTATGCTGTGCCTTTCTTTGGATCTCTGATACCCATCACTGTTGTTGGGAACAGTTCTCACTCTTTCATCAAATCAATATGAATGTGGACAGGACTGGATCTGATATGTGTTCTCAATAAGCGAATTCTGCAAATATTTTGAAAAAAATGAGTAAAATTGCTTTTATCATAACCTGTTATTCTGGTCTGTATTAATTATTAAAGGAATGCCAGACCTGTTGAGCCTTATGGAGGAATCATGGTCTAAATTCATACATATTAAAGCATACATATATGTATGAATATTAAATTCATACATATAAAAGGTGTCTACCTGATGACCCCTGTTAAGAGAAGTTTCAAGGTTGTGGTTTCTCTTATGAAGTGGAAAGGCTGGGCCCTATGTGAAACTCTAATGGTTTGGCACAGTATATTTTACATATTATCCTGTGTACAATTACAACAATACAGCTTGTCCGATGTCTTTGGATTGCTGTGCATTTACCTCATCTTCATAAAGGGCTATTCCTCTTGCAGCTCCAGCAGTTGCTGTTCTCTTTGTCTACCATGGGGAAAATGTGATAAAAGAAAGTACAAAATAATTATCGTTTTGTGTGAGGGAGAGAGAGAAAGTGTGAAAAAGGGAGAAAGAAACAGAAAGATACTTACCGGTACCACTCTCTCTAGACATACATTGAAATTCCTTTTCTGGTTATATTTGAGTTTCTTTAGAGCTATTCTTGTCTCTCCAATAAACTCATTGTGCCCAAACTTGTCTTCATCACAGACAGAAATTCTGTAACAAATAACATTTAAGTGAATATTAAATTCTTTGCATATTCAGGACAAGTACTTTTCAATAGACATTTGATACGAAGCAGTCATTAACTTGTCTCTGTAATCTCTCTAATTCCATGGACTATATGTCACATACTGTAAATGTATCCAACCAGCATAATGTAAAATGTGAGCCACAGCAAAGCACACAGGTTACCAAGTTACATCTTCTCAATAATATATCAAATAGAACAGATCAGATAGAATAGATCAGACAGAACAGAAGAGATAGAAAAGATCAGATAGAACAGATCTCATTATATTAATGAATATTTTAATGCTTTCAACTGAAACACGGTTAAATGAATGTAGTGCCACAGCAATACTGAGCAAGTACCACCAAACTTTATACATCATCATAGATCATGTAAGTACCACCAAACTTCAACTTTATACATCATCATAGATCATGTAAGTACAACCAAACTTCAACTTTATACATCATCATAAATCATGTAAGTACCACCAAACTTCAACTTTATACATCATCATAGATCATGTGAGCCAGAACATGACATACAGCTACTCTATGTAATGGTACTTTCAAATGCAAGCAGTTAACTTTCAGCAATTTTACATCTTATGTCTTCCAAAGGTCTCAACATTATCAGCCTCTGTTAATGATATAGTTTTGTTAGATCATTATTGTCTGTTCTTTGACAATAACCACCAGTTTTAATAAGTGGTTTATAAATGAAAGCACAGCTACAGTTTTTCATGAGCAAAATGTGCACAGAACCATGCAAAATGTGACATGTCGAGGCGAATAACAGTGTCTAGTTGCTTCTGTGTCTCAGTTGTTTTCTCAATATTTTGAACTGTTTTCTAATGAAATCATCCACTTAATCTTAAATTGCTTCAGCACATTATTCCATTAGTGAAATCTCTGACCTGAGGGTTTTGCGCTGCATGTCATCATCTGTCAGGCCATGGTACACCAGAGTCTCATTCCAGGCAGGGTTACGAGTGTTACGAAGAGTCTTGGTGCGTAACTTAGTTGACTGGATGGATAACAGAGTCATGCAGATATAATCACAACATAAAACTGACCTATAATGTTCAAAGAAATGTCATGATAGAAGTAGTAGTTATACCACATCAACAGAAGAAAACCACACATTTACACTTAAATGTGTTAAAATTTGCTGAACCTGTGAAAGTCATGAGGAAGCATACTGATCCGAGGTGTGTGAACTGCTAAGGCATTAAAACATAGCCCCCTGCAGAGCCCAGCTCTTCCATTTAATCTCCATCCATAACTTTCTCCAGAGCACTTCCCTCATCTTACTTAGCAAATACTTAGCAAACATCAATGAATAATACTAAAACGAATTATAGTCATGTCATTGTTTCATTTAGTGTATAGTACAGGTACAAAGTATTGTGGTTTCATTTGCATAAAGCTGACAAACTAACAATATTAGCTAACACTGCTCATGTGTGCAGAACTAGAACTGATCTCATTGGCATTTCTTTGCATTTTTATGAGTAATATTAGAACCTGAGGTGGAATCACAAAGGACTCGACACACACAACAGCTGGAAAGATATCTGACAACATGATCATTCTTGCTTAGTACCAGCATAAATAAATTCAATATGTAACTGACCTTGCTTGCACCAGGTAACAAATGCAGCTTGACATAGGGATCAGCTAATCCATTGGAATCCATTGGTTTCAAACCCTGAGAAGAAAAAAAAAATCATAAATATTTTCCATGTAGAAGAAATATAACCAAGTGTAATCAAGTCTATAACTAAGTTTGCATGCAAGTCCTTACAAAAATGTTATATTTAAAAATTTAAAGGAGCCCTGAATGTTTTTAAATTTAAGGGAGGGCACTAAGGCTGACAATTTGTTTAGTCTGCGAGACAAACACAGATGATCCAATACAGATGTTCACTATTAAGAGTTTAACCAGACTTTTCTCTGTCCTGGCACCAAGGTGGTGGAATGAACTTCCCTTGTGTGTCTGAACAGCAGAGTCACTTGCTGTCTTCAAATGCCAACTGAAGACCCACCTCTTTTGCAAGCACTTGACACAGAATATATCCTTCAATGTTTAGCTACTGTTTTATTGTCTTCTTTCCTAAGGTGTTATGTAACTTAGTTGTATAATCAGGCTACAGGAGTTAGCAACAAGTTAGCTGTATATTATGGTTATAGGAAAGGCTTGTGAATAACATCGACAAAAGTACATGAATTAGGGTCTATCTGAGCTACACTAGATATTCCAAGTATCCCACTTTTGTAAGTCGCTCTGGATAAGAAATAAATATAAATGTAAGCACATATTTGTATTTTTTAATCATGTTGTACTCTATATTTGATAAAGCCGTGTATGATAAAGAGATCTTTTAGATTTTATCATGTTGTACTGTATGTATATTTGATGAGTACTCTTATAGATACTCTATAAGAGATTTTAGATTTGCAAGTATAGATAAGTATGTATCTACGCCCCTGTCTGATTGAATGGATTATTTAACAGAGCAACATAGAAGCCTTCAGGGTATTAATATTCACTGAGGTATATTGTCCATACACCAGGAAGAAAGTATATTTGTACTCATATATAGATTTCTGTTGCAGGTATTACCTTAGCTCTGATGATGTTACAGTGCAAGCTGTTATGTTCTTGTTCATAAAGCAAGCTGAACTCAAGGGCTCCCAGAGTTGCTGTAACAAACACATGTGAAACTTATTGTACCTAGCAGGCACAAGAAATAAGGCTTTATAAGACGGTGCATCCCTGCCCTCCCAATAGATGGCAGTGGCTGAAGAATGGACTTGTTTACATTTTTCTGTTTCTTTTCTGTTAATTTAGGCCACACTTCCCTCAGATGGTGTTTGTTGTCTAAGTACCACACCATCTAGGTTGTACTATTACATTGTTTTGTTTCGTATTTAAACCATTTTGTGACCATTGTCAATCATTGTTATCTTGACTTCTTTTGCTATAGTTAGTGCACTTTTATGTTTGGCTTTATTTTTGTTCTTTTCACCTGGAGGAAGCATATGCTTCCATTATTTATGGGTTCCTTTATTTCTGCACATTCTCTGCCCATGACAGGCACAAACATACATTCTGGAGAGCAGAAGTGATTTCTAAAATCCCAGAAAAATACTTGGTGCCATCCAGAGTAGTAGTAGTGGTAGTAGTAGTGAAGCCAGGTCCTTCTAATGCTTCAGGAGAAGTAACAAAAACAGGAAAGAAAAAAATAAAAATATATTGGACATTAAAAAAATATTACAAACATATTCCATAAATAATGTAAAATGAAAAAAATCAGCCTAGTTATAAAGGCTTTGTTAACTAAGCCTGTATACTATAGCATTTCTATCTAAGAGTGGAACTAAACAGTTCAGTATCCTGGCTGCCTTTTACATGTCTACATGTCCCTTCTGGTGATAATGAATTGCAAAGAGTCATGGGCTAGCAGTGTATAAATTGATAATGAAGTGACGTTACCTCATGGCACAGCTTACGAACCCCCTCACATGTGTAAGTTGTGAGATGTTATCTTGTGAGTGAATTACTGGAGTTCAAACGAGGCATGATAGTGGGGACATTCCATTTCCAAAGCTGTGTTCGAAGTAGAGGTGTAAAGCACATCACCACTAGGCTCAGAAGGAGGGGTGTAAAGCACATCACCACTGGGCTCAGAAGGAGGGGTGTAAAGCACATCACCACTAGGCTCAGAAGGAGGGGTGTAAAGCACATCACCACTGGGCTCAGAAGGAGGGGTGTAAAGCACATCACCACTGGGCTCAGAAGCAGTGGAAACATGTTTTCAGTTCAGCTCTTGGCTGTGTTGAGGACAAGGGTTAATTGAGGTTCCTTTGTTTTGCTTTTCTCTTGTGATTAGCTCAGGTTTTTTTTTTTTTTTTTAGGAAGGTCATTGTTGATCTTTGCATTTTTCTTTTCATTTGTATTCTGCCTTTGTACCTCACTTTCACATCCTGAAATGCTTTAGTCATTTGATGAAGTTGCGAATAAACCCTCAAGATTAATTGCTAATTGAAATCTGGAAATAGGGCTTTAAAAATAGTATTTTACACCTAGACGAGTTGGGACAATCTGTTTCTTAGGTTTCAGTGAACGCTGGTCCATGGGGAGAAGTTTCACCTTCTATTCCTGATTAAACAGAAACTCCAGGGAAATCTGTTCACTTGCTACTCTAAGGGCTCAAAATTTGTCCTCGGTTCCTAACCTCTCCTTATAAACATGTGGCTTGCACACTAGAAAAATACAATATAATACATACCAATCTCAAATAGTTTTGCTTATTTGGTTTATGACACTGTATTACACACCCCTATCTAATAAAAGACCAAATGCACTGTATGTTACTCTTTGTGGCTTATGTTTTTGCTTTATTTGCAAAATGACATTTAGCAATTTTATGAAAATCTTAATGTCTAAATTGTTGCTTATAATGTATTTTAAGGCAGGTATTTAATGATTGCAGTAATTTGCAGAATGTAATTACTTATTACAACTACTTATTGTAATTACAGAATGTAATTAATTAGTGTCATAACAGTGTAAATTAAACAAGTGCATTGTGAACATCAGAAGAAAGTAGAATGTACATTTAATTTTTTGCCAAACATTTTCTTTTTATAAATTTTATATGAAAGCAGTCCTACTCCTAAAAGGCTTAAAGTACTATTGATCTTACTAGCTTCATCAGAGTCATAACTGTTGGCTTCATCATCCTCCTCCTCTGGTGGTGGCGCCTGATGACGGGCAGGCTGGGGATGATTGTACATCACAGGTCGACTCCTCTCCTCCCTCTCTGTAGGAGGGACTCTGTCCTGCAACCCAGTGTTCAGGTAGGCCCCCCTCTCTCCTTCCTGAACAGTAGCATCTGTAAGCAAAAAAAGTCTTTATCTTCAGAAAAGTTTGGTTTTAGATTGTACAGAAACTGCTGGTATGTCTATGTCTGAACTTACTCTGCTGGCTTGCATGAGCTTCAGTGGATATGAGTGATCTGGAACTACTGACAGCTGCTGCCTTTTTCATCACTACAGAACCACCTGCCTCTGAGTAACAGGTGCTACTGATGCTGGCAGGCTTGGGAGCCACAGGAGGCTTGGGAGCAGTGGACGGACGTGCTGTGAGCTCTGCAGCTACAAATTATATTTAATACTGTAAATCTTTAGAAATAGGATCATGTAGCACATGATCAGTATGAGGCTAAACTTGATCTTAATGCAAAGTATGCTATGCAAAAGCAAAACATGTATAGTCACCATGATTAACCCAATGCCAAAAAAACACTCTGACATATTCCTTCCCATGACATGGTTTCGCTGCTGTTCACCACTATCAGATATATAGACCTAGACAGTACAGAACGTGCTAAATCATGCAGTGGTAGATATTGGGCCATTCCAATGTTCAGCTTTACTTTTAGGCCATTAATGTACAAAAACGTATTGGAATAAAGTAATGGAAAACATAGTATGTGAGCATAGACACCATTCAGAATTTCATTATTTATAGAATTCAAATCATGGATCTTATCTGTTCCAACTGATTCAGCTTTGCATTAAACTAAGGTTTCAGATGTTTACTGCAGTGTATATCATTTTTGGGGTATCTTACACCATTTTTAAAGACATGAGAATCAATGATATACTAAAAGATGCTAAGATTTATTTACAAAACATGTTTGGAAACAGCTCAGATCCAAAACCGAATTAATTTGTGCAACTCTGTGCGCATCAAGTGAGAGTCTATTAGTATGATGGTACTAAATCATTGAGCAAGGCCTCATTCATACCTGCTGGCTGTGTTTCTGGAGCAAATGCCTGTCTCTCCACTGGATCTGAGATGGAATGAGAACATAATGCTTCTTTGACCAGTTTCCCTAACATATAGCAAATATAAAATACAACTGACTATTGGTACAGTATTTTTTTAAGCATATTTTACATAATCTTAATCTGAGTATTTTTTGATTATGTGAGACTTAAACTGAGCTTGTTTCTCTAGACATGAATCAAGTCTAGTCTTAAGATAAACTGCAGTGTTAATAATTGTCACGGTGGCCGCCCTGGCCGCCTCCCCCTGTCTTGTTTGTGTGGGCGTGTCTGTGTGGGTGCATGTCTGTGTCGTCTGAATGAGAGTGCGTCTGTGTTAGGTTTCGTGAATGTTCGTCGGTGTTCGTGGATGCTTGTTGGTGTACGTTTGTTAGTGTTATTCGTTTCACCTGAGTCTTGTTAGGGTGTGTGTACATGAGCGTGTGCATGTCACTGAGTCTTTGTCGGTCTTTGGTTCGTGTACGTGCAAGTCTGGTAAGCGTCTACTGTTTGTTACTCGTATAATCCAAACCGAAAATAAAACGGTTTTGTTCATTTAAACGCTCGTTGGAGTGGTGTCGCTCTTTGCAGCTCCCCACAACGTCACAATAATAAATCAACACCAGAAATTCTTGCTGTAGGAAACTGTTCCATTGTCAACCTAATTATCGTAATGGTGGTTATAGTCCATCCAGTACCACATTTATCTTAAAGCTATGAGAGGAAACATTCAGTATATTCAACAGCCTTTTAAAATATGTGGTATGAAATCACCCTTCTTTACATCTACAACTGAATCATTTATGTAATTTCCGGTTCAGGAATAGTTAGTGAAAACATTAGAAAACCTTTGTTCGTGTCACGTCGCGCCAGGCACGCAGACCTAGCGCCACGCCCACCTCCACTTTTCTTCGTTCATTGCCTTGTTCCCAATCACCCGTTTATCACATATAGCTGACTGCAATCTCCACTAATCATCTCAACTTTGCATATAAGCCCACAGGTCTCGCTAACCCACTGCTGCACATTCACTTGGCTGAGGATTACCGAGCCTGCGGACTGCCCTGAAGCCAAGCCTTTGTGAAATCTTTTTGCAAGTTTGCTTTATATTTTATTCTAGCTAGCTAGCTAACTACTAGAATGTGCAGCCCGAGAGGAACATGGCTATCACCCAGAGCAGAACCCCGCTTCGGGATCTCAGTCGGCGGCACTGGACCCTGTACAGGCGGAATTGGACCAGCTTCGGTCCATGATCGTGTCTATCGCTCAACACCTGCAAACCAGGACTAGCCCACCAACTGTACCCACCGCAGCGGAAGGGTCTCGTTGTCACCCAGCCCCACTGAGTCAGTATGACGGAGACCCAGAGACCTGTGAGGGGTTTGTTGTACAGTGCGAACTATATTTCTCCTACCAGCCCACTCTCCCGGATACGGCCAAGGTCTCTTTCGTTATCTCTCGCCTCACGGGGAATGCTTTGTCTTGGAGAGCCGCTCTGGTGTCCAGTTCGTCCTCCCTTCTCTCATCCTACTCCGGATTCATCCAAGAGCTCAAGGCAGTGTTCCATCATCCGTGCCAGGGTAGGGTGTGTGGGCAAGCTCTGCTGTGGTTGCAACAAGGGACCCGCAGCGCAGCAAAGTATGCCATGGAGTTCCGGACACATGCTGCTGGGACGAAGTGGAATGACGCGGCCCTGGTAGACATGTTTCTTCACGGATAAAGGAGCGAGCTCCAGGCTAAGCTAACCCTGAAACAGGAGGACTCAAGCCTGAACAACATCGTGAGCCTCGCCATTACCTACGACTATCTCCTTCAGGAACGTCAACACCTTCCACGCCTCCCTCAGCCCACAACACCATGTTCCATGAGTCTCAGTTAGGCTCCCGAAGAGCCTATGCAGGTGGGCCGCGCTGGAGGACCCTCGACCGCCCCCTTAAATTAGGGCCACCCGGTGAGTAGCAACATTATCACCACCTTATGTTGCAAACCAGTCTGTTTGGTACACCAAGGTTGCTCTTCTATTACAGCCGGCGCGGCGCAGCGATAGATGTGATGGACCTGGGATTCGCCCCCTTCCACTCTCCGTCCCAAAGAGAGTGCATGCGCTAGATGGCAGACCTGTGGGCCCCGGAACCATTACCTACAAGACCACATGCCTGCGTTTGTGGATGGGTAATCACTTTAAGACCTGATCATTCATGCTACTGCCTTCTCTCTCCCAGCCTGTGACATTAGGACTCCCCTGCCTAAGGAGCCATGAACCACGTATCTCCTGGAGGGAGAATCGGGTCTTGGAGTGGTGCCCACAATGCAGGAAGCAACTCAAGATGGGACCTGAGCCCCAGTCCACCTCCATCGACAGCCCAGAAGCGACACGCCCAATGACTGTGCCTGCCCCATATCAAGATCAGGTGGAAGTCTTCAGTCCACAACGAGCCACCAAATCCTAGAATCCACCCCTAGAATCCACAGCGCTCCAATCAGCCTGTGGTAGAGGAGTGGTTCAGGAACAGCGGTTGCGTCTGGGAGGAGACACACCAGCACCTGCTGCGGGCCATTGCAAGGTTCAAGCAGAAAGCCTTTGAAATTGGGGAACATGTGTGGGTGGTCACAAAGGATAGTCGACTAGGGGGTGCCGGTAAGCTCACTCCCAGGTATGTGGGTGACTACCCTTTTGTTAGATGCATTAATGATGTCACCTACAGGATTGGCATCCCTGGAGGGAGCCGTGCATCTTCCTTATTCCATGTGTCCGTGCTGAAGAAGGTGTGCCCTGGACTGCTGGAGGAAGAGGTCACGGAAGGGTCCCCTCTTCCTCCTATGGAGCTGCAGGACGGGTCAGTGTACAGGGTTCGGTCACTGTTGGACTCACGGAGGAGAAGGCGTCAGCGTCAGTACTTGGTGGACTAGGAGGGATTTGGTCCCAAGGAACATAGCTGGGTGCCTGCCTCTCAGGTCTTGGACCCTGACTTGATTGGCTCCTTTCACCGGTCTCACCCGGACCGCCCTGCCCCAAGGCGTCCTTGAGGGGTTGGGGGGTTCTGTCACGTTGCACCAGGCATGCAGACCTAGCGCCATGCCCACCTCCACTTCTCTTCATTCATTACCTCTGTCCCAATCACCCGTTTATCACCTGCAGCTGATTTCAATCTCCACTAACCATTTCACCTCTACATATAAGCCCACAGGTCTCGCTAACCCATTGCTGCACACTCACTTGCCTGAGGATTACCAAGCCTGC
>JAOYMR010000005.1:9476856-9492458 GCA_025802075.1 Tenebrosternarchus preto
GTATTTGTAAAGCGGCTTTGTGACAACATGTGTTGTAAAAAGCGCTATATAAATAAAATTGAATTGAATTGAATTGAGTTTAGCACTCCGAAGACTAACACGAAAATCCCCGTTAGCAAAATGCGTAATAAAATGATCTCGGGCCAATAAATCTTTAGTGCGCTCATCCGCCGTGGGATAAGCACGCACTACTAACCGTCACAAAGCACTGCCAAATTCCCGGTACAATCACACAGGTACAATCTCAGCCCTTGGACCACATTAGACCACAGCAACATAGGCGTAATTAAAAATACGAGAAGCCTTCCGATTTATGTCGTTTCGTAAACGAGCTACCGTAATACCATGTGTAGTCGTGCACTCTGAGTTCTGAGTAGATAGCGCGACTGAGCTTTGTCGAAGTGCAGATGGTGCGACCGCGGTCTTGTACGAGTCGCAACGCGAAGCTATAAAGTTTATCGTCAGGTTTTATTTTCTCAGTTTCTTTTGATCATAGTGGGGACAAGTCTAAAACAAGTTCAAGGATATTTTTAGTCTCGACACTGCAGATAAGTTGCCTGATTTATAGACCAACAGACCACACCCCTTTGATTCTATGTTGAACGTGTGTGAAGTTTATTGCATGTCAAAGTTATGTTAAAACTGGGCGTTCCTCTAATATTTACCATGTATTTGGCTACAGAATAGGAAAAGGATATACATGTTCGCCATTTAAGCCTTGCTATAGCGTTTTAGATATGCAATTGGGGACTAATGCCTTGGATTTATTATCGTACCATTGCCAGGATACCAGGATAGTATAGTTACTGTGATATAAAAACCTGCCGCAGGTGGTTGGTGCTCGAAAACTAGAGACTAAAATATCCTTAAGTGTCTTGTTAACTCTATCTGCGTTTATTATATCATATCGTTATAATATGAAAATCAGAGTTTGTTGTCATTTATTGCTGATTGTGGTGATGCTCTGTTATTCCAGAGCTGTAATTCCAGATACAAGGAGCGAATACCACGAGCCGTTCTGTGTTCGCACTAAATCAGCCTTTGGGAATATTCAGTGTAGTTTTCTTAAAAGATCAGCGGAGATAGCGCCTCTTCTTTTTTATTGGACTGTTTGGACAGCAGACAAACGCATTGAAAAGTGTTCGATAAGCGCCGAGCCAGATTTGATTGAAAATTACTTGTCATTGTGTCGTGAAATGCGCATTTGGGATGTACATGAAACGCAGTCTCTGAAGCTTGATATAAAAAAGCTTTTGGAGCCTAGTAGTTCATGTGAATTTATACCGAATGCGCTTAGACACTTAACGTGGTATAAGAGGAACTTGGACATGGCAGAGGCTCATCGTTTCGGAGGCAAAATTCGACAGAAACGTGCTTGGATATTACCTGGTACATTTTGGTGCGGCCACGGAAGCAGCGCTGGAGATTACGAGCAGTTGGGTGAGTAGATTAACGTTCACTGTTATGTGCATTTTAAGCAGTAACCAACAGTTTATATAGAGCTGCAAATTATGAGTTTTATCTCATAATTTAATTTACTTTTTACAAGTGTCTATCAAAAGCAGTTCATGGGTTTCGTATTTGTTACTTTGACCTAGGGATGTTTGAGCCTGTAGACAGATGCTGCAGAGAGCACGATCACTGCAGCCATATAATCCAGCCCTTCACTCTTAATTTTGGGGTGTTCAATCCGACTTTTTTCACCGTTTCACATTGCGACTGTGACCACAGGTAAATACATGAATTTGCATTCCATTCCTATAATTCCATTCCTATATATCTTCAGACCCTACAGGAAGACTCTTGAGTCATAATTTATCTTCATATCATCTATATATGTTCAACGTTTCTCTCATTGAAGGATCTTTCATGGGATATTTTTCATGGGACAAGGGAGACAGAAAAGTGCAGCAAGTAAATGTTTAAACAACTGTAAAATGTAATGAAACAAAACAGCAGACTTCAGTCTGCAGGGAAATCACAGACCAAACTGTGAAAACAACACAATATTGCCAAGTGTCTTTAAGAACATTCTCTGTGTTTGCAGATTTTGAAAAAGGCATAGATACACAAATAAAAATAGTGAAGATACAATGCAAATGACCAATATTACAGCATTTTTTACAGCATGGCTGCCAGTTACTTGGCAGCTGACATATTAATCACAAAAAATATGAACATTGCATTGTATAGCATTTTACAGTGATGGATCTGCTGTCTATTAATTGCAGTATTTGGGATGGAGATCTGCATTTAATGTTTAAGTAGTAATACATATTGTAGCTTTCTGATAAATTTGTTGCCACTATATTACTGCAAGTTTACCAGGAAACTCTTACAATGTGTGTAAACTTCTTTTGCAGTTGAGTACCAATGAGTATTGGTATTTATATTGTTGAAAAATGGTTTAGCTTGTTCAGAGGGCAAATATAAATTAATTATATGTTTCATAAAGTGATACCAGTCTAGATGATAGTATTAATTGTGTTTTGTTGTCTTGTCAGCAAAAGAACATATTTTTAACGGCACCTAATCTCTTTCACATTTACTTACACTCTCTCTCTCTCTGTCCTGCACATGTAGGTTTAAGCAGTGTCTTCTAGATATTAATGGCACAGTTTCAAACATGGTGGGATACACTTTTTTCAATATCCTTAAGGTCCGTTGCTTTGAGCTTATCAAGAAGAAACGGTGCACAAAGATAAACTGGTTTGGAATGTGAGTGTTGAGAATATAGAATGCTAACAATCAAATTCATTCCACTCTGTTCTGTGTAGAATTGTATATGTAGATCTTACTGCTGATGTCAGACTGTTAGCCTCTTTAGATGAACTGCATGTGTTAACTTGTCTTACACCCTTGTCTAGCTTTACTCTCTGTGTGTGGTAACACTATATACACCACTGTTCTGTTCCCACAACAAATTGTGCCTTTCCAAGTGTTGGCAGTAATATCTTCTTTTCCATCTTTTTCTATAAAGAACTAATTCTTTATAGGTCTAATGAGCCATGCATTTGTGTAGCTTCATGTCTTCAATCTTCTCTTTCAGGTGCACATCAATTCAGGTTGCCCCCTTTGCAATCCTCAAATATCCCACACCATACAATGCTGTGAGTTCAAACCATGACAACAGTGTCATTACTGAACAACCAGTTTATCAGGCAAAACCATCAATTAATACCAAACCAATAAATATCAAACCTAAACAAAGAAAACATCCTGAACCTCAAGGCAATTATGATCAACTAACACATTTAAGAGAGGATGCATTCTGGTTGAGTGAAAAGTTGAAACAGCGATATGCAACAAGGAAGACACTTTTAACAAGAACAACAACACTACCTCCAGTTTGGAATACCACAACACACTTTAACTCACTCACAACCCATAACTCCAAGTTTGTTAATCAGAAGAAGCAAACAGTTCATCCAAGGACATCATTTCAGAAATGTGAACTATTCCCAACAATTTCCACTCATGTACACACAACAGCATCTCAAGGATGCCATGATAAAAAAACACTTCTTGCTCAACTTCCAAAGAAAAAGTTTGCAAATAGGAGAAAGATGACCACATCTCAAACCCACACTAATGCAAACACTACTGCACAACAAACTAAGATGATCCAAAGTTCTAAACCTCTGAGGGCAAAGCTAAATTTTCTTCCTATTGAACCACCAAGATGTGATAACCTCAACAAACAACTAAGAGGAAAATGTTGCAAGGTAGACAATACATCCAAACATAAGTCTTTATATGTAACTGCATCTACAAAGTTTTTAACATCATCTCTGGCAAACATAAAAGGGAAAAAATCAAAGAGACAAAAATCAAAGGGAAAAAATGCAAAGCAAAAAATCAAAGTAAACCATTCTTTCAACGTTACCTCATTTGTAGAATTAAAAAACAAATCAACTGAAGTCATCAAAGATTCTAAGACCAGGAATCCATGTTCTGCGAAACTTATGCCACCTATCAAAAATAGAAACACACTATGGAGAAACATTACTTCACACCCTAAGATTAAAGCAACATCATTAGTCCAAGATACTTCACGGGCAACTGCTAAGTTTAAGAATTCTTCGTATACAAAACAGGAATTAATTTCTTCAGTTATGAAAAACACTTTGGTAAAGAAAAGCAGTAAATCTTCAAAGAAGAATTTCTCAATGACAAATACCACTTTTAAGACTAAAACCAGATTGTCTGGATATGCAGCTCCGAAGCAGAAATCCAAGTCTATTCTAAAACAAAACATGGGATCTATAACTGAGAAAACGCGTAAACCTTCTCGTTGGAATATTACCATGTTCACTTCTGAAGATTTAATATCAACAGGTAAAGTTTTATGTTTTCATTCATGTTCTTGTGCATACTTTTATTTATGATATTTTTATAAAGCATCAACCAATCA
Source organism: Tenebrosternarchus preto (assembly GCA_025802075.1). NCBI lineage: Eukaryota > Metazoa > Chordata > Actinopteri > Gymnotiformes > Apteronotidae > Tenebrosternarchus > Tenebrosternarchus preto. The sequence continues at coordinate 9,481,271 of JAOYMR010000005.1, forward strand.
AATACAGTAATGGAGTTATATAACTAGGCAACATTTATCGCACAATTAAGAGAAATGTGCAAAATTTATGACTGTTTTTCCATAAATCTGTTGTGGACTGCATCCTGTATCTTTCATATGTAGTAGGATTTCATTTGTTCACAAGATTTAATATGTTCATAGGATACAACAGTAGGATTTGAGTAAAGTATTGCTTTAATGCCACTTCAACCAGAAAGTGCAATATGTGTAAAAATGAAAGAAATAATTTTAGTAACTGCTTTAACTAGAGCAGCTGTGATCTAAGGTTACATTATGTATCTGAGATTCCTGAGATACCACAAGTGTTGGGGCAACTGAAGAATGTCCATGTACTTCTTCTCCCTGGACAGATTAATTAATTACACTCACTGGCCACTTTATTAGGTCCACCTTGCTAATACCAGGTTGGACCCCCCTTTTTCCTTTAGAACTACCTTAATTCTTTATGGCACAGATTCAACAGGGAACTGGAAACATTACTCAAGCATTTTGATTAATTCTGACATGATAGCATGACATAGTTGCTGCAGATTTTTCAGCTGCACATCCATGATACAGATCTTTCATTCCAAGACATCCCAACAGTGTTCTAGTTCTCTGTTGGATTGAACTGATTGACATGTACAAGAACATGACAAGAAACCAGTTTGAGATCATTTTAATCTTGTGACATAGCACATTATCCTGCCATCAGAAGATGCATTAACTGTGGGGGGACATGGTCATAAGGGATGTACATGGTCAGTAACAATACTCAGGTAGGCTGTGGTGTTTAAACAATGCTTAGTTGGTATTAAGGAGCCCAAAGTGCCAAGAAAATCTCCTCCACCAACTGCTTTCATATTGTTTAGACCAATTTCTGACCCTACTATCCATACTGAATAGTACTGAATCCCTACTGACCCTTCTATCACAGCAAATCAAGACTCATTGGAGCAGGCTACATTTTTCCTATTTTATATTGTCTAGTTTTGGAGAGCTGATGCAAATTTTAGCCTCATTTAGACTCTTAAATGACAGGAGGGGCACCCAGTGTGGTTTTCTGCTGCTGTAGCCAATCAGATTCAAGGTTAAATGTGTTTTGCATTTAGAGATGTTCTTGTGCCTTAGTTGTTTAGATATTTGCTTTATTGAGCAGTTGAACAGGTATACCTAATAAACTGGTAGGTGAGTGAATATACTCCTAAAAGTGCTCAAAAGTGTGGCTTTATCAGCATGTCTCTGTAAGGTAAATTCATTGTTGGCTAGAGCCCCTAAAGTATGTACAGAGAACATTCAAGGAACAGACATTTTCTGAAAAAATTAGGACCTTTGACTTTTGCAGTAGCATTGCTAACTTCATTAATTATTATCCAACATACTATTATTGCACAGTCCAGTTACTAATCATTTAATTATAGTTGTTTAATTGATTTTTTTTTGCAAGAAGGTAAATAATATGAATAAGACAAAAGTTCATTACAAAGTTCATTAACTTAACTGATGATCATGTCTAAAGTAACTAAAATGCAAGAGTTAACATTTACTCTGGATGAAGTTGAATGTTACATGCCATTCTATTATCATTTACAGCTTCAGGACAAAGATTTCAGTACTGCTCATATTTGGGCTTCAGACTGTTGTTTTGTTTACCTTAATAGTAACATATGCTTTGTGGAAAAATCTGTAATGGGACATACCTGTTCTCCAGAATCTCCATCAATATGCGATGCAGCTAAATACTTGGATGACTGCAAGTACAAGATCCATCCCATGGAGAAGATATATGGACATTATAACACAGAGTCAACAACAATTTACCATTGTGACTGCATACACAAGTAATTCAATACAGAGTTATTGCAGCCAAAGGTTCCTGGACACATTATGTAATCACCAAGTTATATTATTTCCTCCACTCTTTGTGTGTTCTCTTTTTCTTCCAGATTGACCAGTCATTTAAAACAACTTAAGAAAGCCAAAATTATGGAGTTCGTTCTTGCAAAATTTGTGTCAATGTCTTGCATTGAAATGTCAAGTATCAAAGAATGCAACAAACATACAGGGTTTGTAATAATACATAAACCAATACACAAATATTCTGTCATTGTTCAAATTAACATGTTTTTATTTTATTTTCAGAGTAATGTATAACTGCTTTTCTTCTTTGTGCATAGTTGTCCTGCTCTCCTTTCTAAGGTACAAGATCAACTTACAGCCAAAGATGAAAAAGAGCCTTCACCCAAAAGATCCTCTGATCAACTTTACAAACACTGCCTTAGGATTTTAAATCCTAGAAACCTACAACATGCTAAGAATGGTCTACTGTGACAACCACAAATACTGACCAGAACATGTGACATTTCTGGATCTGTATTTTTACTGTATTTGAAGAGTAAAATCCAAATAATGAACTAAGATATGCTTTTTGCCTTAATGTATTCAGTGTAAAAAAATCAGTGTATTCAATATAATCTTTATACAATAAAATATACTTTATTCAATATGATCTAGGCAGCAAGGCAATTATGGATAATGCATGGATAAATGTACAATAACATACATTTTGTGGTGTTGAGTAGCCAAAACTTTACAAAATTCAATAATTTATTCTTCTTGTCTTTCTTTGTCATGTGCTTTCTTTGTCAGTCCAGTTCATTTAAAGGATCGTTAGAAGTTTATTTTAAGGCATCAGAGAAATGTTTACATTTTTGAAGAAAGATACATTTTGTGGAGTGCCTAATTTTGCATAAAATTTTCTTGAATGCATAATTTTGTATAAAGGTCCTTAAAAACTGAATTAACATTCACAAAGCCAAAATTATGGAGTGCGTTCTTGCAAAATTTGTCAATGTCTTACATTACGAATTTCAATTCTTTTGTGAATATTAAATGTGGAGCATGTCATTATACTTTTGTATCATTAGTTATATCACAGTTGTGCAAATATTAAACCCTGCCAGGATTATGTTAATACCAACTTTAACTATGCTTTACAACCACTGTCCCCTCACAATCACCTGCTTATTGATTACTGCCTGCACCTGTTTCCAATACACATAATGTGAGTATTCATCTCAGAGAATGATATAAGATAGTACTAAAAAGGGCATTCAGGTCAATCAGGGTAAATAAAGGTAAATGATGGGATAAACTATAAGACAACACAAATGGTGAACATCAATGACAGTGAGCAACTGACTCATCATCATAAAATTTCCAGACACATTTATTCAGAGCAACTTACAATTTCAAGCCTGTTATAGAGGTAGGAACTCAGGACTCCAGTGGAGCAAGATAGAGGCTGGGCGACAACCATGAGGGTGACTGGATACAGGGACAGCCTTGCGGATGATGGGCAGGCTGCCCCCAAGTTCTCCACCACCCCCAGGTCAACAACCTCACTGACTAGTAAACAACACTGCTCCTCCAGGGCATAGCCCTCCCAATTGACCAGATACAACCCCATAACACCTGGAGTCTCACAACTTATACACAGCATAGACCAAGGCTCCAACAACCTCCACAGGTGGGGGTGGCATGCTGTCAGGAGTAACTTCATCTAGGGGACCTGAAACCACAGGCATAAGAGGGGAACATGTATGACAGAATGTATAGCAGAATGTGAAATGGGTTGATATATTTGGTACCAAGCTTTTTGCATCCTCCCTCAAACTTAAAATTTTTAGTCGATAGCTATACCTAGTCTCCTGGTAGGAATATGATTTTGTGGGACCCCTATGGCGGTCTGCACAGACCTTGTATCTATATAATGCTGTTTCAGTGCACTTATGAATCTTTTCCCAGACCTGTTTGCTGTATTTCATCCAATTCTTCAATGCCTGTACCTCAGAGGTAAAAGGGGGTTGATAACCTAGCATGTACTCTGTAATGCTAGCAAAACTTAAATTGGTTTAATAGATCACATTTACCATTAGCCTGTAGATTAGTAAGACTAAGGTAAGACTTAGATAAGACTAATCAATACACCTAATAAAAAAAATAAATACATAAATTGTTATCTTCGTTTAGAAAGAATGTCTGGAATACCAAAAAATTGAAAAAATCTGGGCAGTCTGAAATGCCCAGGGTGTGGGATGAACCACATTCTTCATGAAGATATGTGACCGTGAGCACAGTGGTATTAGCCCTGGGAACAGGAGAGGTCTGTAATAAAATTCCATGCTATATGGGACCATGGACGAGCAGGAACAGGTAACATTTAACTGCAGGCAGCATTTTGGGGGTTTTGTACTATGAGCACATAGATCAGGAGGCTACATATCTATGCATGTCTGGACAGAGTGTCTCCCACCAGTAGCAATAGAAGAAAGTAGAAATAAGTATGGATGTAATTGAAGATTTTGCCTATGTGATGCAGCAATTGTAGAACTCCTTTGGAACGTAGAGCTTGATGATTGAGGTCTAAATAAAACCTCCAAAAAATATGTGAACCCTCTTTCTCTCATCCCTATGGACCTGGTATAGTTAATAGGTGCTAAAACATTCACCAAGCTTGACTTTGGAAGTGCTTATAACTAGATCAGAATGGAGGGGGATAAATGACTAAATAACTAAATACAGTATAGTAGGAGAGCCGATAGCAGAGGTGATGGGCTCTTTGGTGAAGTCTCCACCCAGGATCCTTTTTTGATCTCTTTAGGAGAGTAGGTGTAACATGCAGATACAGCTGGAGAATCCCTAGTGGCAATTTGAACTGAAAGACAGCTTGCATTGTCAGAAGAGTTGGGGAGTGTAGTTGCATAGTTCAGCAGAGAAAATAAACTCAGAGTTAGTTAACAACATTTAGAATGCACTAGACAGTGATTAATATAGTACCATAGACAGTAGCAGAATTTATTGTAACTATACGGCTAAGCTTAAAGGAATGAGCAAAAATACAAATGAGTTTTAGGATAAAATGTAAGGTTTTTGATTTTGGCCTGGTGCCAGTTTATCTGTCCAACTTTTTAACCCCATATTTTCTACCCAGGTCATTTCATTCTGCTGATATTGTTTTTTACTGGTGATGAACTTTCAGTTTACAGTTCATAACAGCAGGAACTGCACTGCAGTGTGGACATCTTTTCTATGTCACTTACTGTCACTTCTTGTTTTTGAAATTGTTTACATTCTAGTGTAAGTAGTGTCAAAGTTACTGTAAAAAATAATCTTACTACATAACTTTGTGTCTTCCTTTTCTACATGCTTCAAATATAATACTCTTTCAGCAATTACTGTTTCCAACTGTTACTGTTTCCAGAGCCCACACAGCCATTTTCACACTTAGCTGTGGATTTTATATAACTGATCTCCAGTGTTCAGAAAGGTTTACCACAATTTTTATCATTGTCAATCCACTGCTTTTCAGACAGCAGACAGCAAAGTGTTAGGGCCATGTTTTACTAAATGTTTACCGAAGTTAAGTTCTTTCCCAATGGTGCCAGTTACGATAATGTAGAGGGTCTCTGGGTCAGTCAGTATTTAATTATTTTAAGTTTCACCTTTGAGTCTAGTTGGTGGTAGCTCACTGGTTAAAGCACTTGACTAGTAGTCCGAAGGTTGCTGCTTCAAACCCCGCCTCTGCCAAATTGCCATTGTTGGGCCCTTGAGCAAAGCCCTTAACCCACAACTGTGCAAGATGTACTCAGTCACAATTGTAAGTTGCTTTGGATAAAAGTGTCAGCCAAATGCCCTAAATCAAAATCTGCCATAATTTGTCCAACTAATGACTTGCCAGAGGCTTCATAAGCCCTGAAACTCAATTGTTTCCCAAGGAAACATTAAACATGGGGATTTATACCAAATGGTTCCTTTTAATTCTCTTCCTTAGTTTTTAAGATTCTTTTTAAAAAGATTTTGTGATTATTGATTTTGGTCGATTTTGTGAGCAGTCTGCAAGACTGTGTACAACGTGAAAGATGTTTTTCACTGTTTCAGTTGGTAGTCTTTAGTCTTTAAAAGTCTTTAATAATTCTCGATTGTCTATTTTGCTTTCAGAAATTCAGAATTTCAAGAATTTGTCTTTTTTTTCCAATTTGTAAATAACAACAGTTTTTAAGTTTCATTTGAGGTCATTTATCTTTTCCTTAGTAAATTCTAAACTGGATAATTTCTAAACTTTGATGTCCTGATACAGCATTCCAAATTTATATTTATTAGATGCCAGTACACCTGTATTTTAATGATGTGTAGATCATCTATGTCTGTGGAAATAGTCTTTAGTCTAGAATAGTTTTCTTCTGCTTTGTTATGTGTACTTTAATTATGCTTAATTATATATATCTTAATTCTGATATGTATCTTAATTCAAAAATATCAAGTAAAGTTTTCAAAATCTTACATAGTAAAAATGTATACAGGATGTTCCAGAACAGAAGTCTCATACCCACAGAGTCAAGAATAAGGACAAAGTTTTGGGCTGCAGCAAAGTTCTTGCCATGTAGCAGATGAGCAGCACCATCTTGAATTCACCTCTGTATTACAGGTATGCCAAATTCGATGGCCCCTTGCAGAATCATAATCCCTTTCACACGTATGTGGGTCACACAGGCATATACATGACAGATGGCAATTTCCAGTAGTATCCAGCTGCATAACCGCAGTACTGCATTTTCAGGCCCGCACTATTTGATCCTTGCAAGTTCACCTCTAGTGGTTAATTACAGAATTGCACCCTCTTTATCAGCTCCTTGTAAGTATGCCTCTTGTGGTTGATTTCAGAATTGTCCAGGTAATGGGGAAGTGTGGTTCCTAAATTTACCACATTTTAAGTCTGACTACCAAAACAACACTTAAAAAATAGAAACTAAAGACGCAGACTCTTGAAGAAGTTGAAGAGAATAGCTGGTTCTTTATGAGATGTCAAATGTCACACTTGAGGCATCATCCGGAGAATGTCTCTCAACAAAGAAAGGGCATGCACTTTTATACACGTTTTGGCGTAACCATTGACATATTTTTCAAGGTCACTTATGCATCTTTTTCTTTTTTTTATTAGAGTATCCTTTGATTCACCTACCCTTATGTCCAAATGAAAAACTCCCAAAGGCTTCCAGTGTCCCTTAGTTACCGCTCATTACCTCCAAACCTACAGTAGTTGGATAATTTTTTTTCAACTTGAGATTGTGTGCTGCCAGGAAAAGGATCTGCCTGGCACCAGTTCTCCTAGGGGTTTCCTACACACACTAACAGGAGCTCTGCACAGTCCTCATGAGGCCTTCTGAGACCTCCTTTATCTAAACCAGACCTGTGAGACCTACCACTGTTTAACTTTGGTAAATATATTGATACAGACATCTTACATTCAATTACATTTTTACATAATACGAACTAAACCAGAATTGGACATGCATATAGTTCTTAAAACACTCAGGCTATGAAATGATTGGATATCAGTACCTCTTACTGTCTGCTCAGACAGGTATCCTTGCCTGCAAGGCGCATATGTTTTATGGAGAAGATTATTCAAAATACTACTTCTTTGGATCTAGTTACACATTATCTATGATTACCTTTTGTCAGTTAATCAAGAAGTTGGATAACTTGTTCACTGACTAATTGCTCTGCTACTGACTAATACACAATGCTAAGCTTAACTGTTTCTTGTCCTCTAAGCAGTACAAGAAGGTCTTGCAGATAGCAGTTACACTACATTTAAATGAGTTTTGTTAGCTTACAATGACTGATTCTGTTATCTTATAATTATTGTTAACATGAGATATGTTGATTATGGAGTATGAAATATTGTGATACGTAAAAATAAATGACAACCTAACAATAAAATGACAAAAGCAATAAGAAAATCAAAAATAAAAAATCTGAATAATCTGACCACATGTAATAATTCCCCGTTGGAAGATATTGTAATCCACAGGAAATTGCAGGATTTACGTATGGTCCTGTGTCAGGCACAGAGTACGGGGTTCACCATATCAAGAGTACCAGACACCTCCAGGTAAGTTTAGCATGCTGAGTTTATTGGTAAATAAAGTAAAAGAAAGAAAAATAAATAAATAATTTTGAGCATACACTGCTATATTATCTTGATTAGACCTCATACAACAAACTTCCCTGCACCTTCTTCTGGCCTACACCCTCCTTAAATACATGAAATGCCACCCCGTGCTAAACTTATACGTTAGGCAGGTTAGCCTTACAGAAGAGCATTAAAATTAATCTTTTTTACATTACATTTTACACTGCAGTGTCTCAGTTCAAACATAGTCCAATGGCCATAATATCAACACATTTTACCGGTAAGTATGAATGTTTAATAGTTTATTCCTTTTCTCTCCACAGGAGTTTTTTTGCAGGTCCCCCCTACCCATATACAGTTATGAGCCCTTCTATAAGGTTTGGAGCTCCTCCACCTCCCACTCTTTTGGTGTGAGGATACCTGGTAAGTCCAGTCTCTATTCCTTGTATTACCTGTGACCATTAATGTCCTTTTTGTAACTCTGTGATGGGGCAGGTCTCTGACCTCATCACACCATCCTTCTCTGAACTGGATTAATTGGATTAATTTAATTGGTCACGCCATGCCATGCCTTTCATCCACAGCTACGTTCACCATCCACCTTCACCCTCATTTTCCTATCTCGCCTTTCAGATAAGCTAGTCCCGTGACTGCTCATGCCTTAGGTTGGCCCGTAACCCATTCAGGATCTTACCCATCATTAGTTGTCCAGCCTACCTCATGGACACAGCAAAAAGAGGCCTAGTGGTTGCACACACATTTTCTGACACAGTCATCCAGGGAGCACTCGAGAACCCTTCAGGAAATCTTGCAAGTCCCCTCCTGATTCCGAAGAGGTCACCGAATTGCCCACCGTTTTTGTGTATGCATAATATTTACCCTGCCTGCATAACTGGCACTAACTGGGCAGTAATCTGATTTGGGAAGGAGGAAGAAGGATAAGGATCAGGTGTTGCATCGAAACCACATTACTATCGGCAGGAACGACAAGTCATGACATACCTCCATCTGGGAGCCATAGATGCATAAACTCCTTATAGCCAACATTCAACTCACGCTGGACTACATATTGACCACCAAGAACCCTTACCGTTAAATGAGTTTCCTCTCATACACACAGAATATATAATGTGTTCATCACATAAAACCCTTAATTGATTCATAACTATAGAGAAGTTACCTCCATCAGCTGTATTCATTGGTACGCAAGAACAACAGTCTTCTCCAAACAGGACACCGACTCCCTCATCTGGAGCTTGCATGCTGTCAATTGCAAATTTGGTAAAGGTATTTGGTAAAGCCATACCTGAAGCACATTACGTTTACATCTATTAGGATGTTCAGAATTTAATTCCAGCAATGCTATGTTGCTAGTTCAGCTGACTGTAGCACAGCAACCTGACCAATCATGGGGAAGAACTTGTAGAATTGTACACAATCGTCCGCATGCCCAGAACTTGTCAGCTACTAGTAACGTTCCACTTACCATGACTGGAGTTGGCCAGTTAATGTAGATGTTGGTTGGAGTTGGCCATTCAGAGTAGATGTCAAAGCAGATGCTGTCACTAGCCACATCTAAGTGTTTCCTACACCTTTTAACTGCATATACAAACAATACTCAGATATCCCAAGTTGTATAAACTCATTTCAGGGAGGTGTCGCCGGAACCCCCCCCCTCCCCCCCAATATTATTTTTTTTAAACAATAGCAAAAATTCTCGCACACACCACCAAAGGATATGGGTAATAACAAAACTTTACTTTTAACACAACAACACATAACTTTTTAATGTTTGGGCTATGACAAAGACTTCATTGGCCTATTCTAGGTTCTTCTACAAGCCTTTATTGTACTTAGTCACTGCTTGCTTTGCAGAAGATATTCCCTAAAAGATATTAAAAAGTCCCTAAAAGATATTTTAAAAAGTATATACATATTGAATATATCCTTGCTTTGTTTGTTATGTATTCATTTATTTTCTCTATTCAGCAGGCTACACCAAGTGACTGTGATAAACAATATACAAAATACACGTCATGGATGTACTGGGACGCATCATCAGTGATGTATTCTGGGGTCATCGAGTGTTTCGGGTCTTGCAACATCATACGCCCTTACCCAGGCGACCCAATCGGGGGTGATCAAGCCAGCCTTGCTCCCTGCACTCCTCCACCAGTTCCTGGTACTTAGTCCTCTTCCTCTCATTGGCTTCCTCAATGTTTTCTTCCCAGGGCACCATCAGCTCCAGTATGATCAGCTGTTTTGAAGACTGAGAGGTCATGATCACATCTGGGCGGAGGGATGTTGCTACGATGTGCTGGGGGAACCTCAGCTGCTTACCCAGGTCAACCTGCAGCTGCCAGTCTGATGCTGTGTGGAGTAGGCCTGATGTTGCATGTTGGTTTGCTCTGGGTTTTTCCCCCGCTTTAACAAAGGAGATTTCCTTCTTTGGAGCATGATGGTTCTTGCTGGAGCTGATGACTGAGGCTATCCGCCAGCGATAGTGACCATCTGCCAGAGCCTTTGGGCAGCCGCAGAGGAAGTGTTTTAAGGAGCCTCTACCAGAGCACAGTGGGCAGGAAGGTGTTTCACTTTTCCCCCACACATGGAGGTTCGCTGGACTTGGTAGGGCATCATAGACATCTTGCACCAGGAAGCGGACTCGCTGAAAATCTGGCTGCAAGATGTTTGTCCAGGTGATCCTGCGCTGTAATGCGCTCTCCCACCTTGTCCATGCTCCCTGTTGCCGTAGTCCTACTGCCCTGCCCACCCGCTCTTCCTCCACACCCGCTCTCACTTCCTCCTGGATCAGGTGATGTCTTTCCTCCCACGGATCTGGCTCATAAGGATCTTTGGGAAGTAACCTAAGCCTGCTCTGCCTGTTGCCACAGTACCCATTTCCTTTTGTCTTGGGCGTGACTCTACCAGCTCCACTGCTTCCCTTGCCTTCCACTTCCTTCCTGTCCTCACCTCTATGCCGACTGCTAACACTTTGCAGTCCTTTGAGTCCCTGTACTGTAGAGCTTCTCTGATGCGTGCCACCATGAACTCTTCTGTGAGACCACTGAAAGGAAGCTGCAGGATATTGCTCGTTCCATACAGGGCAGCGCTGGTAAGGCTGCGAGGAAGTCCCAGCCACTTTCGAAGAAAGCCATTGATCTTCCTCTCTAGGGCCTCCACTGCTGTTATTGGGACTGCATAAATCAACAG
>JAOYMR010000005.1:9492558-9506408 GCA_025802075.1 Tenebrosternarchus preto
AAATCATTACAGCAAACAGTACAGCGGGCAAGACATTCATTGTTTTTTACTTTAGTCAAACATGGGTAAACTTTAGAATAGTCAGAGGTGAAGTGAGTTTTATATTTTTTTCTTTTTGGAAGGTCTTGCCTCTGCCATGACGCTGCTTCTCTCACTGAACGCTGCGGTCCAGTAGAAAAAAAACACTGCCCGCCCACACTAAACAATGATTGGCTGACTAACGGATACACTCACTCACAACTGATTGGCTAATTGACTCTTTGAAAAAAAAAAACGACCAATGAGAACCCTCCCTCTCCCTTTGCCTCGGCCACGCTTTCCACGCTGGAAAGTCCGTGTCGCTGCGTGCGTGTGTATGTGCGTATGCGCGTTCTACAATCCGGGAGATTTTGTCTAACTTGCGGGCATCAGTGAGCCGATATATATATATGCGGGAGTCTCCCGCAACTTCCGGGAGACTTGAGATGTCTGAATACTGTTCAACTGAATCATCTACATTTGGAGAAGGAGGTGTGACAGGTGTCATCGGAGTTGTACCTCTACACAGATCATAAAGTCCCCCTTTCGCAACTGCTTCTCATGAGTCCTGTTGTTTACCAAAGGCATCACAGTGCAGAAAAGATGCAAAAGTACAATTTTCTGATCGCTCATATTCCTGTGGTCCAGAAATTGGAACTATGCATGGTGTCAAGCTATACATGAGGAGGTGCTGTGTATACGTGTAGTGAAATCCAACAGCATGTTCTGATATAATTGACTTGTAGCCATTTGGTTATGTTTGGCCTTTTTTACTTAGAGGATAGAACAGTAGGCCTTTGATGGAATATGCAGTTTGCATGTTTTGTGTAAACTGGAAAGTTTATTGTAATTCTTTTTTAAGTTTATAGTGTTATTTCTTAAAATTTCTGTACAGTCCAACACTTGATCATCTTGGCTTTATTTCTGAATATCAAAAGATATCAGTCTGCACAATATCTAATGTAGTTTATCTGAATACAATTGTTGAAAAAACACACTCTTTTGTAGTTCTTATTGAATGATTTTACAAACAAATCGTCGACCATTAATGTATTCATTTATGTGCTGCTTAATGCGACTGATATTCTCACCAATCTTCCACATGGTGGAGCTACTGTGTCATCAGAATCAAGCTGCTGTTGTATACCAATTCATAATTTGGTTTTAGGTTACGTTATTTACACGTATGCACTGATCTTAGATGCAGAAAACGATTATTTCGTGAGATAAAATAAAATAAATCTGCTGTTTTAAATGTATATGTAGCTTAGTAAAAACATAATTTTAAGCTGAACAAAGTGTTTGTATTTGATCTCTGACATTCTTATTTCTCACTGGCACCGTCTGTTGTGTTTGTCCATAACCGCGATGTACACTGGGAACACTTGGTTTTGGAAAATATGGCGTCTCACTGATAGCGGTGCGGTTCCATTATCTAGCTAGATGCCTACTAATAAACTAGGTTAGATAATTCAGTGAGTGTATTGCCTTAGGGCATATAATTTACCTTGCTTGCCAATACTTGGATCTAAACTGAAAACTGTTTTACTGACATAGGTGTGGAAGTATAGAACATTTGGTATCTGTCACGCCCACCTTTCCGAAAATACGAAAGGATAGCTTGAACAGAGAAGCTAGACATTGTGCAGTGCCAAGTAAATGCTAGCTGGACAGCTCCTACAAGCTAACGTTTATTCTAGCGGTTAGCTAGCTAGCTACCTAGTTAGCTAACGGGCGTTGCTCGGCTGACTCACTGGTGTCGCGTCTTGTTGACAGATAGTATTATATACACCGCATTATAGAACTTAGCTGAAACGTCGAATACTTTATTTTAATGTTCGTCAACTCCATCAGTTTTCGACGGGGGAGAGAGAGATGGGATCAGGTGCCGTGGATTCGTCTCAGTGGTTATCCGTGAAGGAAGAGACTATTTTCCTTCACGATGGGCTGATTCGGGTCACGGACCTCGCCGAATTACCAAGCGAAATTGGAGTTTCTGAACAGGGTGACACCGAGCAGGAGGTAAATTTAAGACTTTGCTTCTTTACCTGAATCAGTTTAAAATATGACTAATACAAAGATCATTTTAATATCCACATAACGTGTTAGCTGTGGGCCAGGATGTTTGGTTTGGCCCACAGCTAACGTTATAGCTTGCTAGCCACAGAAAACTCATCGGGTTCCTAGAGTGGTGTTCTCCCGGTATCTAGTCGCCAGCAAAATAGCAAGCTAAATTAGGTGGTTGTGGTGTAAATATATTGACATTTGATCACATGACGCAACTGGTTACTTATCATACATTATAACTTGGCTCTAATTGAAATGGGTTAATGTTAGGTTCGCTAGTTTGCTTCAGTTTTGTATTGACTTAACGTTGGTATTAAATGTCAATTAGCTAGTTGGCTAATTAGCGATAACTGTACATGAAATCCGTTATAACAAGCTAGCTAGCATCATATATTTACGCGTAGCTAAGATAGTTAGCTAGCTAGGCTAAGTTACTATAAAAACTGTCATTTGTAAATTAATATCACGGTGACCTTTTAAACATGCAGGGAATAATTAATTAGCTAGCGAATGTGTTGTCCGTTAGTTACTTACATAACTACATAGTTAGCTATCTTATCTATGTCTTGAAGGTATTCTTGTAGATAACTTGTTTGGTTAGCTAGGTCAGTTATGTTAGGCCACTTTGTGCAGTTGAATATCGTTGGAATTAACTTTGGCAAGCAGTTGGCAGTTAATAGCTACCTCAGAAATTTCTGCATTAGATAACAATTATCATTTTGCAGCACTTGCAAGGGATGCAAGTAAACAGATATGGTTTTGCTTTTTCACAACAGAAGCGTCATGAGACAGCACTAATCCATTCTTCCTCCTTAGAAAATACAGGCAATATTCCAGTACATTAGACTTGCACTGAATGGATTGGTTTAGGCTAGCTTTTGATTGGTGAATAATGTTTTACAGCCTGTTTCATAGCAGTTTCTTTTATACAGTTATTGTGTATTCTGCATTATGCCTTATTATCCATTCATCCATACATCCATCCACCATAGTCTGGGTCCAGGTCATGGGGGCTGCACCCTAAGCAAAGAGGCCTACCTCCCTGTACCCCACCAACTCTTCCAGCTCTTCTTGGAGAAACCGAAGGCATTCCCAGGACAGTTGAGAAATATAATCTGTCCGTGTCCTGGGTCTTCCCAGGGTCTCCTTCCGGTTGGACATGCCTGGAACACCTCCCCAGGGAGGCGTCCTGGAGGCATCTGGACCATATGCCTGAACCACCTCAGCTGACCCATCTCGATGTGGAGGAGGAGCTGCTCTGCTGCGATCCTCTCCCAGATTACTGAGCTCCTCACCATATCTCTAAGGGAGAGTCCATCCACCCTGTGGAGAAATCTCATTTCAACTGCTTGCATCTACGTTCTCGTTGTTTCGGTCACTACCCAGATTTTGTGAGCATAGATTGAGACCTTTGCCTTCTGGTAAAATGAGAACTTTGCCTTTTGTCTCAGCTCCGTGTTCACCACAACAGACCAGTTCAGAGTCTGCAATATGGTAGATGCCGTGCCAGTCCAACCACCTGCTCCATCCATTCCTCAGTGAAGAAGATCTTGAGATATTTTTGGACAAGAATTCCATTTGACACGAATTACTTCCAGACATGGAATGTTGTATTAAAAATGTTCATCTTTATACCTTTATGGAACTTTGTACATTTTTGTTAAAGGTATTACAGGTGGTGTTATTTCAGCTATGGGTGGGGGTCTCTAATCAAGAGTGTGATGATGCCTACGGCTCAATCTTGCACCTGCAGAATTACTTTTATTCTATTTGTTGGTGTTATGCTAATATTAAGATTTATTTTGTTGTTAAGCTCAGTGTATTGCTCCATATAATAACGTTACTGCAGTTTGAGCATGGCAGATTATGCAGTGATTTGCAGCCTGAGCCTCCTGAGGACTAAAGTAACCTAATCAGAGTCCATCCATAGTGGATTGAAGACAGAAGGAACTTGATGAAGTGCCAAAGGAAAGGACATGTGGAGTAGACACAAATATTATTTCAAGGGTCAAATAGAAATACAAACAGACCTACAGTATCACCACTGCACCTTTTCAGGAGAGAGCTTTGCCGTTAACAGAAAGCATATATTGCCCAACATTTATTAACCTTCTGATTGCATATGGATTTGTTGTAGTAGAAGTAATAGAAATAGAAGCATTAGTGATAACAGTAATAACACCATATAATGTTATAGCACTATCTAGCTTGTTCAGAAAATAGCATACACTTATTCAGTTTATTCAGAAAAGAATATACAAAGTTTACATGATAAAACATTTCAATAAAATTTATTATAATTAAAGGAAAAAAGTGGTCTGCAGAAAACTTAACAACTGAGATAAATTATATAGTTCAGTCTAGTATGGTTAATTGAAATGCAGCGAAATTATTATTTGTACAAACCATGTTGTGAATGCACATCTTATTCCTGTCCACCTGAATTAATGGTTTAAGATTGCTTTGTTTGGTACCTGATCTTGTCATTAGGCTCGGAGCTGTTAATCTGAGCACTTGGCTCCTAGCCCTTCTAAAAGAGCATTATCCTTAGATCTCCCAATGCAATTCTCCTGAGCAGAAAATTGAGCCAGCCAAATGCTGGTGCACATTAAAAAGGCAACATGAGTTACTTATCTAAGGAAATTAACCTTTGGTCCAGACAAATTAAGACTTGGGCCATATTCTGCTGTCCTTTGTTGCGTCCTTCATCAAACACAACAAGCAGAAAGTGAACAAAAGGATTATATTAAAATATTTAATGTGATGTTTGAAAAAATATTATTTTTGTTGGGGTTTCTCATGTAAAAATTGCATTTAGGTGGATGTTTATGAAATCTTTAATCTGAACAGATTGCCCTTTGCTGTCAGCAGTAACTTTCTCTGCATTTTTAACAGTAACTTGATCTTTTTCACCAATAATGTTTTTAGGCTTAGCCCAGAATTACTTAAGTGAGGATGTACCCTGCACTTTGGCTTGCCGAGAGACTTTTGGTTTTATGTGGATCGTGTAATCAGAAGATTATGGACTGCCTTGTAAATAATCACCCTAGATTGATTCTGCAGCGACATTAACAGATGCTGACTAAATATTTATGGTTTGTAGTAGTTATGGTTATGTAGTAGTTTACTTGGAAGAAGGCTTGGGGTCCACCTGGATATGGAGCCATTCTGAGATTCTGCTTGGTATTTTTTTCCGTTAAAGTGCATTTGGGTCACATTAGTGCATTTGGTTTGAAATCGATATGAAATGCAGCAGCTAAGAGGCTAATGGATGTTCTCCTGTTCCGCTCTTATAGCCTTATGGCATCTGGCAATTCATAGCTGATGTCTAACATTTTACTTCGTGTTAATGTCTAACATGATAAGTTACACTGAAATCATTGTGACTGTTTTTGATTTGGAGAGTGAGAGTAAGGTCTAAGCAGTTCTGTTTGAAAAAGGTGTTCTCCTAAGACCGTTATTTCATAATGCATTTAACTACATACTGTGCTACATATTTAGTGTATGCATGTATCCTTATAGTTTTCTTTAGTATTCTCTTTTTGCTGATTTTTTTTTTGCTCAAATTCATCTTTAACATCTTTATCATGTTAACACTTGTCTGGATAAAATTCCTCAGCTAGAGCATATGTTTTTCTTTCTTCCTTTGTGTAGATCCTCACCTTCGAGACCAAGAACCCTGTGGAACTAGCTGAGCGCCTGCGTGCTGTCTGTGGCACTCAGAGTAATGCCTACGCTCGTCTGCTGGAGTACCGGCTCAATGCTTTACGCGGCCTATGGGGGGCGCAGAGGCAGTTGGCCCTGGAAGAGCAACAGGAGCGAGAGGGCGCTGCAGCAGTGGCTGGTGGTGCTGGAGCTGGGGCTGATGAAGAGGCACTGTCACTCTTGAAGCGGCAGGGCCTCCTACAGCAGCAGCACCATCACCCCCACCACCATCACCCATCGCTGCCCTCTAGCTCAGACCAAGCTCCTTTCACATCCCGTGTGGGACTGCTGCTCGTCTTCCCCCTGTTGCAGTCTCAAACCCGGCATGACCCAGCACTTGGTGGTGTCACTGCTGAAGTACTGCTGGCCTGTCTGCGTGACTGTCAGCCACTCAGCTTGGGCAAGGAGCCCACTGACTGCCTCAGTGGATTGGAGGGGTTGCTTTGCACCTGGTTGGAGCAGGGGGGTGAGCAAGGAAGACAAGTTAAAGCACAGGAGAGGCCACTGCTAACCCAAAGGCAGAGGGAGAATGCAGCTGCTGCTCTCGTGGCACTGGCATGTGCCAGGTGTGTATAGTACAGAATCTATATTGTCAAATTTAAAAGGTATAGATCTCTCTAATCTCTAATCATAGTCACATAGTGTGCTAGCTGTCCTTGTAATAACTTATCTGTTTTGGTTAATGTTTCCCAGTGCCTTTTTTGCCGATTGTTCTACTGCAATTTGTTTGCACTTACTAAATGTTGTGTTTCACGTAAATTCTAAAATTATACAAGGTTTAATATATTACCTAAACTCTGCTTAATCAATACTTTGGAAATATTCTCATGGAGATACATGGAGATTCCTGACTTGTGCAGTAATGTACATGGGGCTGAATTTATTATAGAAGAATGCAGAAGATTCCCATCATCATGCTCATATTCTTTTATGTATATGTTTTTATGTATACAGCTTACATGAGCAATGTCTTGCTAAGATGTTTTTTGTGTGTGTGTGTGTGTGTGTGTGTGTGTGTGTGTGTGAGAGCGCGCACTACTCTTATTTGTTTCCTCTGTGTCTAGGGGATCTCTGAAGACATTCATCCACACTGTTCACCTGCTGCAGAAACAAACAGACCTAGGGTATCTTCCTGTGGCAGACGTCCTCTATAGGTTAGGATATACACCTTTTTATTTTTAATCAAATGACAATCTTAGTTGCGTTAGTAGTACAGTTCTGTACAAACTAGGCACAGACACTAACTGCTTCTTGTTTGCCATTAAATATTACTGTGTCTGTATAATTATATATGAAAGTTATTATTTAAAAATGTACTATCCATCACCATTATTATCAGGATACAAACTGTCTTTCTATAGTGCCACAGTTTTGTGATGGTACAAAACCCACTTTATTTGTTCTTTCTCTCAGACTTCTTCTTCTGGAAGGTGGTCCAGGTTCTCCATCTTGTTTGCTTGGAGGAAAGCACAGTGTCTCATGGGGCTTTGAGGACATGCTCCCTACCCCAGACTGCAATGCTGCTGGAGCAGAGAGTAAAGGTAAGGGTGTGTTAGAGATTGGATCATTTGGTTTTTTTTTTCTCTTATTTGAATTGATAAATAAAGACAATTTATTTTCTTGCTGTAAAACAAAGTGGAATCAGAAAATATTCAGACCACTTGGTGCATATTTTATTGTATTTGCAATTATTGTAATTGCTAATTTTATCCTACACTTAATTAATCTACACTTGACTGTCCATAAAGATCAGATTAAAATATATATTTTTAGAGTTTTGAAAATTAATTAAAAATCCAAAAACGCCTCTTGGGCCCTCTTCACACCTGACATTAATATGCTTATTGGATGCTTTGATCATTAGAGACTGCCAAAATACATAGCTGTTTACACCTGCCATTTGAATGCTTTTGAATGCCCACTTCTAATTTCTGCTGGAGAAAGCACATTTATTACATCAGTCTTCCTCCCCATGATCCCATGAATCCTCACTAACATTCCAATACAGGATGTTGCAAACTTTGAGTCATCAGCACAAATGGAAATGAGGTTTCTCAATTCTCTGGCACATGAGCCACAAGTATCACTTTTATCTACTAATCTGTCTTACTTAACTACACTTAGAGTGAGTTCCAAACATTCTTGCATTTTACATTTACATTTAGGCTTATCCAAAATATCTTACAAAAGTGCTTTGTCATTTGCTCACAGAATGTATCCTAGCTAGCAAGTAGGATAGAAATCAATATAGCTTTGAACTAGAACACTGCTAAAATAAAGGAATCAATGCTTAACTTAGTAAAAGTGCAAATGTTGAAGCTCTGTTGGACAGCATTAAGTACAATAACAAACATTACCAAACAATAAATCCTAGATTCTTGCAATTATTATGTTTTCCAGCTAGGCCAGTTATGCTCTTGATGTGGGAGGTACTTTATTGCTGTTGAAGAAGAATCAGGATGCCTTACCATTCACACTGCAGCTGTAATGTGGACTGTTGAAAGGGTTCTGACTGCTTATGATCTGATTAGGTGTGAACAGGGTCTTTTTCAAGACTTTTTGCTGTGGCTAAACCGTGCTCTGTAATGCTGAGCAATAGGAGGTAAACACATATGTTGAGCAGAGCGAGATTTATGATGTCCAAATCCTAACCCCTAACCTAAGCAGGCTAACAAACATGCATAGATATAAAGAGAACTCGCACGGGATGACGCACAGATCCAAAAGCACATGAAATTGCACATGGGTATCCACAAGAAATCACAATGACCAGTAACAAGAACTAAAACTGATGAAGACTAAATACCAAACCAAATCACCAGAAAATGAGAAACCAGTTGAAATGAAGACTGTGAAAACCAAAACACAAACAGGAATGGAAGGAAGAGCGAGTAGCCAGGGAGACTGCGATGCTAGGGGACACAAAAGTGTGACAGTATCACCCCCTTAATGTGTTGCTCCTGAAGCACAAAAACAAAACCAGAAACAGGAAGCAAAACTAGACAGGACCAGAACCAGATACAGAACACATAGCAAGGACAGGAGATCGAGGAGCAGGAACAGGACGAGGAACTGCCAAGAAGCAGAAACAGAACCAGGAGTCAGGCAAGGAACAGGAACAGGACGAGGAACCAGATTAGAAGCAGGAACAGAGCCAGGAGCCAGGCAAAGAGCAGGAACAGGAGCTGAAACGGAAACAAAATGGGGAACAGAGACATGACGAGGAGCAGGTACAGGAACAACAGAGGCGGACATGGGAACAGACACTGAAACAGGAACCGTGGCAGACTGGTTCCTGTTTCAGGATCGAAGGAGCAACAGGACAGACACAGAGGCAACTGGACGAAAGAACACAGAAGAACAAACGGACGAAATGGAGCCAGACAGGAGCAGAAATGGATGAAACGGAACCAGGCGACAGGAGCAGACACAGAACCAGATGGAACGCATCCAGGACAAGGACGAAAATGGAGCCAAGAGGATGAGGACAACAACAAGCATAACAAAACAGGCAAATGACAGTGGAGCAGGGACCAGAACAGATGAAGACACAGGCACAGAGATCACACGAGGCCCAGGAACAAAAACAGACATCGGGACCAAAATAGGGAAAACAACAGGTAAGAACATCACCAGGGGCACCAGGGACAGCAGACGGCAAAAACAATGCAATAGAAGTAAGAGAAGACATGGGATGAGAGCGGGCAGACGGGGGCAAACGCCGAATCAACAATGGGTGGGGTGGGTGAGAATGAAGGAACTGGGGACTAGGTCTGGAGACGCGTGGTGGGTCTGGCGGATCCGGCAGATTCAGGCAACGGCGAGGCCGGAGGTGTGGAGGCTTCTGGTAGCGGCGAGTTTGGTGAGTCTGGAGGCACGGTGGTCTCAGGCAATGGCGGGACTGGTGAGTCTGGAGGCGCGGTAGCGGGACTGGTGAGTCTGGAGGCAGGACGACGATCTCTGCATCACACTCAGGCACTGGAGCGGGTATAGAGACGATCTCTGCATCACACTTGGGAACTGGAATGGGCATGGCGATGATCTCTGTGTCACACTCTGGCACAGGAGCAGGAACTGGAGCCAGAGGGAGGCTACAGTGCGCAGCCACAAGTGTCTGGAGTAGACCAAGGGACGCAACCTTAGGCATCCCAGGAAGGCCGCAGGGCACTGAGGTGATGACCTCATTGCCGGGGATTATGTCTGGCGTGATCTCCTCCTCCTTGCTGAGCAGAACAGATGGGCAGGCCAGTAGGATGACCTCAGGAACCTGCTGAGTGACTCTAGAGGAACAAACAGAAATGGACCTTTCTCAGCAACTCCAAAACCGCCCACTTCCCCTCACACGGGTTGCGGGAAGTTGTGCTCGAGAGCCAACCTTGTACCAGAAAACAGGTTTACTGAATGTCCTTCCATACCTGCAAGTCTTGCGCTACAGGTTGCTCTACCCTGTAGCGTTGTTCAAGACATGCAGACCCACAGCCCTTACCTGGGGTCTTGTTGAGAAAAGGCAGAAATTCCTTGCTTTATTTTCTGATAAATGAGACATCCTTGTATCCTTGTCCTTGTTTTTCCATTACAATGGAAAAACAACTTACTGTAGTCTTGCTCTTTCGCTGCCTCCTGGTAAGATTGCTCATTCTGTAACGCTGGGCGATATGGATGTGGACGCATACGCTGAGTAGTTCTTAGAACAGTCCAGAATCAGAACCTGATTACAAAGACGGAACAGACAAGCGGGCTCAATAACATACATAGATCAGGAAAGAAAAGAATACACAAGGGTATCCACAAGAAATCACAATGACCAGTAACAAGAACTAAAACCGACGAAGACTAAATACCAAACCAAATCGATGGAAGACAAGAAACGGGGGAAATGAAGACTGTGAAAACCAAAACACGAACAGGAACAGAACGAAGAGCAAGTAGGCATGGAGACCGCAATGCTTAGTGAGGCAAAAGCATGACATGCTCATGTGAATCCTGTTTGCTTTATTCTTCTGATGTGTTTAGTTGGGGGCCACCTGTTGCAATTTGAATTGGCTAGTTATAGTGTGGACAGGCACAGACATGGGTGTATAAGAACCCATGTTTCTAAAAGAGCCCCTAAAGAACGTGTTGGACAACCATCTCTGCAGCACTTAATTCAGGACTTTATGGCAGAGTTGCAAGACCAAAGCCACTGCAGAGTTACAGACATATAAGTTTGCTAAATGTCATGTAAAAGACACTTGCAACTGAAGAATAAGATTCTGTGGTCAAATTAGAAGAGAATTATACTCTTTGGGCAGAACAGCAAGCGGTGTCTGCTGATAAATGGGTACTGCACATCTCTACATTGAAACAGTGACAGCATCATGTTATGGGGGTGCTTGACAGGGACAGGGAAACTGGTAAACACTGAGGCACAGCATGCAGCCAAACATCTTTGAAAAAAACTCTGCTATGAATAGTACATTTCATTTTTGATTGTTAATTATTATTTTCTAAACTCTCTGAAATGTATTTAATTCATCAATATGGGTGTAGATTGGTGGGTAAAATGATCCAAATCACAAAGTGTATAACAAGGGGTCTGAATACAGAGTGCACTATATGATATTATGTACTTATGAATCTCCTCAGGGCTTCAAAGTGACACGGATGGTATCAAAAAATGGTATCATTTCACATCAAAAGAGCTGATGGCCCACTAATATATTATGTACTGAATGGATTAAACATGTTTACCATATGTACTTAATTTGATGGAAAAATCTCAATCCATAGAACATAAACATGCATTAAGAAAATTAAACATTACTACAATAAGAAAGTACCATATTTTGTGTTTTGTTTTGCATTTTGTTTTGTTCAACAATGTTATTGAACACTTGGATTGGAATGAATAGATCCCCACTCTTAACATAATTGAAGCTGCATTGTTAAACTTGGACATGAACAGGAATTAAACAAAAAAGGCAAGTTGAGAAGAATTTGCAGTGTGTGCTTTTTTGTTTTTTCCACTTTTGTTTTTTGTTAACAACAAATCTGGCTGTTGTACAGTCTGTGAAACTATGTGGAGAGGTTCACTGTTTTGTTTTTAAAAAACAGTTATACAGTTATAAAACTATTTGGAAGCTAATACTGTATTGACTAGCTGGGTAATAACATTTTTACTTGTAAGAAATAAGAAAATGCTTTTACTGCTAATTAATGACATCCTGTTTTTCATTTATTTTGATTAAAGGTCTGTTACATTTTGTTCATAAAGGCTAAAACCTAGGTGTGTGCATAATTTGACATGTTGCGGGATAATTTGGTGTCATGACAAAAGCAGCATCATCATTCCTTAAAAAGCAATCTAGAAAATCTTTGATACATATTAAGTAATTGTTATTCTGTCCTACATTGATATCTGCTTTTGTCAGACAGTTATAAACAGTGAATCCAAACCCTAATGAACCTCATCAATGAAACAGCACAAATGCACCAAGTCGGCACTCCAAGCAGGAGATGTGAAAGCAGAGGACATGGTACAGGGAATGCCATTGTCATTGAGTCATAGAGATCACGTCCAACATTTCAGCACATTGAAAGAGCTTATACAGTTCTTTGGGTGGCGGTGGTAGCTCACTGGTTAAGGCACTTGAATAGTAATCAGAAGGTTGCTGGTTCAAACCCCAACTCTGCCAAGTTGCTACTGTTGGGCCCCTGAGCAAAGCCCTTAACCCTCAACTGCTCAAGATGTGTTCAGTCACAATTGTAATATGCCTTTTTGGATAAAAGTAAATGTGAATGTCTTTGCTGAGGTGTATGCCTGAGCTTTGCTGTTCCTAACAAGTTTATATTTCACACTAATAGCACTTGTAGGTGACCTGTGAAAGATCAAATGTGGCAAAAGTTTTATGAACTGATTTGGGGCAAAGGAGGAATGCTATGACAGTGCCATGCTTGCTTTCACTAAGCTCTTCAGTACATTGTACTGCCAGTGTTTGACTATGGAGATTTTTCGTTTGATTTTATGAATCATTTAGCAATGGGTGTAGTTGAAACACTTGAAAGGGATGTCCACATACTTTGGGCCATATCATGATGTATTTATTTTTATTTATGTGTAGTGTTTTTTTTTAATTGCACTGAGTGTAATGTAAATAGTTTTTTAACAGCTTAATTTGCATGATGTCTTTTTCACTTTTTTAATCACTATTTAATCACAAAGATTTGGGCCCTGTTCTTTATGGCATAATATGAATAAATGAAATTGAAATGTTTACATTTTAATTTGCAAGAAAAAAAACTTATTTAAATGAATGTGATTTTAATGAAATCTTTGCCAATAATTTCACATTCAGTCTTAAGTTGGGGTGATGTACTCAGTTGAGAAAAAATGGATGTTGATAAGATGAGCTGAAAGGTTTTGTTACCTTTATTATAATTTATTGGGCTATATTATGTTTTTTTCTGTTATCGTTTTCCCTAAGCCAAGCATGATGTGGCATGGAGAGTTATGATTCTAAAAAAGTTTCAAAACATCCACACACTTTTTACTACAGCAATACTTTATCCATGTATTATCAGTCTCAACCCCTTAATCCTTGTCTCCAAAAACTGCTAAATTTAGTGTTACCTAACAAGGGGACACACAGTGAAAGATTGTTTCTCTGTGTGTCCTGTGATGAGGACCCCAATAAAATAAATAAATAAATAAGTTGTGTGTGTGAATAACTGTGGTGGATGGTGCTCTGTCCTGGCTGGTGTTCTCTCTCTCTCCTTCTGCACTTGATGCAGTCCCTCAGGGGGCAACGGATTTCAGTTGAGAGTACGCTGTGTGTAATTGGCTGCATCTCATCGGTGTATGTCTGGAAGTTGTGTGTGTGTACTGTAAAGAATCCTTGAGTGTTAAGAAAGATGCTATAAATTGAACTTTTATTAAGGATAGGGGCCTAAGTAGGGGATCTTCTGATAAAGAAAGCATACCTTGTGATCAATATAAGAGTGCAGATAGTAAAAAGCAACAATTTTGTTCATTTATATTTAATGAATTTTAGTTGCTTCCTCTAACCTTTCTCTTTCTGTCC
>JAOYMR010000005.1:9506508-9517410 GCA_025802075.1 Tenebrosternarchus preto
GCTATAAATTGAACTTTTATTAAGGATAGGGGCCTAAGTAGGGGATCTTCTGATAAAGAAAGCATACCTTGTGATCATAGTAAAAAGCAACAATTTTGTTCATTTATATTTAATGAATTTTAGTTGCTTCCTCTAACCTTTCTCTTTCTGTCCTTCTCTTTTTCTTTTGCCTGTCTCTCAGACACAGACCTGGGCCGCTGCTTGGCTACAGATGGCCTGTATCTCTACACAACTAACTCTTTTGGTAGGGGCTTGAGCAAGCTGGGCTCAGGTCTTCATGGGACCTTAAGGTAAAATGAGATCCCTGACTGTGTGTCCTGCTTTAACACGCAAATATGCAGCTATGGTCACAATTAATCACAATTAATCTCCTGTTCTGTCTGACTGACTCTTGCTCTTCCTTGCTGTCTGATCACTTTCTCTCTCTCTCTCTCTCTCTCTCTCTCTCTCTCTCCTGTAATAGATTTCACACTTGCACGAAATATTTTTTCAGTTACTATTTTGTTCTCTCACCCTTTTCCAGTCTTGAGCTATTCACTTTCCTACTTTATCATACTAAAGGTCTCCAAGTGTATTTGTGTGTCTTTGTGATCTCCAATCATAGAATGTTCTACAATTACCTCTTTTCATGTTGTCTCCTCTCTTTCTCCCTCCCCAACTCTTATTTCTTTCTTTCATGTACCTGATATAATGCTATATTTCAGGGGTTTTGTGTACTGTCGAAACGAGGACTTGGAAGCTGGTTGGGTAGTGCACAGCAGTGGTCAGTTGCTCCATCGCCCTGCTTCCTTTGACACTAAACCCCATCAGCTGTGCCAGGTTATAGACCCCTTCACTTTACAGGTTAGCACCACACCCCTATCTAAATACTCCTCTCAGAGCATTAGACCAGCCTCACACATGCTATCTCAGCATAACATGAGCGGAACATAACATCTTGCTTTTTGAAGCAAAGCATAGTCAGTCCATATTTTGTTGAGTGTGTAGTTATTAAAGCTTTACCTGAATTTAGCTCTTTCTACTTTTCTTAACAAGTCCATGTGTGTCTATGAAGGTGTGCCAGATTGTGTCCATGCCCCCTCACCACCTCCCCATGGGTAGCAGTTTGACAACTCTGCACCTATGCTCTGATGGTACCTACCTCTACTGGGTGTGGTCACCTGTTAGTCTCAATGAAAAGACCCAGAAAGGCCATTCCGTCTTCATGGATGTCTTCCAGTTAGCGGTAAGAGACTAGGAGAGGTGACTATGGTATAAGCATGCACTATAGTTCAATAGTTTGAGTGACTGTTTTTATATTATGGTCTTTATCTTATAAATTACATTTCCAGCACAGTGGATCTCAAGATCTCAAATTGATATTGTTCATATCTCTTGACTCATCTCTTGACAATTAAATATTTTTCATTTGCAGTGCAAATGATATGGAATGATGATTTTAAATATTAGTATATGGTGGAGAAATAATACTTGAGCATTCTCATTAAATACTGTGCCTTATAATAATTTACAAAACATTTCAATTAAAATGTTTCCCCTCCAGAATGACTCTGGCCTGTGTGTGGCCAATCCTCTGCGGGAGAGGGTAATCTTGTCGAAGAAAGAGGGCGAGTCATCCAAGTGTTTGAATGAACTGCTGATAAGCCGCATGTCTCGTTTTCGAGCGTCACACTCAGCAACACTTGCTGCCCTCACTGGCTCCGCCATTACAAACCCAGTCAAAGAGGAGCAGTCTGGTAAACTCACATACAGTTTTCAGATATTCGTTATTTGCTTTTGCAGCTACATACCTTTGATATTAGTTTCAGTGTAGCCACTAAATAATTCACAACAATTACATCATACTGTTGTACATGTACTGTCATATTAATCACTGAAACTTTAATGAAGCAATAACTCATTATTTTTGTCTGTGTAGCTTCTCTGTCATCCAGGTCATGGTAGCCTTCAGTGCTTGAATTATATTTGGTTCTTGAACTGGACTTTTTTTTTGTTTTTGAAGACACTTCTCATCCAAAAGGCTAACTGGTGGATAGTCCCAGGTATTTAGGGTTAACTGGTGGAGAGTCCTTTTTAAGTGCTAGTGGTCCCTAGGAGGTGTTCCTGTGAGTCACTCACCCACCCTGTCAAGCTGTGGGTCGGTGTGAATGATCCGCCTAGGAATCTGCCTGCTTTGTAGGTAGCTGATAATTGGTGTCAAATACTCCCATTTCTTTTACTCCTCTTTCAAACCACATGCCATCTCTGTCCAAAATATGAACATTTGCATCTTTGAAGGAATGTTCCTTCTCCTATGTAGATTAACCCCCATTAGCACCTGGACCCTGGTGACCCTGTTGAGTCCCATGATGGCAGTATGGAGCAGTAACTCACAAACGAGTCACAGCTTGGGTCCTGTGACCCACAGTTTGACAGGGTGAGTCAGTGATTCACAGGAACACCTCCTAAGGACAACCCCATAGGGCTTAAATACCTAGGGCTTACTCCCCACCAATTTCTTAAAACTGAAGAAACCTTTTGGATAGGTAAAATGTCTTCAGAAACCAAAAACAAGTCAAGTTGCTTTCAACTCAAGCACTCAAGACAAGTCATTATTTTCGAAAGATTTTTCCTCCCGTTATAAAACAGCCATTATCCTGGCATCTAGTGGTCTAGATATATGAATATCTGTACTAAATCTCTTTTAAATATGGCTGCTTACATGTGGGGTCACACTGAGGAGCCATTACTGGTTTGAAGACTAGAAAATCTGATTCTTAAACTTGTGAACTTGTTTAGACAAACATGTAAAAAATAAGCAAAATAATCATGTTTATAAATACTGTTTGCTACTTTGTGAAATACTGCTACTTTAAGAGATTAATGGAGGAGGAGGAGAAAAAAGCATTTTAATGTAGGAGGAAAAATGCAGTTTTAGATATTATACCCTCTTAAAGTTTTTGGGTAATGTAGTCAGTTGTTTTTGTGCTGTAAATTTTGGAAGAATTACAGATGAAGCAGAGGTAAAGAAATTCAACATTATTAGGTATCACTGTGTTTACTGTACAATTAATTTCTTTCTTTCTTTGTTCTTTCTTAGCAGTAAATGCTAGCTGTGGTCTCCCTCTAAAGACTCTGAGGAAAACACCTATGTATGTTTGTGGGACCTACCTGGTAATGCTGGCTTCCCCTCCGGGTGTAGCTGCTAGTTCTGCCACTCGCTCACTCTTTGGTGGTTCCAGCAGCCTTTCCTCCCTCAAAAGTAAGATACTTACTAGGACCCGATTAAATTAGTTTTACTTTCAAATAACACCAATTATTTTACAAAAGCAATATAAAAATCCAGTCATTAGATAATTTAAATCTGTAATGTTTATGCATTAGTACGTGTGATGACGTTGGACCCTTCATAATATGGTCACTATGTTTAAAACAGATACATATTAATGTGCTCTCCAGAGACACAAAGCACCCCTGATTTAACAACCTGTCACACGCTGTGTGGCACTGTGATCACATGTTTCTTTCCTGTGAGAGAGATGTAAACATACAGGGAAAGTTGACAGAGCATAGCGGAAGATCTCGTGACCTCAGAACTTTTCCCTCTATCAAAACGGTTTAAATCAGAAGCATGGAAATATTTCAGCGGATGACAGGTGGTCACAGATAGCTGGCCATTATACATGATGTGTGGGAAGCAGCAAGGTTAGCTAGCAAAAGCAATATGATGGCAAAATTCTGTGATAATCACTCAGAGCAATTAAGCTAGAGTACTTAAGGTAAGATTGCAATCCCATGTGAACAACATGATGATTTCAGTTTTTTTCCCCCTCTAATAAGTTATGTGTAAAACCAAGTTCTGACTATAATTAGACCTCTGCAACTTGACCCAAAACCAACGAGGGTTGACAGGTACTGGGTTATGGGGCAGGCTCCGGTTTGTTTTCTAATGATTGAAATATTATGTAGCTAGCTAGTATGTACGTTTACTCTAAGGAATATTCCGACATGCATGTATTTTCTCTGTTGAACACACTCTATTATTGGTAGTGTTATAGTCTATAGCTATAGCTAGCTAGGTGTGTTAAAAAAATCCCCCTGCATTTTATCAAATGAGTGATATGTAGTCTAGTGCCATGTCATGTTATTCTTTATGAATAGTGGTGGATATGGATAGAAAGATCATGGTGGATCTTTGACGTACTTCACCTGTATGCTAGCTATCTTAGTATTTTTGTAACAGAAACTTTAATGTAGCGGCTAACAGTTGTTCAGAGGAAAGACTGAGCTGAACTTATCAGGTGTGGATTCTGTTATCTTTCTCTTGAACTTGTAAAGATTAAGAAATTAATTGCTGTTAACCAGTAAGGGATGATTTTTATTGTACGCTGTGCTGAAAGGCCACTGTACCTAATGTTACTTTTCATTGTCCTGTAACCACAGCTGTTTTATTATCTCTGAGCCTGAATGCAGTGCCACGTGTCTGCCAAATAACATTTGAACATATTAATGTGCAGTGCCTCTTTTATGAAAAAATATTATTACTTGAAGAGCAAATATAAAATTGAATGATAAACAATTATTTGGCTATAGTCTCAAAGCTATTTATAATGACATACTGCCCGTCAACATCTAAAATGGATGAAATGAGAGAATATTTGTACAGCCTTTGTTTATATTTAGTTTTTTTTATAGTCAAAGAATAAATGTGCCTGCCTGCATAGTGTCAGGATACTGTTGCTGGCCAATGGGAAATGGATTTCTTCACAATTCCATTTTTTCATGTTGCAACTAACATTTTTAACATATTGCTGGTGTTTCCACCCTTACTAGAAATTATCATTTAACAGACTTCACAAGTAGCACTGTTGTTTCTTTGTAAAATGAAGCCATACATTGGACTGTTTGTTTCGTTCTTGTTTCAGATTTACAGCAGTGTAGAAGCACAGTTTGGTTCCTTTTTGCAATGTGCAACTGTCAGAAAAATGTCAGCATTGATAAAAAGAACTGACAAACTTATCATTTTTAATTAGACAGTATACTTTTTAATTAGACACTTTTGAAACTGGTTCTCAAGTCCCAAGTGGTGTGAAAGAAAGAAGCTCTAGCACTGTGGACATACTTTGTTTTCTTTTATTACATTTTCTTTCTCTTGCTCATTCTGTCTTCCTCTCTTTCATTTACTCATTTGTTACTTTTTAGTCCTGGCTTCTAGTCTGATGTTTAACTTGGCTGATGGTCAGTTTATCAGTCGTGCTGACCTCATCGATGCCCCTGGCAGCTCTCTGGGTCGTGGTGCACAGGTAGCAGGATTAGGTAAGATTGGTGACTACTTCTTTTTGGCAGTATTGATTCAATTACGAAGTGAATATGTGTCTAGATTGTTAAGCCCAAGTCTGTTAACATTAACATAATGTTGTTGTAATACTTGAGAATTCATTTTACTGGCTATGGATTTCCTCGTAATGAATTAGGGGCATGCTACGATGCACTGAACAACTTGATCTGGACCTGCTCCAGCGACTATATGGACCAGTGGTGTAATCCTGGCAACCAAGCCTTTCATCATGTGTGCCACCGGCTTGGTGTTAGCCATGTAATCAGAGAGCCCAAAGGTAAAAGTTTGAGAGAAATGCTTTGTAGCACAGCATGAAGTTGTTTTTATGTTATCCAAGCACAAATGTATAACACTTTCATGTATTCTGGAACATTGCCTTCTTCAAATATTGACGGAACTCTTTATTGCTTATCCTTTTAATCTTTTATTTATAAAGGAGCAATTTTTACCACCAAAAATTAACAATATTTATTAATGTATTATTATTTTTGTACTTTTTTCTGTAACCGCTTTGTAGCCCTTAAATGAACCGTTGAAACCCACATGAAAATGTCCATGTTTAAATCCAGAATTATCTGGGATTATCTTTGCTTGTTGATCCATTTTTTTTTTATTTTACTTGATTATTAAATGGATCACATCTTTGCCCACAGAAGAGATGGTGGAGACAGGTGAGGTGATCAGCCAGCTATTACACCATGTAGGTGCCATGTGCATCCATCAGCTGAACCTTCTGGCTGCCAGCTGCAGCAGCATGCCTCTGGGCTCCTTCTTAGGAAAACAGCAGCCAATGGAAGCCCATCACTTTAGCTCCATCTGTGACATAATGGAGAAGGCTATGGTGCATTCTGACATATGCATCATCCGCTGTATCCTTGTGGTCTTCCAGGTGATTCCTTCCTGAAGCTGCTCCTTTTATGATTCTGGTCTGATATCTGTTCTTATACTATCCTAAATAAGATCTCTAACAAATCATTTGCTATTCTTGCAGGTAGTGTTTCGGTTCTTCCGTCCCCAGTCGGAACAAAACCGAGAAAGTGTGAGGCGTTCTGGACTGCTGTTGTGGCAGCTGCTTATGGCCCCTGCAGATCAGATAGGGGCAGAAATCCAAAGAGAAGTCTGTATGGCCATCAGGTTAGGCTTACATGTACTAGTGTGAATTGGCAGTTCAGAAACAATTGTACAACAGATGTAACAGTTATTTAGAAGATGCGAGTTGAAAAAGTTTACTTGATTTGTAAGGTATGGGAAGTCTTTCTTAATTTTTTTGGAGATTAGGTGCTCTCCAATATTTATTTAAATGAATTTTACGTTTGAATATTCAAAAATATGAATAATAACAAACATTTTCAAGTGGTCCTAAATAATGTTTAATCTGTTAAGATTATCACATAAGATTTTTGTTCTTTTCAGCTCTGGGTTGAATGTCTTGTATCAGGGCGAGTCTGAGCTGAACAAATTGTTAAAACTGGTTCTCACTGAAGGTATGATTTACAGATTGTTGGTGTCTAAAATTTACATCAAGTCTCTATAGAATTGGTAGAAAGTCACATTGCTAGGCCATTTGCACTGTGCAATGGTGCCATTTACTCTGGGGCATAGAAATAATGCACCTAACTTTAAAAGTTATTTTTGTTCCAACTAACAAGTTTAGTAGAACTCTGTAATCTCTTTCCTTGTACACAGTATTATTAATGAGTGTGAACATTTTTCTCTAATTTTTGATAGGTGAGAGAAATAGTGGCTTATCGCAGTTGCGTGACGTTATTCTTAATAATCTAGCAGACCAGTTACAAAAGAATCGCTTTGGAAGTGAGGATGATGACCACTACAGGTTAAGAGCTGCATGTTCTCTTCTGTATCTTGTGGTATAGCTGCATATTCTCTTCAAAATCTTGTGGTATAGCTCACATATCTACTATAATACTGTCATACTTTGGCTTGTAGAAGAAATGGCGAAGTAGTTTTGTCCTTTTTCCCTCATGTGTAATGCTCCCTGTAGGCTGAGTGATGAACTGCTGCATTGCATCTTGAAGACAGTGGTACGTGAATCCTGCCTTCTCATCACCAAATGTCAAAGAGTTGCCAAGGATGATTTCCAGAAGCTTCTCTCCACCGTGCCTGTATGTCACAGTTCAAATTATTTAAGATGTTTATTGTGTTGTTCTTGCCAGTCTTAATAACCAAATATGTGTGTAGCATTGAACATCAAATGAATTATATAATAACCAAAAATGTCTATGGCATTGAAAATGAAATTAATTATATAATAACAAAAAACTCAAAAGCTTGTTGCTCAGGTCACACTCACTGGCTGTCATATCAATTATTGAAACTTTTAGTCTTTTTAAAAATATTTTCTTTTATAGGCTAGAATGCTGCAGTTGTTATTTCATACAACTTATATTTGGAGTTGCACACATTATAGAATTGTGTTTAGAGATGTCTGTATTTCATCTCAGGTGGCCTCACCAAGTTTGCGCTACCTTATGGCTGTGCAGAACCATTTACTCAGCAACATTGTTCTGATTCGCCCCGATGAAAGTGATGACAGTGACAGCTCCCTTCAAGGGGAAACAATGAAGGTACAGGTAAACATCCCATTTAAATACCCATATAACTCTTATATCTCTGTATGTGTGAGTCTGCTGGCTGCTGGCAGTATCAGTTGTTGGAGGGATAAAAAAATATTTAGTGCTCTCCCTAGAGCCATTGTGAACTTTTATACATGCATCACTTTGTACAAAGTGGATTCTGAGTGGTGATTTCAACTGATAAACTATTCAGTAGTATACCCATTATTTCTTATTCATGCACATACAAATACATACATTTTGATGAGCAGTACTGAAATTGCTGTATAATCATATTGGATTTAGGTTTATAATCATTAAAGAGATGAACTCTGAAGATGCTAGGCATGGCTGTCATGTTGTCTTTACTGGCATTTTTAATGCTATTTTTATGTCATTTGTAAAGACATTTCCACCTCTATTTCCATGGCAAAATCGCCTTGTCTTTTATGAGCATGATTTTAATGCACCCTTTGGTTGTAAAGATAGCCCTTTAGTTGTAAAGATGGCCCTTTCTTTGGTTGTAAAGATAGCCCTTTAGCTGTAAAGATGGCCCTTTCTTTGGTTGTAAAGATGGCCCTTTCTTTGGTTGTAAAGATGGCCCTTTCTTTGTTGAATTTGAAACTAATAAGCAGTGGGGACTTGTTTGAGCCCAGATACATGACTTGCATGACAAAACAAATGTCAAGAAGGTAATATGATGGTTGATAATGTTTAGCTAACATTTGGGTATTATTGTGGATTGGTAGGTATAAGTATTATAGGTGTTGGATATTATTATAATTATTACAATAGGTATTATTGTGTAAAATGCAGTAGATCCAGATGAAACTGGTGGCACCTGACATGCATTAACGGGCTGGATGTAGCTTTGGGCACCAGGTTGGCCAGTATGGATCTGCGGTCGCTAAGGAATGCTTGTTAGTTTTCGGTTTATGTTTGAAGAGATGGAGTTTTAAGAGCAAGCTTGGAGGGGTTGAGCCTGAGGTGTCAGTCCTCACTGCTGAGCCTCATGTACCCCTTTTCTACCAACAAGGACCATTCTGAGAATCATGATACTATCAAAAGAACTGGCCTGTATTTGCACAAATTTCTTTTGGATCCATGGATTACCTGTGAGCATTTGTGTTGTTGCTACAGAAGCTTGTTTTTGTAAATGTTTCTCTTGCTTTGCTGTGCGGTCATTTTTCTTTTGAGTCTCTGTACTCACCAGTTCATCATGAAGCTTTTCTTTCACACCTGCTACTCCTTTGTATCAGTTAATAACAAACTTTTACGCTTCTGGAATCTATTTTGGTGGAAACACACTGAACAATTCCAAATTAGGTTTGCAAACCAGGATGGTTCTGTTTCCTTGTTGGTGGAAAAGGGCTTCTGGAGGTTTCGTGGGCTTAACTCAGTGAAACACAGATGAAGGAAAGTGCCTACCCAATGACCCCTGAGATTTCTGTTCCCTGTATGTCCTTAAAGAACATTATATTCTTTTATTTCACATAGTTCAGTGGTTCAGTTTTAGCAGTTTCATATTAATTTTAATAGTAATTGTAATAGTATATTGTAATGCTGCCTTTCAGTGAATATTCAGAACTGACTAGACTGCAGAATCTGATTGATTTCTGAGAGATCTTGAAAGTCAGACTGCATTTTCAGTTCTTTTATTGTGAAACAAATCCGATACCGAATTTGAAAAACAAATTGCCGCAGAGGAATCCATATTTTACTGCCATTATTCAGTGGTACAAATTCAGTATTGAAATGTGATGATAGAGGCAACATCATTTTATATTTTGTAGTTGCACTTCTAGGTTTTGTTCAATCATGACAGGTTAGGCATAAAGGGCAACTTGTACTTAAAATTGACGAAAGTCTGTTTTGCTACTGTGACGGTGGCATGGAAGGAGTGAAAAGTGAGGCTGGATCAAAAACAGTTTTATTCTCCTTTGAAATAGAAAGACAGCAACAACTTTAGTGCCATCAATACAGAAAAGTGAAAGTGATTAACAGGTGTGTGTGTATGGATGGAGTGGGTGTGCCCCTGAGGCTGGGTAGGTGTGTGTGTATGGATGGAGTGGGTGTACCCCTAAGGCTGGGTAGGTGTGTATGGATAGATGGATGGAGTGGGTGTGACCCTGAGGCTGGGTGCCTGGTGCACTGGGACAACTACTATGTGATGATGAAGTATTAATTATTCCTGTTGAAAAAACCTTGTTAGGAAAAGTGAACTACACAAATTTGTTGCTTGTGAAAATATCAGTACCTGCTCAGATTTGCCATATCTAGAAAGTAAATGCCTGTGTGTAAATACATTCCTCTCAGGAGCTGCAAACTAGTATCCTGTCCTTGGCCACTAAGATCCTGATGGGCTGTGATGAAGTTCTAGAAACTCTTCAGCAAGTCACCACTGCCCTTATCAACAGTGACATTAATGATCGTGAAAGCAGGTGAGTTTATATAGATATTACTGTTTTTAAGTTGAGTTTGATTGCATTATAACATGTAATTTGTAATACCCTAACATTGATTAAGCGATGGAACAAATACAGGTGCTCGTCATAAAATTAGAATATCATGAAAAAGTTTATTTATTTCAGTAATTCCATTCAAAAAGTGAAACTTGTATATTATATTCATTCATTACACGGACTGATGTATTTCAAATGTTTATTTCTTTTCATTTTGATGATTATAACTGACAACTAATGAAAATCCCAAATTCAGTATCATAAAATTTGAATATTGTGAAAAGGTTCAATATTGAAGACACCTGGTGCCACTCTTTAATAAACTAATTAGCTCAAAACACCTGCAAAGGCCTTTAAATGGACTCTGAGTCTAGTCCTGTAGGCTACACAATCATGGGAAAGACTGCTGACTTGACAGTTGTCCAAAAGACAACCTTTGACACCTTGCACAAGGAGGGCAAAACACAAAAGGACATTGCTAAAGAGGCTGGCTGTTCACAGAGCTCTGTGTCCAAGCACATTAATAGAGAGGTGAAGGGAAGGAAAAGAT
>JAOYMR010000005.1:9534188-9549240 GCA_025802075.1 Tenebrosternarchus preto
AATGGTCAAAAATCCCCATAAACACACTCCTAAACCTTGTGGACAGCCTTCCCAGAAGAGTTGAAGCTGTTCTAGCTACATAGGGTGGACCAATGTCATATTGAACCCTATGGATTAGGAAGGGGATATCACTTAAGTTCATATGTGAGTCAAGAAAGGCGAGTGACTACTTTTGGCAATATAGTGTACCTCTGAGCGTAGGAACATGAAGACTACTGGATAGCACCTTGAGTGCCTTTATAAGGAAACTGGACTGTCAGCACACCTGCTTTGCTACAGTGATCATATTATTTCTTTACTCAAATAGGTCAGCTAATTTATCTTGTATGATCAGTCATCAAATTTCCCTTCACTGCCTGACAACCTTTCTTTTCTCTCTTAGAAAAGGTTCTTTTGATGAGTCCTGTTGTTCACTTGGTAGAGCAAGGTTGTAGTAACACTGTAGTAACTCTAGTAACAAGTTCATGGATTAATTTTCCAAGACATAAACACAATTACACTGATGAATATGCAAGTCTGTGTAGATAATAGCATCTGCTAAAATGCATGTAAATTTTCATTTAAATGACCTTTTTCTCATCATCAAATATATAACACTATATGAAGAGTCCATTGGGTAGAGTGCTACTCATGAGTAGTGGCAAGCTTGTGAAAACTGCTGTCTATCTATCTGTAACCAGTAGGGCTTAGACAATGTCTGGAAATAGCATTTCACCATGTCTAACTATGTATGTGAGAAATAAAACTTTGAATCTTGAATCTTGAGTGCTTGATAAGGTCTTGCTAGCACCCATAATATATATTCCACAAAAAAAAAATAGAATAGTTGGTTATAGTGGCAGCATTTACTTATATCAGCATTTACGTATATCACAAATTAACTCCGAAATGTTGCTTTTGTCCTCATTTATTTGCTGGCATTTTAAGACATTGAGACAGTCAATTCAGTAAATGTATATATGTTCAATAAATGTAGCAACAACTGCTATATATATATAGAAGCGTTTGTCAACTGGCAAGTCAAATGTTTCTTTTTTCTATTCAGTATGTTAGTAAGTATTAAGTAAGCATTGCATTATTATTATTTCTGTTCTGGATTTTAGATATTAAATGTTGTTCTTGTCATGCGTTTAAAATTACTTTTAATAATTAATTGCTTTATTTTATTCTTATACTTGCAGATGAGAGTAATAATTCCTAACATTGCCTGCCCACTTACATGGTTGTGTCTGTTTCAGGAGTCTTCAGAGGATGTCTCGGGGGGTCTGCCCTTTCTGGCTGATCTGGCTTTGGGCCTGTCTGTCCTGGCCTGCTCTATGTTACGTATTCTCTACAATGGGCCCGAGATCACGCGGGAAGAAGAAGCTTGTCATGATCTGCTCTGCTCCAAACTTTTGCAGAGGTGACCTGGGATGCTATCTGTTTTAGTTAATAAATGTGATCCTTACCAGTGTTAATATTGTTTAAAATCAGTGTTTTTTTTTCCTGCTTCCTCTCATTTTCAGATGCCAATGGCAAGTGGAAGCCAATGGTGCCATCTCCCCTGCTCTCACACCCTCACCTTCTCCCCTTCCACTCACCATTGATGAAGACCGGGAGTTTACCTACCCCACAGATGTTCTTGTTCCGACGCCAGGCCTCATTCCTGGTATCTACTGTGACTTGCCACGTATCCGTCTTCCACCAGGCATAATGTGCCGCCTGAGGGAACTCTCTGGCAGAGCTCGCCCTCAATTTCGCCCCAGCATCAAGTACGTAAAGCATAAAGACAGCTGCTTGGACTGAATAGGAAACTGTAAATTATCTTTGCCATAATTTTTCTTTTTTGAACCTGTTAATGTTTTTGGTCAAACATCCCTTCCTTTGTTAAAACTTATTTTCTATTTTCAGTGTGTAGTTAGTATGTTTTTGTGTGTGTATGTGTGTGTCTGCATGTAATTATATATACACTGGAGATCAAAATTAGGGAACAATGTATGGACACTTGACTTTTTCAGAAATAATGTAATCTACACTGATCCACATTTGAAGGATTTTTGTAAGGGGTACACCATGCCACTAGAACAGTGTTTTACAAAATAAACAAAGTATATCAACATGAAACCTTTATTTAGCAAAAAACGTGATGATCATAATTAGACAACGGCAATGACTGTAGCATAGAGAAACTAAATTTTCTGAAGGTTACAGCAGTCCGTAATGAGTACAGGCCTTTGCTTTGAGTGACTTCAGCACATCTGCAGCCACTAGTCTCTCACACCGCTCTGGTGTGATTTTGGTCCAATCTTCTTCCAATCTTTTCCACAGTTCCGTAACTGCTGTGGGTTTCTTGGCCATAACTTTGTCACCTTGGCCATTACTAGCACTTGCCTAGTAATCAGAAGGTTGCTGGTTCAAATCCCACCTCTGCCAAGTTGCCACTGTTGGGCCCCTGAGCAATAGCCCTTAGCCCTCAACTGCTCAAGATGTGTTCAGTCACAATTGTAAGTCGCTTTGGATAAAATATAAATGTAAGAAGAGTGGACCAAAGTTATACAAGAGCGGTGTGAGAGACTAGTGATGTCCTGTGGCTGCTGAAATCATTCAAAGCAAAGGCCTGTACACTGATTACTGACTGTTGTACCTTTTGTGCTACAGTCATTGCTGTTCTCTAATTAGGATCACGTTTTTTGCAAATTGTTCGTGTTGATTTACTTGATACACTGTTCTAGTGGCATGGTGTACCCCTTACAAAAAATACTTCAAATGTTGATCAATGTAGATTACATTATTTCTGAAAAATTCAAGTGTTCATACATTGTTCTCTAATTTTGATCCCTAGTGTATATGGATACTGTTTGTTCAGGTATCATTGTCAAATATGGACATGGAAAAATTAAACTGTCATAGAGTTACGAGATGCAACAATATTAAAATTCTGTCTTTGCTATTCCAAATACTTATTCCATATAAAACTACTGTACTCTATCTCTCTTCAGCTTTTAAATACTAAAACTCTTTTCTCACTTGCTTCTTTCTGTTCCTTTTCTAGAGAGGTAATCCAGCCAGACGTAATGGAGGAGGTGATCGTGTCATGTGTGATAAAACACTTGGGTCTAATAGATGCATTGCAGTCTCTGGTAAACTTTCAATACAGAGAGGAACATGGAGAAGAGCATGATCTGCTGTGCAAGATAATGGTTGAGACCTTCAAGAAAATTAATGCAATGGAAAGACAGCTACAGGTATGCACAGGCTGTGTACTTATGTGAGTATGTGTTAGCTTGTTTATTTTTTTATAATTATATTTTATGGTTTTCTCTCTGTCTCTCTCTCTCTCTCTCTCTCTGCATGTGTGGTGCATGTTTCAGAGTGTGGCTGAACTAGAACATAAGTGGCAGAGTGAAGTTGATGAGGCTCAGCAGGGCAAACTAGAGAATAACACACCCTTTTTTCATGATTACAACTTCTTTGAGGTAAGGAGGGGATGGCTTGTTTTAAAAAAAACAGTCATGGTTATAATGGACATTTTTGTTAGAATTCTTTTATCCAGTTGTAAAGTTACCTTAACTGTTTTTGTTAAAATGATCAAATATTTAACATCAAGTGCTCATCAAAGTTTCTAGTTAACACTAGAACGGCACAGAGTGGTCAAAGTAATTGAGACAGAAAATTTTTAATTTTTTGTGTCTTAACAGAGCAAAATAAAGGAACTTGAACTTCTTTGTTCTCTGAAGGAGATTCCTTTAGACTGGAGTGATCTAGAGAATGTAGTGATGGCACTGCGGTAAGAGGATCATTTTTACATGATTGACTCCCCATTCTTAAAATATGCATAAATTACACAAGTCATGGACTATGAATCACCAAGCTAATACCAGCTAATCAGTGCTGCAGTTTAGAATCAGAATAGCTTGGAAAATAGCTGACCTCTAGTAACCAAGAGTTTTTTCTCAGCAGTTACACTCTATACCATTGACACATGCATGATGCTGTGGATGGTGATCTAGTAATAATAACTTTATGCTATGGATGGTGGTCTAGTAATAATAACCGTAATAGTGTGTGCGTGGGTGTGTTGCAGGGAGAAATTTTTTCAGGAGGTCAGTTCAATGCAGCAGTCTAGAAGTGCTGTCCCTCTGGCCAAAACCAAAGCCCTAGTGAAGAGCTTAATGAATCGCTCAGAGCTGCTTCTACACGTCACAATTGCCCCGCATTGTAGAAGCCTCACCACAACACCCACAAGCACATCAGGTAGTTACATGCAAACGCACAAACCAATTCACCCTTGGTCTGTACAGTTCAGCATCACACACCATTGCAGGATTGTTGCTACATTTACAAGGACGATCTTATTGTCATACACATCTAATCAGCTTTATTTACTTCTGTTCACATTTATACACAGTTGAGTTGAACACATGCAAACGTATTTGTACATACACATGCAAATAATTATCTGGTGTCTGTTGTTTTCAGCCTGTAAGTCGGTATCTGACGCCAAAAACATGGTTCCTGTGGTGAAGCAGCCAGTTTTCCTGCGTAGTATGTCTGCTCCCTCTGACCTTGAAATGATAGCAAACCAAGACCTGGAGTTCACACATGGTGCACAGCGGTGAGATAATGTTACTTTCTGTAGGCATGGCATTTTGTAACCACAGGGGGAAAAAAAACAATGTTCCATAAGCTTTACTGACATTAAAAGATTTAGTTATGGTTTTATAAATTGGTGAAAAGCTGATGGAAAAATCAGAAAGGAAAGTCTGTGAGAAAAGAATGGAAGCTCAGTGAAGACACAAAAGGAAAGTAAAAGTGAGAACAAAGAAAATGTAATATTGGAACATATGTACTTTGTTGAACTGACTGTCAATGTAACAATGTCTCCTATTCTGTAGGAGGCGGCATCATCCCACAAGTCACCGTAGCAGCTCATTTACATTACTGCAGTCTCTAGCAGTTGAAGACAGCCGAGACAAACCAACATACAGCGTTTTACTGGGACAGCTCTTTGCTTTTATAGGGACCACACCCAACCAAGCAGTGAGTACTGATAAACCTACCTTGTGCTGTAAAATTATTTATTTTTCAGAATTAATCATCTGGAAAATATTTTTTGGAGTGTACTGATATCAAATGGAGTGTGCTTATGTCAGAATATGAGATCATGAGATCATCAAGTTTTGATCCTAGTCCTGAATTTTGCTACGCTGGTGAATGGCCATTATTGTATTGCTTTGCCCTTAATAGAAAGGGAAGTGAGCATTCACAATAAAGGTAAGGTATCAGAACAGTATATTTTGAATCTTAAACAGAGATTTATTCCTAGATATTTAATGCCAGACATCTACCTGACGGACTTTAAAAAAAAACATTTTTTTTAGATTAAGTCTGATCAACACAATCCATACTCTCAACCATGCAGCAGGCAGATGTTTCTTTAATCCTTTAAATTTCTTTAAGTGCAGCTCATAACGTCCACTCTCTCTTCTAATCATTGACACTAATAAATCACACTGAACCTTAACAAATGTCTTGGTGTGGTGTTTGGAGGGTTTTCTTCCCTTCATCATATCTTCCAATTAAACACATTTTATTAAGGACTGCTGTGGTGTCTTTTCAGCACATTAGAAACATTTGACCATAAATTCATACCATGAATCCGACTGCTTTATTTATTCAATATCTGATTGCTGCCAAAGCACACTAATAAATTACCTACTTTTCTACCTACTTGCTTCAACTTGGCACAAGCTGATTTCATATATATATATACAAGTATATATACACACACACACATATATGTATGTGTGTATATACATATGTAGGTATGTGGTAGCTTTGGTGATAATTATAATTGCAACAGTGGAAGAGCATGAATGCAAATGATGTAACCAAGGAGTAACATATAGCTAATGAAAAGGGCCAATAACTGATCCCTGAGGTGCATATCGAATAATGTTATTGATGAGAGATTTGTGTTTACCAAGGACAACAAAATTTGATCTATTAGAAAAATAACAAATCCTAGGGTTAGGGTTAAATCTAAAAGGAGAAGGAAATTAAGAGTGATGGAATTAGTAAAGAGCAGGAGATTGTTGAGGACATGTAACAAAACTGTCTCATTGGTATGAATGAGAGCCAGATGGGGGGTACCTAGTTTGTATGGCTGACTGCAGTTGAGAGGCTGCAACTTTTTCTAACAACTTGGCACAGTTTCTAATGTTACCTCAGAAAATTGGCCTAAAGGCCCATTATGAAGATCTGGTTTTGAAGATTTGGAGATCAGAAGACCTGTTCTTTCCAATTCAACGCAAGCAACAGTTCCACTGAATGTGGTTACAGAGTTAATCAATCAAAATTAATCGTGGACTCAATTGAAAAGAATCATGAGCTAGATCTTAAGAAGTCATGGTTGAGTCTCTGTGGTAAAAGGAAAGTATAGGGACTCCTTCAAGCGAACTTCCTTTTCTTTCAGTGGATGAGCTAAGGGAGGCTGAATTAAAGTTGATTAACATTTGCCAAAGGAAAAATTTTCTGGATGAATTCTCTAGCCTGGAATAGGGTGAGGAATGTAAGGTAAATCAATAATGGTGTCTTGAAAGTGGGTGGGAGGCTTCGTAAAACATTAGTGCCAG
Source organism: Tenebrosternarchus preto (assembly GCA_025802075.1). Taxonomy (NCBI): domain Eukaryota; kingdom Metazoa; phylum Chordata; class Actinopteri; order Gymnotiformes; family Apteronotidae; genus Tenebrosternarchus; species Tenebrosternarchus preto. The sequence continues at coordinate 9,540,803 of JAOYMR010000005.1, forward strand.
AATAAACTAAACATCCAGCTATCTTTCCAACCTTATTTTTCAGTATATACATAAAAATACTGGACAGTGATAGAAACCACGTTTTTATTGAATTCCAGTGTGACAAAAAAATTCTCTCTGTGTAGTTTGTCGACATCTGCATTGATTTTAATTGTACAGACTCTCTTTACGGAGGAGCTCGGTTGATCCTGTCTGTGAGAGAAGCTTGTAACTTTATACTGAAGGTGCAATATGGATGAATATCTCCATACTGTGTTTTTTGAAGGGAAGACTTTGAAGGGAAGTACAGTACACCCATTCTAAGGTGTCAATGGATCATCTCTTGCTACACAAGTCCTTGCCTGTATGGAGGCAAATCAAATACATGACTGGAGTTTTGGAGTTTTTTTTGGGGGGTGGGGTAAAAGTTTCTTCCACAACTTCAGCAATGTCAGAAATGGACAGCTGTTAACCACAGTTTCAAACCTGGAGATGTCATAATCTGATTGATGGTTTATAGTTCTTCGAAATTATTAGATTACAAGAAGAATTGAGGAGATTGTTACAAACAGTCAAGGGTTTAGAATATGAAGTATAATTTTGCTTTATTATTGTATGTATATAATATTGTGTATAATATTGTTTGTATATAATTTTTATAATCATTATTTTGGTATTATGTGATAATTAGGGCCAGTATGTACCAGCCAGGTGTGTTAAAATATATCCTCCTTAAATATGGTGAGATTGGGTCACAGAGTGTTAGAAGCAGTATGGATTATTCTACCTATGCAGCTGCCTCTTCTATGTCTGCAGAGGAGATGCATTAGGGAGTCTTATTTTTATGTTTGCCGCTGTTTGTTTTTGCTCAATATTTTGTATACCAGAGGACGGACCCATATGGATTAAATAAATGTGTAAATATGATACACAATGTTGCCTCATATATATGTTTTTAAGTAAGTAGTGATTGGCAGAATGCCCATTCTTAGGCTCTGAGTGATTTTGGTTAAATTAGCAAAGTTACTGACTTTTAGATATAGTAAATATCTAAAATACAGTTTATAGTATATATTAATATATGATGTTTATTCCAACAGTTGTTTATGAACCAACATCTAAAACTGCATAGTAATAATCTTGATCTTGTGTAGGTGTCCAGTAGTAGTTTTCTAGCAGCAGCTCAGACGCGATGGAGGAGAGGCAACACCAGGAAGCAGGCTTTGGTCCACATGAGGGAGCTTCTCACTGCCGCTGTTCGAGTTGGGGGAGTAACCCACCTGGTGGGTCCTGTCACCATGGTTCTGCAGGGCGGGCCCAGGTACGTTTGACTGACAACAAAAGAGTAATTTTTATATATATATATCTTTAAGAACAGTTTGATATATATTTAGCTCAAACTGTTCTTAAAGATTATTTAAAAAATAGCAGATATATTTTCCTCGATAGCAGTGTTCTTTCTGTTTGGTGACCAGTTGCATGTGATTACACTTGTGAATGACAACTGTGAACAACTGCAAAAGGATGTGATTGATGCAGGACAAATTACTGGTGTTCTCTGGTGAATGTAAATCGATCTACAAGGTGCGGCGCTGTGAGCTCAGGTTCCGTTAGAGGGCATCAGGTTCTCATGCCATAGTCATGAAGTCTAACAGTAGTCTGTTTCTGACTGTTTGATACATACACAGCAGAAAGTTATAAGGCCTCAGTAGCTCAATCGCATATCTTGAAGGGTTCAAACAAGTGGGTCCATGATAAAGACTGAGGAGCTGTGCTAGGTTTGCTTTTTAGCACACCAGTTATCTATCCTATCACTGGTAACAGTTTGTTACTAAAGTCACAAACTGTTACCAGTGGCCCATCTCTGCTGTATTTGCATAATTTGGTGGGGGTAGAAGTGACTGAGACACCAGTGTCTATTTTTAATGAAATACCATCCCTATTTAGTGCTATGTTTGTTTTCCACCCAGAGCTGTCCTTTTTACCTTCCCCAAAAAAGGCTATACTGCATCTTGTCCTCTTCCCTAGAGCCTCATGCACTTGATATTTGAAATGACACACTGCAGCATATTGTCCTTTTTTATGGCATTTCCTGGACTCTGAGTACTTATCTGAACATTCTGTCCAGTTGTGAGGTGGTATTCCCCCACATTTGTAGCACTTTTTCATGTTTGTTGTCTTTTTTGTTGTTTTTTTTTCTTTCCTGTTTTTGTTCATGAGAGCCTTGTTTTCTGATTTTCTTTGAGATAACATCCACCTAGCCATCTGTTGGCCCCCTGACAACTCACCTGCTCTAGTAAAACTCAATGATTTAAAGACATGGTCACCTGTTCTGCCACCATGTAGTAATACTAGTCACAGACAACTGTAGTATTCTTTTACTATAGTCTCATTTTACTTGTACTCCATGATTCTCTCTCAATAACGGCATTTTACAGAGCATTTTGTATGTATATAAAAAATTTCTGATTTCTGAAAAGAGTTGTTTTTCAGAACTAGAGCTAGTGTCTATTAGGGTATTAATACAGGATGGGGCAATGCTAGGACTGTAGCAATAACTATAATCTTTACAAATGTAGCCAAAAAAAAATTTAGATCATAAATTGTGTATAGAATAGGTTTAAATAAAGTTATAGGGATATGTGGAAAAATGTATTTGAATTACTTCAGTTATTTTTTGAGGATATTCCTCCTTCACTAGGAAGTCATTTCCTGTAACGCTTGGTGAGAAGGAGGTGAATGCATACGCAGTGGTGAATGACTTCTGAACATACGATAAAGGATCTCCGACTCGGGAAGAAATGAGAGCTCCATAATAACAGAAATGTCTTTTGGTTTAAATTAATATAAACAATAACAAAATACAAAGACCAGGAAAACATGACAGTAGGGGAAAACGGAGAACACTGGAAACATTGTTTTCACACACCTACGGGACCGGCGACAAGACACCCTTGTCCCCACAGTGGCAAGGGCTTTGCTCTGTCTGGTAGGATGGTGTGGTGACTGACCAAATGCAAAACACAAAGAGAAAGGCCAGAATACCAGAGAGCTACACAGATATCACCAGATCGATACATAAGACATAAGGTCTTACGAGGAGCTAGCCAGGGAAAGGGAAAACAACCAGTGATTATAGAAACAACCAGAGAACAAGGAAATGAAGCAAGACAATAAGATAACGACAGAACATGGGAATCTAAAGTATTCATCAACAACCAAACTAAAGAAAGCCTATGCTACAACTAGAGCAAGCTAAAACAGTACAAGGAAACGAGGAATAACCTTGACCCGACAATACAATTTAAAGATACACTAATAATTCGCAACGAGAAAAGAAAATTAATGTTTTAAAATACCGGAACGGGTGAGGATAGTGACAGCCAGAAAAAGTGAAAACCATAGACGTGGGAACCGAAGGCAGGCAGATGTGACATTTCCACACATTCACGTAACAATGGTGAATGATAGCAAGCAAAAATATCTGATTTATTTCTAAAGTAATGTTAATGTTTAAATTAAAAAAAAACAATTATCATTAATTATGAAATAATAAAATCTGTAGTTTACTAGAATTGACGAGAGAAAAAAACACTGTAGGCCTTTGTTTTATTGTGGGATTTTTCTGTTGCTGTTTTATACTAGAGTTCTATTTGGTTAGTGTAGGCTAAAGGCAAGAGGTAGACTTGTTTTTTTTTTTTTGTGTAGGCAGTTTTTATAGCCTGCATCTTGACTTTTCCATTTGCACCCATATATTGAAAATCTTCTCACACATCTGGTGGTAGGAATACTAAGAATTTGATTAAATGTTGTTCTTATTATTAGTACTAGTATCATTAGTAGTTTATTTACATATTATTATTAGTGTTTAGTCTAATAAGGTTATATACAAAAATAATTATAATTAGTACCTTTTCTTTAATATCTAAAATCATTAACACTAAAAGCTGCTTTAAGACCTATATTTGTCGTTAAAACCACTTTAGAGACAGCCTCAATATAAAGAAAGTTGGTTTACATTATTAAGGTTATAATCTTTTTCTTTCATTAATTAAGTGATTACTTAGTTTTAACATCAACCACAAAGATGGGATTTTAGGGATTATGTCAGAAATTTATGTCTTTAAACTGGAATACTTGCTGATGCATTAATGCACAACAAAGCCAATATTATCATTAGAAAGTGAATTTCCAAATTGATTATTTGCATTTTATTGTGCAAAAATGCCTGCAAACATCTTCGTGTCTAAGGAGAACATTCACTTTCTTCATGTACAGTAGAGCTTTTTTATTTTATAGTTGTTGAGAAACTGTAAGAATGCATTGTGTGTGCCTGCTTTATGCTTGCCTGTAGGATTGAGGAACTGACCTGTGGTGGCATGGTGGAGCAGGTTCAAGAGGCCTTTGGCGAGACTATGACCTCAGTTGTGTCTCTGTGTGCTCGTTATCCCATTGCTTGTGCCAATAGCATTGGCTTGCTCTGCACTATCCCTTACACCAGGTAAGCATGGTGCTGTCAGATAAACATTTTAAAAATTACAGTTAGAAAAGGTGGGCATAAACTAAAGCATAACTTGAAAAAGGAGGGCTGCACTGTGACATGACAGCTATTCACAATATAATGTGCAAAGGTAGAATTCAGACCTAAGATTTATCATTTTTAAACAGCACCCAATTAATTTCCTGCAACAACTGCTTTTATGGTTATGATTAAAGATAAGTTCCAGCCTTTTGTCTTGTCCCACAGCCCTTAAGTACAAGGATATATTTTTGCTTCTCCAGGAGTGAGGAGCAGTGTCTGGTGCGCAGTGGCCTGGTTCATCTTATGGACCGGCTGTGCAGTTTAAGCAGCCAAAGAGATTGCAGCTCCAATGAGAAACAGACCAAAAAGCAAAAAGTGGCCACCATGGCTTGGGCAGCTTTCCAAGTGCTCGCTAACCGCTGCATTGAGTGGGAGAAGATGGAAGGTACTGTCTGCTGTGCAGCTATGCATATGTAGACTCCATTTACCCAATGTTAACACGTGAACTAATATGACCACTTTTTAAATTGGATTCTGATGTTTTTGTTAGAACTAGGTGGCATTGTTTTGGCCACACAAGTAATAAAAGCAGTGACTTTTTGTCCCTTTTCTTTCTTTTTTACATATAAATGTATAATCAGATGTAAAGTTATATTGGAATATTTTATATTACATCAGCAAAGGGAATAGCTGATTGTTTTCAGATATTTCAGAATTTCTGTTAGCACTTGGACATTCAGCAGATCTATTTAGCAATAAATGCAAGAGACCAGCAGACAGAAAGTTGTAAATTTTCTTCTATGCAGAGGAAAGTGCCATAAGAATGTGCAAAGTGAGCTCAGTTTACCATTGTAGTTCCAGTTCTAGTGCCACACAGTCCCAGTTTTACCCATTTCCCCTTCAGTATCCCTCCAGTTCCAAGGTACAAAATGTGGAGTGGCTCTTTATACCTCTTTACAAGAACTGTACCTAAGGTCACAGGAGAGTGGAAAGTTCCTCAGGGGACACATAGACCACAAGAATCACAATAAAGAGTTCAAGATAATCAAATCTCTCAGTAACAGTACAACACATCTGGTCAGGTAAATCCATCATATGGGTTGAACCTGTCCTGATGTGAAACCCTTGAAATTTCTGCATGTGTGGTAAACCAAGAAACATATACTCTACTTTTATTATACACTGATAAGATTGAATTTAGAAAGAAAAGAACAGAAATAAAAATGAAAGACTTTAAAATCAAACAGAATTCAACAGCATTAAAAACTATTCTTATAAGTGTTCTTGTGCTGAATAAATATGGAAGCCTAAAAAGAATTAGTAAAGTGTGTGACTGTGTTTCCAGGTGGTTCCACAGATGCAGTGCATTCTGGGCTAGCAAGGCAGGTGTCCAGTTTGTTGACCAACCACTTGGCGAGAGCAACAGAATCCTGTGGTAACCAAGCAGCTGGAAATGATGCCTTACAGGATGTGCTCAGTCTACTCAACGACTTGTCTAGGTATTCAGGACGACTAATCGTCACTGGAAGCCCTATTAGCCCCGATTTGTATCTAGGGCTATAAGTGGCTTTGCGCCTTGTGGTGCAGGGGTTAAGGGCATGTTGATTGGCTGTATATAATCAAGACACTTTATATAAAGTGTCATTTTTTATGATCCTTATTTTAGATTCTACTGTACAGGACTACATTTCATTGTCACAGACCTTTAATACTTATGTATTTTCTAGGAGCCATATAGGCAAGACAATACTGAGCCAACCGGCTTGTGTCTCCAAGCTCCTCTCATTGCTCCTCGACCAGCGGCCTTCTCCTAAACTGGTGCTGATCATCTTACAGCTGTGTCGTGCTGCCCTGCCTCTTATGAGTGTTGAGGACTGTGGTAATGTGGCACTGCCCTCCTGGAGTTACTCCATTAATGCCATAGAAACAGAACAACAGGATGCCAGTGATCCAGCCTCCTGCATCGCATCACTTCTGCTAGCCAAGTTAGCTGACTACGTAGTGCCAGGTGAGAGGAGGGATGAGGATGAAAGTTTGGTCAGTATTACCATGGTGAATTTTTTATATTTAGCATATGGAATTAGCTATGTTCCAATTATATTTAACATATGGAATTAGCTATGTACTAAAGTCAGTGTACAGCTAGAATTCTAGGAATGCATTGTTGTGTACCAGCACCAGCCATTTAGGATTGTCTTCCTAGGTGAAGACACTCTGCAAGGTTTTTTATTGCCAATAACAATATAAAAAGAACAACAGATTGGTTGTCTTCTATGTATTTATCTGTGTGTCTGTTTATTCTAGTTTACTCACATGAGTACTACTCTTTCAAGCCTGTATATCATCCTTAGGTTGCCAGACCCTACTTTCCCCTGCCTCCTCTGAGCCAGATACCAGCCTTAGCCGGGCTACCCCAAAGAACAGCATCAAGACAGACAAAGATGCTGGGGAGGAGGGAGAAGCTGTGGATGGCAAACTCTCTATCTTTATTCATAAGAGAGAAGATCAGTCTTCCCATGAAGTGCTTCAGCCATTACTCAGGTAAAACCAATTAGCAAAAAAAAAAAAAAAATTCCTACCAGAGAAATTGATCACTGGGTTTACTAAACTAGAAGAGCTTTTTATAAACATTTTATTAAATTTAATTTTATTAAATATAGTTTATAAACTTTGTATTGGATGCTTGTATAAATAGATGAATCATGAAAGTTTTTGTTTTGATTAAACCTTTATGGCCCTCTAATGTATACACTATACACTATATTAATGTATAATCCTATACACTGTCCTAGAGTGTATAGGAGTGTAACGATCATCGCATTTCATAGTTTATTCCAATATGGCATATGTGGAAAAATGGCAGTTTCTATCTTTTATTAAGCTGTGACAGTATAGTGTATCTAACAATGCTTCAAGGTATAACATTTAGACTGATATTGTTTTCTTGTTTTATTGTGTGCATCACAATAGTCTGTAACTATGCAATGTGGTTACATTTTGTGCCTATGTGAATGAATACTTAATAGTGAGCGGTGTTATTGGCCTATTGTTGAAAGGGTTTATATGGAGCTTGCACTGATATATGTACATAGTCATTGATATATGACTATGTACTTTCGGGTCTATCTGAGCTACACTAGATATTCCAAGTATCCCTAAGCACTCTGTAAGTCGCTCTGGATAAGAGCGTCTGCCAAATGCCAGAAATGTAAATGTAAATGTAAATATATGTACATGGTCTTGATTTACATACTTATGACTTCCAAATCCACAAATGTAGCTAAATGTTATTCTAAACTCTTAGCTAATGCTGTCTTCTCTTTTCTTCAGCTTTTATCATTCTTAAAAAAAAATCTTGCACAGTCTATTTGTTTCTTGCAAAAGGTGCTAGGCGGACATCCTAGGTGGCCTACCAACGTTTATATCCAACGTGCTGGATATAAGTTGTTCTCTGTTCTCTTTGACTGGTTCTCTGTCTCCTCCTCGAGTCTTGTGGCACAATCCAAACATAACCACAAACACAATCCAACATTTACAATATAATGTTATTACAAAATATTACTACAATTAAAATAAATGCAATGAAAATTAACAGAATTACCAAAACAGATGAAAATTTCTGATGGTTAAAACTTTTACCATCTTTTTAGTTAAAATAAAACAGCACTTTACACAACATTTTCTCACTATGATCAGCTGTGAAACTAAACTGTAATGATTAAATGAATGTTATTAAATTATTTCCATTAGATTAAAACTAACATAGGGGCGACAGTGGCAAGGAAAAACTCCCTAAGGCATGAGGAAGAAGCCTTGAGAGGAACCAAGACTCAAGGGGGGGGGTCCATCCTCTTCTGGCAGACACCGGTCACCACATCAACAATATTAGAAATAAACATAAAGAGAACAAGACATAACGATAATGGGGGTAACAAAC
>JAOYMR010000005.1:9564707-9590771 GCA_025802075.1 Tenebrosternarchus preto
CCCCCCCCCCCCCCCCCCCCCCACCCCCCCCCCCCCCCCCCCCCCCCCCCCCCCCCCCCCCCCGCGCCGAGGCGCAGTCATTGATATAAAGACAAAAGTTAAGGGATAAGAGCATTGGTGCTGAGGATGAGGTTTTCTGGTATTTGTTTTGCCTGCCTCACCAGCTACTGTCTGCTGGTATCAGGAAATATGTGATTAGCTGTTAATGGGATCTCGCTCTCATACAGTTGGGTTTTCCTGACCTGCAGAAATTCTGGGTCAGTGGTGTTAAAAGCTGAGCATATACCCACACTTCAGTGCATAGATACTCATGTTGTTTGTGATCTAGTAGGTATAGATTCAGATTTTTGTTTGTTACTTGCATAATTTTTTTTATACTGTGACACCTAAGAATGCCCCAGACCAGTTCACATCAGAAGAGTTCCCCATCTCAGAATCAAAAGTCAGCATGGATGTCAACTTCCCTGGTGCTGCGTTTGTGGTTGTATCTTGTAAAGAGAGTCAGCTTGGATGCCGCAAAGAGTGAGTAAACATTCCCATTTTAATAATTCAGTCTGAAGTTTTGATCAGAAAACTGCTTAAAAAAGAATTCAAGATCTTTGTCCCATAAAACATTTGATATGAATGTAATTCTAAAGGCCATATTTTTTTCCTTCAGCATATCTCTATATAAGGCTCCATGGGCCCGGATCATGGTGTATGGATTAGGGCACAAGGTGCGGCGCAATGGCCAGCTGAATCTGATGGAGGCAGTCTGCTACCCACTGGATGCTTCTCCCTCTAATACAGGCCTCACACCTCCTCCCACAACCAACCAGTACCCCAGCATCATCATTCCTACTGACAAAGTGCACATCAAGCTAGGTTAGAACAGCAATACATTATATATTTCATAGTATATGCTTCTATTATAATCCATCTTAGTTTTGTTTCGTAATAAATGAAATTATTGCTACAGAAGAACTTTTTTTTACTGTTATGTAGAAAAATGTAACTGCTGTGGAATTTTTAAAAATGTTGGCCGTTTATTTTTAGTTTTTATTTTAGTAATTTTTACAATATATCACATTTACATGCAGAGGATCTAGTTTCCAGCAAGTGTCCTGAAACTGATCATGTGCATATGTTTACAGAGAACCTTCAGTTGTTCAGATTACTTTTGGTCTTTCCTCATAGGTGTATCTCCCCCTCCTGGGACAGTACTTGTACTGCATGCTCTGCCTCTGGAGTTTCCCTTGGCCATGGCCTTTGCTGAACAGCTGCTGACGTGGACACTGGATGAGAGTAGTGAACACTCAGAGGATGAACTGGACACTGTGCCCTCTTCTGTGCTACTGCAGGTTGTGGAGCTGCTTGGTAAGAAACAGCCTCTTGACTGACTGGTTAGTCTCATGCCTCTTTAATCAGTCACCTTATTCAACTCTATTTTTTTTTCATAAGGTGGACTTCTGTGGACTACTGATCTTGCACCTTGTATTAAGGAATTGATTTTTCACCTGCTTGCTGAGCTCTTTCGCAAGATCCATCATTTAGAACAGTGCAAAGGTCCCTCAGGCTTGTCCAGCTCAATTGCACTGCTCCTCAATCCTTGCTTGGCAGTTCTCATGGCTCTACAGACAGAGCTCAGAAAGCTTTATGACCGGGAGACCCAGAGCTGGGGGCTAGCTAGTGCAAGCTCCTGTACTTCAGGAGGCAGTGGCTCTTTGGCACTGGCTGCTGAGCAAAGCCGCTTCTCCACATACTTCCATGCCTTAATGGAGGTGTGCTTGGCTGTGGCAGAGGTCACATTGCCACTGAATGTGGGCGGTGGAGCCTCAGCAGTGGGTACTCTTTCATCATCCAGTGCACCAAATCTTAGTGATTCTTCATCATCATCATCTTCTTCACCAGGCCAAACCCCCCAAAGTCCAAGCTTGTTGACTAAACGCAAGAAGGTCAAGCTGAAACGAGAACGGGCAGCTGCAGTCGTAGTTGCTGCAGCTGTAGCTTCAGGAAAACGGGGCTCTGGAAGCAGTACAAGACTATCTGAGAGTGATCGTGCTTTACTGAATGTGGCAGGTGGAAAGCCAGAAGACATGCTGTGGTTCCATCGTGGGCTAACCTTACTCATGATCATACGGCACCTAACTAACAAGGATCCTCAAGGGCTGGCTGTGACTGGGGATGCTGTAGCAGATGCTTGCCAAGCTCTGGTTGGTCCTACTGCTCATGGACGGCTGCTGGTGCTCTCTGGCATTCCAACTCACTTGGAAGAAGCTGTGGTGCGCAAAGCAATCAGAAGGGCTTGCAATGCACATGGAGGCCTTTTCAAAGATGAGATCTTCATTCCTCTTCAGGTGGAGGATCTAAAGAAGACGAAAGGAGTCGTGGTTGGGACTCCAAGCACTCCCCAGGATACCAAAGCAGAGAGGCCACATCCAGGCACTATAGACAGTCCAGATAGTTCCAGCAGTGCTGCTCCAGCTATCAGCATGAGTGCTTCGGCTTCAACAAGCCAGACATCCATTTGCAGCTCCTCTCAGGGCGTGTCCCGGACTGCCAGCGAACTGTCTGTGGACCAGGAGCTGTTAGCATCCACTGTGACTCCACAAGTAAACTCTGCTCAGCCACAAGGACTTCTAGATCCCCACAATATCTCTAGTCAAGAAAGCCTTGACATCTCTCTTTGTAGCACAGGAAGTCTTGGTAGTCTTGGTAGCCTTGGGGAGCAGCTAGATGGGGGAGAAACAGCCTCAATGTCTGACGGGGGATCCTTGTACACAGGCAACTCACTTGGCAACAATACCAGTATGGCACGTTCCATTAAAGGTTATGCTGTCATAGAGGTAGGTGGGGGGAGGAACTTATTTAAAAAGATGATATCTTGGTTATTGCCAGCTGGTGAATCACTTGTCTTTGCTTTACAGGTACGGGCTAGGGCCAAAGTAGAGAAAATTCGTGCGAGTCTCTTCAACAGCAGCGATCTCATTGGTTTGTCCAGCCTTGAAGGTGAAGAAGACCTCATGGAAATGACCAATGAAGAAATCCTGACTGCCTCCAGTGTTAATCAAAGTCTGTTTGATACACAAGGAAGCTCTGCACTTGAGGATTACTTTCTTGATAAGTCAATCAGAGGTCCTTTTGCTTTATATTTTCTCTTCATATGATAATTATTTAGACTAAAACAAAGTATTTTAGTTTTTCTGATCTTGGATTTAAAAGATCTTTTTGATATCACTCTCATTCCTTTTATTCTGCAAGCTAATATGTTAACTTTTTAACTAGTTAAAATATTCACGCTGTTGCAGTAGTAATTAAGACCAGTTAACTAAAATCAGTTAAATAGATGTTTCATTTTTATGAGACAGAGTGCTTCAAATGTGTAACTTACATTATGGTGTTCTAATAGGAGACAAGCTTGTTCCTGGGGCACGGGATGTGCTAACAGACATCTTTAAAAGTTGTATTCACTCAGAGCAGATGCTAAGCCTTACTCCAACCAAGCCAGTGAAAGTGTCTGACATTTATCTCAGTAAAGAACAGATCAACTCTCAGACACCTGGCAACCTGCTGTATGTGTTCTTCAACCATGTACGACCTCCTAAGAAAGTGTTTGAAGATCAGCTAACACAGGTTACTGTTTACATATGTAGTTAAACATGAAAATATATGCACTCAGAAGTCATCTAGTCATATTAGTCTACTGTTGAAATGTGCTAAAAATGACAATATATTCCATATTTCTATAAACAGATTCTCCGCAAATATGGTACAGTCAAACCGAACAAGTGCAAGTATACCAAGGCAGGCAAGGAGCAGCACCAGGGCAAAGTGGTCAGCACAAAGAGACCTATTACCAAGCCTCCCATCAAAGAGAAGTCTGTGCTCAACAGTGTCCGGTGAGTCATCACACACACACACTGCTTTCCCAAACTGAAGATTCACTGTTTGGATTTCTGTTGGGCCCAGTTTTGATGAGACCTAAAAGCCATACAATTAAATTCCATAATAGTATTAAAAACCACCATATGCCCTACACAAAGATTTGTGTAAAATAAGGAAAGAGTTATATATAATTATTTTATACATGTTGTTCCTTTCACAAATTGTGCATATGTACATAGTAAGGGACCTAGTCTAGTTTACTCTATTGGTGCCACAGACTTGCCAGCTTTTGTTGCCTTTTGAACTATGGTGATAACAAATAAGCATACTGAGACCGATAAGATATTGGTCGATCACTTTATCGATTTCAGGAGGGATATTCAAGTGTCACAGTAGCGCAGTACAGAAAGGTACTCCAGTAGCAAGGCCTCCTAATCACGTAAATGAAGTAGAAGATGTATAACGTGCAGTAGAAAAAAGATAAAAAATAAATACAACTGCAGTTCAATTTAAGTTCACTCTCAACATTCTGTGCTCAAAGCCACAACCCCTGCATGGGGGAGGGGAGCAACCATCTGAGGAAGACTACCCCTCTGAAATTCAGTTGGTTAGATCCACATAGCCCATCTATTTGTTTCCTTAAGTAGTGTATTGTAATAATAAGTGTATAAGAAGAAACCAAGAGGAGCTGAAAAAGCCAGGTTGAAAAAAGGGCATTAGAGGAGGACACTGTGCAGAGCTCACCAATATTTTTTCAAGATGCACAGAAGTGGAAACTGGTAAGAGTTGCAGGGCTAATGGTTTATCAACATAATTATTAGGCTAATATCGAATCGACTAATATCGGCTATACTGTGAACCTGTGCAAAATATCAAATTTAAAAATTAGTCGAAAAAGTAGCCCCAGTCTGGTATTGGTACTAAGCAACCACAATAGAATAAAATAAAAAGGAATCAGCATTAAGTCAAGTTATGCAGGTGGCTGTGTAAAATTACACAATACACTGAAAGTATATATACAATGACCAAGAATAGTACATATCAATACATATCAGCATGAAGTACAGCTAAAATTTCAGTATATTGTAAACTGTATGAATTGGACAGAATAAGTGCAGCGAAGTGATCTCTTTCCTGAAGAATAGCATGACGTGCAGCTAAACTTCACTGTATAGAGTATTGTAGTAATGTTCACTGAATAAAGAATGTTCAGGAAAGCAGTGAGTTTGTTGAGAGTTCTCCTTTTTACCTCAAAGCCTTTGAAAAGAGCAGCTCACAACTCAGCCAGCCTTGCTAATTAGTTTGTTGAGCTTATTTGCATCGTTGCTTTTGATGCAGCCTCCCCAGCAGAACACTGGACTTGCAACAACAGAATGGTAGATTGTCAGCATCTTATTGTACTCATTAAAGGACCTGAGCTTCCTCAGAAAGTAGAGTCTGTTTATCCCCTTCTTGTAGACAGCCTCTGCGTTGACCTTCCAGTCCAATTTGTTGTCAAGAAGGACACCCGGATATGTGTAGGTGTCTACCCACTCAACATCCTGAACCATGATGGAAATTGGCCTGGTTGTGGTCCCCTTCCTCCTGAAGTCCACCTCAATCTCCTTGGTTTCAACAACGCTGTTCACAAGGTCCATGTATTCTCCTTTCTCGCAATACCTGATACAGCCGACCACTGCAGAGTCATCAGAAAATTTATGATGTTATCAGCAGTCTGACCTGAACTAGAAGTCAGTGGTGTATAGGATGAAGAGGAATGGGTACAGTTCCCTGCGGTGCTCCAGTTCTACCCACCAGACAATCAGACCAGTAACCACCCAGCCACGTATACTGGGGGTCTGTCAGTGAGGTAATCTCACAATCATTGACTTGCCCACCTGCATGGTAACCATATTTCATTCAAGCAGGCAAGGTTTGATGGTATTGAACATACTACAGAAATCGAAGAAAGTGATTCTCACCACAGTGTTGCTGATATCCAAGTGGGAGTGTACCCTCTGCAGTAAATAGATTATGGCATCATCCACACTTACCTGCTCCTGGTAAGCAAACTTCAAGGGATCCAGGAAGAGGCTGACAGGTCTTTCTAAGACCTTCATAACACGTGATGTGAGGACCACTGGTCTGAAGTCGTTCGAGGAGGAGGTAGTTGACTTCTTTGAAACAGGAACTAGACAGGATGTTTTCCACAGATCCAGCACCCTATTCAGTCTCCCACACACAGCTGGGTGACACCAAACCTCAGAACTCTTGGGCTGATTCCATCAAGTCCTGCAGCTTTGCCTCGTTTCAGCTTCAACAGCAGTTTCTTTACCTTGTCTGCTGATGCATCTAGGTGGGGGTGCAATTGTTGAGAGTCTCCAGATAGTGGCTTTGCAGTGGGGGAGGGTATGTGGAGGTGAGGAAGGAGTGACAGTGGTGGGGGATCTGGGGAGATGCATCTGTTGGTAGGTAAGGTGGTGAGGGAGATGCGTCTCTTGGTAGGTAAGGTGGTGAGGGAGATGTGTTTGTTGGTAGTTGGGGGGAGTGTTGTGCTGAATCTGTTCAAGAACACATTCAGCTTATTTGCTTTGTCTAGACTGCCCCCAACAGTACACTGTTTTGCCTTGAAGCCAGCTCCATTGCATTGTTTTCCAGAAACCTTCCCTAGTTTTCTCTGTTTTCCCTCAGTCTCACCTTCAGCTGATTTTGCACACCTACTTCTTAATAGTTCCTATTTAATAGTTCCTTCAGGTCTTTGGTGATCCATGATTTGTTGTTGGGAAAGCAGCGCACCTTCCTGACAAGATATCTGTGCTGAAGTTTATGTAGACAGTGATGTAAGTGTATGACATCACAAGAGTGACATATTACAAAGCACTGATCAAAACCACAGAACTGTTTTCAGGGTTCAAATTTCATATATCTCTTAAGCAGAATTAGTTCATGTTTGTTTTTGATATGGCTGGGTGGTATACAGATACTAAAATGAATATTGGTATGTCACAATGTCATGATATGGATTTAGCCATGCGATGAATGAGCTGAGGAGCACAAACAGATACCGTCTTCCTCGTGAGACAAAGTAAACACAAAACTGTAATTTATTATAAACAAAATAAAAAGTGCAAATAGTTTCAAGTCATTAACAACATTAAACTAATTAGAATTAGAAATATATGTCGCGAGACGCCCTCAGGGGAGTTCCATAAAGGGAAGCAGGAATGCTGAGCACGGAACAAAGATGCTTATTTAGCTTCAGTTTCAACAGTGTTAAACAACAATTTAAGTGGACACTCACACACAGCGACAAAGACCGACAAGGCTTACATACACTCACCCTTGATGAGACACTGTGAAACAAGAAACAATGACAAGCCACTAATAAGACGACACACCCACTTCACGCCCAGCAACACACAGCCACATGCACACACAACAGTACAAACACGCGGACACGCCCACACAGACACGACGGGAGAGAGGCCAGGGCGGCCACCATGACAGTATGTTGATTAGTAAGAGCAGATTAATAAGAACAAAATAAAAGGATAAGTCCTTTCACATATAATGTAAACTTTTTCGGTGAACTTTAATATCAGGGAACTGATGAGTTTTTGCTGGTCCTTTTTTTTTTTTTACATGCTGACTAAACAGAACTCATGAGAATCTTCTTGAAAACAAAACCTATGATGAAAATACTCTTTAATTTTCCTCAGAAAATAACTACCTGAAATGTCATTTAAAATAAGTAAACATAAAGATTTAAGCATGTATATTTATGAATTCAGATTAAAATAGCTCTCAATATTGGATAATTTGATTAGACTCGGAAATCTATGGAGTTCTTTATGATCTACAGATTCTATAAGACGAAATGATCTCAGATACCTTTTTACAGTACTGTTGAGACGATTTCTTCTATTTATTTATTTTTTTTACTTACTCATGCAAGTGAATTTATATATAATCTCCCTCACCTTCTCTCATCTAATCATTTTCGTTCAGCCATTTTAAATGCAGTCAGTAAAGAACTTTGCAAAGGTGCTATGGTACATTTGTATAGTGGCTTGTGTGAAGATGATGCTCTTTAAGGCATTTTAGGTATCATTGGTAGCGAGGCACATAACCAAAACATAGACATTGTGTAACAGAAAACAAAACTTATTGAAGCATTAAAATGTATGCATGTTAGCCTGCATAAGTTGTTGCTTACATTGTTAAGCAATGTGCAGTAGTGAGTAGTAGTAACTTTAGTGGTTTGCTTTTTAAATCAGTGATGGATTGTGTTGTTTTTATAGCTTTTCTACAGGTTGTAATAGATTAAACAGCATACAGAATGTCAGTCATACTTTTCCATTGATTCCATTGATTTTTGATTTCAGGACTGCATTGAGTGAGAAGAAACCAGTCCTGAAGCCGAAGTCCCCAGAGAAATCTAGGCCAGATGAGAAAGACCTTGAGAAATCTCCTACCAAAAAGCTAGAAGGTTATTACAATAAAATAACAACAATGAGTGCTATGTTTAGAAATGCCATTTTACATATTTGTTGGTGTGTATCTGTATATACTTGTGTTCTGGGTGTGTCTTTCTTTTATTCCTTCTGTGCCATTTGCTCCACATTAATTTGGAAATATGTGAATAGTTTCTTGCATGTTTAGTATATGGTAAAATATTTGTGCAAATGTCCTAGTGTTTGTGTATAATACATTCTGGGGTCCATGTATGTGAGATCAGAATGTCCTAAACTCTCCCCAACCTTCAGTTTCTGTCCCAGAAGAAAAGTATTTAACTCTGGAAGGTTTTCACAAGTTTACCATTGATCGGGCCAAGCAGGACATTCGCAGTGTTTGGCGAGCCATTCTGGCATGTGGTTATGACCTCCACTTTGAAAGGTTAGTAAAAATACCACCCATTGTCCAAATGTAATAAGTAGTAATCAATATTTTACCTTTATGTAGAAAGCAGAACATGACTGTGTGTGTGTGTGTGGGTGTGTGTGGGTGGGTGGTGGTAGCTCACTGGTTAAGGCACTTGCCTAGTAATCAGAAGGTTGCTGGTTCAAACCCCACCCCTGCCAAGTTGCCACTGTTGGGTCCCTGGGCAAGGCCCTTAACCCTCAACTGCTTAAGATGTATTTAGTCACAATTGTAAGTCGCTTTGGATAAAAGCCTCAGCCAAATGCCATTAATGTTAAAACATGTCTTTCTCTGTTTGAGACTGGTGGAAGGGAGTAGTTCAAACTAGTACACATGGAGTTCAAAGCACTGGTAGTGTCCTGCAGTTTGTAGAAATTTCATTTTGTGCTGAAGGGCATTTATGTCTTGGGTGGGGGTTGGATTTTTATTTCTTCAACTGCCCTTAAAGTGACAACATTTAGGTACATTCTGAAAATTCCTACCACTGTGGTGTCTTCTGTAGATGCTCATGCATTGATACACGCCATGCCCAGAAGGCCAGCAAAAAATGGACCTTAGAGATGGACATTGCACTAGTCCAGTATGTTAATCGCCTCTGTCGTCATCTGGCAATCACACCTGCACGTCTCCATCCACATGAAGTTTACCTGGACCCCACAGACGCAGCAGATCCGAGAGTCTCATGCCTATTAAGTACGACCAGCTATATACATGTTATACTTTTGTTAATAATACATTTTGTTATATGTGGGAATATTCAAAAATTTTTATTTGAGAATGTTTGGAGAAATTACAGTAGAGATGGGTAATAGTTTTTTTGTTTGCTTTTACTGTCCTTTAATATCTGAACTGTATTCTTTAAGCGTACCTGTGTAAAGTTTGTTTGTTTTTACTGTTCTTTAATATCTGAACTGTATTCTTTAAGCGTACCTGTGGAAAGTTAGTTTGTTTTACTGTTCTTTAATATCTGAACCGTATTCTTTAGGCATACCTGTGGAAAGTTTGCGTCTACGCTTCGCCTTGTTGCAGTCCCTTAATAACATGCTGGAAAGCTTCTTCCTGCCACTTGTAGAGCTCAGGCAGACCCATACCTATCAGAACAGTATTGCTGCCCTGCTGTGTGAGGCTAAAGGTGGGATCCTGCATATGTTGCAACTTGTTGTCATAGAGGTTATTTAGGTCTGTTTTTTACATTTTTTTTATTTTTTGTTCCAACCTAAGCTGAAATCTTCTGACCTGAAAAGACTATTCAGTATAAAATCCCCTGTGACAATATGTTTTAATTTTAGTCCATGCACAGTGGTAGTAAGTTATATCATATATAATAAAATATTTTGCTGCTAAAACCTTCACATTTCTAATTCTTTTCTTAATTTCCCTCTCAGGCTTAATTTTTTATGACACCAAAGTGACATTTATGAACAGGGTGCTGAATGCAACAGTGCAGCGCACTGCTGACCATGCTGCCCCTGAGATCATACTGGATCCGCTAGAGATAGTGGGAGGTATGGAGAACAATGCATCACCTTAATTTCATTTCCCTATCTCTTATTATGAATTCTCAAATGTATGTCTGTATTGTCCAGGTGAGATTCGGTCATCAGAAAACACCTACTTCTGTCAAGCAGCCCGACAGCTGGCTAGCGTACCTTCATCTCAGCTGTGTGTGAAGCTTGCAAGTGGAGGAGACCCCACCTATGCCTTCAACATCCGCTTCACTGGGGAGGAAGTTCATGGCACTAGTCTGTGTTAAAGGCATTCACATTTACAAAGAGTAAAATATATTTTCATATACTTGATCTAAACCAGGATGTAATTCAAATCCATTTAGTGCTTTTTAATTATTTCTTTTTAGGTGGTTCATTTCGCCATTTCCTTTGGCAAGCCTGCAAGGAGTTGCAAAGCACTGCCCTTTCTTTGCTTCTCCTGTGCCCCAGTGCTGCAGCTAATCACAACAAGGTACAGAGTCTTTATCATCTCATGTGTGAAAGTGAAATAGAGGTAAATAGGCTTGTATTTATTCCCTTTATTTATCAGGTTTACATGCAGGATAATGCATATCTTTTATCTCCATATCTCTGACTAGGGGAAGTACATCTTGACTCCTTGCCCCATTAGCTATGCTGAAGAGCAACTGTTGCACTTCTTCGGCCAACTCCTGGGCATTGCCATTCGGGCAGATGTCCCTTTGCCACTGGATTTTTTGGGATCTTTCTGGAAGGGTTTAGTGGGTGAGGTACTGGATCCAGACGCAGACTTAAAGGAGGCTGATCTCCTCACCTACAACCATGTCAAGAAGTTTGAAAGTGTAAGACATACATGTGGTTGCATTTTTTAGTGACTGTCTCAGTGACTGTCAAAGTAAATACAACAATATGTTAGGTTAAAGTTTTTAATGTGCATGTTTATATTGATAGGTTAGAGTTTTTTAATGTGCATATTTATGACGAAAAATAAATGCCGGATTTTCTCTGAATGATGAAATCCTCCTGTTTGTGTACTGTGAACTAAAACGCATTCTTTTGTATATCATTATTACTTTTATTCTTGTTACTTCTATATGATGTGTTATAAATCACTTTGTTCACTGGCTCTGAACAAATCCTCCACATTTTTCACTGATGCTAGCCTGTATGTGTCTGATAAGTGTTATTTATGTTTAAGTTTCCTGGTACCAGCAACCAGCCCTAATTAGGCTTGTTCACATATATTTTCATAAAATGGTCATTCACTCTTTCCTCCAAGTGAAAGACTAAGCCATCTATCCATCTTAAACCACTTATCCAAAATTTGGTCCATAAAAGTTGATGGAGTCCCATCCCAACTGAAAACCAGTTTGACTTACTGGCAGCCATGTGAACCAAGCTTCTGCTCCGTTTGTACAAGAACTGAATGGCCCATAGCAGCAAGCCCTGTACCTTGTACTCCCTGAGTGCACCCCACAGGATCCCCCAAGAGAGACTGCTGAATTCCTTCTCCAAAACCACAAAGCACATGCAGACTGGTTGGGCAAACTTCCACACACCCTCCAGGACCCTTGTGAGGGTACAAACCTGGTCCAGTGTTCCATGAACCTTCATTGTTCCACTTATGAATGAGATTCAACAATCAGACCTTGGATCAGACCTGGGCAGACCTCATCCACTCACGGTGCCTTGCCACCAAGGAATTTACCAACTACCCTGGCTACCTCAACCCCTGTGGTCTCCAAGGGTCTCCAAGCCCTCGCCCAGGTCTCCTCTGAGGAAAGGGGGCTGGTGGGATTGAGAAGATCCTTGAAGTATTTCTTTCACCACTCAATGACATCCCCAGTCAAAGTCGAAGCCGCAATCCGCTTGATCCTTTGGTACCTTTGGAGTCTTACAAGCCAGCCAGGCCCAATAGGACTCTTTCTTCAGCTTGATGGCCTCCTTTACCTGAGGTGTCCACCATTAGATATGGGGATTTCTGCTGCAGCAGGCACAAACAACCAGCTCCTATCATCTGCATCAACAATGGAGTGACAGAACAAGGCCCACTCAGAGTCAATTCGTGTGATCGGAGGGGACGTTTCTCCCATTCACGCCTTT
Source organism: Tenebrosternarchus preto (assembly GCA_025802075.1). Lineage (NCBI taxonomy): Eukaryota > Metazoa > Chordata > Actinopteri > Gymnotiformes > Apteronotidae > Tenebrosternarchus > Tenebrosternarchus preto. The sequence goes on from JAOYMR010000005.1 coordinate 9,577,040, forward strand.
CAGGTCTCACTGTCATTGTCCATGTGAGAGAAAGTCTCCCAACAAGACAATGGGGGCACTTTCTTGTAACTCCTCCAAGGAATCCAAGGCCGGGTATTCCGAACTGCGGTTTGGTGCATAGGCACAAATAACAGTCAGAACCCAGTCACCTGATCCGAAGGTGCACGAAAGCAACCCTCTTGTCTACCGGAGACAACTCCAATGTACAAGGTGATGAGCTGGGGAGCTATGAGTAAGTCCACTCCTGTCCAGCGCCTCTCACCATGGGCAATTCCACAATGGAATAAAGTCGCTTGAGGGGCTGGACCCCATGCCATGTTCTAGAACCCATGGCATATGGCATGTGTTGAGGTGAGGCCAACTATATCTAGTTGGTATGTCTCAAACTCACACACTAGCTTAGACTCCGTTCCAAACAGAGAGATCACATTCCATTTTCCAAGAACCAGTTTCAGTAGCCGAGGATCGGAACGCAAAGGCCCCCACCTTTGGCCACCACCCAATCCACACTGCACCAGACCCCCATAACTTCCCCTACCAGGAGCTTTCATTCCTGACAACATAGCTTCTAGGATCATGTAGGCACGCAAAAGATGATGTTTGCTTAAGGAAAAAAACAGATGCTTTAATACTTTAAAGGAAAAACAAGTGCTTTAATTGTCTTACATAAGGGAATAAGGAAATAGCTTTTTAATGCTGTTTTATGCAGTTGTAACTGACCTTTATTGGGAAACTCTTTTGCTTTGTCCCTCTTAGGTGACTGATGAGGCTGAATTGGAGGTTCTGTGTGCAGAGATCTCATCGCAGAATCAGTCAGGCGAGAGCCCTGACTCTCCCGGTCGCCCATGCTGTACTTTTACCTACATCACCATGACAGGCGAGGAGGTGGAACTGTGTCAGGGTGGATATAACATTACTGTCAGGTACCAACTAAAAGGACTTTGGAAGAATTGTGGAGACACAATCGGAATTAGTGGAGATTTAATGGATTTTGGGTTAAAAATGTGGCTTAAAAAAGATTTTGTTTTTAAATAATTTTGTTTTAAGTAGAAACATTATTTCAACTTTTTGGTTCTTACATTCCATCTTGTTCCAACATAACATTCCTAAATCAGTAACAACAACAGAACACTTAATTAACGTGGCTAATTCCTTCCTTTTGTGTATCTGAATTTGGTGTTATGATCTTGTTTTAACCTCTCACACTCATAAGTCTCTGAAGGGACACCACACAAAAGAAAACTCAGAGAGATGCTAGAAACCAAAGAATTTTATTGTTAACAACTTGCACAAAACAAACGTCACTCCCAAATAAAAATTAAACAAGGAGTTTGGAGGGGCTTAAGCCAACACTTCCGATGCTTGCTTACCTTGTTTAAAAAAAAAAAAAAAGTCTTAGTACTTCTGATGTTAACTGAAACTAGGCTGTAATGTAACTACATCCTCTAGAACAGTGCATAAAATACTCTGAATGAATAAAAAGCATTTTTTCATTACCATGTGCTTGCAGTTCAGTCGAAACTTTGAAACTTCAGTCGAAAAACTTTTAACTTGGTCACTATAGTACTTCATTGTTTTTGTGGTTAAAAAACAAAATACTTTCTTGAACTTGATCACAGCAAAACCACCCAGTCCACATGACTTACCAAGATCCATTATTTTTCATCTTTTTAGTTGGGAGAACAAAGATATGTATGCACGGGCTATTCGTGCTCTACGCCTGCGGGAGCTGCAAAATGTGGAGTGTATGAGTGCTGTGCGTGCAGGGCTTGCTTCCATCATCCCTCTGCAGCTCCTCACCATGCTTAGCCCCTTAGAGATGGAACTACGCACCTGTGGCCTCCCCTACATCAACCTGGAATTCCTTAAGGTGAAATCTCCTATTATGTCTGTACCTAAATGATTTTTCCTTCATTAAGATGTATATAAAATATGTCTTACCAAAATAAGTCAGGAATTTTGTAGTGAAGCATTATTTTCCAGTTGATAGTTAGGTGATTTCTATCACAGTTGAACACACCATACTTCCTTACCCTCAAGTCCTCTCCAAAGTTATTCAAAGTTATTTCATTTTTTCCGTAACATTCTTTCTTTAGGCTCACACTATGTACCAGGTGGGGCTAATGGAGACAGATCAGCATATTGAGTTCTTCTGGGCAGCACTAGAGATGTTTACACAAGAGGAACTCTGCAAGTTCATCAAATTTGCCTGTAATCAGGAGCGGATTCCCTTCACTTGCCCCTGCAAGGATGGTGGACCGGACACTGCTCATGTTCCCCCATACCCCATGAAGATAGCTCCACCAGATGGGGCTGTAGGTATGTGCAACAGACTACATTTTCATGCTATTCCATGGCTGAGTAAAGTGACATAGCAGATGAAGGGTAAAACAAGGCAAACAAAGGGTAAAACGGTTAGATTGCATCTAGCCACTAATTATTGCCCTGTTACTGTGATTGCAATAACAAAGCTATACTGAACATCACTTTAAAATCAACATAATTCATTGTATAGCTCCTTTACAAAAAGCAATAAACAAAAAATAAGACAGGAAAAAATTAATAATCCACATCTGAGCATTTTGAGATGTAGATAACATTAGCTGTCAACATGAACTCCACTTGGCATCTCCCAGTTGCCATGTGACCAACTTCAGTTCACAACACTGTTACCAAATAGACATTTTGTTGCTTTCCCTGAAAATTCCCTGGCCAGCTGTCAGGGAATATACACTACACTATATAAAATATATATTGCCAAAAGTATATATATACATATATATAAAAGTATTATATATATAATAGTGTATATACACACTATATTGCCAAAAGTATATGCTCACCTTCCTTGACTCACATATGAGCTTAAGTGACATCCCATTCCTAATCCATAGGGTTCAATATGACGTTGGTCCACCCTTTGTAGCTAGAACATTCATCCCAAAGGTGTTCTACTGCAGGCCAGTCAAGTTCACCCACACCAGACATGCCATCCATGTCTTTATGGACCTTGCTTTGTGCACTGGTGCACAGTCATGTTGGAAGAGGAAGGGGCTCCAAACTGTTCCCACAAAGTTGGGAACATGGAATTGTCCAAAATGTCTTGGTATGCTGAAGCATTCAGAGTTCCTTTCACTGGATCTAAGGGGCCAAGCCCAGCTCCTGGAAAACAACCCCACACCATAATCCCCCCTCCCACTTGGCACAATGCAGTCGAACAAGTACCGTTCTCCTGGCAACCGCCAAATCCAGACTCGTCCATCAGATTGCCAGATGGAGAAGCGCGATTCGTCACTTCAGAGAATGCGCCTCCACTGCTCTAGAGTCCAGTGGCGGCGTGCTTTACACCACTGCATCCGACACTTTGCATTGCACTTGGTGATGTATGGCTTGGATGCAGTTGCTCGACCACAGAAACCCATTCCATGAAGCTCTCTGCGCACTGTTCTGGAGCTAATCTGAAGGCCACATGAAGTTTAGATGTCTGTAATGATTGACTCTGCAGAAAGTTGGCGACCTCTTCGCATTATGAGCTTCAGCATCCACTGACCCCGCTCCGTCAGTTTATGTGGCCTACCACTTCATGGCTGAGTTGCTGTCGTTCCCAAACACTTTCATGTTCTTATAATACAGCTGACAGTTAACTGTGGAATATTTAGGAGCGAGGAAATTTCACAACTGGATTTGTTGCACAGGTGGCATCCTATCACAGTTCCACACTGGAATTCACTGAGCTCCTGAGAGCGACCCATTCTTTCACTAATGTTTGTAAAAACAGTCTGCATGCCTAGGTGCTTAATTTTATACACCTGTGGCCATGGAAGTGATTGGAACACCTGATTCCGATAATTTGGATGGGTGAGTGAATACTTTTGGCAATATAGTGTAGGTAAACAGAATTTAGGGTGGGTATTTTTTGGCTTTTCAAATTGGCTTTTCAAGCGTGTGTGTGTGTGTGTGTGTGTGTGTGTGTGTGTGTGTGTGTGTGAATATTAAGTGAGGACTGACCCCTCCGCAGAACTAGTGGCAAAGGCTTGTTTCTGATCTTCTTCATTAGATCAGTTTGAGTTTTGACCAACGCCTGCAACCACATCATCTCACTGCAAACACCTTCATACAGTCTGAGCACAGCCACCTCCCTGATGCAAAAACATAACAATGCAGCAGTATTAACATGAAGGCAAAAATCCACATGTACAACATCTTCAGATTTGCTCATAAAACTTTAAATGAAAAACATTATTAAATTGAGACAATAGGTATAAAATAGGAATGAAAAAGGTATAGGTATAAAAAAAACTACTCAATATTTGTACAAACGTGCATACATGTATGTATATTATAATACAGGAGTCCATAAGACGAAGGAGAATCACAGAGCAGATACCAGAAGCCTAGATTGTTTGTTGGCCTTAAGTCCTACACTGATCAATGTGGTTTGACAGAAATAGCGGATCATATTATCCATTCTTACGCATCCTTCACATAAGAAAGATAAATTTGAGATGTGTACACCAAACATTCAGATAGGTACTTACAGTAAACACACTCAAAAGATACTATAATCACACAGCTCCCTCTGACGATTAGAATGTTTCTTCCCTTCAAAGAACTCCCATCAAAGTACAGAAAACAGGATATAAACAAGTGAGCAACCAATTACCTTGACTCTGCTGCCACCTGCTGGTTGTCATCATTGCTAACTACAGAGCTCTTTGAATCTACCTGTAAAGAAAACATCCATGAAGAGCAGAATAATGAACAGGTCAACCCTTGGCCAAACTGGGCTAAAGAGAGCATGGCGCCAAATGCAGTAACAGATACTGGACAACAATAAGATCGATTAAAAGTTCTTAAAATAAAAGCTGATGTGTTAACTTGCATACATATTATGGTCCACCAGGATTCCTGATCATTTCTGAAGTACACACACACACACACACACACACACACACACACACACACACACACACACACACACACACACACACACACACACACACGTATGTATACATACCTGCTTAAGACCACAGACTTTCTGGAGTTGACTGTTTTCCAGCTTGAGTCTTTCCAGTTGTTGCTGAAGTGTGTGGAGCTGCAGTTCATGGCTCCCTCGCTCCACTTGCCAGTAATCCTGTGTCTCATTTAGGCTTCTCATCACTGACAGAGAAGCAACACACACGTACACACACACACACACACACACACACACACACACACACACACACACACAGCTTCTGTTTCTCTGGAGCCCTCATATGGTAATAACATTACTACACCTAATATAAGGTCAGATGCTAATGACTGACTTTATATTAAAAATTTAGAACTGGATTATTTTAAATGCTTTGCACATTACACACTACAGAAACTTATTAGAAAACATCCATTTCACTACATACTGCAAAATGAATGTCCAACATGAAAGAAGTCACATTGGTTAAAACAGAATATATATACAAAAAAAGCATACACAGAACAGAAGGGAGTACACAGATGGCTGCTTGGCCATGCAGCCTGAGAAAGCGGCTCATGTGTTCTGAGGAGAAGGTACCTTGGCTCGTCTCCATTTCAGACTTGAGCTGCAGCAGTTCCAGCTCTTTGGCTTGTAGCTGCTCTGTCAGGAGCCTTTCGGACTCCACCCGCTCTTTCTTCTATAATGTACACACACACACACCCTGACTGACTGGTGGCACGAACAGAGGCCCGCAACAGCAGGACTGAAATGTAACAACGTCTCGTACCAGTTTGTTAAGCTCCGCCTGCAAATCTTTCTTCTCCATGTAGATGCCTCTGTATGCGCTGAAAGCTTTGTTCATGTACTGGGGGCCCTCAGAGGGCGGGGCCTCAGGTCTGAACACCTGATCATAAGTAAAACAGCAAAGTCAGCACACCTAACTACCCAACACATCACACGTTAGTGAAAGAGACAGAATGAGAGAGAGAGACACACAGAGAGAGAGAGACTTTGGGTACGACACAAATTGTAGTAAAGTATACAAGGTTTCCAGAGAAAGAGGGACATTTTGCACAGAGGTACTTAATCAGCTGTGAAAGCAAAAGTGTTTCTGACTTTACAAGACAAACCAGTTTATATTAGAAAAAGTAGATGTTGAAATCATGACATTAATTCCATGGGGTCCTGAAGTTCCAAGAGCGTAGATCAGTTCTTTTTCTTTGTGTTTCTTAATTTCATTGCTGCCATAGCAACAACTGGCAATGCAAACACATGTAATTAATGCAAAGTACATTAGTATTAAAATGACCTTCCACTGAAAGCAATAAATCCTTATTTCTGATGGTCCAAAGGTGTTCAACAAACTGATCAGGAAGCTTTCTCTTGGTTTCTCCTGATTACATAATCTTGCAAATAATACAACAGCCAACTCTTGCAGTAATGCATGAGAAGGAATAGGTGACAACCCTTTAGTGCCAGTTATTAACGTACCTGTGTTAATAAACGTACAAGTACTATATTTAGAGCGGTTACAGAGTACTGTAACACAGTTATTATCTGAATGGTCAAGTATCTTAACTTTGCTTTATGTAAACACCACAGGAGGTTTGCACACAGCGACCTTAAAGCTCTGTAACATTACATGGTCTGTGGTTCCTAAATGCTTTCACTTTTCAATAATACCGTATATCATAATATCTACACGAAAAATGTCACAAATTGACTTGTTGCATCCTATTACAGTACCACTTTAAATGAGCTCTATAGAAAGACCCATTCTCTCACAAATAAAGGCAGGCTGCATGGCTAGGTGCTTGATTTAACACACCTGAATATTACACTTAATTCACATGAATTCAATGATTAAACAATGTGTCCCAATATTTGTCATATAGTGTGTGTGTGTATTTCATACATAAACATGTATGAAAACACATGCATAGCATTTTCCAAGCTGGCCTGGAGCACAGTGTGCAGTGTACTGTGCAGCTGACAGCTACGCTCACCTTGTCCTCGAGCTGCTTGACGCGCTTGCGCAGCAGCGTGTTCTCCTTCTCCGTGTCCCGCAAGCGCTTCTTGATGTCCTCGTAGGCCGTGACAAGGGCAAAGTGAGAGGCAACAGACTCGTCCCCCGAGCACGCGGCCACGGGACTCTCTGCCATGTATGCTGTCTCATGCTTCAGAATGCAGATGTCGTCGTCCACGAGCGGCGACTCCATGCCAGAGCTGCAGTTGGACAGAGCTGCAGTTGGACAGAGCTGCAGTTGGACATGCCCCAATGGAGAGACAACAGCTTTTATGCCTGTCATAAATCCCAAGTCTTACTAAATCTGCTTCAGTTATAAGAAAACAACTGCTGCTCTGGAGGATCTCATTAGCTATTCAGCAGTTTGTTTGGGGTTTTTTCCATGCAGTCTTCTGTGTTTTCTTGCAATGCCCAGAGGTGCTCAAGAGGCAATGAAAGAAAAGGCAGGTCTCTTAAATACTGGAAATTCCAGCATGTGCAAGTCATTAATGTCCCATGCTTTTACAGTAGAGAACGCTGAATCTACAGAGACTGCAAAAAAACTGAAAGAAATGTGTGCACAGCCATAACACCCATTATAGCTTTTCTAAACATTATCTGGGAAGCTGAAACAGCCAGTTCATTACTTCAACACAAGAAAAAAACTAACAAACGTGTTAGTAGCAGAGTTTCATAATGTCATGGCTGTACATTTCCTTGTTCAAGTATATAAATCATACACATTTTCATTTGAGTGGAAGGGAGGACTCAGGTTTACTTATTAGCGCTGCATGATGGACAAATTAAATAGTGATTTTCTTCTTCCATAATGCTGAATAATGTTACACTTCTCCAGATGCATGTTGCTCCTTTTGTAATGGTAATTTCACAGCTAACTATGCTTGCTAGCCAAGTAGTTAAATTTTGCTTGTTGGATTTATGTATGTCACTATTTGCTTTAAATACTACAGTACACTGCTGTAGTAATACATAGTAATATTATATATACACACATATACATTATATATATATATATATATATATATATATATATAAACTAATATTATACAATAATTCGAGGACCTTTGAAAAGTAGTGTTAATCGATTATTTTGAGGTCAGCTGCTTTTCAAAAGTGAAAGAGAAAGTGTTGGTCGTTTTTATGTCATGGAGATCAAGGGGGGAAACTGATGAGAAAAAGAGCAATCAAAATAATCTTGTCTACAAAAAGCGATTGCAGGCTTTATTTGGCTGGCTAGCTACCCAGACAAAACAGCAAAAAGGACTCTGGGGTAAAAAAAAAAACCCAAACAAACTATAGATAGATAGATTCTATAGATAGAAAGAAAGAAAGAAAGAAACAAACAAACACCCGTTCGTGTCTATTTAACTCTATTGAACATTCTACGGTGACTCATACATCTGTGAAATAGCTAAAACTGCCGACTAAAAATAAGACATCGGGGAAACTGTCAAGCCTGCTGTTCAAACAGCAACAGACAGAAACAATGTTCCTGGGTACGAACTAGCTAGCTAACCTACAACGTTAGTCTATCTATAGCTACCTACCTACAAGCCAAGCCGAAAGCTATTAAAGGCAGTACTTACCGTAGAGCAGTCAATTTAATGCACAAACTAAGATAAAAATATAAACCATGATAAAACTTAAATTATAAACAGGATGTCGTAAATTCACGAGATTGTGTCTCTTCGTTAAGATTACAGTAAAACGTCAACGACTGACACAAACATAAACCGGGAAGTAAATCACCTCAATGACGCGACTCTTTCCGGCGGAAACAAGGGCGAGATTAAATATTCACGCGTTTTATTAAAAACGATATCGATCGTATATTTGTCATGCTGTCTTACCAGTTACTAAAGTTCAGTGGGTACTGGTGTTTAAATATCAATAGCTGATTTTGATTAAATATAAATACATTCATCCCTCCATTATTACTGTTTTCGTTTTTTTGATGCGTCGAGAACACCAACTACAGTGGCGGGATAACCTGGCTAGTTAATTGTCACATTCATGTCTTGCCCCAAAATTTGCTACACTAGCTGACCCTCTTACACGAGCTGAGGTAATTTAAAGGTATCTTATAAACGACTTAATTTCGTTTATTCCGCTGTGATTAAACAGTCAAGTGGAATTGATACGTTACTTATTTCCCTTTTGTTTTTTTACAACTAAGTAATTATGCTTTTATGTAGTAAATTGTGTAGATAGCCGTAGGAGATTTAGCTAGCTAACTAGGTAATTAGCAAGCCTATCTTTTAATATGTAACCTATATATTTTGATATAGTATGAGCCTGAGTAGGTCCAATTTCAGATTTTCATTGGGATTTTTATCCACAGCATGAATGAACCAATCGTGAATTGTGAGGACAGTAAAGACGAAACTGGGATGCAGTATGAAACAACAGACTGTATGTCCAGGACAGTTTCTAAGAATGTGAGTTTAAGCTCAGATTCTACCTGGGATTGTCAAGAGAATTTAGTGTCCCATCCCAGCCAGCAATGCATCCCCCAGACTCTACGCAAAGACTTGTATTTCAAAGACCTCTCTGTGAGGATGGCCCCCTCTCAGCTGCCTGCTGGAAGCCTGGTACTAGTAAAAGGAAGTACATGGCCATGGTATGAGATTGGTAAACACAAAAAGTTAAGTTAAAGTTAAAAAGTATATGTTGAGCTGTAGACCTTAAGTACACATCTATGGTGTACTTTGGTGTACTATGGTGTAGAGTTTGGTGATTTCTCTGCTCAAACACACCTGACTTAACCCATCAGTTAATTACCAGGTTTGGTAAGAGTGCTAGAGTAGGGAAAATGTATTTATGGAGCTTTTTAAAGAAGAGCTTTCATTTTTTGGCCGTTTTCACAGGTGGCCAGCCATACTCAGCTTAGATCCATCATCGGAGCAGTACGCACTCTGGGATAGGGAGGGTCATGTGATAAAGTACCACGTGGAGTTTCTGGGGGATCCTCACTCAAGGTTCTGGGCCTCTGCAAAGAAAGTGGAGCTTTTTCCTTCCTCTTGTCCTAAGGTATTATTAATATTTGTGAAGTATTGAAATGTTAAGTAATGGAACTGGAAGACAGCTTTTATTTTTGGCTTTTTTTCAAGCCTAAAAGTCTCAAAGGTGTGCTGAAGAAATCATATGAGAAGGCTGTGGAAGAGGCAGTGTGTGTTCAGGGGCTTGAGTGTAAGGAAAGGCTTCTTCTCTGCCATTTTAAACCAAAGGAATGTAAGTGCATTTGTATTAACTGTATGAGATTATGATTATAGACCATAGACCGCATCATGGTTATAGACATGTGGATATGGGTCAGCATGTAAGAATAATGGAGGGGGGATGATCAGCTGTTTCTTGTTATTAGCGTATAGTATGCTTCTGTAATAAACACAATTAACTCTCTTTTCTTTGCGCTTGTACACAGGAGATCAAAATTAGACTCCTATGTGAAATTATCTTAACAGGAGTGAAATAGCAATATTTTAAGCTTATTTCATAAATTGTATATATTCTAATATATACACAGCACAGCATAAAAACTTAAAAGATATAATTGAAAAAGAACACTGATCACAATTGGAGAACACGTTCAGATACCTGCAAGTTATTGGTGTTAATCTGGCACCTGGTTCTGATTTCCTTAATTATCTGACAATCCCTATTTAATTAGCAGCCTAACTTTCCAGTTTTCACTGACTTTGCAATAATGGTGAGCCGTTCCAAAGTGACTGAAACACTACGGCAGCAGGTTGTCCAGATGAAGGCCAAAGGGGTGACCCTATCAACCATAGCAAGAGAAGCTGGTCTGTGATTTCTAGAATATTGCATCTTTACAACATCACAAACTCATTCAAGTCCCCAAGAAGGCTGGTCACCCTCAAAAGACAAATGCAAGAGAGAACAGGATAATGCGGAAAATCTCCATGGGTAAAGTAATCTCAAGAATACTGAGAATAAACCACTTGGTGTTCAGGAGAAATTCAGGAGAGGTTGCAGATGTGGGCAGCAGTTGTTACGGTTCAACACTGCAGCTGGAATCGCTTGCCAGTTCAGCACTGAACAGGGTAAGGATCTGCCTCATCATACAGTGTCTTGACGTTTAAGAGCATTTGGACTGAAAGTCAACTCTGCAGTAACCAAACCTCTCATTAGTGGAAAGAATCAAAAAGCTAGACTCACCTTTGCTGAGGAGCATGTTGTGTGGACAGAGGAGAAGTGGTCCAGAGTTTAATTTATTTGGGTCTGATGGGAAATATGTTCATCGACAGACTGGGGAAAGACTGAACCCAAAGTGTGTAAAGAAGTCAGTGAAAGGTGGAGGAGGAAGTGTCATGGTTTGGGGAATGTTTTCGGCAGCAGGAGTTGGACCTCTCATACAGCTACATGGAAGAATGAATGCAAGTGTGTATCAGAACCTTCTTCAACAACACGTGGTTCCTTCCTTGCGTTCATCACTCAATCAGACAGCAATTTTCATGCAGGACAATGTCCTCTGTCACACAGCAAAATGGGTAAAGCAGTTCCTTAAAACTGAAAACATTTTAAACAATGAAATGACCAGCCCAGAGTCCTAATCTAAACCCAATGGAAAACCTCTGGAAAATCATTGGTGACAAAGTTATGGCCAAGAAACCCACAACAGTCACAGAACTGTGGAAGAGACTGGAAGAAGAGTGGAACAAAATCACACCAGAGCAGTGTGAGAGACTAGTGATGTCCTGTGGCCGCAGATGTGCTGAAGTCATTCAAAGCAAAGGCCTGTACACGTCCTACTGATTACTGACTGTTGTAATCATTATTGTTAATCTTTAAATTTAGTTGTAATCTTTCTCTGTGCTACAGTCATTGCTGTTCTCTAATTATGATCACATTTTTTGCACAATAAAGGTTTTATGTTGATATACTTTGGTTATTTTGTAAAACACTGTTCTTTTGGCGTGGTGTACCCCTTATAAAAATCCTTCAAATGTTGATCAATGTAGATGTACATTATTTCTGAAAAAATCAAGTGTTTATACATTGTTCTCTAATGTTGATCTCCAGTGTATTTGATCATCTCGGCTCACATGAAAAGTGGTTTGTGTTATCTAAATTTTAAGATTTATTTTGTGTCTGTGTAGTGCTGTGTAAGGCAAAGTTGCTGATGAATTCTACAGAGCTAATGACTGATCAGTGTAGTACCAAGCAGCCTGCACATCGTTGCTCTCCTCACCAGCAACTCTGCAATAAGGTAAACCCAAAGAGTTCAAGTCTGGCCATCCCCTGGGCTTTAGGTGTACCTTAACCTTAAGTGCATGGTCTGCTGTACATTCTTTTCTTGTTTTTTGCACAGGAGATCCAGGAGTTTGGAGACATTGGAGAGAATCTGATTGTAATTGAGGATTTCATATTCCTCTGTGCCTCTCGAGTGGAGGACTTGTCCTTTGGACAGGCACCTTAGTTTGGTCAGAATGTTTTGTATTCTCCAGTATATTTCACCCAAGGTTAGTTGTTTTTGTGAAGTACTTTACCACATTCATTTAAAATGAAAGCTACATTTCCAACTTGATTGTTTTTCGTTAATGTATTTCATACCTGTTTTCTTCTCTGTTTATAAAGTATTCATGGTACTAACTTTAAGACTAGAGAAACTGATGGATTTGATAAATTTTGTAGTGCATAAAGGCAGCCACTAGGTAGAGCTATTTTAGAGTTTTTATTACTCCAGTTCCCATTAAAGGATATTTCAAGCAATGTTTCTCTGTTCTCTTTCTCTTGTGTGACTGTGGAAAATAGTATTATAACACCAACTCATAAAAACTCACTGAAATAAAAGTGTAAAACATAGGTAAACCTTTAGGAGTAAGGTTACCAGTTGTTCAGTCACTTGAAATAAGGTTGGCCTTTTTTTACTTAAAAATAATTTTTTTTAATGATGATTTTGTCACATTTTTATTTGGAAAAAAAAGCACAGCTTTTAACATGTAAAACATGAGATAAAATCCTGCACCCAAGTTAAAGTCCTTACAGACACACTATTATGTTGGCATGGTGAAACACCAATGACCTTACACACCAAGTTAAAGACAGACATGGTACAGCTTGAATTTCATTAAAGATGCTTTAATTTCATTGAAGAAACCTTGAACTATGTCTGTCTTTAAATCTTTCACACACTATTAAAGTTACATAAATCTTAAATTTGGTAGCTGATTGGTTGCAACCAACTCAGCTGTGTTTTAAAGCTTTTTTAAAACTGTAGCACCTTTCTGTATTTATGCTTTAATTCAAGTTGTTTCCAACACATCTGAGTAAATTTGATGCTTAAGTTGGGTAGATGATTGTGTTTTGAAGCTTTTTTAAAACAGTGTTTAAAAGGATAATTCAAGGATTCCTTTATGTTTGCCTATGCAATAATGGCCAGTTGAGGATCTTCATTCTCTATTCATTTCCTACAGTCATTCCCTGATCTGAGGGAGTTTTTGGATTGGTTGTCACCCTTTGATCATTAGGGTCTGTGGCTTGACCTCTATAGATCTGCTTTAGGAGAACGGCTATTATTGGCTATTATAAAAATGCACAGTACTAATAAAACAGACATATAACTATTTGATGTATTTGTGTAACGGGCGAGCCCCGGAGGATTGCAAAAAGCCGACAGGACTCGCGCTTGGCAAAAATACGAAAACCAGCGACAGACAGACAGACAGACAGACAGACAGACACACACACACACACACACACACACACACACACACACACACACACAC
>JAOYMR010000005.1:9612355-9624790 GCA_025802075.1 Tenebrosternarchus preto
ATCAATGTAGATTACATTATTTCTGAAAAAATCAAGTGTTCATACATTGTTCTCTAATTTTGATCTCCAGTGTATGTATCTCTCACGTAAAATTTTTCCCAACAAAGTTTCCACCAATTAGTTGAACCACAGCTCCACAGTGTTTTTTAATTAAAATATCAGTTAAATTTAAAATATCATATCAGGCAACATTCATGGTTTCCGTATTGAAGTTCCATCTACACAGTACTCTCTCTGTTTGTTTTTGAACTCTTCCCACCACCAGTGTGATCATGACCGGAACGTATAACAGCTTCTTCCGGATGTTTGATCGTGAGGCAGGGCGGGGCGTGACCCTGGAGGCCTGGAGGGAGAGCAGCAAGCCAAGAGCCGTGCTACGAACTCGGCGGGTTTACACAGGGGGACGACGTCGCCGTGGAGACGTGGGTGTGGACAGCCTGGACTTCACCAAAAAGATTCTCCATATGGCTTGGCATCCTGCTGAGAACATTATTGCCATAGCAACCACCAACAATCTGTACATCTTTCAGGACAGAGTAAACCCAGAAAACCAGTGACAGTAATGAGCAGTTATCTCTACGGGGTCTTGCGGCTCTGTATGACACATAAACACACACACATTGCCGAACAGACAAACATAGTAATGTCCCTGGGAAGATGTAATTCAAAGACAGTTTGTGGATAAACACAAAGCCAACAGAGTGGAACTACTTAAAGACCTGCTTTCCTTTACTGCCAAGAATATTTAAGTTTGTGAATTCATTTTGACACCACTGTCACCTTGTCCTTAAGCGCACTGATTTGAGCAACTGACAGTGCTGTCAGCCAATTCACGAATGGCATCACTGACAGCCAGCAGAGAGAAGAAGCAGTGTTTGTGTGCTGCAGGTCAGACACAACACTGATCAGACACAACACTGATCTGTCACTTGGCTGGCATGGATGCTTATACCTGGTTGTCATGGTTTCAGGAATACTCTAAGCAGTCTTCCCATCATATGCTTCCCATAACAAATCCCACAGTTTGTTACTTTACAAGCTTCCTCTTCACAATTCCTCTTCACAAATTTGTGTTATCCTTAACCAAGATGCTTGGAATCTTCTTTTTTTGTACGACATCTAAATTATGGTTTCTCTGAAGCAACAATATCTCAGAGTCCATCCAGGATGTTTTTTTTACATCAGAGCTTTACCTCACATCAACACATGAGTTTCTCTGTCATAGAAAATGAACAGAAAGGCACTTCTTGCAACAGGCCTACTGTGACTCAAAGAATACAACTCAAAGAAATCTGATTGTGATTTAACACCAAGAATATTCATCTGTGTTGAGAGCTTTTTTTTTAACTTAGGTTAATATACTCTTTCTGACATGGAGCAGAAATATTGTACAAATAACAAATTTATAGAAAACTGCTGATCGTGAATGGTTCAGGGAAAAAAAAAAATCAAATTTATAAAATGTTCTTCTAATCCCAAATATATTTAATGAGCCCAGACATGTTGGATGATAAAAATTTGGTTTACTGGTTTGTTTTGGTTTATTTTTGCCCTTAGCGCTAACAGGTAATGGAGGTCTTATTCAAAATCATTTCCATAAATACATGCCCCAAAACAGTTGTCTTGAACCATATCATGTTCATAAGTTACATCACATACCCTAACCCAGTATTTACAGTTACCTATAAAGATAAACCTTCACCAATCATCAATCTTCGCTGAAATTTTAACATTATATAGCAGCCATCTTGGACAATGAGAGTAATTTTGTCAGATAATCTGATATCATTCTGTGTGTTAAATGTTTGAAGGTGGAGTTGTACTGGAAGATAAATTCAATTTTTATGGTAGTAGAGTTCCACTTCAAACAAAACAATTCTAAATATGAACTATTCCTGCTTCCCCCCCAAACCACTTAACAATGTAATTATAGTGTATTTATGAAAATTGTTCCTGGTAAGACAGACATCTATTAGTTATGAACTAAGTAAAAACTTTTTTGCTTGGGTGTAAAATTCAAGAACATAAACAAGAAACCTAACTCTAACCCTAACCAAAGGTCAGAGGAAATTCTGGAAATGGTATTTGTTTGACCAACCATTTCTTTAATTGACACTAAAATACACCAGACTGGCCCAGACCTTAATAACCCTTATCTAGTCCTAACCCTTTCTTAACACTGTTAATCCTTCACCAAACCCATAGCTAATTTCCCCACCTACCTACACTATTCTAAATCTTAAATATTTTAAATTCTTAGTTAATCCTAACTCTTTTCTAACACCAAATCTTAAATAACCCTTAAATAAACCTTTAGCTAACTAGCTATCTATGCCAACATCATCCATCTCAATTATACGACCCTTTGCCTATAACTATAGACTAACACTAAACTAGTAACCTTTCACACTGCAATAAGCACATTTTATGTGTAATCTACATTTATAGCCATTTTACACTAAATGGGTGAATAATCAGCAGACCCTTTAGCTCGAATTACATTTGTACAACCTTGAAGGACAGGTGTGTTGAAGCGTGTATGTATAGTACTTGGTAGAAGACGCAGTGCACAGGCCAGTGGTGGATGGCTGCTCAAGTTTGGGTTAGGAGTTAGAGTTGGGGTGTAGAGTTGGGGTGTAGAGTTGGGGTGTAGAGTTGGGGTGTAGAGTTGGGGTGAACCCAGTGAATAGCTGCTCTGTCTGATGGTTTGCATCCTTGTTTGTGCTGCAGACACACTGTGAGAGCCCTAACTCTAACCCTAAGTTCTGATCTTCACCTGTCCTAAACTCCACTCCTAAACAACAACAAAGTATTAACCTCTGCAATCAGAAACACTAACCCTGACCCAGCTAGGGTTAGGAATAATCCTAACCCTAACCCTGACCCAGCTAGGGTCATGAATAATCCTAACCCTAACCTTAACTCTAACCTCTGACTCTACTGGAAGTAAAAAGGTCTCAGTCCGTACAGAAACAGTTCAGAATAGAGTGAAATCTTCATTATTTAATTTATTATTTCTCTGTCTCTCTAGAAGATGGTTTAACAATAACTCACCCTCAATCTGTAAAATGCTTAGGGTCAGTGATGTTTGTTCACGAGAGTGTTTAATGTGTATTTATCATAAACACAGCATGTCTTCACCTTTGGCACCTGGTTAGAGATGTTACGGTTATAATCAGCTGTAATGGGTTTATTTTTCTTCACCAATTGTAAGATGTAAATGTGAAATGTCATGCTACTCTTTCATGGACAAAACAGCAGAGCAGAGTAGGAGGTTCAGTAGAACAAATGAATGTAAACATCAAATCCATCAAACTAGGGTTAGGGGTTAGGGTTAGAGGTTAGGGTTAGTGGTTAGGGTTAACCCTAACTGCTCCATTTTCCAAATTCCAGTTTACAGAACTGATGGAACTCCTCTGTCCCTCATTCTTTCACATTCATTTATTTTTATCTCATGGCCCTGTTACCATGGCAACAAGGCTTCTACCATTACACACACCCCCTAGCTTAAACATGTAGTATGCCTACACACACACACACACTCACACACACTCACAGCAAGCAATCAGGAATTTGGAGCTTAAATTTTTCAGGGCATACATGGAGAGACACACACACACACACACACACACGCATGTTTACCATTATCCAGTGTTACTAATATGTATATCTGCAGCACTAAACATATTCTAATGACATCTACTAGAAAAATAAAAAGGAATGTGTATAAGACAACATAACACAAGTGTATAACATTTTAAGTCTACATTATTGTGCACTGTTCACATAAATAATTTATACAGGACAAATGTTTGTGTTCATCTTTTATCTAGAGAAACACAATATGTGTAGTATAATCACACTGTGCACAAAAGCCCTTTAATGACATGCAGATGGCAGCGTCATGCTGTGTGTAACACACACAAGGCAAAACATATGACTCATAACCCTGAGACCTGTCAAGTTCATGCCTCACGCTGAAGTCAACAGAGTGGGACAGAAAGGTGTGATGTAAGCTGTGACTGTTGTAGTACAGTGACAGTATTATAGTTACATATGAGTAACATACTGTGAACATAGTTATTTAAGTAACATGCTTTGAACATATTTATTTTATGATCAACATATTAAATCCTAGTGTTCATTTCTTGTAAATCCAAAGGTTAGAAAATCCATATGGAAAAAGAGCCAATTTAAAAATATACATGGTTTACATATCAAACACATCATTTAGTAGTAAATGGTGTAGTATTAAAGGGTTTAGTATTAAAGGGTTTAGTAGTAAATGGTGTAGTATTAAAGGGTTTAGTATTAAAGGAAACTGCACAAGATTGTTACAAAGCTTATTCTTTCAGATAAATAATATCCTGCAGTTTGTTTGTCAGTGATGATGAGCTGTTAGATAGTCAGTAACAGTCTGCATACATCATTGAGAAACACAAGGGTCTGCAATATAAACATCTATTCCTATAAATATGCATTTTTTAACCAAAGCAACTTTATTGAATGAATTTTATTTTTTGACAGTTTAAACTGACTTGGTAACACTGAAACAGGATATGATAGGAGATCTTAACCCTGTCTTCTGTGAAATGGGATATTCAGGGGATTCTGTTAAATAATGCTAATATTGAAAGATACAGACCAGTACCTACAAACTAATCTATGTGATGTTATATGTGCATATAGACCATCATGTAAAAACTGGGCTATGTGCTGTTATAAGACTGAAACAACAAGTCTACATTTAACTTCAGAACATAAAGAACAGGTCCTGTGATTTCAGAGGGATTGACAACTAGGGGACCTCAAAAGTGCCGTTTTGTTGTTACAAAAATTCCTCCATAGGGTCAGAAGGAATTTTTTAATCTGGTTTTTATCCCACATCCCTGATCATGATCAGATGAGAAACTTGGCATTTACTTCTAATCCAGTTTTGAGTGTGACTTAGAATAAGGTTCATGGGAAACAATTTCAGTTTGACATAATTTTAATAATAGTCAAGTGATATTAGCCATGTTTCCATTTGAGTACTTCTGATGAAATAGTGCTGTGAAAACAGTCAATTTAAGGGATAGGGATGACATCCATAATATTTTAAAGACACTGATAAAACATTTTGCCATTAAGAGTGCAATGGAAACATTTTTTACATACTAATACACACACACACACACACACACGTGAAACATAGTAGTTTCTGATTCTGATAGACTTTATTCAAATTCTGTGATCTGAATTGCAATAATTTCCAAAATTTCACCTGAACATATACATCTACTTATTTGTTGCAAATTATTCTTCACAGTTTACAAATTATTCTGTACAGTTGTTCTGTATAGTACACTGGTGACCTCAGGAACAATCATAACACTACTAAACTGGGCCCTGTTTAAAAAAAGAAAAACACATTATATTGTTAAGATCATCTTAAATGAGAGAGTGTTCAGTGTCATACTCACTCTACAATTTAACAATGACCTTTGAGTTACAATTGGGGACCAGTTATTTTGTGTTATAATTTATAATTTGGTATTGCTGAACTTTAAACTAAGAATGCTGAACAGCGTGAGAACCCAAACAACAGTAATCAAAACACCCACATCACAGTAAACACCCAAACAATCCAAACAGAAACACCCACATCACAGTAAACACCCAAACAATCCAAACAGAAACACCCACATCACAGTAAACACCCAAACAATCCAAACAGAAACACCCAAACAATCCAAACAGAAACACCTACATCACAGTAAACACTCAAACAGTAAACAACACGTGGCCATAGATCCTCTGTGTCGGAGACCTTTCTCCACCAGTGCTTTTTCAAGCAGAGACTCCTGCAGCACTAAGGGTTGTAGCAACAGTCCACCAAATGTCCTCCTTACTCTTAGACTTTTTTTCTTTTTCCTCTCTCTTTCTCTCTCTCTCTCCATCACACACTGATCCTGGCAGTGAGGAATGGGGAAAAGAAAAAGTCAAAGGAGAATTTCATGGCTTCCTGAGTGCTCTTTCTCCAGTTGCGTTCGATCTTGACCTGCCTCCCCTCAGGCAGCAATGAGGAGCTGCAGTCAAGGCAGTGGATGGCTTTCAGCTCAAACACAGGCATTCTGGCCCCCAGTTTCCCCTCCAGCTTGGTGCTGAATTCCACCATGCTGCCAGGGTCCAGGTTGAGAAGCACCTGCTTAAACTCGTGACTGGCTGACAGGATGACATCACCAGCTGGATCGTCCTGCTCAGAAACTCCATCCACCATCTTGCCCACTGTCACCTCGAAGCGGTAGCTGTCGAAGCGTTTGACATGGCAGTGGTGTTTAGCTGCAGCTTTGATGTGACACAGCTCCTCTTCTTGATGTTGGAGCAGAGTAAGAGTGTTAGGAGGTGTTGCATTTACACCCACTTGTTTGTACGAAGGTGTGCTGGTGTTATGCGTCTCACAGGTAGGGTACACTTCCCCATACAGACACCGCAGCCAGTCACCCATGAACACAGGTAATAGGCTGATAACCGACTGAGCCCCGTTCTCTGTCTCAGCTACACGGACATGCCTGAACTTTCCGGTCCAGGTGATGCGGTGCCCCTCTAGGTGACTGCAGAGGAGCTGCGTCTGAGCCAGGCCCTGCTGACTCCAGGCAGGAGGCCCACACAGCCTATTGTACTCCTGCCAGCTCAGGGTGGAGTTGTAAACCTTCAGTCCCTCAGCATTGTAGACATAGATTCCACAGAGCAACACCACAGTGGTGAGGCACAGGAGGATAAGCTTGACTGGGCCACGGTGGGTGATGGAATGAAGAACGTTCAGGATGGAGAGGCTGAAGCGGGTCCACAGACGCAGCGTGACGGGCACGGCACACAACGCCAGCGTCACTAGCATTTTAGTCAACTCGAGCTCCAGGAACCACTTGGCCATCTGGATCAGCAACATGACAGCTAGACCCAGTGCAAGTACAGGCAGGGCAAAGAGGACCAGGAAATAGGCAACGCAGGTGCGGATGAGGCCAATCGGGGTGGAGTTTTGCAGCAGAACCACAGAGAACTCCCACCACATGAAGCAGACCAGATATGGCACCAGGAAACAATAGGTTCCCCTAAATCCACGCAAACGAGCCATGCTGGAGTAAGAGCACACACACACACACACACACACAGACACACACACAAAACATTTTCACATATTACAAATATTACACCCATTAATGCACTACAAATATGCGGTGCTTCTAATTCATATACAGTATCTAGAATCTAATCTTAACATAACCCTAATCTAATAACTGGGTTATGGTTTGGGTTCAGTAAGTTAGCGCTCTCACCTAAAGAACAGGGTTATGGTTTGGGTTTATTATGTTAGCGTTCTCACCTGAAAAACAGGGTTATGGTTTGGGTTTAGTATGTTAGCGTTCTCACCTGAAAAACAGGGTTATGGTTTGGGTTTAGTATGTTAGCGTTCTCACCTGAAGAATAGGCTTATGGTTTGGGTTTAGTATGTTAGCACTCTCACCTGAAAAACAGGGTTATGATTTGTGTTTAGTATGTTAGCGTTCTCACTTGAAGAATAGGCTTATGGTTTGGGTTTAGTATGTTAGCGCTCTCACCTGAAGAACAAGTAGAAGAGGTAGATGTAGAGCAGACAGGGGAGGCTGAGAGTGAGCATCACTGACTCCCCGAGCGGCACCTCAGCGAATGTGCAGCCCAGCATGTGAATGACCTCCATGTCTGCGGGCAGGTAGTTGGTGAGTGCACACAGTGACGAGGCCACCTCGATGACCAGGGCCCTGCGAGCATAGGCAGCTGCCGCCGGGCCCAGTGACAGGTAGCTGAGCACCGTGAAGAAGACTGCCACTGTGGAGAGCTCGGAGCAAGGTATCCAGCGCTTATCTGCCACAGGGAAGCTGAAGATGACAAAACATACTGACACCATGAAATAGACGTACTGCTCCAGGTTGTTCCAGCCAAAGTGGGTTTCAGCCTGCTCCACATCCAGCTCTGGCTCAAAGCGTGTCAGCAAGGCAGTGAATGCATGGAAATTCTCCCAGCCCTTACTACTGCGAAACACTCGCAAAGTGCAGATTGCCATGGAAACGAATGCCAGGTAGAAAATGAGGAGGGGGATGATGAAGGTGAACAGGTCAACACTGAGGTTGGAGATGATGAAAAAGAAGATGAGAGCATTGACGTGCTGGGTGGGAATGATGGTGCTGAGCCACTGTACACCTGCACGCGATGCCCAGTCCACCAGGTGCTCCTTCACCTCCAGGACCAGGTGTAAGGGATACTGCAGACCCTGGGACACACAGTGAGATGTTAGTGAGCACCCACCCACAGACTGTCTGCTTTAATGTCTGTTTATACGTGTATACAAACAGGCATTAATAACCGACATTAAACTGACTACAGACATATAAAATTACTATAAGACACAAAATAAACACATTAATCAAGTGCTCACATAACGCACCATTATTATGATTATATTGATACATCCTTTTATTACAGAACTTTTTAAAGAATGTGTTGCCACAGAAGCAATGGCAAAGATACACAGATACACATTATGACTATTAACTTTTTATCAATTCACATTTCAGTAGAGTTACACAATTGCTGAAATTTGAAAGGTCAGCTTTGGAATTCTACCTAATATAATCCAATGCCCATCACTGATTGTCTTTGTGTTATAAGTGTTTACTCCCCATCACTTCTCTGCATGTTGTTCAATCATCTCCTCAGTCCTCTTGTCATGTAGAGGAATTGAGGAGATTCTGGGAGCTGAAGGAAATCACACACATATCTTCTTCTCTTGGGAACGCATGTGTCACTTAGGCCATCTGGTTTATTCAAATATTCCCAACACATATCCAGCAGAGCTACGTGCTCAGACCACATCTCTGTTACACTCATACCAGCATACAGACCACTTGTTAGAGGCTCCAAGCCAGTCTTGAAATATCTGTGAACATGTGAGATCATGGCCAGCTGGAGCCTCTTCAGGACTGTTTTGAGGTCACCAGCTGGGGCACATTTAGGGAAACTGCAACTAATGGTGACTCCATCAATCTCAAGGAGAACAGCATTACTGTAACTCACACTAATACCACTGAAACTAACACTAATACCACTGTAACTAACACTAATACCTCTGAAACTAACACTAATACCACTGTAACTAACACTAATACCATTGTAACTAACACTAATACCACTGAAACTAACACTAATACCATTGTAACTAACACTAATACCACTGAAACTAACACTAATAACTCTGAAGCTAACACTAATACCAGTGAAACTAACACTAATACCACTGTAACACTAATACCATTGTAACTAACACTAATACCACTGAAACTAACACTAATACCACTGTAACTAACACTAATACCACTGAAGCTAACGCTAATACCACTGAAACGAACACTCATATGATGAAGTCCTCAGTGTCCTGCCTCAATGACTGTCCCGTCCCGTTTGTGTGTCAGTGATTGTGTTTAATGTGTGTGAGTGTGTGTGGAGTGTTTGTGTGTAGGTGATTGTGTTGAATGTGTGTGAGTGTTTGTGTATGGAGTGTTTGTGTGTGGAGTGTGTGTGTGGGTGTTTGTGTGGGTGTCGGTGATTGTGTTGAGTGTGTGGGTGTTTGTCCTCATAAATCACATCACACTTCCTGGTTAAATAAATACCAGGAAGTATGATGTGGTTTATGAGAAAGTGACATTTTTACCAGGAAATGGGCTTTGATGTCCATGGCACTCTTCATGCGTTTGGTGTTCAGTAACATTCCACTGCCTCTCCACTTACTCTTCATCATACGCTTCTGAGAGAATACTGTCGTCTGCTCTCAGACACACACACACACACACACGCACGCACGCACAATTACTGACAATTACTTATATTTCTTCACAGTACATTATACATCATATCACAAATGACATTACATCATATCACAGTTCATAAATACACATTATTGTAATTATAACCATTATGTTCAGTATTGCTATTAAAATCATAAATTATAAATCACTCATGCACATATATTCACTATGTCACCCTATGGCCGCCCTTCCCATGTCTGTGTGGGCATGTCTGTGTGAAGGTGTGCATGTCGTGTCTGTTAGGGGTGTGTGTGTGTTTGACGGCGTGCTCGTCTCTGTGTGTGATGTGGGTGTGGTTGTGAATGCTCATCTAGTTATCGTTATCTGTAGCACCTGTGGCGTCTGTGTGTGCATGTCACTTTGTCGTTGTAGGTATCACTGTGTCAGTGTTTGTTGATGATGGTATCACTGTGTCAGTGTTTGTTGATGCTGGTATCACTGTGTCAGTGTTGTTTGATGTTACATGTAAAAAACGAAAGTAAAAATAAACGGAAGCCTGTTTCACGAAACTCGGCATTCGACTTTTCTTCTTTAGCACAGTAGCACTTCTTGCCTCACACTCATATATACACCACAGCACAGCACTGGTTCATGGTTGATATAATGTTACTGCAGTACTGGTGTAGTGTTAGTGTAGTGTTGGTGTGGTGTTGATAAAGTGTTAGTGTAGCATTGGTGTGGTGTTGATATGGTGCTAGTGTAGCGTTGATATAGTGTTAGTGTAGTGTTGATATAGTGTTAGTGTAGTGTTGGTATAGTGTTAGTGTAGTGTTGATATAGTGTTAGTGTAGTGTTGGTATAGTGTTAGTGTAGCGTTGATATAGTGTTTGTGTAATGTCGGTGTGGTGTTGGTATAGTGTTAGTGCAGTATTGGTGTAGTGTTGATATAGTATTGGTGTAGCATTGATATAGTGTTAGTGCGGTATTGGTGTTGTGTTGATATAGTGTTAGTGTAGTGTTGGTATAGTGTTAGTGCAGTATTGGAGTACTCCAGAGGAATAAAACCTAATAGATCAACTTATATGGCTACACTGGCATCGATATTATTGGTGGACACAATAGTGTTAGTTGTAGTGTTGATATAGTGTTAGTGTAGTATTGGTGTAGCGTTGATATAGTGTTGATGTGGTATATAGTGATAGTGTAGTGTTGGTATTGTGTTGATGTGGTGTATAGTGATAGTGTAGTGTTGGTATAGTGTTGATGTGGTGTATAGTGATAGTGTAGTGTTGGTATAGTGTTGATTTGGTGTATCGTGATAGTGTAGTTTTGGTATAATGTTGATGTGGTGTATAGTGATAGTGTAGTTTTGGTATAATGTTGATGTGGTGTATAGTGATAGTGTAGTGTTGGTATAGTGTTGATGTGGTGTATAATGATAGTGTAGTGTTGGTATAGTGTTGATGTGGTGTATAGTGATAGTGTAGTATTGGTATAGTGTTATTGTGGTGTATAGTCTAAGCTGCTGAATCAGCAGTCTGGTGCTCACCGTGTCTTGAATGGCATCAGTGCTGCTGTGCAGAGCAGTTGGGCTGGTGCCTTGGGCAAAGGTTTTCGTCATCTCCACAAAACTCTCCACATCCACATACTGGGAGCCTGCTGGGTGAGTAAAGTGTTGAACTAAACCTAACCTGCTGCAAGATAGGGAAACAGGTGAGTGTGTATTTTCACAGGTGAGAATGTATGTAAACAGTCGCGTGTGTATGTAAACAGTCGAGTATGTTGTGTTTTATGTTCACAGGTGAGTGTGTATATAAACAGGTGAGTGTGCATCTAAACAGGTGAGTGTGTATTTCCAATTTCTGTTGTATTAGTAACCAACTTTGTTTGCTACAGCTCCAGAGGACATGTGTACCTTTGCTGGCCACCAGGGTCTCCAGAACTTTCCTCTGGGTCTGTACATCAGGAGTTCCACTGCATGTGGCACCTGATAATCCATATGAAATATTGACAAATGGAACTTCCTATTCAAACATATATTACATATTAGAAACAGAAGCTCAAACTGGTCACTAAACACACAATACATTTTAGCTGAGAGTGGACTGTGGTAGCTGAGAGTGGACTGTGGTAGCTGAGAGTGGACTGTGGTAGCTGAGAGGGAACTGCGGTAGCTGAGAGTGGACTGTGGTAGCTGAGAGTGGACTGTGGTAGCTGAGAGTGGACTGTGGTAGCTGAGAGTGAACTGTGGTAGCTGAGAGTGGACTGTGGTAGCTGAGAGTGAACTGCGGTAGCTGAGAGAGGACTGTGGTAGCTGAGAGGGAACTGCGGTAGCTGAGAGGGAACTGCGGTAGCTGAGAGTGAACTGCGGTAGCTGAGAGTGGACTGCGGTAGCTGAGAGTGAACTGCGGTAGCTGAGAGTGAACTGCGGTAGCTGAGGACTGTGGTAGCTGAGAGTGGACTGCGGTAGCTGAGAGTGAACTGCGGTAGCTGAGAGTGGACTGCGGTAGCTGAGAGTGGACTGCGGTAGCTGAGAGTGAACTGCGGTAGCTGAGAGTGAACTGCGGTAGCTGAGAGTGGACTGCGGTAGCTGAGAGTGGACTGCGGTAGCTGAGAG
>JAOYMR010000005.1:9665025-9682058 GCA_025802075.1 Tenebrosternarchus preto
GTTATCACATCATTACTGATGTCATGATTACCGATGTTATCTCATCATTACTAGTGTTATCACATCATTACTGATGTCATGATAGCTGATGTTATCTCATCATTACTAGTGTTATCACATCATTACTGATGTCATGATTACCGATGTTATCTCATCATTACTAGTGTTATCACATCATTACTGATGTTATGATTACTGATGTTATCTCATCATTGCTGATGTTATCTCATACTGCTGTTGGCTATTTTTACTGGTGTTTAGCCATCATTATACATCACAGGTCATAACCTACCTAAAAATAGATATAATTAAAAACAGAAAATATCATATACTAAATAACACAGGGTATAACCTAAATAACAGGATATAACCTACCTAAATAACACAGGGTATAACCTAAATAACAGGATATAACCTGATATAACCTAAATAACAGGATATAACCTACCTAAATAACACAGGGTATAACCTAAATAACAAGATATAACCTACCTAAATAACACAGGGTATAACTTAAATAACAGAATATAACCTAAATAACAGGATATAACCTACCTAAATAACACAGGATATAACCTAAATAACAGGATATAACCTACCTAAAATAGATCTAATTAAAAACAGAACATATCATATACTAAATAAAACAGGATATAACCTACCTAAAATAGATTTAATTACAAAACAGAACATATCATATACTAAATAACACAGGATATAACCTACCTAAAAATAGATTTAATTAAAAAACAGGACATTTTCTGTCTTGGGTAATACAATTAATTTTCCAGGACAATCAAAAACAAGGAAACCAGGACGGACGTTCACGTGTGCAGTGAGCTGGGACCTGTCTACAGATCCAAATAACAGAAATAAACTTGTTAAGAGGCAGACGACTCAACAACAACCTGAGCTCATTAACCATAACTTGTTAACTTTAGGTTACTAACTATAACTCACTAACCCTTGCTCATTAACTATAACCCTAGATCACTAACTATAACTCACTAACCCTTGCTCATTAACCATAACTCGTTAACCCTAGTTTAACTATTAACTATAACCCACTATAACTCTAGCTCACTAACCGTAACTCACTAACACTAGCTCATTAACTATAACTAACCCTATATCACTAACTATAACTCATTAACTATAACTAACCCTAGATCACTAACTATAACTCATTAACTATAACTAACCCTAGATCACTAACTATAACTCATTAACTATAACTAACCCTAGATCATAAACTCTCAGTAAGTTTCTGATTGTGTGAAGAGTCTCTGACTTGTCCTGCTCTGAACAAATTTCAGAATTTCTTGGCACAGCAGCTTAACATGAATGAATGAATGAACACACATGTACACACACAACACACACATGCACACACACAACATACACATATACACACAACACACACATGCACACACACAACACACACATGCACACAACACACACATGTACACACACAACACACATGTACACACACAACACACACATGCACACACAACATACACATACACACACATGCACACACAACACACACATGCGCACACACAACACACACATATACACAAACACACACACACACACACACACACACACGTAAACATTCTACATTCCTTATATTTATTATATAATGTCACAAATTCCCCTCAACTTTATGGATCCTGCTAGTTAAAACCTATTCATATGTATATTTCTTTCTTAAAACATTACCAACCTTATGGTGTAAGAGTGAATAAATTAATTATTCTCACATGGAGTCCTCCCATACTATTAATACCATACTATAAATACCATACTATTAATACCTTACTACAAATCCCATACTATTAGTACCATGCTATTAATACCTTAAAATAAATCCCATACTATTAATACCATAGTATTAATACCTTAGTATAAATTCCATACTATTAATACATTAATATAAATCCCATACTATTAATGCCTTACTATAAATCCTATACTATTAATATCATAGTATTAATACCTTACTACAAATCCCATACTATTAGTACCATGCTATTAATACCTTAATATAAATCCCATACTATTAATACCGTACTATAAACCCCTTATTATAAATACCCAAATCTGGCAAGAAATACAGAGAGTTATTGGTTGCTTGGTTGGCTGTAGGGATTACCATGTGTGAATATGTGTGTGAATATGTGAGTTTGCATGTGCATTTTCAGTAGGATATGACAGACACTGATGCCATGTGTGGTTTGATACCCAGATCTTCTCATCATTAGAGTACTACAACATAACAGACAATTACTAAAGCAAAGTAATACCTAAACATTAAACTTGTACATCCACACAACCCTCTCCTTTTACCTGAGGGCATTTTGTATTAAAGTTTTATATGGAACATTCAGATTCTGTAAAGGATTTTTCATTGGTATGCAGGACTGGTTCTACTGCAGAATGGAGAGAGATCTGATTGGTGGTAGAGTTGCTAGACAACAGATGTGAATGGTTCATAGGTGGAAAACCTGTGGAGCCGACAGAGAGAAACAAAAAGAAAGTGTATGTGAAAGAGGTTAGAAAGGGGGAGGGAGTGATTACAGAATAAAAAGAAAGAAAGAATGGATGAAGGTAGAAAGGAAGGATTATTTTCTGTAAAACAGAAGAGTCATAATGAAATGACACAAAAGGGACGATGTCAACAAAAAATAAACGCCCTATTAAATCCTAAAACCTGTGAGGGAAGAGCGTGAGAGTGTCCTGAAGTAGGTCGTCCCTGTCCTCTCCTCTCCTGTGCTCTACTGTATAATAGTGTAGATTGTGCAGACATATTCAATCTCTGAATGCTTGGTGTGGTAGTAAGTTTATTCCCAGAGCCACAACCTCAGAGTTAATGAGCAAGGATGAACTGGACACTTTGAGACTCTACATCATGACTTCAGTTCCTGGACACTGGAATGAGATTAAACCTGAATGCCATCCAACACAATCATGTTCACATGATTTATAACAATCATTTATAACAATAATCATTTATAACACAAATATTTCATTTTTGTTTAAACTGTTAAACGTCACTGATGCACTTCATTATCCTCTAATCCACTTCACTATCCTCTGATTCTCTTCACTATCCACTGTTTCACATCATTATCCACTGATTCACATCATTATCCACTGATCCATTTCATTATCCACTGATTTGCTTCATTATGCCCTGATTCACTTCATGATCCTCTGATTCCCTACACCATCCATTGATTGAATATCCAATGATCCAGTTCACTATCCACTGCTTGTACAAATTATAGTGTAAACAGTGTCAGTATAGTGTCAGCATCTTGTTTCTGAGAGTTTCTAAAGTATAGTGTCAGCATCTTGTTTCTGAGAGAAGATGAGAAAAGATAGCAGATTCATGTGGAAAGAGGGTTAGTGGAGAGGAGAGGGTTAGGGTTAGGGGTGGAGAGGAGAGGGTTAGGGGTGGAGAGGAGAGGGTTAGGGTTAGGGGTGGAGAGGAGAGGGTTACGGGTGGAGAGGAGAGTCAGATATACAGAGGTGAGTCATGTAGAGAGGAGTGGAGAACGCAGTTATTTTTAGTCTCAGTAGATCATGAAGCTGCCCTGCATTCTCTCTCTCTCTCTCTCTCTCTCTCTCTCTGTGTATATGTGTGTGTGTGTGTGCGTGCATGCATGCATGTCTGTGTTTACGTGTGTGTGTGTGTGTGTGCGTGTGCGCATGTATGCGTGTGTATATGTCTGTGTTTTGAGTCACTACCCAGAACTGGAAGTATACCTACAGTACTCAAACTGCATGAAGCAGAAGGATGGTATAGTTTAACTGAAGGTGAATGCATGGAATAGTTTATCTGAAGCTTAACAGCAGGGAGCTCAGTTTTGGACTTGTTGGTATTCTGAACTCTACCCTCTATTATCCTCTGATCCACTATCCACTGATCCACTTCATTATCCTCTGATCCTCTATCCACTGATCCACTTCATTATCCTCTGATCCACTATCCACTGATCCACTTCATTATCCTCTGATCCACTATTCACTGATCCACTTCACTATCCACTGCTCCACTTCATTATCCACTGATCCACTTCATTATCCACTGATCCACTTCATTATCCACTGATCCACTTTAATATCCTCTGATCCACTTCATTATCCACTGATCCACTTGATTATCCACTGATCCACTTCATTATCCATTGATCCACTTCAATATCCACTGATCCACTTCAATATCCACCCAATTTCACTTCATTATCCACTGATTCACTTCATTATCCACTGCTCCACTTCATTATCCACTGATCCACTTTAATATCCTCTGATCCACTTTAATATCCACTGATCCACTTGATTATCCACTGATCCACTTCATTATCCACTGATCCACTTTAATATCCTCTGATCCACTTCATTATCCACTGATCCACTTCATTATCCACTGATCCACTTCATTATCCACTGGTCCACTTCACTATCCTCTGATTCACTGCTCTAGTCACTGATATAAATGAACTTTTCACTCACTCTCAGATCACCAGAAGCTGGAACGAGAGGCCAGGATTTGTCGACTCTTAAAACACCCCAATATTGGTATGATCCTCTTTTTCTCTTATGTTTTGGTTATTAGTATTATTAGTATTGCTTTTCTATTGTTATCCAACACTAATAATCATCCACACTTGCTATGTTTTTCAGGCTGTGTTTATAATCCACTGAATGTCTTTTTTTGTCCACAGTTCGACTGCATGACAGTATTTCTGAAGAAGGCTTCCATTACCTTGTGTTTGATCTGTAAGTAACTACTGCCAAGTGTTTCATTTATAATACTAAGCTGAATTTGCCAGCATGTTTGACCTCCGTTCTTTGTAGTCTAGAGACACAGGCATAACCACCAGGTGGCGCACTCCAGTGCTTCAGACTGGAATGTGCAGAATTATAACACCAGTGTAAAAATGTGCACAATTATAACACCAGTGTAAATGTACAGAATTATGACACCAGTGTAAACGTACAGAATTATAACACCAGTGTAAACGTACAGAATTATAACACCAGTGTAAACGTGCACAATTATAACACCAGTGTAAACGTACAGAATTATAACACCAGTGTAAACACCAGTGTAAACGTACAGAATTATAACACCAGTGTAAACATCAGTGTAAATGTACAGAATTATAACACCAGTGTAAACGTACAGAATTATAACACCAGTGTAAACATCAGTGTAAACACCAGTGTAAATGTACAGAATTATAACACCAGTGTAAACACCAGTGTAAACACTCACTTCCATGTTGTCCCTCTTCTTGTTCTCTCCTCATCTTTCACTTTCCTTGAATTTCACATATTTTTTTTCTCACATCTCTCAGTCTCTCTCTCTCTTTCTTTTCCTATTCCCCCATTTCTAATCTTTTTTTCTCACCTTTCACGTCTCTTTCCCATTCTTTCTCTCTCCTCATCTTTATTTCCTTTCTCTTCTCTCCATCTCTCCGTCTCTACGTCTCTTTAAGCTTCTAGCACCAGATGACATATTAAAGCTAGGGTTAGGGGTTAGGGTTAGGGTTCTTTGTATGTGCTCCACACCACCAGTTATTATGGACACCCTTTGTTGATGCATTTGGCAAATATGTTTTGATGTTTAACTTTAGGGTTACTGGAGGGGAGCTGTTTGAAGACATTGTAGCAAGAGAGTACTATAGTGAAGCTGATGCCAGGTACAACATGCACACACACACGCACACACATTTCACATACTCAGGTGGATATTGCAGTATTTTCAGCATTTTCAAGGTCTCTTTAGTACATATAGTGTGTTTGTATATAATAACAAGTGAACATGAACATAAATAATGTAACTGGGACACTTTTTCTCTGTATTTTCCATTTTACTCATTAATAACAGTGGAACTGTATTCCTGCTCCCATCTCTGCTATCTATCTGTTATCTATCTATCTGTTATCTATCTGTTATCTCTCTCATTCCCTCCACCCTCTTTCCCTCTATCTCCCTCTTCCTCACTCTCTCCCTCTCTCTCCCTCCACCACCCTCTCTCTCTTTCTCCCTCCTCTCTCCCTCACTCACTCCCTCTCACTTCCCCGCTTCTCTCCCTCCCCTCTCCCCCCTCCCTCTCTCTCTCCCTCCCTCCACCCCCCTCTCTCTCTTCTATTCTCTCTTTTTACCTCTTTCTCTCTATATCTTCCTCCCTCTCAGTCATTGTATCCAGCAGATTCTAGAGAGTGTTCATCACTGCCACGTTAACGGGATCGTCCATAGGGATCTGAAGGTCAGAAGAAACACACACACACACACACCATAAGAGAGAGAGCCCAGACAGTGTGGACTGGTATGCTGAAGTCAGAGCCAGATTTAGCAGGTGTGACGTCAAGCAGCCAATCTTCCACTGTGTGAGGGCACACACTGTTCTGCAGCTCTCCTCTCTCCTCCTCCTCTCATCACTCCACTCTCCTCCTCCTCTCATCACTCCACACTCCCCTTCTCTTCCTCTCATCACTCCACTCTCCTCCTCCTCCTCTCATCACTCCACTCCCCTCCTCCTCCTCTCATCACTCCACTCTCCCCTCCTCTTCTTATCACTCCACTCTCCTCCTCCTCTCATCACTCCACACTCCCCTTCTCTTCCTCTCATCACTCCACTCTCCCCTCCTCTCCTCTTCTCCTCTCTTGCTCTCTCTCCTCCTCACACTCTGTGATAATCTTTGTAACACAGAATCTGATTAGGACGAAATGTCTGAGTACCGTCTCCCGATTATCCTGACGAGGGCTTTGATTTATTTGCACCACAATGTGGACTGAGGGTGAGACAGAGAAAGATCATCTCCAAGAGAAAGATCATCTCTAAGAGAGAGATCATCTCTAAGAGAGATCATCTCTAAGAGAGAGATCATCTCTAAGAGAAATATTATCTCTAAGCAGTAACAGCTAAAACATTAAATGTCACTTATTAATGAATAAATAATTGTGATAATAACATTATGATCATTATTTATAGTGCTGCAATCCTAAACCAGTAGTCTGTGTGTGTGTGTGTGTTGTGTGTGTGTATGTATGTGTGTGTGTGTGTTGCAGCCTGAGAACTTGCTGTTAGCGAGTAAGCTGAAGGGTGCAGCAGTGAAGCTGGCAGACTTCGGTCTGGCTATAGAGGTGCAGGGAGAGCAGCAGGCCTGGTTTGGTAAGATCAACATTCAGCTCACTGATCGAATGTTTTAAAACAAAAGACTGATCTAATGTTTTAAAACAAAGGACTGATACAGTACTGACACTAATGTTTTAAAACAAAGGACTGATCTAATGTTTTAAAACAAAGGACTAATACAGTACTGACACTAATCTAATGTTTTAAAACAAAGGACTGATACAGTACTGACACATGTTTTAAAACAAAGGACTGATCTAATGTTTTAAAACAAAGGACTGATACAGTACTGACACTAATCTAATGTTTTAAAACAAAGGACTGATACAGTACGGACACTAATGTTTTAAAACAAAGGAGTGATCTAATGTTTTAAAACAAAGGACTAATACAGTACTGACACTAATTCCATTGCAGTTTTTCTCAGTTGCTTTGACTCACTTCTTCAAACTGTTTAAACACTCTCAAAGATCTCGATCCATTTCACATAACCGATTATATGTCACACCACAACACTACTTTAAGTGTAGAAGGCCATAACTCAGCAAAACATTTAACTCATCTTTCAAAATGTAGTTATTGTTTCAGCAAATACGTCAGTGAGAACACAATCGACAGTTATGTTGGTACTGCATAACCATTGATGGTAAGATGGATTACTGTAACATGACTCATTACTGTAATATGCACTACTGTAAAACAGACAGATAGACACAGACATACAGATTATTTGCCTCCTCACTTCTGATGCAGCCTTGGTCTTCCAGTCCAGTTTGATGTCAACTGTGTGTACATTGTTGGCCTTCAAGTCTGGTTTGTTGTCAGCAGTGTGTGCAGTGTACAGTGTGTGCAGTGTTGTACAGTATGTACAGTGTGTAGTGTACAGTGTGTGCAGTGTTGTACAGTATGTACAGTGTTGTACAGTGTGTAGTGTACAGTGTGTAGTGTACAGTGTGTGCAGTGTTGTACAGTATGTACAGTGTGTACAGTATTGTACAGTGTGTAGTGTGTTCAGTGTTGTACAGTATGTACAGTGTGTACAGTGTTGTACAGTGTGTAGTGTACAGTGTGTGCAGTGTTGTGCAGTGCTGTACAGTGTGTGTAGTGTTGTACAGTGTGTGCAGTGTTGTACAGTATGTGCAGTGTGTGCAGTGTTGTACAGTGTGTGCAGTGTTGTACAGTGTGTGCAGTGTTGTACAGTGTGTACAGTGTTGGTCTTCCAGTCTGGTTTGTTGTCGAACAGGACACGCAGATATTTGTAGGTGTTGACATACTCACCATCCTGACCATGATGGAAACTGGCCTGGCTGTGGTTCCCTACCTCCTGAAGTCCACCACCATCTCCATGGTCTCGGAAACACTGAGGAACAGATGGTTCCTCCCACATCACTCGACAAAGCTGTTCACAAGGTTTCTGTATTCTCCTTCCTCCCTGATACAACCGACTACTGCAGAGTCATAAGATTTCTGAATGGGCAACCTGTAGTGGAATCAGTGGTGTACTAAGTGAAGAGGAAGGGGGACAGCAGAGTTCCCTGTACTGGAATCGGTGCTGTACATACTGGGGACTTTCAGTCAGTTAGTCTGTGAACCTTTCACTCCAGCAGGAGAGGGTGAGTTGTGTTCAATGCACTAGAGAATTCAAATAAAGTGATTCTCACCATGGTGTTGCTGCTAGGGGTGATGATGACATCATTCACACATACC
Source organism: Tenebrosternarchus preto (assembly GCA_025802075.1). Classification (NCBI taxonomy): domain Eukaryota; kingdom Metazoa; phylum Chordata; class Actinopteri; order Gymnotiformes; family Apteronotidae; genus Tenebrosternarchus; species Tenebrosternarchus preto. Next base: position 9,673,887 of record JAOYMR010000005.1, read on the forward strand.
TGCTGCTGGTAAGCAAACTGCAGGGGATTCCAGAAGAGGCTGACCTGGGGTTTGAGGTGTGCTACCACAAGTCTTTCACATGTAATGTGAGGGCCCCCAGTCTGAGGTTTTCCACAGGATGTTTTCCATAGCAACAGCACCCTCATCTGTTAAAAGCTCAGACAGAAGAGGTGCTACAGAAACACAATGAGCTTGGTGGCACAGATCTTCATAACTCTTGGGTCTCTTCATCTGGCCATTTATTACATCTAGATGGGGGTGTGATTGTTGTGAGTCTCTGAATCGTGGCATTGCAGTGGGGAAAAATATGTGGAAGGGAGGAAGGAGTGACTGTGGTGAAGGATCAGGGGCCCTAACCCTGTTTTTTTTAGGTGAAGGTGGTGAGGGAGTGAGGGAGATGCCTGAAGTCAAGTCAAATGTATTTATATACTGCTTTTTACAACAGCTGTTATCGCAAAGCAGCTTTACAGATGTCTTGAGTCCAAGCCCCAGTGATCAAGCCAAGGGCGACAGTGGCAAGAAAAAAACTCCCGAGAGCAAAAGGAAGAAACCTTGAGAGGAACTGAGACTCAAAAAGGTGTGACCCATCCTCCTCTGGCCGACACCAGGCACCACAATATGAAACAGTACAAGTAGTGAATAGAAATCAGTAAAGTCTATCCATTACTTGTGTGATTATAAATAATTTCCTGATATCTAGTAGAAGTGTAAAATTAATCAGTCTTAGTTTCCCTTTGATGACTTTATATATCAGACACAGTCCACAACAGGTCCTGGTTTGTATTTATAGTTTGACAATAATGGTGATTTTAGACTGTCCATGTGGTTCACATTTATATTAAATTTACATTTGAGGCATTTAGCAGACGCTCTTATCCAGAGCGACTTACAAAAGATGCTTTGTTGTTGACTCACATCCAAGCCAGTTAGTAGGATAGAGTTTAATAGACATTTAAACGAGATCACTGCTAGAATACAAGAATCGCTTCTTGTACAAGAATATACGTGATGTTCGAAGTACTCGAGGTATGGATCAGGCTTTGACTATTCTCATCATGTAGGAGGGAGCTGGTCCATTTTTGGCTTTGTAAGCAAGCATCAGAGTTTTAAATGTGATGCAGGCAGCTACCGGAAGCCAGTGAAGGGAACACAGCATTGGAGTGACATTTGTGAATTTTGGAAGGTTATAGACTAGTGGTGCTGCTGTGTTCTGGATCAGGTGTAACGGCCTGATGGCCCGTAGAGGAAGAACAGCAATTAAGTTGCAGTAGTCAAGCTTAGAGATGATAAGAGTCTGCGCAGAACTATCCCTAACCCTAACCCCTAACTCCTAACCCTAACCCTAACCCAGAACTAACACTAACCCTAACCCTAACCCCTAACCCAGAACTAACTCTAACCCTAACCCCAACCCCTAACCCAGAACTAACCCTAACCCTAACCCCTAACCCTAACCCTAACCCAAGCACCTGGGTGGCTTCTTGTGAAAGGCAAGGCAGAATCTTTCGTGTGTTACTAAGGAGAAATCTGCAGGACCAGGTCAGGTTTGTTACATGAATTGAGAATGAAAATGGGTTGTCCAAAGTTATGCCTAGGCTACAGGCAGCTTGGGATGGTAATACAAGTAGGTTCTCAAAAGACACTGTGAGGTCATGGTGATGACTGGGAGTCCCTGGGATGTATAGAAGCTCTGTTTTACTGGGATTTAGCTTCACTTGATGGGCTGTCATCCATGAAACAATGTCTGTCAAGCATGCAGAAATGCATCCTGAAATTTGATCAGGAGGAAAGGAAAGAATTAGTTGGGTGTCATCAGCATAGCAGTGGTAGGAGAAGTCATGAGAAGATATTATATCACCATGGGAGTGAGTATACAAAGAGGAGAGGAGAGGGCCAAGCACAGAGCCCTGGGGGATGCCAGTGGAAAATCTACACGGATTGGATGTGGATCCTTTCCATGACACCTGATAGAATCGGCCTTCCAGGTAGGACTGGAACCATTTCCATGCAGAGCCAGTCACGCCGAGGCTGGTGAAAATGGAGAGGCGGATGTTGTGGTTTACTTTGTCGAAAGCAGCTGAAAGGTCCAGGAGAATCAGGACAGATGACAGTTTGACAGCTTTGGCAGCGTGAAGTTTCTCTGTCACTGCTATGAGTGCAGTCTCGGTTGAATGTGCCCTCTTGTAACCAGATTGATTGGGATTGTGGAATAGGCTCTGGGTGAGGAAAGTAGATAATTGATCATAGACTGCTCTCTCAAGAGTTTTTGATAGGAAAGAGAGTAATTATGCTGGTCTGTAGTTGTTTATGTTGGAGCTGTCTAGTGTGGACTTCTTTAGGATTGGTTCCACCCTGGCTGTCTTGAATGCAGAAAGTACTGTTGGTGATTACAGATATGAATGGAAGTAGATCTCTTGAAATTTTTCTGGAAAAGAGTGGAAAGAAAGGGGTCCAGTGGGTATGCAGTTGGATTGCTGGAAATCAGGAGTTTTGTCTGGTGAGAGAGGAGAAAAGAAAGCCAGAGGGTTGGAGGTGTATGATGACTTTGACAATGTTACAATGGAGCACATTTATAACATTTTGGAGGGCATTTGGTTGGTTGGTTTATTGGTTGGTTGGTTCATGGTTGGTTCATGGTTGGTTCATGGGTTGGTTGGTTCATGGTTGGTTGGTTTATTGGTTGGTTAGGGTTAGGGTTCATGGTTGGTTGGTTGATTTATTGGTTGGTTGGTTCATGGTTGGTTGGTTGGTTTATAGGTTGAAAAAATTCATGCAATCATTACTAGATGTTGATGGTAAGCATACTACTGTGGCATATTCCTAGTTAGTTTTGCTACAGTATTAAATAAACTAGGATTTTTTTATGATCTTTTATTAGAAGGTAGAGATAATTTGTTTCAGCAGTACTAAGAGCTTTTCTAGAGCTCAGGAGACTGTCCTTCCAGGCTAAATGAAATACAACCCATTTAGTTTGGCGCCACTTACACTCTAATTTTAGAGTGGTCTCTTAAGATTTGTATATAAGAGTTATATATTAAATGAAATGAAGAAATAATCTGAGATAGCTTCAGACATTCTGAATGACCCCTATTGAATCTAAAATGGACATCACTGCGGCTCTCATGGGGTCTTCAAAATGATCAAAATAAATATTCATTAATCATTTGTCTACAGAAACAGCCAGGTTTGAGATGAGATCTGCAAAATCACAGAGAAATCCAGAGTTTAGCACTGTCTGTAAAAAAATTGCAGAACTGACTGAGTAAACTTAGTTTTTGTAGGTACAAATAGTGAAATTAACTGAGTAGACTTTGTCCTTTTGGGTATGTTATGGTAGTGCAAAGAACCAAATGTGGTAAATTTATGCTGAGGTTTTTGAGTGACACTCAGATCATCATTATAAATTACTGCCAGTTAGACAAGGCTGATCAATGAAATTGTATACAGGTGGACTAACCTCATTTAATGTTATGTACTCATTTGATTTTGTCCAAGTTTCTGTTAAACACAGTACCTTTCAATTCTTGATCAGTAATAGTTTCATTTATAATAAGATCTTTAGATGTAAGAGATCTAGAATTTATCAGTCCTAATTTCAGATCAAAAGTTTTGGCTGTGTAATCAGAATGATCTAATTTTACTGTAATTAGGTTACTAGAGCAAACAGACCCAGTCTCAATATGGTGGGACTTGAGTAACGGCTCAAAGCAGCTAGCAGACAGATGGTTGAGCCTGTTAGTCTGCTCCCTGGCCTGGGCTCTGGATTGTCAGCGATTAACTTGGGCTGCCCTAAGACTGAGGTTTGCTGCAAGAAATAAGAGCAGCACCTTCCCGAGTGGGTGTATATCATCCTGTCCTAGCAGAACAGCCTTGCCCTCAAAGTTACTCCCAATTATCTTTGAAGCCCACATTGTTTTCTGCACACCACTTAGACATCCAGCAGTTCAACGAACATAACCTGCTATAAGATACATCCCCAGGTTGCGCTGTGATGGGGCCAGAACATATTAATGCACTGGACATCGCCTTCGCTAATTTACACACCTCTACTATGTTACTCGTGGTAACCTCTGACTGACGAAGGTGTATGTCATTAGATCCTACCTTAGAAAATCTATGCTTTCTTAAGACCCTGAGGTTATGTCTGGTGTCCTGGCTCCCGTTACACACCTAACTAGTGCTGCTGGTGACCTTAAATGTCTAGCTTGTTTGGCACGTTAAGTGGAGAGGAGTGGTGCTCTGGGGGCTTTGCGCCGATGCCACAGAGTCGTCACCCATTCACCCTGCTGTGGGAATCTAGTGCTGGAGAAGGGATTTGCTAACATTGCCTAGCGCACCCACACTTTCCCCTACAGAGATTGTACTACCCACTCATCCTCTCTAAAGTCTGGATGCTCACCTCTAAAGCCTCAATCTTATTTGTTGGCACGCTAATTAACCTAGGGTTAGTGTTAGGGTTAGACTTATCACAAATAAAACTATTGCTAACAATGGAGGAAGACTGACTGAGCATCCTGAAATCCACACACTGAACAAGCTGATTGTTTGTACTACGATGAGGAGGTTGAGTGGCTTTAATAGGACAAAATTCATCAGCTAAGTCCCTACAGGGCTCAGGAATAGTCATAGTAGCATTTGCATTAGGGTTCTCAGTAGAGGTGGACTGGAGGGGTAGAACCATCACAACACACGGGTAATAACACACGACTAACATCACACGGCTAACACACGACTAATAACACACGGCTAATAACACACGACTATTAACACATGGCTAATAAAACACAATTAATAAAACACGACTAATAACACATGGCAAACAACACACGGCTAACAACACACAGCTAATAACACAAAACTAATAACACGGCTAATAACACACGACTAATGACATGGCTAATAACACACAACTAATAACGCACGACTAATAACACGGCTAATAACACAACTAATAACACACGGCTAATAACACATGACTTAACACACGACTAATAACACACGGCTAATAACACGACTAATAACACATGACTAATAACACACGACTAATCACATGCCACTTTGGCATGATCCGGAATGGAGGGCTGGTAATACAAATATAATTCACGCATTGCACCAGAAAACTCAGACATATTTCTTGATCTCCGTTATACACCGCTAACCAGTCTATCAACACTGGACCACAGATACTATAACACTTTCTCCTGGACCAGAGATACTGCAACTCTTTCTCCTGGACCAGAGATACTGTAACTCTTTCTCCTGGACCAGAGATACTGTAACTCTTTCTCCTGGACCAGAGATACTGTAACTCTCCTGGTTCTCTAATGTCTGCTGCCATGGCTGATTACTGCACCTTGGAAGCCAACAGCCTCTGTGAGGGATGATCTTGAGTGGGTGGTCTTGAGTTATGATTGGTGGATTGTGGACTAACAAACTGGCCGTGACACTAAAACTCACACATTTGTATAAATGTACTAAAACATTTGCAGTGTTTTCTGAAAAAGTATCCAGTTTTGTGTAATTTCTTCCACATGGTTTTGAAAATATTAACTGATATTTAAGAATTAAGACAGAGCAATTGAGAAAAACTGTACAGTCTCTTTAGGTTGTGTCACTCTCATCAGGTTTGTAATATGAGAAATTATGTGAAATGTGTGTAATTATGTGTAATGTGTGCAATCTGTGTATAAACTTTGTGTAATTTGTGTATAATCTGTGCTTTATGTCCTTTAACTGTCTGTAATCTGTGTATAATCTGTTCATTATCTCAATTAACTGTGTGATCTGTGTATAATCTGTTCATTATCTCCATTAACTGTGTAATCTGTGTATTTAGGTTTTGCTGGCACTCCTGGCTACTTATCTCCAGAGGTTTTGAGGAAAGACCCATATGGCAAACCAGTGGATATGTGGGCTTGTGGTGAGTAGTGCCTCTCTCTCTCACACACACACATGCACACAAACAGTAATAAAAACACAAACAGTGCTAAACACGTACACACACAGTATTAAACACACAGTGTTAAACACTGTTTATACTGTTAAGCACTGTAATACTTACAGACTGTGTTAAACACTGACAGTGTGTGTTCTGTGTGTGTTTTGTGTGTGTTTTAGGTGTGATCCTCTACATCCTGCTGGTGGGATATCCTCCATTCTGGGATGAAGATCAGCATCGTCTTTATCAGCAGATCAAGGCTGGAGCATACGATGTCCGTGAACACAGAACAGAACACACACATACACCCATGCACAAAAATACTCTGCAGCTAATTTGTCTAACATGGAGTTAACATCTGACAGAATTACATACATTTACAGTATTTCAGTTGAAATACTTTTTGCAGGTACAGGGAGAGTCATGGGTTGCTAAAATACACGTGTGTCAGCCTGTAACTTTAACGTGGCACTGATGTCTGTGATGCAGAGCAGTGATGCTAATGTGTAAAAAGCTGCAGCAGAACTGCTGTACCTGACAACCACTACCATGTCATTACCGTATCTTACATTTACATTTATGGCATTTGGCTGACGCTTTTATCCAAAGCGACTTACAATTGTAACTGAATACATCTTGAGCAGTTGAGGGTTAAGGGCCTTGCTCAGGGCCCCAACAGTGGCAACTTGGCAGAGGTGGGGTTTGAACCAGCAACCTTCTGATTACTAGTCAACAGCCTTAACCAGTGAGCTACCACAGCCCACCTGTGTGTGTGTATCTGTGTCACCGCTGTACCTGATACACTCAGCACCCACTACCATGTCATTATCGTATCGATGTCACCACTGTACTCGATACATTCAACACCCACTACCATGTCATTACCGTAACAATGTCACTGCTTTGTTCAGAATGATCCACCGCACAAATAATATCTATTCAGCAGTGGTTCTGTGGTCTGAAACCAAGTAAAGCTTGACTAACAAACAGGCTGTAGTCATTGTGTGCCTATACAATTACACCTCTAAGGCAGTTGTATTTAATACAGGTTTAGGATTAGCACAGATGTGTTTAATACAGGGTTAGGATTAGACAGGATTGGGATTAGACAGGGTTAGGACTAGCACAGATGTGTCATTTACACTATATAAATAAAAATAGATATCATTTACCCTATATAAACAGACTATATAATATACTATAGAAACTATAGTATACACTATAAACTATACAATATATAGTGTATACTCTATATATTGCCAGTACTCAAGCAAAGTTTGACTGAAATAAACAATCTCCATTCGTTTTTAAATCTTGCTTTTGAGAGCAATACATGTTCTGGACAGGATTGCATTCTAGGCTGTTGTTGGTTGGCTTTCTTAACTGATTTAGTGGTGATTGATCACAGTTTCCATCACCGGAGTGGGACACTGTGACTCCTGAAGCCAAAGATCTGATTAATAAAATGTTGACGATCAACCCAGCCAAGAGAATCACTGCAGCAGAGGCCCTGAAACACCCCTGGATATGTGTAAGGACCTCATACACACACACACACACGCACGCGCACACACACACCCCTAGTTATGTGTTAGCACTCCATTTACACAAACACACACACACACACACACAGGCATGTACCTGCCCACACACCTGAATTAATTTTCATTTCATTTTAATTTTCGGTTGTCAATGAGTGTAATGGTCAAGCACATATACACTCTCAGAAACCACACAAATAAACATCTACACACAGAGCAGCTTGTAGATCACAATACACAGTCACTAACCAGAGAAACGTTGGCACTGATGAAATCAGTAACACAGCCTGAACATCAGTAATACAGCCTGCACATCTGTAACACAGCCTGCAGCTTTGTCTCCACACTGTTGATACAGAAGGATAGGGTGTGGTAGTTTGATTGTACATACACAGGAGGACAGGGTGTGGTAGTTTGATCATACATACACAGGAGGATAGGGTGTGGTAGTTTGATCGTACATACACAGGAGGATATTCATGTTCCCCACACTCTGAAGATGGGAAGTCTCACCAAAGCAACACTCCTGATCATAACACCGGAGGGTGCAGGAAGGATCTAGGCAGTAATTAGGGGAGATGTCGTTACTAGCCAGTCTGCACAATCCCTGATAACATTACTGACCAGGTCAGCACAGTCCCTGATAATGTTACTGACCAGGTCTCCACAGTCCCTGATAACGTTACTGACCAG
>JAOYMR010000005.1:9724027-9746109 GCA_025802075.1 Tenebrosternarchus preto
CTTTGTAACAGGTGTTTTAGAGACTTCATCCAACTCTTCCAACTGCTCTTGTATTTCCATAGCACCATCATATTGATGAAATGTGATTTGTGATGTAATACCTTCCCTGACTGATGAACCAGTATAATCTTGCTTCAGCACCATATGGAACTGATTTGAAACCGCTGAGCCCGAGTCCGTCAATTGTACCAAGTCAGTAGAAACTTTGTCTGATTCTAGACCAACAAAAGCATGATTGTATTCAGAGGGGGTCTTGATGAGATCTGGAGTCATCTCCAAAATCCCTTGGTCCAGCTGAGCTGGTTGTGTTACAGTAGTCCAGTCCTCAGATGCATCTTTTTTCAACATTTGGACAGGCTGAGAGGTGGCACAATCTTCCTTAAATGTCTCAGCACTCTCAGAAAACAGTCCATGAGATGGCTGTCTGTAATCCACAGAAGATGACTGTTGGATGTCTGTAGTGTCAGGAGATTGACACAGAGGCGAATGTTGCACATCTAAGTAAGACTTTTCATCCCGTTCCATATCACATATTTTGGTGATCATATCAACTTCAGGTGTGCTGCATCCTTCCATGATTTCAGGTTCCTCACTTTTATGTGTTTTAGTCAAACTCTTGAGGATGTGATCTGATAGTACCTCATCAAATTCAAAGTGTTGGGCGGCTCTGACTGTTTCTGGTATATGTGGAGAAACATCTGAAACAGAAAACAGTGAAATGTGCTTCTGAACTACAGTCTCTTTCCGAACCCCAGAGTCTGGCACAGTGTCCTTCTGAACCTCACACAAATCTTGGCTGTAATCAGTAATATCTTTGCAGGTTTCATGGATTTCTTGTGTCTGAAGAATACTTTGTTCTGCTGCAGAAAAAAACTCATGATCCTGGTTATCGCATAGTTCCACTGACTGTTGCTGTCTTAGTTTGGAAGATGTTACAGGATACACATTTTGTGTTTCACGTGTTCCAGCTTCTTGTACTAGAGATTGGTGAGGAATTTTGAATTTTGAAGTAGAAGCATCTGATTTCTCTGAAATTTCTTTCTCCGTTACAGGTGTTTGGGAGTCTTTATCCAACTCTTTTGGTTGGTCTTGTTTTTCCATGGCACTATCATCGTGACTATGATAAAATGAGATTTGTGATGTAATATCTTCTCTGACTGAAGAGCTACTATATTCTTGCTTCACCAAAACACGAGCCTTCGAGTCCGAGTCCCTCAATTCCACTGGTTCAGTTGAGACTTGACATGATTCTGGATCAACAAAAATGGCATCAGATTCTGAGTGGGTCCTGATGAGATCTGGATTTCTCTCCAAAATCCCTTGGTCCAGTTGAGGTGGTTGTGCTAAAATAGTCCACTCCTCTGATGCATCGTTTTTCAACATTAGGACAGGCTGAGAGGTGGCACAATCTTCCTTTAATGTCTCACCATTCTCAGAAAACAGTCCATGAGATGGCTCTCTGTAGTCCACAGAAGATGACTGTAGGATGTCTAAAGTTTCAGTAAATTCAGACAGAGGAGACTGTTGCACTTCTGAGGAAGACTTTTCATTCCCTTCCATATCACCTTTTTCACAAACAGGAGACATATCAATAGGAGACTTCATTTCTTCTTCATTGTCTGTAAAAGTATGTGTTACCAAGGCCTGTGGATTATTTGTAGACTGTTCTGCTGATTGTTCACTTGAAAATCTATCAATGGACAATTGACTGAAACTAAAGAAGGTTTGATTACGCTTGGTATTTAGTTGTTGTCCTGATAGTGTTTTTAAGAGTGTTGGTGAGAGGCTGGTGTCCTTATGGTCTACATGGTCACACTCAGCCTGGTTTTCTTCTTGTGGTTTAGCTGACAGCTGGGATGTGAATGATGAAATAAAACAATAAAAAAGACATTAGAAAAACAATAGACAGAGATGAAGCAAGTGGAAATATACACACCACTGCCAGGGGGAGGTGATGTATAATCCAATAATGCAGTGTTACCCTATCATAAGGGTTTAACATTAGAGTTCATCATTAGGTTTATCATTGGGGTTATGAGGGTTAGCATTAGGGTTATCATTTTACTCTAGCTGAATCGAATTTTTATTTAACATTTTCACCTTCTAAGATACAATGCAAAATATGAAGGGTTTCCATGATTTATGTAACTACACAAAATACATAGTAATCACATCACTGTGGCACTGCTCAGCACAGCGTTTACCAAAAGCTTTGTGCTGTCAAAGTCATTGTTTTATAAGCCTCAACAATTTACAAAAGCAGGGATCAACCATCCTTCTCCTGACACACAACTATAGCTAACAGAAATTTGTTAGATGTGGGTTGGAGCTAAAATCTTCAAGAAGGTAGCTTTCCAGCAGGATCAAATATTCATACTTTAAAGTATGCTTCTATCATCACCTTAGCTAAACCGAAGCATTTCAGTGGTCTTTCTGGACCAATGTGCTCTAATGAGAGTCATAACAAAGCTGGTAATTAAAAAAATCGTATTCTCCCCCATTAATTTAACAATAATATGTAAAATCCAACCAGAGAAACACCCTGAGCTGTTCAGTTATGGTTATCATCATTCATCATTTTAAATCTACATCACCTTAAATTAATTCCACATAAGCAGGAGAGAAAGTGATTTGCTAAACACTCAAAAAGCACATAACAGCAACTGATAAGTTCATCAGTGTTGTTCATACTTAGTTATGAGTCAGTTATAAAAGATTCAGATAGCAAATCCCATTATCATCACTGAATCACATCTTCCCTTCTTTCCCTTGTTATTGAGAAGGATCCAAGAGGAACACATTTCCCTATAAAACTCAAAAATGAGAAAAGATCTCAAACCCTAATGAAGCCCATTATGTAGGAATGGATTGTGAGTGAAAAATGAGTGATGATGGGTTTACCTTAAAGGTTATGGTTAGGGTTAAGGTAAGGGTTATGGTTAGGGTTAAGGTAAGGGTTATGGTTAGGGTTAAGGTTAGGGTTAAGGTAAGGGTTATGGTTAGGGTTAAGGTAAGGGTTATGGTTAGGGTTAAGGTAAGGGTTATGGTTAGGGTTAAGGTAAGGGTTATGGTTAGGGTTAAGGTTAGGTTTACCCCAACCATAAGCTTTTAAATTGCTTCTACACTGATGACGATGTTGAGAGGCAGAATCTACTAAACAGTTGCATGAAATAAGGATTTCTAAGAACAAGTAGCCAGAACAACTTGCTCAAGTGAATCATAAGTTTGATAACTGCTCCTGCATTTCTGTTTACTTCAGCCACCGGTGTTGTGTGTAGTGGGGCACCAGTGTCGTGAGTGGTGGGGGGGCACCAGTGTCGTGTGTAGTGGGGCACCAGTGTCATGGAGCACTTGTAAAATATCCCTTTCTGAACAACAGATCAAAGACACTTTATCTCATTGGCACGGAGCCGATTGTACACATGACTTACTTGTTTATCTTTGCTTGTAGACTCCATCATGACTTCTTGAGATGCCCATGGGTTCGTAAAGCTGTCTCTATGCAGCAAAATATCAGTATGTTTATATTAATATTCTAAATGTTTTCTTACATGTATATAAATATTTTTACATATTTAATAAAAATGCAATAAGTACTGTAGGTGGAATTGTTGAGATATTCTGCATTTATATAATTTACACTGATATCATAGATTTACATAATTTATACTGATAGCATAGATTGCAGTTTTTCCTGAATCATGTTGAATATTCACTCACTGTGTGATGTCCAGTTCCTCCAGCATGTCACCATGCATGCTCTCAGAGTGGGTGTGTCCTGCAGTCCCCACACTCTCTGCCCAGGAAGGAATATCAAGCAGGGAAGCCACAGATAGATCTTCTTCCGATACAGCAGGAGGATATCTTTGGGAAGGGTCCACTCTCCTCAGCAACCGAGGGCTGTCAACATCCTCCTGCACTGATGACAGTGCTGCACATACGGACAACATGCTCTTAGATGCACAAGCATGTTTATGGAGAATGCTAGGAATTTTTGTATAATATGTTCAATTAAATACATTGCAATTCAAGAGTAACTCATTAATTAATATTAATTCATTAATGAGTTACTCTTTAATTACATTAATTAATATTCATTAATTAATAACTCATTAATATGTTTTCTACCAATCTTCACTCTGATCTACAGTCCTCGCTGCATATGTGCAATTCAAGAATAACAAACTCATTAATACATTTTCTACCAACCTTCACTATGATCTAGAGTCCTCTCAATTTCTGCATATGTTCTGCAGGTCTGCTCCTGAACAGACTTGTTCATCTGTGTTTCAATGAGGTGGACAATGTCCATGCGGTTTATTTTGGTGAGTCTCTTTATCAGGCACTCCTCTGTAGATGCAGCAGACGGAAAAGTCAAGAGAAATGATCCACTCGTGATGCTGGAGGTGATATTTATAGGATAGTGCCATGATTCACAAGAGGTACGCTCTAATTTAGAGATTCTACTACTTCACAGATGAGGAAGTACAGTGTGACTGTAGTGGGGTGATGAGGGACTGAAGGACCCACCTGAGGCATGTTTGCCCTCCCGCTCTGCCCAGCGCTGTAGAAGAGCAGCACTCTGCTCCTGCAGAGAGTTGGGGTTGTCCAATCGCACCTGCTGCACCTCATCGTCATTGAACTCCAGCTCTCGGGCTAGCTCTGTCAACAACAACATGGCCACAGCTTGGCTATATGCTGATTCATAATTTGATTTAAATCCTGTTTAATTAAATCCTGTTCCACTTCTCAAATGTATGGCTTTATTCATATAAAACACTTGCTGAAGTCCTGCAGCACTTACCTGTCCAACTGAAACCAAGAAGATCTGCAATAATGGCCAGTATCTCTTCTTTGCGGTCAGCGTCATCATGCCAGTCCACTACAAACATTAATCAGTATGTTTCAATAACAGATGCAGTATCAGAACCGAGAATAAAAATAAAGGTGACAATCCACAGTTAAATAACACCTATTTAATCTGTGGGAACTTTTGTTAGGCGCATTCAATGTGCAAAATAAAGAAGTATTTTAAAGTAAAAATCTTATTTACAGAGTCTTTAAGACTACGAATTCAGTAACAACAAAAATCTGAAGAATCCATGCTAGGATTAAGGTAAAATATTGAAGTACAATTAAAAAAGAAAATAAACTGAAAAATTCCCCATATAAGTACAATTTTTAGAGGAAAAAATAAAAAGTCAATCTTGAGATTTCAACAGACAGATGGGTAAGTAAAAAATAAAAACTCAATATGTACACAAATCATGACCTGATACAGCACACAAAAACACAGCACAAACAGACACAACACAACACAGGACAAAGCAAAACACTACAGAACAAGACAGCACATTCAGAGACAAGTGACTGCTGGGCCTTGCAAGGAACTAAGGAGTCTTGAAGGGAAACAAACAGGGACTGTAAGGTTACTACCTTTACTCTGATCTGGGCTACTGCTGACAGAGATTCTCTGCATCTGTGTCTCCACACACTCCTCCCAGTTGGGCCTCGTCTCAAACACATCCTCACCGACAGAGGAGGGTCTAATTCCTTGTGATGACCTGCTCTCCCCGTCTGAGTCGAGAGAGGTAGTGACATGTCGCTTCTCCTCAGGTTTGATGGTATGTCTGGCCACTGGGAGTCTGGATGCTGGATGCTTCGATTTAGTTGATAAACAGTCTACATTAGTGTGCAAGTCTGAGAGGCAGCTGTCTGTCTCAGATTTAGATCTTTGGTGCTCAGGAGTATCACCTTTTCCTAACATAGTATCAGGAGCATCACCTTTCCCTAACATTTGGTCAAAACTGGCAGCTGTCACTGGTATCTTTGATTTGTGTTGCCTGCTCTCTATATCTGCAGAAGGCACTTTGGGTGAGGGACTAGACACAGGCAGTTCCTCCTCTGTAATAGACTCATCTGGGACACCAGAGGCAACATCTTGAGTAGGCAAAAGATTTTCAATCACTGAGTGCTGTTCTTCCTCTACAGATGAGTCAGAGGACTCCAGTTCCTGCTCTGAATAAACTGATCGAGTAACTGTAGAAATGGCAGTATCAACATTTGCTATTGAGCAATCTGCAGAGTCTAGATCCTTCTCTCTAAAGCTCTCTGAGTCACTTTGACTTAAATAATCTGAATCTTTGGGCTGATCAGAATGGCCATAAACATTGACAACTATGGGCTTAATGGGGCTACTAGTGGTTAGGTTTGATTCATCTTCAAATTTTTCTTTCATTGAAGGTGCTGTGGTTGAGCTCAGTGAGAATTCATTAGTGCTTGTCAAAGCACCACTTTCTTCTGTAGGATCCTCTGTTATGGAGAAAAACACAATGGCATCTTGCTGTTCCTCTAAAGTCCTCTTGCTCATGTCAATGGCACCACCCCTGGTCATTTCAAAAAGCTTTCCTTCCTGGAACTGAAAAGGGTTTGGTGCCCCGTCTTCCGTGGGGGTCCGACTGGGAGTCATTTCTGGTGTTGTCCCACGAGACCGACCATCTACTAACAGACCAAGAATCTTTTGTTCTTCAGCCTCAATCCGTGAAGCAAAGCTCTCATCATCCTCTAACTCGACACTCCAAGGAACCAAATCTCCATGAACCAGTTTACCTATGTGATGTTCTTCATGGACACTCAAACCTGGTTTATACTCTTCCTCGCCTTCTTTTGGACTGGTTACGGGGTACACAGGGTCACTAAGAGACAGTGGCTTTACCAGAATATCATGTTCATTTGGCACACTTTTCAAATCAATAACACAGCATTTTTCAGCAACACTTTTAATTTCCACATCCATTTTATAATCTGCTGATGCCTCAGCAAAAGCTTCTTTAGTGCCAGAATCATCTTCTGATTTAAGAAGGCACTCAAAAGAAAGTTCTTTGCATTCTTTCTTTTTGTCAATGTAAATTTTCATAGGTGACATTTCAGCAAATGTCATCGCAGATGTCTCTGAATCTCCATATTCCATGCTCTCCATGTACAGTGGGATTTGACTATAAGTGTCTTGTCTGGGCACCTCTTGAGGTAGTTGAGTCAACTCTGAGTCACTGTATTGCTCTGATTCTGGATATGAAGGCACCACCAGATTAGCCTGCGGTGAACATTCCTTTTTTTCTTCATCTTTGCCCATTTCAGCAACATGGTCCAGTAAACTTTCATCATGTGACTGAAACTCATCTTCTTTGTCATGCAGCTCATCTTCAATATCCTTTCTGGAAGTGATATAAACAAACTTTTCCATTTTCATTTTGGCATCTTTTTCAATTTCATCAAATATTCTGATTTTTGCAGCCATTTTAAACATCTCTTCCTCAGGTGTAAACTGCTTTCGCAGAGATATGCTACTGTCCAGGTCTTTATCTTCATCACCTCCTGTTGGAGAAGGATATGGCTTTGCAGAAATACTTAGTTCATCGCCAGTCCCAAAGTGATGAGATGCATCAGCCTCTCTCTGTATTAACAGTCCACCTGGCATCACTGACTCCTCTACCCCAGCTAGTCCACCTGGCATCACTGACTCCTCTACCCCAGCTAGTCCACCTGGCATCACTGACTCCTCTACGCCAGCTAGTCCACCTGGCATCACTGACTCCTCTACGCCAGCTAGTCCACCTGGCATCACTGACTCCTCTACTCCAGCTAGTCCACCTGGCATCACTGACTCCTCTACTCCAGCTAATCCACCTGGCATCACTGACTCCTCTACGCCAGCTAGTCCACCTGGCATCACTGACACTTCTACCCCAGCTAGTCCACCTGGCATCACTGATACCTCTACCCCAGCTAGTCCACCTGGCATCATTGATTCTTCTACCCCAGTCTGTACAAAACTTAGGGGATCAGACACTTTCTTCATTTCAGCTTCCTTGTCCATTTCATCAAATATTTTGATTTTTGCAGCCATCTTGAACATCTCTTTCTCTGGTGTGAATGACTCTTGGACTGCATTTCCACCATCTTGATCTTCCTGTCCATCATGTCCATCTGGTGGAGATGAGCATTGCTTTAAGAGCACTGAAAGGCTCCTAGAGTCTAAAACCTCAAATTGGGATGCATTATCCTCCCTTTGGGAGGTCATTTCACTGATTTGTATTTCCTGTAGGGTCAGTACATGGTTGATACTTTCTGCAGGGTCAGAAATATCTCTCCTTTGTTGAGAATCATTGCTTTGATGCAGTTTATGGCTTTGTTTGCTTGGAATCCCACCTGTAGGACTAGAGTCTAAAGAATCTGGGCATGGAAACTCCCTAGCAGGGCTGGGCTCAATTGAGTCAGGGGACTTGTGAGAAGACAAATCCTCTCTAACAGGAGTAGCCTCCAGTGAATCCCTGTGACAGCCACTTTGAGGATCACTCATTGTTACAGGCTCAAGGGTATCTAGACTGGCAGGTCTAGCTGACGAGATCACAGGCTGGAGGGTATCTAGACTGGCAGGTCTATCTGATGGGATTACGTAGTGAAGCAGCTGAGGGGTTTCCTGAATTTCTTCAGTCTCAGCAAATTTCCTAGTGATTCCTGAATCTTCATCAGTGTTCTTAGTGATTCCTGAATCTTCATCAGTGTTCTTAGTGATTCCTGAATCTTCATCAATTCCTTTTTTATTTTTGGTTTTATAATCTTCAGAAGCCTCATATCCACTGTCTAGATCAAGTTGATTTTCTCTCTGTATTTCTTGTAAATAAATGCCCTCAAGCTCTGTTTGAACTGAATGTTCTATTTCCATTGACAAGTCTTTATCCACAAGCTGATTTTCTCTCTCTGTCTGTGATTCAGGTTCCTTGACAAGCAAATCTACAGCACTTGCTTGAGGGGTTTGTACAAGTTCCACAAATAGTTCACTCTCTTCTATTCTTGGATGAAGTGCCCTGCTCCCTAAACTTGTGCCAGATGAATCTACAACTTCTTCAGCCTTATCCATTTCCAGATTTTCATCCACATGCCCATCATGGATTTTAGTTGAGTCACTTTGCACCACTGCGGTGACCGATTTCCCTACTGGCTGGGGTGTATATGAGTGATGCCCTATAGTAGAGTGCCCACATTTCTCTACATCTTTTTCTACATCTTTGTTTACATCCATTTCTCTGTGTGATGTGAAGTTCAGTGTTGCTTGTCTAAAGGGCTGATACTCTGCACAGTCCTCTAGTTCTTCCTTGATGACAGCACTGAAGTCTTCTGATGGTTTCCGGTTTGGGCTAATCTGTGATTCTTGTGAAGCTCTTTGTTCAAGGCTGATATTTTGATCTTCATATAATCTATCAGGACTATACTCTGCCTCTTCATGTAATCTATCAGGACTATACTCTGCCTCTTCATGTAATCTATCAGGACTATACTCTGCCTCTTCATATAATCTATCAGGACTATACTCTGCCTCTTCATGTAATCTATCAGGACTACACTCTGTTTTTTCTTGTTTTCTATCAGGACTACACTCAGCTTTTTCATGTAATCCATCAGAACTATACTCCGTCTCTTCATGAATTTCATTTTGACTCTGTTCTGCAGACCATTCTTTATCTAGTCTGATTATTTTATTCTCGCTTTGTAATTTCTCTTCATTTATCTCTCCCTCATATCTGACCGACATATTCAGAGTTTCTTGTTTACCATTTTCAACTCTGAGGTTTTCTGATTGAAATGATGTACCACTTTGAATAACTATTTTGTCCTCCACAGTGTGACGTCTCTCTGAAGTCCACTGTTCCTTGTCACTAGTACAAATTTCTATGCCTACTACTTCCACACTTGCTGAAACCATGTTTTGATGGACACTGTGATCCTCTAAACACTTCAATGACTGCCCATGTACAACTTCACTAACAGTTTTATTTTTTTCATATTGGTCAAAAACAATTTGAGATGATTCTTCTACCATGCTCTGAGGATCAATTTCTTCCTTTGGCTGAGTAGCCACAGTCCTTTGGGTATCATATGTTTGAGTACTTTGTGCCTCTTCTGAAGTGATTATTTTAGATGTAGAAGCTAGATTAGTAATAACTTTATGTTCAAAAAGCCCTGATTTACATTTTGAAGGATCCTGTCCTGTTTGAAATGCTTTCATCAGCTCCTTTACTGACATGGTCTCCTCTATTCTCTCTGTCTGTGATTGGGGAGATTTGGGTGGCTCATCCATTTCTTTCATGGGTGAATAAGACTTGTCTTGGAGAGTGGACACTGGCTGGGTCACCTCTCTAACCTGCCTCATGAGACTCTTGTCCTTCTCTGCCTCTTCCATTTTGTCTTGAATTTCTTTGATTCGGTTCTTAATAGAGCCTATAGGAGTCTCTACCACTTTAGGAGACACAGGAGCCTGTCCTGGAGGCATATGGTCTAGCCCTGGAGACACAGGAGCTGGTGCAGGAGACATATGATCTGGCCCCAGAGACACTGGACCCTGTCCAGGAGACATATGATCTGGCCCCGGAGACACAGGAGCTGGTGCAGGAGACATATGATCTGGCCCCGGAGACACAGGAGCTGGTGCAGGAGACATATGATCTGGCCCCAGAGACACAGGAGCTGGTGCAGGAGACACATGATCTGGCCCCAGAGACACTGGACCCTGTTCAGGAGACATATGATCTGGCCCCAGAGACACAGGAGCTGGTGCAGGAGACGTATGATCTGGCCCCGGAGACACAGGAGCTGGTGCAGGCACCAACTCAGAGTCCCCGAGAACCGTGTCTCCATCCAGAGATTCCTCAGAACTCATCCTTTCCAGTTCATCTTCTGAGCTACCGCTCGCCAACTCTCTCTCTTTAAGCTTCCTTCTTGCCGGCTTTTTAATTCTAGGAGGATTGCGCTTTCGACTTCGTGTTACCACAACTTCTGTAAATATCTCTTCAACAATGTTCTTCTCTTGGACATCATGAATGATCTCAGACATATCCAGGAGATAATTATTTAAGTCACTGCTAAGATGTGAAACCATTCCAGAGGCGTCTTTCCTGGGTGGGGGACTATAAGAAGTGGTTCTTGTGATTCTCACTTCATTTAATTCTTGCTCTTGAACATGAGCAATCTCTTTTCTATTGGGGTCCACAACATCCTGGTCTCTGAGAATTAGCCAGTCATCCTTTTTACATACTGAATTTTCTATGATTCCTTTTCTCTCTGTTTCACTGAATGTTCCAACGTGGAGAATTTTGCCTACCTTCTCGAGATCCAACTTTACTTTTCCCACTATCTCAAATGGTTCCTCACCCTCCTCTAAATCTGATTTTAATCGCTCATCTTCTACAGCCAGTGAAGGCTCTGACAAATCTGGGGTCAGAAGGGCAGACATTTTGATGAGGTCTTGCTTCATGTCAGACACGTCTGAGAGGAGGTCTGGACTTGCGAGTGTGGCTGGATCATGAACCATGTGAGTGTGCAGAGTGGAAGGTTCAGTTGATTCAGTTTCATCTTCATCTTCCATTTTGAAAACAACAACCAGGTACAAAGAATAAAAGGGAAATGAAGAGGACAAAAGACATTGGAAACTGGTCAGGGCAGGAGCATTAGAGCATTAGAGCAAATCTTCAGCTGAGAGGAAAGGGTTTGTGTCAGTAGATTAGGAAACAACTAGACTGGACTAAGGGATTCTGGGTATTTATGGGAGCAGCTAAGCTGAGCAATAGAGGTAAAGATGGGACACAATTGGCAGGAAATAACTCGCTTAAACATGTTATATTTGAATACACATTCATACACATAAAAGAAGGAAGTAAAGAGTTGAGAGACTAATACAGAAACCTGAATACAAAAATCAAATGAACAAAAGCAACTGGAACACACACTGAGCCAACATGGCGTCTCAAGATTGTTGTTGACATGAAGAACTCATGTCAACAGAAACATATACCAATACCAAATAATACCACAATATTCACACTGGACCCTTGTAAATATCAACCGAGTTATAATACTATTTTAAGAAAACAATACATGTGACATCACTGTGTACAACTCTCCAGATGCTGTGCTATTTACAGTCATTTAAGTGAAATATTTGGTGACAGTGGCACTGGTCTCCTGGAGACAGTGTGTTGCTGATGAATAAAAAAAAAATCCATAGGGAAACACAAGAGAAACAGGCTAACCAAAAGGTGAGTGCCCCAAAAATATAATATAACTGTAACTTAACAGATGAAGTAAAATTAACACACACACACACACACACAAACACACACACACACACACACACACACACACACACACTCGCTCTAATGCCCAACAAGAACACAAATATAACATGTATAAGTCAAGTTATTTCCATGCAAAGCACAACACCAGAGTCCATGCATTTATACATGAATTGTCTGATGAGTAAATGAAATGAGTAGTTTTGCTACAGGAAAATGAATCTGTAATGAATCTGGATTGCCCATCTTAGGGACAATGTGGAGATAAATTTCCAACCTAATTTTAAATTGACATAATAATTTATACAAACTCAAGCAAAACTAATTTATCTATTGTAAAACTTTATAACATGTAATCATTACAACATTTCTTTTACAAAATTTTGCAGATTTTGCAGGACTAAAATTCACATGAAAAACATGAAATATTATGGTGAAATCAGTCATAATATGCAGTGTAATGTTACCTAGTATCTGCTTTGACAGACAGTCCCCTTTCCTTTAAAGTGGCACCATCTCTTTTAAAGTGTGACTATTTCTTTATAACAGAATGCCAAAGCTGATACCAGTAAATGACCAGAGGTGTTAAAAGTTTAAATTCACAAAGTAAAAGTCCTGTTCTGATTTTGTACATCCCCTTCAATTTCCCCTTCTGTAATTCCAGATGTAATTCGTATTTTGCATATCCCATTTAGTTCCACCTCCTGGGAAGGACTTTTCCTTTATGAAGCTGAACTCACCTCTGGATATGACCAGCAGTAGTGCTATGGCATGGTTAACAGGCAGTGCAAAACATAAACATGGAAAAGTGCCTTTCAGCCACAGCACAGCAGACAAAGATCCACTTTTACACTGAATGTCTCCGTTTCATGAAGTTTACTAAAGAATAATAGCTGTATGTGTTTATATATGGTTTACATTATCTAATACTCAGAATTAGGCAAGGAAACATTTTGCTTACATTTATCATGTGTCTTTTCACTCTAAAAGAGGAAGAAAACAGTTAGTACATAAATAGTCAACATGAATGCATAATTCTACTGAATTTACTTATTTTTAACTGCAGTTAAGCAAAAGGGGATTTGATTTGTATTTCTTAACCAAATTTAAGCAAAATGAGGACTGATGTGTATTTTACCTCTTCATCTGCATCTTGGTCTGAATCAGATTCCTTAAGATGGAAAAGTAAAAGGCATGTTTAACACAGCAGTAGGTTAAGGCCCAAACTAAGGTCCAGATCACTGAGAACCCAGCAGGAGGCACCAATACATATATGTATGCACCACTGGTACATGCAAATAAATGTATTCATTAAATAAAAATAAAACCATAAACCCATTGAGAAATGAACAAACTTACAGTCATTGTTGTCTCACTTGTTTTACCTTTAAATAAACAGGAAGCGTGATGTTCAGGTTGCAAATTGCATTGTGGGTAAGACTACGGTACGTCCTTGGCTCCTTAGTGAAAGATAATCTCCCACAAGGCTCTTGTGCACAGTCACGAATCTGTTAACAAAAACATAAGTGTCTCATTTGACCAATCAGTTATCAAGCAAACAATGAATGTCAAATAATCAAATATCGATATCCTGTGACTTTGCACTATGAAAGTAAGTCTGTAGAATAAGTTTTTTAATAATTCCAAGCTGCACTTTAATTGTAAGACACAAACACATGTTGGAAATTAAGTTTTGTTTGCTTCATTATTTTGGTGTACACTAGATTAATGTTCTTCATTATTTTGGTGTACACTGGTTTAAGTGGGACGAGAGGGTTATTCACCTTAATGAAGAGTGCAAGCCTGTTCTCCTTGAAAGCATAGAAACTGAAGACATGGTGTTGACCACTTTTAGTAAGAGGCACGAGGTTCCCAAAGCAGTCAGCAAAGATGGGCTTTCCTTCTAGAACCTGTCAGAAATAGGACAGGTAGGTCCATAAATATTTGGACACAGACAACATTTTTCAAATTTTGTTTCTGTACAATGAATTTTGAACAAAACAATTCAGATGCAGTTGAAGTTCAGACTTTCAGCTTTAATTCAGTTGAACAAAATGATTGAATAAAAATGTGAGGAACTAAAGCATTTAAACACAATCCCTTAATTTCAGGGGCTCAAAAATAATTGTACAAATTAAATAATTGTAGATAAAATGTTCATTGCTAATACTTGGTTGAAAAACCTTTGTTGTCAATGACTGCCTGAAGTCTTGAACTCATGGACATCACCAGATGCTGTGTTTCCTCCTTTTTACTGCTCTGCCAGGCCTTTACTGCAGCAGTTTTCAGTTGTTGTTTGTTTGTGGGTCTTTCTTAAGTTTAGTCTTTAACAAATGAAATTCAGGCTCAGTTGGGTTGAGATCAGGTGACTGACTTGGCCGTTCAAGATTATTACACTTCTTTGCTTTAATAAACTCCTGGGTTCCTTTAGCTCTATGTTTTGGGTCATTATCCATCTGTATTATGAAACACCGACCAATCAGTGGCTGCATTTGGCTGGATTTGAGCACACAGTACGTCTCTGAATACCTCAGAATTCATCCAGCCATGCATCCCCAGACTATCACACTGCCTCTGCCGTGTTTTACAGATGATGTGGTCATGAGCTTTGGATCATGAGCTGTACCACACCTTCACCATACTGTTTTATTTCCATTGTTCTGGTAAAGGTTGATCTTGGTTTCATCTGTCCAAAGAATGTTCTTCCAGAACTCTGCTGGCTTTTTCTGATGTTTTTTTTAGCAAAGTTCAATATAACATTTTTATTCTCGAGGCTTATGAATGGTTTCCATCGTTCAGTGAACCCTCTGTATTTACTCTCATGCAGTCTTCTTTTTATGGTAGATTTGGATATCGATACGCCTACCTCCTGGAGAGTGTAGTTCACTTGGTTGACTGTTATGAAGGGTTCTCTCTTCACCATGGAAATTATTCTGTGATCATCCACCACTGTTGTCTTCTGTGGGCGGCCAGGTATTTTTGCATTGATGAGTTCACCAGTGCTTTCTTTCTTTCTCAGGATGTACCAAAGTGTAGATTTTGTAGATCTAATATTGTACCAGTTTCTCGGATGTTTTTTTTCTGTTTTCGCAGCTTAAGGACAGCTTGTTTCACCTGCATGGAGAGCAGCTCATTTGACTGCATGTTTTCTTCACAGCAAAATCTTCCAAATACAAACACAAACACCTCAGATCAACTCCAGGCCTTTGATCTGCTTAACTGAGAATGACGTAATGAAGGAATTGCCCACACCTGCCCATGAAATTGTCAAATTACTTTTGTTCCCTTTAAAAACAGGGTGGCACATGTTAATATCCTTCATCCAGTTTTAATGTGGATCACCTCAAATGAAGACGAAAGTCTGGACTTTATGTCCATGTCCATTATATAATTATAATTTGAATGCGTTTCAGTGAACAGGTAAAATAATGAAATGTGTCGGTGTCCAAGTATATATGAACCCAACTGTACATATTCTCTCACTGGAATGATCAGAGGGAGCACTTACAACTTTATGGACAAGTTTACAAATTTGGTAAACTCAAAACGTCAATTAAATGGGATCACGTAATAATTTAAGATGATCTCATCTATGATGAAATTTAGAACAAAACAAATGAAGCATAGGGATGACATTTCCCATTATTTCAAACTGCATCTAAATACCTCGACATCTCTGCTGCGTGCCACCTCAGTGAAGTTCTCCTGCTGCTCAAGGGTTTTGTCCATCTTATCATCCGTCATGCAGAAACAGCGAAGCCGTGCCTCAATGGGGTCCAGCGTTTTGGCAAAGATGACAAACTTGGCCATGTAGGGAACACAGATGATCTCCCTGTACACCTGCGTGGAGAAGCTCACTGACTCCTGAGTCTGACGGCAGTCTATTAGCCAGAATCTAAGACAAAGAAACCCGGTACAAAAAAATTATTTGTGAGAAACCTAATAAATTATACCAGGTTAGGGTTAGGTTTAGCTAGGGTGATTCTAGGATTAGGGTTAGGTTTAGCTAGGGTGATTCTAGGATTAGGGTTAGGTTTCACAACCATCGTTCAGTAATGACACTCGTTTATATGGATTAAGGTTGGGATTAATGTGAATAAGGATTAATGTGGATAAGGATTAATGTGGATAATGTGAACAAGGCATTCAGTCATTACATCTACTCCTGAGGCAACTGTTGAAATTTCATGAGGCGGATTATCTGATAACATAAGAGTATTTCTTCATATCTGATAATACAAGACTAATTCGTCATATCTGATAATATAAGAGTATTTCATCTTACCTGATCATATGAGTATTTCATCTTATCTGATCATATGAGTATTTTATATCATCTGATAAGAGTATTTCATATCTAATGATAAGAGTATTTCCATATTATACGAGTATTTCAGTTTCAGATTATGATCTCTCTCATTTACCTAAACGTTCTGTTTTTCTTTAATCATTCTGAATCATTTTATCTGACTGAAAAGAAAATCAAAATTATCCCCTCTTTGAGGGTTTTGGTCGTAGTTATCCATGCCATATTTCCACTCGTACTGAATACTGTAACTCAACCCCTGACCCTAGCTCAACCCCTGACCCTAGCTCAACCTCTGACCCTAGCTCAACCCCTGACCCTAGCTCAACCCCTGACCCTAGCTCAAAAAGTGAACATCACAAAATGATAAATTATAAGATTAATTCATACTCCATGGTCACAACAGTTCTAATATACCATAGCTAAAGTAAAACAAAGTTTAATATTAACATCACACATGCTACTCTATGCTCTCTAGTTTACCTGCCACTGTTTGATTCTAACTCCCTCACACCCTGTTAGGGTGTTCAGGTGGAGTACAGGTGGTAACCTCACCTGGCTGATACATTAGTGGTGAAGGAGACGCACTGGTTCACAAAAGTGAGAGGAGTGGATCCTGTAATGTCCTCCCACTGTGCTGGAGTTGTGCCTCCTGAATCAGAACACACAAACACACACACACACACAAACAAACACACACACGCACACACACACATACAAACACACCCAAAGGCACACACACGCGCACACATACATACAAACACACCCAAAGGCACACACACGCGCACACACACATACAAACACACCCAAAGGCACGCACACACACATACACACAAATTACCATCATCACCCCCGTCTCCCCTCCAAAACACACACCACAGTTTAATCACCTCCACCCCACTAGAACCACACCTGTGATACTGCACAGCAAACGCAGGGTGGGTGTTTCTCCACCCACCACATTACTGGCTCCATCACTGGTGGAGCTTTTCGGGATTGGGATCGTCATGGTGATAGGTTTGTGAAATTTGCGTCTCCGTGGCTCCAACGTAACGATGGGGCTGAATGTGGCCTTGTTACCCAGAATCCTCCTTACAACGTCTTCCCCTATGGGCTGAGCCTGCCCCACACACACACACAGAGACTACAAGTCACAAACTACTAACAATATGTGGAGTGAGGCTGAGCTAAAATGGGATGGGAGAATGTTTTCCATGTGGGAGAACGTGTTCCACGTGGGAGAATATGCTGCACTGAAACTTCACAAAACTATGAGCATAGCCAAAATCTTTTGGAACCACTTTCCCCAATATTTTAGAAAGGATCAACTTTGAGATCAGTATAATTCACACAGTTTAGGTTATAATTTACACTAATCCAAGGAATGAAGATCAGAATTAGTTGTATCATCGCCAGCTTAAAACAGTCTGGGACACAACTTGTGTGTGTGTGTGTGTGTGTGTATATGTATGTGTGTGCATATATCTGTGCATGTGTGTATATGTGTGTGTATGTGTCTGTGTGTGCGTGTGTGTGTGTGTGTGTGCGTGTGTGTAAGCACCTGCAGCCCCACTCGAATTCTCTTGGTCAGAGCTCCTTCAGGAAACACCGCCTGCACCCGTGGGACCAGAGTGCTGCTGAGGACTCCACCCTCTGGACCAATCAGGTGACTGTCTTGCTTTATTCGAGACACCACCGCAAAGTACTGTGGGAAATCTCGGGTGATTATGCGACAGATTCGCTTCTTCTTTAGCTCCTCCGGTGAATCCAGCTCTAAAACACCAAAATAACAGAACAGAGCCCCTCTCTCTTACAGCCCTCTACCAGATGTTCATACAGGTTAATACAGTTCCACTGTGTTCAGTGCTTTTTTAACACCTCATGGAACTGCCTTGTAATTCATTCACTCACATTTAACCTAATTAGGCACTAGGTGGCGCTGTTAGCATTGCTAATAAAATCAAGTTTGGAGAAAGGGTGAGAAACCTTGCTCTCTCCTTGATCCAGTTCAGTGGTTACAGGGTAACAGGTTAGAATTTAGGGTTTAGGGTTTAGGGATTTAGAGTTAAGGTCTTGCATGGTATAGGGTGTAGAGAGTAGGGTATAGGGTGTAGAGAGTAGGGTATAGGGTGTAGAGAGTAGGGTATAGGGTGTAGGAACTAGGGTTTACACCTTCGTCCATGCCATTGAGGATCTGGTTGAGCTCCTCCTCGGTGTATTCACAGTGGTGCTCTCTCCAACTCTCGCCTGTCTCACTGCGCAGAACCACCAGCTCTCGCTCAGAACCCCGCAGAGCTGCAAAGTGAGGAATCTCCACGATCACTGGCCTGTGGACCAACACACAGCACCACCACACAAGGAGGGTCCGTCCCAAAGCCAACTGGACTACATACACGGCATTTTACCTCATAGTTTGCACAGTCCCAACAGACAGGCTGTCCTGACTCTCAGGTCCCTTAAACATGCTGCCTACTTGTTCAAATACATACGTGGTGTGTTAAGTGGTTTAAGCATTGAAGTGATATAAAACTAATGTTGTAATTCATGTCATTCATCCATCATCTTTTTAAATTTTCCTGTCACAATTTAATTGCAGTTTTAGCTGACCGCTACGGTTCTCAGTACATTGAATGATTGTCATTTTTTACTAGCAAGCTGGCTTGTCTATTGGAGAGAGAAACTCTGGAGCTGGATCAGCTCTGAAGTTAAATGGCTAGTTAGCTAATGCAAGTTAGCCTGTCGGTTCACTGGATAGCTTAGCTAAGATGGCTAGTTACACAATCAGTTACGTAAGGTAAATACTGGTCTTGTGCAGTCCATGATATCATTGATCTCCAAACAGGTTAGGATTAAGGTTACTAGATTAGGGTTACTGCAGTGGGGTTGGGATTAGGTTTACTGTACTAGGGTTAGGGTTACTGTACTAGGGTTAGGGTTAAGATTGCTGAACTGGGTATCCAGTTATCTGGGGTGCAGTAATTGGACACACGTGTCCAGTTAGTATGTGTCCAGTTAGTATGTGTCCAGTTAATGTGTCATTACCCGAGGAACCTGGTTCCAGGCGGCCCAAGCTGCAGGATTCTGCTCACCAAACTCTCACCCTCGTTAAGAGGAGGCGGAGCTGTGGGCAGATGCAGCTTCCTGTTCCACATGCAGCATTAAAACAGTGAGAAGCAGAAAATGAAAGAACAAACTAACATGCACACTGTCCCCCACAGACACACATACTGCCCCCCCCACACACACAGTCCCACATACGCACACACACACACTGTCCCACACACACACACACACACTCCCACATACACACACACACTGTCCCACACACACACATAGTCCCACATATACACAAACACACACTGTCCCATATACATACACACACACACACATATGCACACTCACAGTCACAGATGGACTCAATCACACACCCTCATTCACACTCACTCACACACACAAATATGACAAACAGGTGCTCAAAATGTAAATAACAGTCAGAGAATTTTTGGAATATCTCTCACATACGTTCTCTCTCTCTCTCTCTCTCTCTCTCTCACACACACATACACACACTCTGTCCCTCTCTCACACACACACACAGTCCCACATACACACACACAGTCCCACATACACACACACACACAGTCCCACATACACACACTTCCACATACACACACACACAGTACAACTCTCTCCCTCTATCTCTCATACACACACACACAGTCCCACACACACACACAAACACAGTACAACTCTCTCCCTCTCTCTCTCTCAAACACACACACACACACAGTACCACTCTCTCCCTCTCTCTCTCTCAAACACACACACTCTGTCCCACTCTCTCTCTCACACACACTCACACTCTCTTACCCAAGGAACTGTGCACCGGTGGTTCCCACCTCTAGGACCCTGCCTGCAAGCCCTTCTCCCTCCAACAGGGGGGGCATAGTGGCTAGTCGATGTCTCTTCACTAGCCTGCAGGTCACCCGTGTTGGCGCCGAGCACTTCCTGGGGGGCACAATGATGCGTAGACCATTGTGACGGCAACCGCGCATGGCTCCGCCCCTTGCATCTACCATGAAGCTGACCAGGAAGCTGATTAAAGGAGAGAGAAAAAAAATCCACACACAGTCCATCATTTACAACTTAAATCATGAAGCTCAGCTCAGATATGTAGTAACACTGACCTGCAGATTTAAACAGCCTCTAATTACATTTACATTACATGTATATTCTGGGCTCCACTTATGAATGGTGAGTTTATGTATTTATAAGTTTTTAATCTCATCAAAGCTAGAGTACTGTGCTCTTTGTGTGCTGGATGACATAAAACACAGCAAACATAAGGGACAAGTGTGAGACAGACATGTTCAGTGAAAAATGTCAATAATGTTAGAAGAATCCTCTGAAGATGCAGAACCATTCAAAAGCTAGAGTTAAGGTTATGGTCAGGGTCAGGTTATCTCTAACACTTCAAAAGCTAGAGTTAAGGTTATGGTTAGGGTCAGGTTATCTCTAACACTTCAAAAGCTAGGGTTAAGGTTATGGTTAGGGTCAGGTTATCTCTAACACTTCAAAAGCTCTACTCCAGTTCAAATAGTTCTGAGAAGATCCTATTTGGAATCACAGAATCTGTTTGGAACCAAGGACTTCAGGGTTCTACTGGACCAAGAAAGTTCCATGTGGAATCTTGTTCTTGAGGGTTCTTTTAGCATTACAGATCCACACTGTTCTGGCATGAGGAAAGACTCCACATACTCTCAGATTTGCATTATTACTATGGACCCACACCTTGGGTGTTCAGCCTGGGATGCGAGGCTGAACGGTGGTCTCCATAGTAACCACATCCATGCTCACACTCACAGATCTGCCATAAGCTGTATAATTACATGCAGAAGACACAGTGCAGGAGATACCAGAGCAGGTTTAGGGATGAACAGAACATGTGGAAAGACAATGAGATAAAAAAATAAAAAGAAAGAGAGAGAGGGAGAAAGAGAGGTAGATAGAGAGGTGAAAGGATCACCTGCTGTAGTCATGGTCAAGGAACGGAGTAGACTGGCTAGAAGCAGGACACAACACACAATCACACACAGACACACACCAAGAGAGAGAGGGAGAGAGAGACGATACCACAAAAGAGAAACAGAGGAAACTGCAGCATTGATTGCATGGTCTGATGCAGCAGCGTGTACAGTACACATGTAGTGTGTGCAGCGTGTACAGTACACATATAGTGTGTGCAGCGTGTACAGTTACTAGTCAAATGTTTGGACACTATTTTCTACATTTTAGAAAACACAGAATTATTCAGTGTTAAACAAATACAAAGTTTCTGCAGATTTTTAAACAGTGTTAGGGGTAGGGTTAGAGTTACCCTAAACCTTTAAACGGTGTTAGGGGTACGGTTAGAGTTACCCTAAACCTTTAAACAGTGTTAGGGATACGGTTAGAGTTACCCTAAACCTTTAAACAGTGTTAGGGGTAGGGTTTGAGTTACCCTAAACCTTTAAATGGTGTTAGGGATACGGTTAGAGTTACCCTAAACCTTTAAACGGTGTTACGGGTAGAGTTAGAGTTACCCTAAACCTTTAAACGGTGTTACGGGTAGAGTTAGAGTTACCCTAAACCTTTAAACGGTGTTAGAG
>JAOYMR010000005.1:9800579-9805579 GCA_025802075.1 Tenebrosternarchus preto
GGGCAGTGTAGGGGCAGGGGGTGGGTCAGTGTGGGTCAGTGTGGAGGCAGGGGGCGGGGCAGTGTGGGTCAGTGTGGAGGCAGGGGGCGGGGCCCCAGGGCAGCTGTGTCGTACAGGAGTGAGCACGGCATATCTGAGGATGAATATGGGAGGAGTTTGAAGAATTCTGGATCAAGCTGCATCTTTAAGAGACTCACAAACTTTCTGTGTGTAGTTGGAACCTGTCATTCTCCTGCTGGGTGGTGCTCAGGTGGTGGGTATGAGTTCCTGCTCTTTAAATTCAACCCAACCCAGCTCTTACAGGGCCAGGGTCAGTCAGCAGGGACAGTGATGGAGGGACTGTTGGAGACAGTGTGTGTGTGTGTGTGTGTGTGTGTGTGTGTGTGTGTGTGTGTGTGTGTGTGTGTACGTGTGTATTTGTGTTTGTGTGCTGTGTGTGTGTGTATGTGTTTGTACTTGTGTGTGTGAGCTGTGTGTGTGTGTGTGTGTGTGTGTGTGTGTGTATGTGTGCATATTTAAAGCCAAATCTTGTTGATTCCTTACACTGACCTACATACACTGACTATTTTATCAGTTGTGATTATTATGTCTCACAGCGAGTTCAGCTGATCCGCTCTTCCTCCGCAGGACAGGCTGGAAGTCTGTGAGAAGTGAGTTTGCGCTGCTTTTATTACTGGAGCGTTTGGGGAAGCCGTTCATATTTGTTCAGATTTCAGGCGCTCACGAAGCGGCACGCTCCAGTCTCGTGCGTTTTCACTTTTCCTTTGTTTTTATTTTATTGTACCTTTAACACTGGTCTTAATTTAGCAATACCAAGAATGTCAGTTAACAGAAGTATGTATGCAGAATACCCGGCTTTAGTTCTCGAGGCAGAAATCATTATTTGCCGTTATTATTAGCGCTGCGCCCTTGCAGAGCGCGCTCTCCCCTACCGTTGTCGTATTTATTGCGCTAGTTAGTTAGTACACACAGAGGCGGATTCCTCCCTGCTGCTTCACGCCACGGACCGTGTTACCATAACAGGCAGCAGTTGAGGATTAGCCATCCCGCGGTTTCTGTGCAGTAAATCTGTCGTTTCTCCTATCGACACGGGACTCAATATGGTGCCGTTATAGAGTGTTACTACATGCATCACCCTCGCGAACAAGAGCTCGCGACCTTTTGTTTCTCCGCTCTTCTTTCGGCTCCATCGAGTCAGAAAGCAATAAAAGACTCTCGCAGCGCAGAGAGAGCGCGAGCTTGCTCTTCGGATGGCCATGAATAACAATGGCCGTTGTCGGAGGCCTATGCGCATGGGGTCTATTGAAAGACAGGGGGACCAGCCCCCCTGGACAAAAGAAAAGAAAAGGAGAAAGCGCTCAGAATCCGCGCGCCGTTAATTGAATGAGCGATGATAAGACAGACGAGGCGACAGATGCTCGCGTGCCTTTACAACTGCCGAGCTCGCTCATGCGAGCAGGGTGGACGCGCATTCCAGCGACGCTAAAAAGGAAAGTTTATTGTGGCGGAGTTTTAGAGGCCGACCTCATTTGGCCGCCACCCCCACCTGCTGCGGGTATTGTTCGCTGGTAGAGGTCAGGGGATCAATGTCTGAGTTCAATTCATGAGTCGACTTAACGACCCCGGCGAGGGAGGCCCTCCTGTCAGTGAGATGATGACCCACTGCCTTCGTATGGCGCTGTAAAGTTGTAGTTTTGCTAAATACAGATGGTTGAACCGCGTGCACACGTTCACCGATCTGTGGTTCATTGTTTTATCTGATGTTCTCGTCCCGTTCTACGCATCAAGGTTAATTCGGATGGTTCCATTAAAGGATTAAAGGTGATTCTTTGCTTTAGACTTACAGCAGTGCGATGGGTTTTACACCTGTCGCGTTGGGCTTCACTCTACACTCACTTTCTAAGTGTTTCGCTATTGCTTTGTTCAAACATTTAAAAGAGTTACGGCGTAGCGCAGATGACAGTGATTCTTGTGGCGTATCTAAGTGTATTAGGCCGCGCATCTGCTTCTACCTCGTGCCCTTCTTTAATACGCCCTGAGATCCTTCTGAAAACACTGCGGGCATTCCTGTGCCCCCGAAAGGCGCGCGCGCACTGGCGGACTCCGGATGCTTTGTTCAGGAAATGTGATTATCGCCTCGTGATTGCATTACGCCGTTAAACCTAAAGAAAGAAAGAGCGGTCCGTGTCAAACCTAGTTTAAAAATGACACGCAGAGTTGGTAAGGAGAAATGCAGACGTTTTTGCAAACATGGCTCCTTGAGAAACAGAATAATGGAGTCAAACAAAAAGCTTGGTAATAGCGGGATCAAGCTTCTGGAAACGCTGGACTGGACTGATAATCTCCCTTACAAACAAATGCGTGCAGAATTATAATTACAAACAGATTACAAACAGACGGCAAATGTAATATATTTCCTAAAG
Organism: Tenebrosternarchus preto; assembly: GCA_025802075.1. Lineage (NCBI taxonomy): Eukaryota > Metazoa > Chordata > Actinopteri > Gymnotiformes > Apteronotidae > Tenebrosternarchus > Tenebrosternarchus preto. The sequence goes on from JAOYMR010000005.1 coordinate 9,803,003, forward strand.
TTTTATTACATATAAATACATATAAATGTAATCTTGTTCTAAAGATTCCAAGAAACAGCATTTTTTTCTTCCTTACTTTGTCAAATACAAAGTCGTGACTTCTACGTGCTAAAGTGAAGCTTTGTGTATTTTGTAGATTATCAAGGGTCACGAGATTTCAAACTTTTAAATATAGGCCTGCCATTTGTGTCAAATCGTTCGCCAAAGGCCGTTCATTAATGCAAAGCCGGTCTCCGCGAGCTTTCTACGACGGGATACATTTCAACCGGTTAACTTCTCTGCCTTGGAGTTGTAGTCGGAGGCAGGAAATAGGCCATTTAATATGTTTTATTCTTTCTTTTTGCCCGTGAGCGCGACAGAGCGATCGAATTGTCCCCGTTTTAACGTTTTCAAAAGAAGCTAATTTTCCACTTATGGGTTTGGGTTGAGGAAGCGGAGCTCTGAATGAGGAGCAAGGCTTGGGCCGCTTGTGCCACAGATGGCACCGCGACAGTACAGACCCAGTTGTGCATATCCGTCTGTATAACTCACATGGGTGTTATTACTTTTAGGGAGGGATCGCGGAAACCCTCAAAGGGCGAGATGTAAAACAACATTATTCACGCGAGCGAAGCCGTCCATACGCACGAGCTTCTCCTAAACCCATTCATTAGAGCGAAGCTTTTCTCCACCAATTCGGCACGCGTCTTAAATGCGCTTAAAGCTCAGCAGATGACGGGTCAAAGCGCGTGTGAATATTTTTGGCTAAACTAACCAAGGCAGGAAAGCGTAAAGTAGGCAGATGAACAAAAACAAATAAACTCAGAGGAGCTAAACATGACCGGAAACACCTCTGACAGCAGCAGCATCTCAACATAACCGGACAACGTTGCTTTGAAACACAAGCACGCAGAGCTTCCGTCCACGCGGAACGGACTGCACGGTTTGCACGTGCATGCTTTGAAGCTGCACAAAACAGACGTTTTAAACGCTTTTGGTGTCAACACATGCATAATTAACGCGCGACAGTAATAAAAGGTGCGGGCAGGCGCTGGCAGCGAAAGCGCGGCCTCGGTTTCGTTTATCTTTTGTGCTGAGAGTGAGAGAGTGGGAGAGGACCCAGAAGGGCGGAGTTACTCCCCTCCGCCGGCGCCTCCTTCTTAATGGGCCTCTGTGGTGTCTCTGTGTAGAACAGTCTCTAGCAGAGGCACGAGGAGCTGCGCTCGATTTAGAGAGCTTTTTGTTCGCGCGGAGGGGCAGGATCCGCTGGTTAGAGTGAGCCGCGTTATTTTGTATTTAGTCAGAACAGCGTCTGAGACCGCGGGAGACAGACAGAAGCGTGCGCGTGTGTACGGCTCGCGGCTGCGCTCCTACTCTGCAAACTGCATGCGCGCAACAGATTTCTCCTCCGAGACATTAGGCATTGATACTGATGTCGGTTTTTAGTCTGACTGTTTATATTTACGGTGTGCTACAATTTTGCAAGTAACCCTTCTCGCTGGAACATTCCGAACGGCATTTTGCGAATTGGGGGATGCTTTTGGAACGATAGTAGCGCGTGCATTGGATCTCAGCCCGTTGTAGAAGGGAAGGCACAGCGCCAGGTTCGGATTCACCTCTGAGGCTAAAAGCGGAATTTCACCCAAAATGGATGGCAACAAAAGCAGGGGCTTCGTTTTCGCCGCCCTTCTGGTGTTCTTTGTGACTTTAGTTCGGCACGTAACAGGCAAGACACTGAAATACCAAGTTTACGAAGAGCAGAAGGTCGGTACAGTGGTCGGTAGACTGACAGAAGACGCTGCCGACGTTTTAGCGAAACTTCCCAGCTCCGTGTCCCTGCGCTTCCGACCCATGCAGCGAGGCAGCGCGAGCGCTCTGTTTGTGCGCGACCAGGACGGAGAAATCAGCATCAAAACCAGACTGGACCGGGAAAAACTGTGCGAAAAGAATCTCAACTGTTCTGTCGAGTTTGACGTGCTAACTCTTCCCACCAACCATTTACAGCTTTTTCACGTCGTGGTGGAGATCATGGACATCAATGACAACGCACCTCAGTTCTCGCGCTCGGTCATCCCGATAGAGATTTCTGAAACTGCCGCCGTGGGGACGCGTATTCCCCTGGACAGTGCGACAGATCCCGACGTCGGAGAGAACTCGCTACACACCTACTCACTGAGTCCGTCGGAATTTTTTAAAATTGACGTGCTAACTAGAAGCAACGGCGCCAAATACGCAGAGTTAGTGGTGCTCAAAGAACTGGACCGGGAGACGTGCGCGAGCTATGAACTTCAGCTCACGGCGTCAGACAGGGGCGTTCCCCCCAAATTCGGCACAACAATTCTTAAAATCAACATTGCCGATTCTAACGACAATAACCCCGTTTTTGAGAAGCCCTCTTATGTCGTCAGTCTCCTCGAAAATTCCCCCCTGGGCACTTTGCTCATTGACCTGAATGCTACTGACGCGGACGAGGGTAGCAACGGGAAGATCGTCTACTCCTTCAGCAGCCATGCTTCTCCCAGAGTAACAGAGACCTTCAAGATCAGCCCAGACAGCGGGCAGCTGACATTGCTCAGGAAGGTGGATTTCGAGAGCACG
>JAOYMR010000005.1:9810579-9812784 GCA_025802075.1 Tenebrosternarchus preto
TTTTTTTTCAGTCTGTTTTGTACTCAGTGAAACAGTGAGGCTGTAAATGACCTTTATATCTCAATGCTGTTTTTTAACTCTATATTTATATATGTATATGTGTGTTTGTACAGAAATCCAATTCAAAAGTCTATTTTTATATTTCACTGCATGTATGAATAAATGCAACTCTTGTTTATGTAAGGTTTAATAAAGATTCTCCACTCCAGCACAACTTTTCAGTAGTACTGTGTGACTACTGTGTGTGTGTGTGTGTGTTTCTGCCAGTCATATCACACACTGCCAGGGGGTCAGTGACGGGAGCTGTATCTGTAGCCTGCAGGAAGAGATTGTGTTACTTTAGTCGGAATAGAGACATTCCTTCTAACGTGTTCTACACCTCCTGCTCATGCCGCAGAGCTGTATTAAACCACCATATTAAACATTCCTGTATTAAACCGCCATATTAAACATTCCCATATTAAACATTCCTGTATTAAATATTCCCGTATTAAACATTCCTGTATTAAACATTCCCATATTAAATATTCCAGTATTAAACATTCCTGTATTAAACATCTCCATGTTAAATATTCCCGTATTAAACATTCCCATATTAAACATTCCTGTATTAAGCATCCCCGTATTAAACATTTCCAGCTAATCAGGACAAGCTCTTCCTTTCTGTATTGCTAATCTGCAGGTAATCCACTAGCTTCCCAGGTTCCCCTACCCAGTCCCATCATGACCCAATATAGCAAACCTAACTAGACTGGCCTAGGCACCAAATACCATGTGTCATTATCTTAATCAGCCTGCACAGCAGAGCTTTGGGACACTAGAGCTCCCCTTGTGGACACAAGCAAAAACTGCAGCTGCTGAAACTGACCTGTATTAGCAGGCTGAAGTGAGAAACCGGGTTCCCTGCAACAGCTCACAAGACACAGGACACAAAACACAGGACTCAGGATGCAGAACACAGGACAAAAAACACAGGACACAGAACGGAGGACCCAGGATACAGGATGCAGGACAACTCCATACAACCTTCTGGCTGTCTACTTAAACCATCCTGAAATACCACAATGCCCTGCGCCCACAACAGCACCCTCTACCTGACTTTGTACTTGCCTCCACATATCTGTTTACTTCATTTGAATATTTAATCACATAATTAAACACTCACCGCAGAACCATGACTGGATTTAACTAGAGCATGGATCCTGCAGAATGAGGATGGAGTATGTTAGTTCACATTACACTCTGTTAATGGGTGAATCTGTTACACTCTGTTAATGGGTGAGAGGCAAAGAGAGAGGTCTGTAAATAGGTCTGTAAATTGAAAGGTCTATAAATAGAGAGGTCTATGAATACAGAGGTCTGTAAATAGAGAGATCTGTCAATAGAGAGGTCTGTAAATAGACCTGTAAAGAGAGATGTCTGTGAATAGAGAGATCTGTGAATAGGGAGGTCTGTAAATAAGGTCTGTAAATACAAAGTTCTGTGAATAGAAAGGTTTGTGAATAGAGAGATCTGTAAATAAGGTGTGTGAAAAAGGTCTGTGAAGAGAGAGGTCTGTGACCATACACATAAACCTGAGATAAACACACACACAAAGCACTAACACAACGAGAACATGGAAGGTGTGTAAAGGCAGGCAGCTGATCCATTTGTCTGGATTAGAAGTGAAAGAAGTGAAGACACATCAGATTAGAAGTGAAGGTACATCAGATTAGAAGTGAAGGCACATCAGATTAGAAGTGAAGATACATCAGATTAGAAGTGAAGGCACATCAGATTAGAAGTGAAGGCACATCAGATTAGAAGTGAAGACACGTCAGATTAGAAGTGAAGATACATCAGATTAGAAGTGAAGGCACATCAGATTAGAAGTGAAGGCACATTAGATTAGAAGTGAAGGCACATAGTTTAGAAGTGAAGATACATCAGATTAGAAGTGAAGACACAACAGATTAGAAGTGAAGGCACATCAGATTAGAAGTGTGTCCAGTGAGATTACGCTGCTCTGGTGTGGAGATGAAGACACATCAGTGTGGACCACACTCAGTCAGCCTTCAGGGCAAAAACTGTACTACTTAAAGAAAATATCAACATGACTGACAGCTAAAACAACAGAGATGAGGTACTAGCACAGAAAGAGAGAGAGAGAGAGAGAGAGAGAGAGAGAGAGAGAGAGAGAGAGAGAGAGAGAGAGAGAGAGAGAGA
>JAOYMR010000005.1:9861484-9872384 GCA_025802075.1 Tenebrosternarchus preto
TAATAACATGATATAGACATGTCAGAGTTCAGCACAGTCTCAGCTCTTCCTAATAACATGATATAGACATGTCAGAGTTCAGCACAGTCTCAGCTCTTCCTTATAACATGATATAGACATGTCAGAGTTCAGCACAGTCTCAGCTCTTCCTAATGAGGTTCAGTGTGATGTGAAGCAACCAGATAATATGGACATAAAGCTGAAAATATGAGGTCCAATATTAGAAATTATTCATATGTGAAAATATATCCATGCATCCCCCATTTATCTATTATCTAATTATTCTCCAGGGTGGTAATGATTATAATTAATTATAGGCTCAAAAGGCATCAATTGTTTTCTGATATTTCCAGTTGCTCTTCATTTGTTGGGAGATTTCGGTATGTTTTGTTCAAAATGTTTTTTTCCACATTTTTTTTTTTCAATTTTAAAGGTGTAAATATTTTAAAGATTTCTGCTTTTCCCAGAATGTATTAGGATTAATTGATTATTATGAATAATTGTTTTGATCTTGATTGTGTTTTATTTCTTTTTTTTTAGTGTTTAGATTTACATCAGACTCTTGGGTGTCAGACTCAGAGTCATGCTGTACGCTCTCCACAGCCAAGTCTCCTTCCTCTCTGAGATCTGGCCATACATATGTACAGCTTTCCATGCTATAAACTCTATATACTCTCTCTCTCTTTCTCTCCCTCTCTCTCTCTTTCTCTCCCTCTCTCTCTCACGCTCTTCTTCCCTTGTTATTGTGTGACTTAGAGATGCAGATATGAGCTGGAGTGAGTGGGCACCATCCTGAGCATAACAGACCAGTGTTCACACTCTTTAGACCAGTGTTAACATCCTTTAATCCAGTGTTCACACTCATTAGACTAGTGTTCACACTCATTAGACCAGTGTTCACACTCTTTAGTCCAGTGTTCACACTCTTTAGTCCACTGTTCACACTCTTTAGACCAGTGTTAACATCCTTTAGTCCAGTGTTCACACTCTTTAGTCCAGTGTTCACACTCTTTAGACCAGTGTTAATGTCCTTTAGCCTCTTGGCAACACCAGAAAGGCTTCTTTGAATAGATGGACGTGGTCATGGTGGCAGCTGGTATCCACAGCTGGTGTGCGAGATGAGGTCAGGTTTTACATCACAGTCCCTAGAGATGGGGTCAGGTTTTACATCACAGTCCCTAGAGATAAGGTCAGGTTTTACATCACAGTCCCTAGAGATGGGGTCAGGTTTTACATCACAGTCCCTAGAGATGAGGTCAGGTTTTACATCACAGTCCCTAGAGATAAGGTCAGGTTTTACATCACAGTCCCTAGAGATGCTGCTGTTGATTTTCTGGATTGTGTAAATGTGGAACTGCAGGGCAGCAAGGAGGGGATGACTATCTTTGGGCTTGGAAACATGTTACAGGCTTTCTTTCTTTATCACTGCTCTCAAGAATATTCTGAGGTCATTTGTTTCTATGTGGATTATGAAGTGGCTTGGTGACCCTACTTTTGTCTGTGAGGAGCTGTGATGGTTGTTGGTGACCCTAGTTTTGTCTGTGAGGAGCTCTGATGGTTGTTGGGTTTGGCTACTCTGTCTGGAGATCAATTTCCATATGAGTCCTTGAGAAGTGTATGGCTTTTCACTTCTGTTTGTTTTTAGAGTGCTGGGTCTTGGAGAGGGAGGGGCTTGTTTGCAGGGAGACGTCTGTTGTGAAGCCTGAGGGTACAGGCAGTCCTCCACTGATGTAGGGCTCCATTGATGGAAAAAGGAGAATGGTTCTTCCATCAGACTCTGCACTGTGTGGTTTCTCTATTTCAGCTCCTCTAGGGGAGCAGCCATCCCCTCCCACAGCTACACCTTGTCTCTTTATCCTGCTCTCCCAGTTCTCACATCCCTTTTCAGTGGTTCTCCCCCCTCCTTCTGTCTGCTGCCTGTCTGTCGTTTTAAGCGCATCTTCATAAGTGATGCACTAACTGTACCTCCTTAAGATACACCAGTTGCTCCTACATCCAGGTCCTGGAAGACTGCAGTTTCTTTGATGTGTTTTCCTCGTCATGAGCTGAGATCTCTCATATTGTCAGGCTCTGGTGGGCAGCTGGTGGTGGAGTTTCTCCTCTGCAGTTTCACTGTGTTTATTCGCTTCAATTGCTATGTGGTCATGATCAGGTTCGAGTCTTTCATGTGAACTTCCAGTCCATTACAGATGTGCTCTTTTCCACAGAAGTTTAATGTGAAATCAGGCTCTGGGAGTCTGAGTGGGAAACAACACTGCTGTTATACACAGATCATCAAACAGAGTTTCTATTTCAGCTGCTTCCTGGAAGCTTCATTCTTTATTTCAGGAGGATAAGGATAACTGGACAGCCATACGGCAGCGGGGTATCATGGCAGTTCTTCTGATTAATTTATTTCAATAACTGATTTACATACTGGTGGAATGTAATCTTGGAAAAATGTGCTCAGTTGTCAACAGTGCTTTTAGCTTTGTTTGTTTAGCTTTTGTCTAGGTATTGCATGTTAGCTTAGCGTTAGCTTTAGCTGTTTAGTGTACTAGCTATAGCATGTTATCTTAGCGTTAGCTTTAGCTGTTTAGTCTACTAGCTATAGCATGTTAGCTATGCATTAGCCTTATATTTTACTTAGAATACTAGAAAAAAATTATAATTAAGGCATTAAGTGCTGTACATTGATTTATTTCAATATTGTCTCACAGAATTGCTACTGTTGTTCAGGAATGATGATATTGTTTAGGATGACAGGACTTTTCCTACCCTTTTCCTGCTAGATTTGTGCTGAGCTTCCTGCTAGCCTCTTCTGCTGTAGGAGGTGTTCGTCCCCTGGGGGTCTGGCTCTGTATCTCAGATGTTGTTGTGTTTGTCCTGTTTGTTCGACTGTGTCCTTAATGTTTCCACAAACTAATGTTTCTTACAGTGATTTCACATTTTCTCTTATTTCAGAGCAGAAAACAACAGAACATAATTCTTCCTCCATCTCTCTCCCTCCCTCTCTCTTTCTCCCTCTATTTCTTTCTTTCTTTCTCCCTCTTTTCTCTCTGTCTTTCTCTCTCTCTTTCTCTTTCTCACCTTCTCTTTCTCATTTTCGTGCTCTTCTTCTCTCTCTCCCTCTCTCTTTCTCACCTTCTCTTTCTCTCTTTCTTTCTCTTCCTCTCTTTCTCTCTCTCTCTCTCTCTCTCTCTTTCTCTCTCCCTTTCTCTCCCTCTTTCAGCCCTTTTGGTATTTATGATGCTGCCATTTTCTTAATGCATCTGTAGTCACTACGGTAACCAGCTGAGCAGCAGGATACTTTCACACTCTGTACAACAATTTTATACATGAGGGACAGTGGGAGAGAGGGAGAGAGTGGGAGAGGGGAAGAAGGAGTGTGTGTGAGAGAGAAAGGGGGTAGGGAATAAAGGAGAGAGAGGAAAAAACAGAGAGAGAGAGAGAGAGAGAGAGATAAAGAGTCATTTTACCATCGTAATAATGGTACAACACATTTACCAATGTGGAAAAACTCCAGCCATGTACTCGAGGGCCTCCTAAATCCTCTCCCCTCTCTCTTTCTCTCTCTTTCTCTCTCAAATCCATTCTTTCTGTTTTACTTTGTTATTTCTTTTTTTATTTCTTAATTTTATTTATTTATCATTTGTTAAATAAATAAATGTTAAGGGCTTTTATTTATGTACTTTTATTTAGGTACTTTTCCTTTGGGAAAGACTTTTATTTGAGCATTTTTTCTATGGGAAGGACTTTTATATGGGAAGGTTTCCTATGGTAAAGGCTTTCATCCATCATCAGTCTCTCTGTCACACAATCACTTTGCCTAATTTCATTTCCATAACTTACATATGTATGCGCCTGACGCCTTCGTTAACCTTGCTGCCTGGCTAGCGTTAATAATGATTGGGTTATTTATGCGCAGACATGCGTAAATAGCTCATGAAATATTCATCACCCACTCCCCTGCTATTAAGGGTTGACGATGGTTTAATCAGTTGAACTAATATATAAAATGCGTTTTCTTATTAATGGGTTAATTTATTTATTTTTGGAGTTGTTTTGCTCTGATGCACAGGGTATCTGCTCTGACATGATATGAAGGAAGTGAATGAGCTCATGTTTGTGTGTGTGTGTGCATGCATGTATGCGTGTGTGTGCGTGCATGCATGTATGTGTGTCTGTGTGTGTGCATGCATGTGTGTGTCTGTGTGTGCCTGTGTGTGTGTGTGTGTCTGTGTGTATGTGTGTGTGTTCCTGTGTGTGTGTGTGCCTGTGTGTGTGTGTGTGTGTGTGTTTGGGATTAAGTCCTGAAATGTAGCTGCTATAAGCACTACCCATGATCAGCACCACCCATGATCAGCACCACCCATGATCAGCACTGCCCACGATCAGCACAGCCCACGATCAGCACCGCCCAAGATTAGCCCCGCCCATAATCCGCACTGACCACGATCAGCACCACCTACGATCAGCACCGCCCATAATCAGCCCCGTCCATAATCAGCACCGCCCACAATCAGCACCACCCACAATCAGCACCGCCCACCATACGCACAGCTCATGATGACAAACTGCCTGAAAACAGGAAACTACAAATACAAAGCCATTAAAAAAAAACAAAAGGGGGGAAAACTTTGTTCCTCTCTCTCTCTCTCTCATCCTCTCCTCTCCCATTCTTTGTGTTAGCCTTTAGCTGTCCGCTTTGCTCTGATATCTACTCTAATAACCCTGTTTGTTTGTCCTTCACTATAATGGTCTCCATAAATCATAACTCAAACTCCCTCAGAGAAACTTAGAGAAACCACAAGCAAATAACTCTGGCCTGGTCTCCCTCTGTCTCTCCCTCTCTCCCTCCTTCCCTCTCTCTTTCTCTCCCTCTCCCTTCCTTCCTCTCTTCTCTCTCTCTATATATGTCTCTCTCTTTTTTCTCACTCCCACTCTCTCCCTTTCTTCCCTCTTTCCATCTCTCTCCACCTCTCTCCCTCCTTCCCTCTCTCTTTTTTCTCACTCCCACTCTCTCCCTTTCTTCCCTCGTTCCATCTCTCTCCACCTCTCTCCTTCGTTCCATCTCTCTCCACCTCTCTTCTTCGTTCCATCTCTCTCCACCTCTATCCTTCGTTCCATCTCTCTCCTTCGTTCCATCTCTCTCCAACTCTCTCCAACTCTCTCCTTTGTTCCATCTCTTCCTCTCATCCCTAACAGTTTTGCTTTCTTTTTTTCTGGTTTTAATTCTTTCTCAGACTCAGAATCTGACAGCATCTGCGTGTCTGTGTGTGTGTATGTGTAAAAAAGTGTGTGCCTTATGTGTGTGTGTGTGTGTGTTTCTGTGTGTGTGTGTCATGTTCCTATGACATATTTTCCGTCTTCGGGACTCCTGTCCTTTCATCTGCTGAAACTCAAACAGCATCGAGTCAAAGGTGACAGCAGTCAAGCCCCTCCCCCTTCCAACAGCGTGACACCACTGACTCAGACACGCTGAAACAAGAGTTCTGCTGAAGAACTGGAGCTAATCAGATCACCGACCACATAAACAGCAAAGATGAATAAAGACAGAGAGATTGTGTGTGAGACAGACAGACGGAGTAGGAGGGAGAGATTGTGAGAGACAGGTAGAGGGGGAGGGGGCATAAGAAAGGGGAAATGTTTTACTGAGGTGTTTGTACCTCTTAAAGAGTGTGTGATGTTTAGAAACATTCAGCTGAATCTGTAGCATGTTTTGTGAAAAGCTTGTTTTATTGTATAGAGCAGATTCCCCCTCCATCAAAGCAGAGAGAAGGAAGGATTAGAGGAAGCCCCAGAAAAGCTTGTGAATGAAAGGAAGGAGGGAGAGATAGAGAAAGAATGAGTCTGAGAATGAAAGAAGAGAGGGAGAGATGGAGACAGTCTCAGAACCACTGGCACGGAGAGGGGGGGGTTGGGATATATTGAGTTAGTCTTGTCTTTAATTATTCATTCTGCCATTGCTTTGTTCTCCTCCTGAACCTTAGAGCTGCTTTCACATCCACAGCAGAGAGAGGGATAGAGCGAGAGAGAGAGGGGGATAGACAGAGAGAGAGAGGGGGATAGAGCGAGAGAGAGAGGGGGATAGAGCGAGAGAGAAGGATAGACAGAGAGAGAGAGAGGGGGATAGACAGAGAGAGAGGGATAAACAGAGAGAGGGGGGGATAGAGCGAGAGAGAGGGGGATAGAGTGAAAGAGGGATCGACAGAGAGAGAGGGGGATAGAGTGAGAGGGATAGACAGAGAGAAGGGGGGATAGACAGAGAGAGGAATAGAGTGAGAGAGAGGGGGATAGATAGAGAGAGGGGGGGATAGACAGAGAGAGAGAGAGAGAGAGGGAGGGGTGGAGAGAGACAGAAGGATACAGGGATTCTTTAGGAATATTCTTTAGGGACATTTTTATTATTATTATTTTAATACAAATTTTATAACCCAAGTGAAAACATAGATCATCTATATCGTTCCTGTTCTCTCTCAAATCCGTAATGTTGTTATAGTGAGAGAGGGAGAGTGAGAAAGAGGAAAACACACAGTCTTGAGGAAACATTGAAAAACATGTGAAACATTTGATCAAACGCACCAAACGTATCTCACAAATTTTGAGATGATCCACCCCAACTTTAGATCTCCATCCAGTCCTGACAAACAGAGAAACATCACTGCTTTAGCTGGGTGAGATAAATCTACTTGCACAAGGGACAGTGAGTAGCAGTCCACACACACACACACACACACCAGTTTCTTGTATGTGTCTGTGTGAATAAATATGGCAGGAATGATACTAATGGAGTAGGACTGTATGGACTTGGAGAAGGTGAAGTGGGGGTCTGAGAGGAACATGCGTTTGGGCAGCTTTTCTGTGATGGAACTTTCATCTGCGTGTGTGTGTGTGTGTGAGTGTGTGTGTGTGTATGTGTGAGTGTGTGTGTGAGTGTGAGTGTGTGTGTGTGTGAGTGTTGGGGGGAGAGAGAGACAAAGAACTTTTTCTATTTGAACAGTGAAGGAGCAAAAACTTCAGACACCATAAATAAATATAAAGTCTTCAGACATCATAAAAGGGGGTGAGAGCATGCGTCTACATGTGTGTGTGTGTGTGTGTGTGTGTGTGTGTGTGTGTGTGTGTGTGTACGTATGCATGCGCAAGTACTTGTGTATGCACATGTGCAACTCTCTGCTCTCTGTGTAACTGTGTAACTGAGTGAGAGTGTAAGAGGGAGTGAGAGGGGTGAGATAGTGAGAGGGAGTGTGAGAGGGAGAGGGAGTGAGAGAGGGAGTGAGAGAGCATAAGGCAGCTTGTGATTGCGCTACAGGTGGAGCATATAAAAGTCAAAGTTGTAAGAGAAAATGACAGTATACAGTTCTAGTACCTTCTCTCAACCTTTATTTTTTCCCTTCAGTATCAGGGGAGAGTAAAACATCACACAGAAAAACTCTATTTGGTCCTTCAGTATCAGGGGAGCATGAATCATCACACAGAAAAGCTCTGTTTGGTCCTTCAGTATCAGGAGGGAGTGACTCATCACACAGAAAAGCTCTGTTTAGTCCTTCTGATCTTCTTTTTGTTATTATTGGGGAAGGAGCTCATGGGTGTGGCTTGTAATTTACTCTGAGCTCCTCCAAATACTAGCAGCATTTGTTCAAATGCTGAAATTTCTTCTGTGAGCATGTAATCAATCATTAAAGATTGAAATCTCAATGTCAGATCCACCCTGTGGCATAACCCCGGCAGGCTGACTGGTCTGGAGCTGTCTGTGGGAGGGTGCGAGCGGATTTAATTGTGCCCTTAGTCTCACTGGTTGGTAGCTGTCCATTGTTCTGAAGCTTTTCTCGTTTCATGATGTACTGTGGCTTCATGTTGCACCACACAGGCGTTGCTGTGCATTCAGAGCAGCTCTTATGCTCAGAACACATTTGTGGAGCTTTTTCTGTGCTAGTTATGAGCAGGAAGGTCTTTTTCTATGCAGAAATGTAATTTCATGCTAAAGTGCTCTTCATGCTGCTGACCATGTGTGCTGCGCCTCTGGGGAACTGTCCATGGTACTGAACAGTACATTGCTGGGTTCGGGGAGCTGTCCATGTGCTGAACACCCACTGGGTCTCTAGAGAGCTGTCCGCAGTTCTGACCACAAACACTGAACTTCTTGGCAGCTGTCCATGGTGCTGAAGAGCACTTCTCTCTGTCTTTGGGGATCTGTCTGCGCTCTTGAACAGTGTATCCGGGGATCTGTCCGCCCTGCTGAACAGTGTATCTGGGGATCTGTCCGCCCTGCTGAACAGTGTATCTGGGGATCTGTCCACGCTGTTGAACAGTGTATCCAGGGATCTGTTCACGCTGCTGAACAGTGTATCCGGGGATCTATTCACGCTGTTGAACAGTGTATCCAGGGATCTGTCCACGCTGCTGAACAGTGTATCCAGGGATCTGTTCACGCTGTTGAACAGTGTATCCAGGGATCTGTTCACACTGCTGAACAGTGTATCCGGGGATCTGTTCACGCTGCTGAACAGTGTATCCGGGGATCTGTCCACGCTGTTGAACAGTGTATCCGGGGATCTGTCCACGCTGTTGAACAGTGTATCCAGGGATCTGTTCATGCTGCTGAACAGTGTATCTGGGGATCTGTCTGTGCTGTTGAACAGTGTATCCCGGGATCTGTTCACGCTGCTGAACAGTGTATCCGGGGATCTATCCGCGCTGCTGAACAGTGTATCCGGTGATCTGTTCACGCTGCTGAACAGTGTATCCAGGGATCTGTTCACGCTGCTGAATGGTGTATCTGGGGATCTGTTCACGCTGCTGAACAGTGTATCTGGGGATCTGTCCACGCTGTTGAACAGTGTATCCGGGGATCTGTCCACAGCGCTGACGAGCCTGTTGCTTCTTGGGTCCAACATGTTGGGAACTTGTTGGTGTTGCAGTGTAGTGTTTGTAGCTGTTATGTAACTGATAGCTGTAACTGTCTAAACACACACACAAGATGAGTAAAATGTCATAAGTACCTTTCAATGCCAGAACAAAGTGTTTGTGAAGTCATTACATTATAATTGATCCTGTGTGCAGACAGTTATGTTTTGTGCTTCTTATGAACATATAAGATAAATTTGGATTATGTTGGAGTTTGTTTGAGCGAGAGAGAGAGAGAGAGAGAGAGAGAGAGAGAGAGGGGTCAAGCTAAGACTGCCTGGCTTTGTTTGAGAGAGGGGTCAAGCTAAGACTGCCTGGCTTTGTTTGAGAGAGGGGTCAAGCTAAGACTGCCTGGCTTTGTTTGTTTTAGCAGATTTACCCTACAAGGGTCTGGAATCATTCTGCTGTTAGAAGGTCATGCACTGATGATGGGAACGAGGATGATGATGATGGGTATTTATGAGACTGACATCTTTGTTCTGTGCACACACACACACACACACACACACACACACACACACTGCAGATTTTTGACTAATCTTTCATGAATGATATTCTAATTAATCCAGAGGGGGGACACAGAAGAAACAGTAATTACCTGTCAGAACTGTGGCCGTCCAGTGGCAGGAAATCCATGAGTTTATGACACATTAATCTGCCTCTCGTTCAACTCTAATCCCGTGGCTCGGCCAGACCAGAGCGACAGTGGGAAATGACGCTGTCTGCCGTGGCACTGAGGCCCAGAGGAGACAAGAGATGGAGGGATGGAGGGATGGAGGGAATGTGCTTCAGCCACCTGTTCCAGTCCTCCTGCACGTGTTTGCTGAGCAAAACCTGCAACACAACACTTGACACTCAGGTCTGTCTCCCACAGGTGAAGAGTTCTGCCTGTATAATACTGACCCTACTTAAATCACACTCCACAATACTCTGTGATATATAAGTACATTTTAGAATGCTTTCTAGAGTGTTCTTTGAGTATTTAGTGATTTGCAATGGACACACTTTTAAAGGAGTATTTTATCAGACAATAGAAGAATAGTTGAGAAGATATGGAATATGGTACAGAAAACCTTCCATCACCTCAGTTCTGTGCTTTTCTTATGCTTGGGTGTGCAGTGCCAGCAGAGAATGAGGGCAGGTGACAGTGCAATACTCATCTCACAGGGAATCCCCATGGCAACAGTCCTTACTGATCGCCTGCTTTAATAAGCAAAGGCATTGATGAAATCCCCCTCACCTGTACATAAATCCCCCTCACCTGTACATAAATCCCTCTCACCTGTACATAAATCCCCCTCACCTATACATACATCCCTCTCACCTGTACATAAATTCCCCTCACCTGTACATAAATCCCTCTCACCTTTAGGTAAATTAATCTCAACTGTAAGTAAATTCCCTTCACCTTTAGATAAATCATTCTCATCTCTGCTTAAATCCCTCGTACTTGTAAATAAATCATTTTCACATGTAGGTAAATCCATTTCACCTGTATGTTAATCCCTCTGACCCATAGGTACTTCATCACCTCTCTCTGGTTTCTGTGAAAGAGGCAGAGCAATGCTGATGACATCAGGAAGGCACTCTGCCAGGTCAGGAGGTCACAAACAGGATCACGTCTAGTTTCATCACACACGGAGGGTATTACAGACACGTGTCACTCCACTGCAATGTCAAGAGATGTGACATCACATGCTTGGTGGCATCAAAGGCTTGATGTTAGAGGCATGGTGGTATAAGAGTTGTGATGTCACAGGTGTGGTGGTATAGGAGTTGTGATGTCACATGGGTGGTGGTATAAGAGTTGTGATGTCACAGGTGTGGTGGTATAGGAGTTGTGATGTCACAGGTGTGGTGGTATAGGAGTTGTGATGTCACAGGGTTGGTCGTGTCAGAGGTCTGATGTCAGATACGTGGTGGTGTCAGGGAACGGCGTTCAGTTGTTCATGTTTATCAGAGCTTGGGAACGGCGTTCAGTTGTTCATGTTTATCAGAGCTTGGGAACGGC
>JAOYMR010000005.1:9920132-9930428 GCA_025802075.1 Tenebrosternarchus preto
AAGCACGGTTTGATACATCCGGATTTTTTTTTGCGTACGCCATTTTCTGGATTTGTCCGTACGCCAAGTTTCAGTAAAAAATCCATGCAAGTCTTTGTACATGAGGCCCCTGGGCTGTGATTCATCTCCAAATAAACAAAAGTTCATAAATAAAACCCTTTACTTAACAATTTCGAGTACAAACTCCTAAACTCCAAAACAAACGTAAACACTTTAGCACACGTACCGCAGCATAGGATCCTTTCTCCTGTTGGAACACAACTTGCCTGCATGCAGTGGTCACATGGACGTCCTGCACTTAAAGCTGGTGCTCTGGTGTCCCGCTCTGAAGCATCTGCAGTGTTACAACATTGACAGTTGCATGTTGCTGCAAGATTCCTGAATGAATCATGTCAGAAGAGGTTTGTCAGACTGATTAAATGTGCCTGAAAACGCAAGTGCATCATGCATTTCCAAACATAAATCTCGCACTTTAAAAAGAATTAATGAGGAGCCAGGTAGTTCCAAAAGATGCTAAAATCAACCAATTAAAATCACCACAGCCTAGTTATATCCGTTATATTTTAAATCACCTGACCCATTTGCATATAGGGTTGGGTGGTCACATACTTTAAAAGGTTCTTGCTGAAAACAGAATTTGCAAAGCATAGAATTGACAATGCCATTTATCAAACTCATTGTCTGCTGATCAAAGCTTGCTGATTAAGACAAGAAACCTTTTATACCTGGACGCTGCAGTTCATTGAAAAAAAAGTCACCTCCCCTTGGGAGTCTTCCAGATATGTTAGAGACACGATGCACTGTACTGCTCTGGCTTTCTGGAACCCTTCTACAACAGACAAAACTGCAGCTTCCAAAATGAGTGGGAGTGTTATGGAAACCAAATGTACAGAAATCAGACAAAACAATGTTATATATGCAATATTTTATTGATTTGTCACAAATGTACAGTTTAACTTTAACCATCCAGCAAGAAAGCCCAAGGGTTGATGTGAAGTTACATAATGTTCTCCAACGAAGTCCAAAAAGCATCTCAGTGTGTGTACTAACAGCATCCTGAACAGGAACTAGTAAATACATTCATTGTATCAAAATACCACTTAATTTCCTTGGTGCTGAAATACCCAAGAGAAATGTGAAATGTAAACTTTGCAGGTTACATTCAGGCAAAACGTTTTCAAGTTTTAAAGTTTTATACTTCATTCCTCATACATATTTATATATTTAATAGTTTATATTAAAAAAAAAAAAAAAAAAAAAAAGCCTAAGCCTGGCAGTTCAGCCATTGCCCCATTTCACTTTGAACACCCGATTCTGGAAGGTTCAGGAAAGGGCTCCAGATGTTCACTGTTAACCTTCATTCCATCCGATGTGCGCGTCCAGCACCACAACATCCCTCAGCCTTCACCCTCCTACACCGTACCAGGAGGATCTGCTGCTCCTTCAGGAAATCAGTTCCTCCTGCTGCTGGCCTGATTACATGTTACCAGGAGGTGAAGAAGGGTCTTTTGCAGTGGAACGTCTGGGTGAAGGCGTTGCTCAGCTGGACTACGCGGCCCTGGCTGCCTCCTCGACTACGTTCCACCACCACGCGGGGCATCTGCACCAGCTGGATAGGGCTCTTCCCATCCTTCAGCGCCTGGCTCAGGTTTAGGATCTGCATGAGTGAGCAGAAGTCAGAGGCTGCTGGAAGAACTTCGATCCACAAGTGCTAGCGAGGCATCGAACATTTAACTACCATGACGACTACAATATACTTTCTCCAACTAGGCTGTACATTTTTGGTGCTCGATGTATAAAAACTGTTGAAGCACATTACAGGGATAAAAGCAAAGAGAAAAGCCTGTCGACTAGCCAGGACACGCCCTGTGTTAAACTCACCTGTCCTCTCATGACTGACATCTGCTTCTCAAACATGGTTTTATCAAAACCCTTGTCGGTCTGTAAACAATATGAAACAATTGATGTGAAACAACTGAATGAACTTCAGCTAATGTGTTAGTACGAGAGCTCTGAACTGCATTTAAAAAGTAAACAAAGGTGACTAGAGACAGCAGCTGTAAAATTCCAGCAGATCTCAGTCGCTGCTGCAGGACCACGCACAAGCGGGACGTAAAGCTCAAACTGCTTTGTGCTTCGTTGGAAGTGAGCGCAGTCAGGACAAGGCGAGACCTCAGGGCCAAAACCGAGAACATTAAAGAGGCAAAGTTCTTGTGTAGCTCAGGTTTCTGGAGGGGAAGGGAACCCAAAAAAAAAAAAAAAATCCCAACCCCAAACAGCTCTGAACGCAGATGGAGGGAAGCAACACTTAGCAGTGACCTTAAAGAGCTCATAGAGGTCCTCACAAAGGTCCTGTACAAAGTTCATGTCGGAGATGCGAGACAGCACCAGATCTGTCGTCTCCTGGGAGAAGGGCACTTTGGCCTGGGGCAGCCACGCCCAGTGGAACGGATCTACACACACACACACACACACACACACACACACACACACACAGAACTTCAATATCACTAATCAAGGAGGGATCCACAATTA
Organism: Tenebrosternarchus preto; assembly: GCA_025802075.1. Lineage (NCBI taxonomy): Eukaryota > Metazoa > Chordata > Actinopteri > Gymnotiformes > Apteronotidae > Tenebrosternarchus > Tenebrosternarchus preto. Next base: position 9,922,668 of record JAOYMR010000005.1, read on the forward strand.
AAAGTCAGATCAACGCCGATCACGCAGGCAGGTACTAGGGGTACAAGACTCACACGCCCGCCACTCGTCCGGGTGTTTGAAGGGGAAGGCCAGGCCATTGTCTATTGCAGCGATCTGGATAACACTGTCTTTAGGCTCGGTCCATTCAGAGCCCTGCAGAAGCACAGAGCACACTGAGGCAGAGGGCGTGTGTGTGTGTGTTATATGCATTATTACTGTGGTGGCGTTTACACGAGTGTAGAGAAATACTATAATAATGTATAGAGATCATGCGTGTGCGTGTCATTCATTACCTTCTCTGATTGGTCTCCGCTACCTGGCTTCTCATATTTAATCAACCAGTTATCGTTCCCTCTGTCTGTGAGAAAACAGACACACAAAGAACTTACAGGCAGCCCTCTGCTTAATGCAAGGAACAAATCACTGAAACTGTCTGTAATTCTGTATATGGACATCACACATGCCACACCTGTGCTCATGGGGGAAATGTTTTGCTAAAGCTGAGCTGATTGTAATTCCATGTTTGGGTGTGTGTGTGTGTGTACGTCATACATGCAGTACCCATATTCCTGATAGGTGTTTCGCTAAACCTGTGCTGATTCTGTGCACCCATGCATGTCTATGTGTGTTATTCTCTCACACACACGCATTTGTGTGTGTCTGTACCCGTGTTCCTGATGACATAGTCCAGCACCACAAGCCTCTCAAACTGCGACTGCAGTTGCTTCCGCGTGTTTTCTGGAAGAGGCTCCGCCTCAAATTTCCGCAGCCAATCAGCAGCCTCCTGATAGCCCTCCACAAAGAGCTGGAATGAGCCAACCTACAGTACACAGAGTGGCACGTTAATGACCACCGCATCCATTTAATGTTGTGCTCTATGCTGCCACCTGGTGTTGAGAGGAGCTATAACACGTTGACAATATTACAGCACAGCCACATAGGCGCGGCTTTTAAGAGCTGCCAAAAGCAAACCAGGAGACATCTCGTAGCCAAGGATACAAGAGCCAAAAAAATAAAATAAAAAGTTAATTTGCTTTTCAAAAAATAAATAAAACATTCCATACAGCACAAAACATTACAAGGTCAGTATGTACAAAGGTAGAAATTCTCAGAATGCCCATTTAAATCTCTGACTTCTTGTAGACACCAACTGCAGCTGATACTGGAATATACGACATACAGGTCTGGGCAGGAAACCCCAGTGAGCTTAGCGTGCCTGGTTAGTGGGCGGGGATGTGACAGAGGGCGGAGCTATGACAGGTCAATCCTCACCTTGGGCGGCAAGCCAACTCGATGGAAACGACGGCCAACTTTAGGCACCTTCTCCAGAGCGTACTTCTTGCCCCGGGACTTGGCGCGGTCAATCGCGTTATAGTGGAACGTTTCGCTGGCCAGAGACACAACCTGCACAGTGGAAATTGAGGGAAAAGGAAGTTTACCATCAAAACCACGTACACAGAAGAACACGCTGTAAACTAGTCTGTCGGCAATTAGAAAATGCAACAGAGTTCAGAGAGCAACTCGGTCACCAAAGACTCCAGTAGCTTCAGTGAGCGCCAGCATAAAAATAACTATATTTATAGGCTCATTCCACAAGGCATAATGCACTGTAAAAGTGCCCGATATTGATGATCTACTGAACTCGAAACTCAGCAGCAGCAAACTGGATCAGACTGGACCGGACTGGATGCAGGAGAAACAGGAGCCTGTGGTGGAGCTCTGCTAGGGTTTGTGAAGCAAAATCTGCAGGCTGTGGACACAGAACCCATCAAGTGCGTTTAAACCAGCAGGTACTGCAGGACTCCAGCCAGAGCCAACACTGCATCACCAGAATCGTTTGGTTAAGTGAACAGAGTGTTGGTTACGAAAGCCTGCTGAGGTCAAACCCAGACTCTCATACGGACGTTTGCGACCGCCTCGCCTGTTCAGCAGGTGCACGGATGAGCCAGAACCTCCTACCAGCAAACAACTGTGATCAGCCATGGCCCATCAGTGCAGGGTAAACCAGACCGGGCGTTACACCAGACCGGACGTTACACCAGACAGCTCCACGTTTTTGCTCTGCCCAGGTTCCCCAAACACAGCAAGTTAGAGACAAACACGTGTGCGCGAGAGAAACACACCTCCCCCCCGGAGGACTGGGTTGGGAAACACTGCATTAAAGAACACAAAGACTGCATTCTTGGTTTGTCTTTCCATCCCCAATAACAGCAGGCTGCAAAAAACTGGATTCCCCCCACCCCCCAGGTCTACAGAGACCGTGCTGTGCACTGGCTGACCACATTAAAAACTTTTAACAAGCCCTCGATCTTTGAAACAAACACATACATATTTAGCATGTTTCTGTTGTTCCCTTTGGCTTCAAGATGTCAGCCAAGAGCTCAGATTACACCACAGCAGGAAAAACAGCCAAGTGGATTTACTCACCTGTCTGTGCACCCTGGTTGAGTGCATCAATGAAGTGGCTTTAAAATAAATTAATAAATAAACAAAAGCTTTAGACCCCACACCCTACCTTGGTCTTGGGCACAATCTCCAGGCCGAGCTTGCGGTCGACGAGCGACGCAGCTGCCTCGGACAGGTAACCCTGGTTGGGCACCAGGCAGCTGCGTCCGAAGCAGCAGGGACAGCAGACTTTGTGGAAGTATTTGGTCCATTTGGGGTTCAGGTGGCCGTAAGGCTCTTCCGACTTGGGCTTGAACACGCCGATGATCTTCTGCACGAGGGGAGATCAGACGCTCGTGAACCGGCATGGGCAAAGCGCAGGGAGCCAAACCAAAACTGCCAGACACGCCCACCTCCCCAGACACACTCTTACCCCTTTGGGGTCCTTGACGAAGTAGCTTCCACTGGATCCCTGGGAGATTCTCTCAGGGAACACACCACTCTCGATCGCTTGCTCCGCCCTTTGTACAATCTCTCCAAAGTGGGGGTCATCTGGGAAGTGGTTAAAATCCCCACTACTGTTACCTGTATCACCCCCACACACACACACAGTATAAGGAACATTTAGGTGGTTCCATAATGCACATACATGTTGTATGTTTAAAAAGGTCAGGCTTCACCCCAGATCTAAAGTCTTGCCATCACAAGGCCACACTGAGCACAGATGTTTGAACCTCAGCCTTGAGGTCACAGGGCCAACAGGTTCTCAACGCTCGCCTAGGCAGAAGGACAAGCCAATTACCTGCTCAACCAACCACCAGCCAATACCATCAAACCTAAAGCCAGAATGGAGTCTCGACGCTACGACTACATTAACACACCCAGTCATGAACACAGGAAGAAATAAAAAGGGTAATTCCATGAAGCGTGAGGGCCACCAGAATTACAGCCTCATTTCTCAGTCGAAGAACATAATTCACTGGTTCATTTACTTTGACTTTAATCAGTGGACTCAAAGATGAAGAATGAGAAGTAGAAACACACCCAAAGGCCTGCATCAAGCACCACACACTGAGCTCCAGAACATTAAAACACGGTGATCCTGTCAGCGTTCATGAAACATTAAACAGAGCACTTCCTTCCTCTCCCCCTCTCAAAACATACACACACACACACACACACACACACACACACACGCGCAGCACCCTGGCTTCACACAGCACATTAGCAAGTTCATTTATAGGAGACTGGAGAGACCAGATAATCAGGATGAAGTGGAGCCATGTGTTCACAATAACTGACTGACATGTGCTCACAAGACTCAGTATTACATCAAACCAGCAGAACTCCAGCACACTGCCAACCTGACCTGCACACAAAAATGATGCATCAGGCGTGCAGGGGGTCCTGTAGCTTCAGTCCTGCAGAGGGCACCTCAGCACACGCGGGATCAAACTACAGGTCGTCCTGAACGAGGATATGGCTAGCCTGCAACTGCAGAGTTGTGAGGAGAAACGACCCCAGCTGAACGGCACACGCAGGTCCCTAGATGTGCACCAGGGCAGGACACACCCCTCTGCACAAAGTGAACAAAAATAATAATAAAAAACAGCCTTACAGCCTAACCCAGTCGAGAGAGAGAAAGAGAGAGAGAGTGTGTGTGTGTGTGTGTGTGGTGTACGTACTCGTGTAAGGGTGGTGGAACAGTATTACCTGTGCACCTATACGCACAGATCACTGGAAGGTTAACGTGCGCTTGCGCAAGTCCATGTCCTGAAACGACACTGGCGCGATGAGGGCGTAACGTGGGCACATGTTGAACTCCCTGAAAACTCAAGCAGTCTAGAATTCTGCAGAGCGCGTTACCCTCGTTCGGAGCACGGTTAAATTAGCAACAAAACCGGAACATACGCGGTTGCCATGGAAACTATCCGCCGCACGTACAGTTTCCTTTGGAAAAGGCCAAATGCGATTTTGTGTTACTAGGCACACAGGGAGCAGGAGGCTAAACGCCCCAATGACGACACCGGCTTATTAGAGGTCATGCGTACGGAGGTCTTTACGACGGAACTGAACGCCTGCCTTCACGGCAGAATCCGTTATGGTGGGCGCGCTCGAGGGACAGGTCTTTGCCGCATTGGATCTGAAAAATTACATATTTAAACGACACGCGCTGCTGCCGCGTGCCAGTTATCTGCAGACAAGGAGCGGAGTTTGCGTGTTCAGTACCCTACACCAGCCAGATTTACAGAACTGGAAATATGACGCCATTAAAAATACAGTAAAACAACTGAGCAAATCGCCAGTGAAAACTGTTGACACAAAAAAAACCAAACACCACTGAGGATATATAAACGTTCAAGTGTTCGTTTCATTTGTTTTCTTCAACCATAATACAAGAACAAGCAGTAGGTAGTTGGATAAGTCTCATACATCAGATTCTGATTTACTCTTGAAAACGCTGCACGACTCCATGGAAACGGCGCGTGAAGCCCATGCAGAGCCGTGAAATCTTCGGAAGCGGCGCGCTCACAGCTGTCTATACTTTTAACGAGCAAACGTGGAAATTAAAATGAACAGAAAACGTATTTAAGGGTTAGCATGTTCAACTATGCTTGTACAAATCACACTTTCTGGCGACCTTTCTGCATCTTAGTGCAAACACAAACCAGGCCACAGACGGCCCGTGCGTTCCCCAGTGAAGTCTTTAAACCTGCAGCCAAATGAAACGTAGCACGCGGCTGGTTTGCTCGGAATTACCGCAGCGGCGTGACGTGTGGCCTGCTATTACAAATCGGAACAAAAGAGCAGTTTCTCTTACACCCACAGCTCCTGTCTGGCCGCACAGGACAGGTCACAGACAAATGTCATGCGTGGAGACGCATGGTGTCCGAGGTGTGATCCGACCCGACAGTTCCGATTACTGAGGTCGCAAAAAGGAGTCTAACCTTGGCCTGAAAGTTAAAAGTCGGAACTCGACGTCTGCAGCCAGACTTCAGCCAAAGTGCACGAGACCAAAATAGTACCTGGCAATTAATAATTACACAGCGGTAATGGATGACGTCGCGTAATTAGCACGCGTTGTGCCAGCAACTACAATTTAAATGACACCGAGTTCAAATCCGATTCTCTCCCACTCGCGCTGTTCCCCCCATCTCACTCACACACACGTTAACATTTTTAACAGAAATCTAAAGATCAGCATTAACACACGAGCAGCATTAACATTGATCAGTGATCGTCCAATTGTGTCGCGTCGCGCTTCTCACCGGGTGAAGCTAAATTCTCTTTATCTGACGAGGAACTGTGTCTATTACGCATCACCCTCCCGTCTTTACCAGCCCGAGGTGACTGATGTCCGGCCAGTCCCGGCAGTAGCAGCGCTTCCTCGCCGGAGCCCTCCGCTTCGAGCTCTGTAAGAACGCTTTCGGTCGAATCGGAGATGCGCACCGCGCCTCCGGGGTTGAACGCCAAGCCCAGTGTGTGCACAGCTCGGTTCCTGTCGAATAGCACCGCAGGCGCCGTCGCCGAGTTAAAGTTCGTGTCTGTTGGCGTCGATTGTGCGTTGTCTACCTCCGTCTCGTTCCCGGAGGGATCGCATTCTGCCATCATTATGAGCTACAGGTTGATCGGATCACTTTTCAGACAAAAACTATTTTCTTCCGCCTCTAGTTTCAGTCACGGTATCATATTTACCATATACCCACTGTTTAGACGTTCGTTAGTCCAAAACCGCTTTAGCGCGTTCATACGTTATGTCCACATCATCTGTCATGAAGAACTTCCTGTTTTTATGCGCGTGCGCCTTCCTTACGTCAACCCGCCGAACGTATGACGCAGTTAAAAGGTCGCACCTATGTTCGCGCGCAGCTCTGATCTAACGCTCTCAACCAAACGCTCATTTCCGGATTGGTTTCGGAGATCCTTCACTGCAGGTTTTGTGCAGTTCGGCGCGCTCTGGATCAGAGCTTCAGACCTGCATGCGGTTCCTCTTCAGGACTGGACCAGTCCTCGTCTCCTCGTGGAGTCCGTCACATTTGTATTTTTAAAGCAGCAGCTTGTCGGGATGTTATTGGACTACAGATCGCCAAAGGTGATCAAAATTAGCCGCCAGTGCCATCGATTTGAGCCGTCATCTTATCACGAATTTAATATATTTCGGTAGGACACGTTTTCACGTTAACATGTTGTAAATGTCAGCTTGCTAACCTTGTGGTTGAGGGCACTGATGACGGGGTGCTGCTCGACGTTTATGATGCTGGGACAGAGCACACTGCAGTCTGTAATGCTTACAGTACACGAAAACTTTCACCTCCATCTCCAACTACTGTAAACCGCAGCACAAGAGGGTGCAGTGACTTCCTCTGGTCTCCCGGAAAACCAGCAAACATTAGGAGCTTGGAAGTTGTTGTTCATGCGTGAAAGTAAGAAATTTGTGGTGCACTTTTGTACAACTGTGTGCGCTGCTACAGGAAGAGACTAGTATAGTAATATCAGACTGTGGAATATGCGACTGCAGTATGAATCACCGTTATACCGAGCGCTTAAGAGTTAAACACCAACATGATAGTAGTGAAAGAATGCAAAATACCAGGAAAAAAAAAATCACTGTCTTCATGATTGTGATCATAAAGTCGTGCCGATCTACTGTTCTCAGGTTCATCTGCTTCTAAGGGCACCTCATTTATTCTGCTTTTTACTTTACAATTTAAAAATAAACATGATCTGCTCAAATGAACTACTGTAGTCTTGCTGTTTTAACTTGTAGTGTGACGAACGTAAGGTTGGGCAGTTTATTTTTAAAAACAAAGGCATTTAACAATAGCAGTTTCTAATGTTCAGGGGGGAAAAAAATCAAATATATATAAAAATTAATGTAGTACAAATTCAGAATATAATTAGAATATAAAAAACAATGTGAATATCATAATTAGAATATCAAACAATGTACACATTCACAAAAGACAAGTTTGTGTTTTTGGCAAGTACCTGAAACGACTCTTTCCCAGTTCCATTTGGAACAAATGTTAATGTTTGGCACACGTGACACAAACGTGAAGATCAGCTTATATAAGAGTAAATACATATTAGCATTATTGGTTTGTATATCCTTGTTATTTTAGTGTCCTGAGGAATAAATGACTGCTTTAAAGTTAAAGTTCCCACAAATACCACAGCCATGGGATATGTTCTACTGGGTTTCACACTGCACACACACCTGTGTTCATCTCCAAGGTTTCACCTTTCAGCAATAGAACAGCTAATGGGTACTCCTCCAGACACCCTGCGCGTCTGGCGAACTCCTCCAGACACCCTGCGCGTCTGGCGAACTCCTCCAGACACCCTGCGCGTCTGGCGAACTCCTCCAGACACCCT
>JAOYMR010000005.1:9999971-10014782 GCA_025802075.1 Tenebrosternarchus preto
TACACAACACAAACTACAATGTCACCAGAGAGTTGGAATAAACTTAACCTACACCATATGAATTCATAATTCATACAGCAAGAGATATAATGACCTGTATAGAGCAAAGACTGAATCACTTCCTTCCCGTTGCTGCTGCTGTGGTGTTAATGTACATTTCAGTATGATCCCCATGGGAATAATAAGCTCATTGCCATTCCTGTCATCCTTGCAGGAATACCGCCATTCCTGATCATCCCTGCGGGAATACCGCCATGCCTGATCATGCTTTCTACTTTGTTTCCATATCTGCAGCATTGTCACTGTCTCCTCTCCCCACACTACAAACAAACCTGATTCTTCTCCAAGCAATATACCTGAACTCTGTTCATAACTGTCATGTATGTATTATATATAACTATTCTTAGCCAAACCTACATAACCAAACCAAAAACACATCTTTTCATTCAAAATTAATTCAAAATTACTCTTTTAGCAAACACCTGAATTTATCTGGCTTTCCTATATAGTCAAGGCATGGTCCTGAGCACACACACACACACACACACACACACCTGCATACCTCCACACTCTCCTCCACCTCGATACATCCATCCTGATCATCGTCCATCTCACGGTGGATGTGCCGCAGCGCCTCCAGGCTAAAACGATCTGCCTCAGTCACACACGGAGGAGTGACCTGCGAGCAGGCATCTGGGGTCAAAGGTTACACGTGCTATAAGTCGAAGACATTAGCACACTTGTAAAACTTATGTGCATTATGAAGAATAATTGAATCTCAACGTGGCAGCTTGCAAAGATCTGCTGGGTATATGAATTTTAATGGTGAACCTAAATTTGCATAACGTGACAAAATTCATGTATAGTCCGGAAACACGAGCCCTGCAGGATGTAATATTTTGCGTGCTTTTCAACTTAAAAAAAAACGCTTTTGAGTACTTGCCTACAGTCGCTCGCGTCGCCTCCCTCCTTAATCCAGAGTAAGGATTTTCATCGTTTGTGAATTCGCGCTCCACAGTTTGCGCTGCGCAGGTAAACGGCCCGCGCAGCACGAGGAGCACCATGAAGGAAAATGTGAGCATCGCGAGGCTTAAACTGAGGCTTCTCGACAAGGTTCGGTTTGTGATCCAGAAAACAGATGTCCATTCACGACAGCCGTCTCGAAGAAGTTACAGGCGTACAAAAAACGGTTATATGATCGGGAAGGCTGCTAAAAATGGCGCTAAAGGACTGCGTCGCAGTCTTTACAAAATAAGCGTTCTGCGGAAGAACCGCATTAAAAAAATTTGTCTTTGTCTTCGCCAAAACACAGTATCCCATACAAGAGCAACAAAATGCCTATTTGTCAAGTCTTGCTGAAACAAACAACAACAAACAGCACAATATAAAATATAAATAATGTATTTCCTTAACGGGTGAAAAACCAAAAACGAACTTAAAAAAACCCTTCTCATTAATCCAGCTGTCCTCGTAGTATTCCTGCAAACCGGCGAAAAGTTTTTAAAAGTAAACTTCAGAGTGAAGATACTCCAAGTAGCATACTTAAGTACATTTAATCAACTCCGTCCACCACGCCGAATAGTCTGGAGTAAATGTCACCTCTCTCTCTCTCTCTCTTTCAGCATTTTGCGTTTTCGTGCAGATCCCGAACGAGCGCTCGACGACCGTGACCTGTCTGCGTGCGGCAGGACCTTCTGCGAACTGCCGGTTGAATCTAAAGATAACATCAACCGGCGCACCGGCGGATATCGTGACGGTGGATGATGAAATGTTCCAGTGGTAAGTAAACGACTTCGGCGCTCCTACTATGGAAGCGTAACGTAATTAAAACGCGTCCTGGCGCGCTTATTGAGCCCACAGCCCGAGGTTAAACCAGCAGATTTAAAAGCATCGTGACACGTTCGCGCGCACATTTATACTCCTATAAGTACTGGTGAGGACCTTAGTCTTAAACCGAACAAAACATTTACACATGACCAAGAAGATTAACTTTTCTGTCACTTTTTTATCTCAAGCATACCGTTTCTCTCTCTCTCTCTCTCTCTCTCTCTCTCTCTCTCTCTCTCACTCACACACACACACACACACACACACACACACAGTCAAGTAGACTGCCTTGATGTTATTCTCGCAGCCCTGCACGCCATTTTGTTGGATGCAGGATTAAATTTAGAATCCAGTGGGATTAGCAGCGCTGTGAACAGAAACAAAGTGTCAGGTTACACCTCAGCAACTCCCCAAAATACCACAGGTGTGTGTGGAGGGATGAAGTTAACCTTTGACCCTCTAAACATGCACAACTGGTAGCAGTGACTTTTTCAGAACCCCGTGCTTGCTCTTGACGGGTCCGCTGTGGGCCATCCTGCAGTCGGACGCCCGAAGAGCGCCCCATGGTGGACGAGCGGAGAACGAAACGCAAGCACGCAAGAAACGAAGCGCGCAAGTGCACGCGCCCTTGTCACACTACAAGCCGCTAACAAGACAAGGAGAGAGCGCACGCTCAGTCTGAACGCACGCGTTGATTTCTTTGGTGATTTGCATTTTGCTTCGCACTGTGTACACAGTCGCATGGATTACAAAGCTACGGTTTAAACGAACGAACGCAACAGCTTTGTTGAATTATTTTTTATGTCTATAACCTAATCGGCTCGAGTTTATCACACTGAGCCAATTAGCTAACTAATATAACGCACACAAACATTGACTTTAAAAAGGACGAATCTTGGGTTTGCGGAATACACTTATAAACGGGTTTGTTCTCAATGCTGATATGGAAACTGCGGCAGCTGCGCTACCGAGTTGGACACTGGTGTTCCGCGAGTCCGTGTAAAAACTACTGAAATGCAAATTGAGAAACCATACCATACCAGTACCTCACCGCCACCGGCTCCGCCCAGCTCAAGCAGCATTCAGCCATTCACCACGCACTACAAACCTCTCGCGAGACAGCAGCATCCAGTCCTCAGTAGGTCCCGACAACTATCCCCCCCCCACTTTTGTGTGCCAAGTCCAAGACTGAAGAAGCAAATTACTGATTACTGGATTTATAACAGTAGCTTTAAGATGAAAATGACAAGGTAAAAGAATGACATACAGATTACAGTTCTGAACTCAATGGTAATAAACTTCTATTAACAATATAAACATGACTTTAGTCTAACTCTGCCTCAATCTGTTTCATGTTCACAGTAGAAATGAATGACTTCACATTTCCTACATCTCCTACACTGCCCTGAATTTAAATACCATCTGCAAGGTGCTGCATTAAATAAACCGATCGAGGAATGAGGAATCCGTTACAGACCTGCTGCGGTTAGACAGCATGGAAGGAAACGACCACAAACTCAACAGTAGGAATCAGAGACATGTTTGCATGTATTAAAGTGTTTAGTGATCCATTCCCATAGCAACAAACACACTGGCCCAGGATGTGACGGAGAGCAGTGGGAGGATGATGGGAAAGTGACCACACCCACGCACACCAAACGCCCACATGTGGTGAGCACCTCGCTTCAGTCTGGAACAAAACACCAATAAAACTAACAACAAATAAAAACACACACACACACCACCTGATTTGAGATGTTCAACACACATGGGCCCTGAAAAAGCTGGCAAGGTTTTGGCAGACTGTGGTTTTTTTTTGTTTGTTTTTTTTTTGCAGCTGTTTAGAAAACATGATTCCCTCTATCAACAAGCAGTGAATTGATAAACTACTTTTTTGTTTCTTGAAACAAGGACAGTGACAGGTAAAAGGCAACTATACAGGAAGAAGTTCTTTCAGGAAACAGAAGCAGTCAGAACCAGCACGGTCACAGCCTCCGGCATGAGGCTTTAACCAAGGCTCTGCCAGAAGATTCCGGAAGACTATTAAAACTAGTGAAAAATAACACTGAAACCATCCTTTGAAAGATCCTGACCTTCAGACTTTGACCTCTAGGTTTGCCGTGAGTGGAGAACCTTGGTTTGATATGTTTGTGGTTTGGTTTCCTCACAGACACTGAAGTTTTAGCTGGAACAAACCCCTCCTCCATGGCTGAGGGAACAGCCCACACGTTGGTCTCCATCATATAGATCATTGTGTGAATTCACCCTTAAGCTACTGGTGAAAACCACAAAGGAGCCATACTTCACCTTGACTGAACATTGTAGCTGAGGGGGTTTTTTTTGTTTGTTTTAACCAAACCACTCAGTCTTCACTTCATAGGACCCCAAGATTCCAACTGGCCAATTGTCACCGCTGTTTAACTCTTTATGACAGCTGGTTTCAATCTGACCAATAGCGTGGCACATCAGTGCGCCGTCTCCACTTCTGAATGCATGTCAGTCTGTAACGGAGTGCGTGAGGCCCGTCAGCCACGGTTGGAGTCGGTGTCCAGCTGGCGTATTGAGAGGCACCAATGCGTGTCTTGTTGAAAGGGTGTAGCACACACTTCATACAGACACAGCAGGGGTAACAAACCTCGACAGCTTAAAAACAAAAAGAAAGAGCACATTTTTTCCACAACGTCCTTTCTCACAATACAGGAGAACGTATGTATAGTTGGGTCAAAAAGAAACGGAGAAATAGCAGTCAAAAACAGTACAAAACTGACAACAACAAGAGAGAAAGTGTGAATGAAGGAGGCATGTCAGTACTGGTTTCAGTGTGAACCCTGAAGCGTAGCCCCAAGACCTGTTCCCAGACCAGGGCCAGGCCTAGACCGCTGCTGCTGCCCAAACGTCACAGAGCTCAAAAGCTGTGCTGGGATCAGGTTCACTCTGCAAACAATGGTTAGTGATCTTACAAAAAGGTACAGCTACAATGACTTGCTGTGTGAACACAGCACACTGGCCTATTCTATACTCCTTTGTTCCAGTCTTTGCTCTCCATTTTTTTTAAGTCCATGGCTAATTTAAGTGTGGATGTGAAAACCGTAAAACAGTAGTAAGTCTGTCCAGCGCAAGAGCTCCCAGACGCTCTCTGGCCCTGATTCCAGCCTTTCAGGACAAAGCATCCAATCAGAGCGCTCTATACTAATCCAGTGGGAACGGGGTGAGGGGAGGGTGACGAATGTGAACGCTAAGCCTTGAGGGGCCCGGCACACAGAGCGTCCAGCCTGCTGGGGTCCTCCACTGCCTGCTTCCTCCTCCAGCTACGTTAATGCAGAGTCACGGGTGCAGTGCTCCAGCGGTACAGAAGAACAGAGTCTTTAGGTCCCGCCCACACTGACCACTGCTAGCAGCTTGCCGGGGCGGGGAACTGAGCTCCTCCCACAGGGATCAGGCCACGCCCAAGATGAACGGGGGAGGGGTGAGTGTGGTCAGGACAGCAGGAGGGTGAGATTAGCTAAACTCTGGGGAAGGGTAGGGCATCCAAGTCACCATCAGGGAAATCTTGGCAAAAGTGTACAACAAATGTCCTTGGTGAAGACCAACTTTTTAAAATCTTGACATTTTGGCTGGTCCATCGAGGTAAACATCCTTCATATTACAACGATTCTCCAAAAAAATTACACATATATAAAAAATAATAATAAAGAGGGGAAAAGGAAAAAAAAAAACCAATAAAAGTTACTCCGAAGAGAGCAGTGTTTACATCACTGAGCCTCAGACATGCGCTAAAGTGATACTGGCACTCCTGACCCTGCCCTCCACCGAGGGGAAAAAGTCACAGGCATTCAGGAGCAGTGAAGACAGAGGCCGTCTGTGATTGGTCAGAGGATCGAGAAGGAGAAAGTGTGGCCGTTTGTGATTGGTCAGAGGATTGCTATAGAGAGCTCTCATTAGACAAGATGGGTGTCGGTTAAAGCTCGTGTTAAAAACACAAGGGGGGTGGGTGGGTGACAAACATGAAATAAAAACAGTTTTACAAAATAAAAGTCTGGTTTGAGTCCAGCAAATTTAAGGCCGTTGCCAGGAGGGTTAAGGCAGCTATAACAGGTCAGGCATTTCAACTGCATGAACCTGAGCACAAGCACATCAGAAATATACAAAACTATTTGGTAACAAAAGTTTACTATATGTTATAAAACCAAAAAAAGGGTGAAAAATGTACCTTAGCTAAAGCTTATAAAATTATATAATCAATAAAAATAATAATAATAATAATAATAATAACAATAATAATAATAATATTCCTTGGTCCTTGAAAACTATATTACTATAATAACATCTTCCATGCTTGGCACAGCAGTGCATCAAGCCCTTTCAGGGGCGTGTCCTTGTGCACACTTGGCCCCGCCTACACGGCTCCAGTGAAAGCACGATTGGTTAGGATTTCACTTCCCATTTGGGCATCCAGGCTGATGCAGCTGCCGCTCAAAGTCTCTGTCCACGGAAGGAGCTCCGCCCTCACTCTGGCCTGACCCGCCCCCATCACGTCTCCCTGGGAGTCAGATAGGTGAGGGGAGGGGCGGAGACGTGCGGAAGGAGGGGCGGAGAGATGCGGGGGGGAGGAGGAGTTGAGAGCTGACGCTGGTCTCAAGGTTCCTACAGAGTTCCATTTCCACTCCCACTACACTGGTGTCCTTTCCTAAGTGTTTTGTTTGTTTGTTTTTGGAGAATCTGAAGACTGAATGGTGTTTCACCATTGCTCTTCAGAATCACACACACACACTCACACACACACACATACACACACACACACACCCCTTCAGTTTAGGACACAGACATGGCCGACGAGGAAGAAGATGATGAAGAAAGCCCCGCTGCTGCCGGGTACCCGGCCTGGCGCATGCCCGAGGACGCCGGCGGCGGAGAAACGGAGGAGGCGGGGCCTCCGCGCAGGATCGCCCCCGCGGCGCTGCAGTGTGGGCGGGGCCCGGGCTCAGGTGTGTACGTGAAGGTGAGCGCTGTGGAGTAGATGATGCCATCATTCCGTACCAGTGTCACTGGAACCTGGACGGGCTGACGGACCCATCGCCAGCCTTCACGGAACGCAGAGATATCTGGAACCACGCAGAGAACGCTCTCTCCGCACCTGCACACACACACACACACACACACACACACACACACTTGTACCACAGCACAGTGCAAAGGATAACTCTACACACACTATCATGCGCGCCTACAACCAGTCACCTACACCTACTCCACCCTCCTCAGTGCGACACACTCCCACCCCCAACACACCACATTCTCGCTACGCGACTACGGAGGCTGTACAGGGACAAAAAAGGGACCGTAGTCGTGACGACGGTCTTACCACACAACACAGTCCACTGATGCAACACTGAGGTCACAGAGGAGGTGAAAACACGGCACACGTTCTCGTGAGAAGGCTGGTTTGAATAACGCACGTTCACACATCGTCAGTATTAAAATAGCTCAATATCGTCTCGGACACACACAAACCAGTCCCAGTCCCAACACAGGTGAACGGGTCACGTGGTAACCAAGCTGTGCACGACTGGTTCCTCTGCACGTCAGTAAAGGTGTTGAGCAGAACAGAGCAGTGCGATTGGTTCACCTGTACATAGTGTCCGCCTCCACGTCTCCGAACCACACGCGGAGATTGGGGGTGAAGTTCTGTCCCGTCAGCTCCAACATGGCGACATCTCCGCCACCGTTCAGCTGCCAACACAGACAGAGATGCACAGACACACAGAAATCATGAACAAACCAGATGGCTTTTTACCAAAAGAAGCAGGTAAGTAACCCTGTCCTGTTCAAACGTCAGAGCAGACACACGCTGAGGCCCCTCCTCACGAGGACCATCTCACAGGCTCGGAGCAGCAGGGCTTAACCCAAACGTGTGCGTGTGTTACCTGCAGGCTCTCGACGACGGGCACAGGTGTGACGGGCAGCGTGACGGGCCCCATCCCCTCGTAGAAGGTGTACTCCGCCTTGTCCGTGCTGATGATCGTCCACGATGCACCATCATTGATCATCTCTTTGTTGGACTCCTTGGGGCAGGGCGTGGCCTGTACATCAATCACACAACACACTGGGGGCGTGGCCTGTACATCAATCACACAACACACTGGGGGCGTGGCCTGTACATCAATCACACAACACACTTTACCCTCCAGGCTCAGAGGGTCAGAGGTGAAACAGTGGCCCCATTAGCCAACACACACACACACACACACACACACACACACACACACACACACACAGAGGCTCCCCTTGCCATTAAATGAGCAGGGGACTCTTTTAATGGCCCCACACGACTGATGTAACCAGGGGGAGCAGGGAACGGTGGATGTAACCGAGGGGAGCAGGGAACGGTGGATGTAACAGACGGGAACAGGGAACGGTGGATGTAACAGAGAGGAACAGGGAACGGTGGATGTAACAGAAGGGAACAGGGAACGGTGGATGTAACAGAAGGGAACAGGGAACGGTGGATGTAACAGAGAGGAACAGGGAACTCTACTTCTACACGAAAACATACTTTCTACACCAACTGAAAATTACAGGTGAGCCATTGTACAAAAAATATATAGTTTAGTATTTCCTGACAAAAAAGTTTCACACATTCACAGCAAAGTCTCGGAGCGCGTTTGTGGCACTGTGCGGTGGAAGCCGCGGGCGTGAAGGTGCATCCTGACCTGGAACTGAATGATCCGCTCTTGTGACAGACACAGATACATGCGCTCTGTGTCTTTAAGGAAGAAAGCACACTTATGCAGCTGGGACACGGGGTCATCAGCATCCAATAGTGCCGTCTGCTTATCCACCTTACGGATGATCTACACACACACACACACACACACACACACACCGTGTTAACAAATAACACTTACTTTAATATTATATTACACCCGACATGAAAAAAATGCCTTCACTTAAAAAGAGAAAAGTGCGCAATATTGTTAAAAATATTTACACAGAAAAGAGCTGTGAAAGAGGAAGGGTGTGTGTGTGTGATGGTGTGTGTGTGATGGTGTGAGCGCGTGTGTGTGTTTGTTCTCACCAGCCGTGGGAGAGCCATGCCTGTGACTGAACACACCAGTTTAACAGTCTGACCGTAGTGGATGTAGCCGTCTCTCACTGTAAACTCCTCCCCCTCAGACTCCTCATCATCCACTACACACACACACACACACACACACACACACACACACACCGAAAGAACTACAAATGCCAGCACTGCAAACAAACAAAGATCAGTATATGTGTGTACTGGGTGTATATGTGACTCACAGATGAATGAACAAGGTGTGTTTGAGACATAAACAGGTGTCTGCAGAAGCTGTGTGTAAGAGAGGTGGATGATGTAGGTGTGTTTGTGTGTCTCACCCAGGTGGATGTAGAAGGTGTGTGTGTGTGTGTGGGAGAGAGACAAATAGCTGTATAACGTATGTGTGTTTGAGAGAGACTCACACAGGTGGATGTAGAAGGTGTGTATAAGAGAGGTGGATGTAGAAGGTGTGTGTGTGAGAAAGAGAGACTCACACAGGTAGATGTAGAAGGTGTGTTTGTGTGTGTGTGTGTGTGTGTTTGTATGTGTGAGACTCACACAGGTGGATGTAAAAGGTGTGTGTGTGTGTGTGTGTGTGAGAGAGAGAGACTCGCAGGTGGATGTAGAAGGTGTGTGTGTGTGTGAGAGAGAGACTCACACAGGTGGATGCAGAAGGTGTGTGTGTGTGTGTGTGAGAGAGACTCACACAGGTGGATGTAGAAGGTGTGTGTGTGTGTGAGAGAGAGACTCACACAGGTGGATGTAGAAGGTGTGTGTGTTTGAGAGAGACTCACACAGGTGAATGTAGAAGGCTCCCCACTGCTGGGAGCTGGCGTGGAAGTTGCCTCCCTCTACATGGAGGTAGCGTGTACTGACTGTCTGAGAACGTAACCGATTAAACAGGGCGACTTTTGTTCCTGATGCTATACACACTGAAGAAGAGGAGAGGGAGAGAGGAGAGAAACAAAGAGAAAGAGTGATTATTGTTATTACTATTTATTAATAACTTATTACATTATTATTACTATTACTACTACAACAACTGATGTAAAAATAAACTTTTTCAAAGCTTTGGGGGCATCTGTGGGGGGGGGGGATGCTGAGTGGGTGCAAAGCAGAATGAAATCGAGGGTGTTTGGACTAAAACGTGAGCCGTCGGGTGAAAGCCGGCGTTCGACTCACGGTCAGCGTTCTTCAGCGACTGTTTCTTCTTGGACGGCTTGGAGATGACCTTGATGCGTTTGCTGAGGAAGACGCCGATCTCGGCGCTGTTACTGTAGAACATCTTCACCGACAGCATGAAGTGCTTCCTCTTGTCGGAGTCGGAGATGTACAGCGTCTTGGCCGTGCAGAAGTTCTGCAGGGAGAGGGCCGACAACAAAACCAGAACTCGCTGAAATCCAGCGTTCCCAAGATCAGTGTTCAGCGTGTCAGGTTGGCCCCAGTCCCAGGCTGTGTGTGCACCCGTACCTTCCCCTCGAGGTTGAGCTGCTGCATCTCCTGGTCGCTGTTTCCGATGCCAATGAAGGCGCAGGGCTGGGCCTCCTGCTCCGAGCAGCCCTCCCGCTCCATCTGTTCCTTCTTTTTCTTCCATCCGCAGCCCATCAGATACACACACGGGGGCGGGCAGAAGAACCTGCACACAAACCCCATTGGCCCACGCACCAGTCAGCTGGTCTGCCTCGGTGACATCCCAGCACGAGACAAAAGATCCGAATTCTGTCAATCCCGATTAAATCGGTTCACAGGGAGCAGCAAAAGTTGTGGCTTCCAGACAAGCTGGATATTACTGAACCATCACTGGACCAGTAAAGAATCTGAACAGATTAAGCAAACTGTCTAGTACTCCCACTGTGTGACTATGCGTACAGTGTTTGACCAGTGTGATACCACCCACCCTGAAACAGATTCAAAGAAAAAAAAGGCTTTAAATAAAACTGACACTAAACAGTAGAATATACAGTATAACTAAACAGACTTAACAGTTGAATGCTGGCATTTAAAAACTGTGTACCGTCATCTTTAAAAAGAAACTGCAATACCCTTACATTATGCGATAAGGCGGATTTTTCTCCGTGCCGTTTGCAAAAACCAATAAGATTTCAGTCACACAGGAAGAATGGCGCAACTCAAATACAACTCGTGGCATGTCAAAGCACAGAGATGTCAATGAAACCGCGGAAGTGCAGGCTGCTACAACGGCGCGCGCACGCACGCACGCACGCGCGCACGCGGGACGTTAGGATCACTCACCTCTTCTCGTTGCCGTACGATTTCTGTGCTACTTTCGCGTGCAAGATAAGCACGGTCTGATCGCCTCGCTCTTTCAAGTAATTTCGCATCGCTTCTCTAATAAAACACACAAAAATGCTTCGTTAGTTTAGAAAAAGAACCAGGTGAAACACTGTTACTGTAATCTAGGAACGCGACACGTTTACCTCGTAAGACGCTTTGGCTGAGGAAGCTCCCCAAATTTTCTGCAACAGAGAGACACAACATCAACACATTTTAAACGTTGTCGCTCCACACATCTGTACCGAGTGTGAAGCTGGTTTATAAAAAGCGAGCCGGTCCTACGGAGGCGGAGTAGAAGTTGTGAGCCAGGTCCAGTACTTGGCTTAGCTAGGATTCAGAGAAACTACAACCACTATGCGACTTCGGCGTCCCACGGACAAAACGGCCAGCCGTCACTCCTACAGCTCTGCGCTGAAGCTTTGAGTGGTGGTCGCTGGTCAAGTCGTACCGAAGTGCAAGTACAGTGACGCGAACAGCTAGCTAACCTCGTACAGTGAACTCAGTCTGGGCAAAGTTATCCAGCTAGCTAACTGTTAGCCTGCTAAAGAGCTTTTCTATTGACAACGGACGGCATGTTGAAATTATTAGCCGGCTAGAAACTTTTCTTTTTCATTTTTCGCATGTATATGCAATGTTCATGCATGTGACGAATAGCCTATGCGTATAATAATACAATATTAGTTACTCGTAATATTTATGATTTAATAAAATGTTGGCAAAACTTGAAGGCTAAGTGGCTAACTAGCCAGCTAACCGAATAAAAGAACGAGCAAGCCGAAGTGTTCGTTTCGTTTGGTGGACTTAACCACACAAAACCAGGCACAAACTACGCAGATATTAGCGTCCAACACAACGGTCAAACTGAGTGCAAATAAATAAGTTCACTCGACCAACTCGAATGTCTAATCTGAACTTTTACTTTTTCCACGTCCCGAACGTTGTTAATTTCATCGCTTACCCTGTCACAACAGGCGCCATCTTCCATAAACTCTCGAATAAGTCCAACAATCGCGAGATTATCCCCCCCCCCTCCAGACCACAGAACAACAGACTGGAATGGGGGGTCGTGCAGAGTCGAGCGCGGAGAGAGGGAGGAATAAAGGGGTGAGAGAGGAGAGGAGAGGGAGGCGAGGGCGAGGGCGGGGGGGGGGTGTAGCACAGGCGTGGGAAAGTTCCGAAAACACGCGATAACACACATACTCTCACAATAGACAAGCATAAGGAGGCAGGAGCGAATCATCGCGAGATCGTCCGTGGTAAATACCACGACGGTGCGTGCGAAAATTCTCACGACAGAGATACCGCTTTCAAGCACGGCCTCTAACCGTGAGAAAAAAAAAATCTGCAGTGTGAAGCAAGGTAGGGTAAAGGTCACGTGCATACGGAAAATCCCAAGAGAGTACATATACATTTTCCACAGTTTAAACAATTAAACATTGTTTCGTGAGACCGCACGTTTTATCTCAGTGCATTTAGAGTGAATGAACCGTAGAAAGACTCGGTGGAGCGTGTACCGAATGTGTACATTGAGACTAAGGTTTTATACGAACACGAGATGGCGCTGTTGATTTATTAGTAAATGAGCGTAGCAACTGCATTACAAGGTTGCAAATTCAAACTTTAATAATGTTAAAATACGCACAATGCAAATTAATGAAAATGTAATAAAATGTGCAGTTTTTTTATATAATAATGATGGTTATTCACATAATAATGAATTGTGACAGTCGCTGAGAATATAACCCAACCATAACACAAGCTTCAGCTCAGAGACTCAACGATACGTGGAGACCAGCACTGCAGACTAGCACATGCGATAGCCCGTCCGTATGTGGTGTAACTCAGAACACTTGTGTGAAAGTACCGTCAGCTAAGTCAAACAACGGCTCAAGCAGTGTTAGAACAAACCGTATTTGTCAGCATAGGAAATGAAAAGGTTTCTGTAAGATAAAACGAGTACGCTGGTACAAGAGCAGCATTTGTGCTGTCTCAACATCGACAGTGTAAGAATAGATTAATTGCCTCATAAACAATCTGTAATGGGTTAGAAATACTCAGGGTGCATATTTAACAGTCCAGCATCAAGTCAGTGCCCATGTAATTCAGCAAGGGATTAAGCCCCAGAGCGCCCTCTAGTGTTTGCCGTTACCAGTAAATTCTTTTTACGTCGGGACTTTGTCAGAAAACATATACGTTCCCTCAGTATACTACATTTGTTTGTGCTGCATGAAGTATGATTAAACATAACCTCCATTTTGTGTGTTTGACATATAATTTTTGTCTGTTTTAGGTCTTTGCTGTAGTTTTTAGTGAAGATTACAGTATAAAGCATTTAATAGTCCAGAGTACGTGTCAAAAGCGTGTAATAGTACGAAGTACGTGTCAAAAGGCCATGAGTTTTAAATTTGTGCTGAGGCAGCTGATTATGAGTCTGCCTCCCTTTCAGATGTCGGTCCCCTATCACGTCCACCTGTGCCCTAGTTTGATTTGTGTGTGTGTGTGTGTGTGTGTGTGTGTGTGTGTGTGTGTGTGTGTGTGTGTGTGTGTGTGTGTACACTTCCTGTTATCACATCCGAAGACCGAAAGTTCACGTGAACTTGCTGAGAACGAGAAGAAGCTGTTCATAGAGATTAGTGATTAAGTGGGTTCAAATTCTCATCTAAATTAGCTGTTAACTAATAACATAGTCTAGATGCACAGGAAACCAATGTGTGAGGTCACTTGGAACAATTATAAAAAAAAACAATTTCATGGTCAATTTTTAGTTTTTATGCTTCGAATATTTTGTTAATGTTTTATGTTAATTTACAACAGAAAGGCGGAGTTTGAGTCTAATTGCATTCAGTGTAATTCTTCAGGGGTCAAGCTGTACGGACCTCTGCACCTGAGGTCAAACATCTACACACAGTATGATGGGTGTGCAGACTTTATTTATTTGTTAAAAACTAGCGTTTAAACTTTTTGAGGTACTTCTGCAGTAGACAAACAATCAGCTTCCGTGCTGTACCGAGGATGGAGTTGGTATCAGATTTATGGTACTTATGGTTAGCGATTAAGGCTAAGATTAACACCTATAATACTGATATGCAAATTCAAAACAATTATTTACATATTTCTACATTTACATATTCATTTAACATATTTTCTTTCTGGAGATCAACAGATCAAAAGGGTACTGTAGACCCTGTCTTGATGGATGACTTTGTGTGTGATGCTTTTGCTTCGCTTCAGGACATATTGTGTGAGGTGATGTTGGCATGGATTTATGTAGTTGGTCTGTATTGCTTATTTTACAATTTCGTCTGTTAAATTGTGCCAGATGTGAGAAGGGTTTCTCTAGTGACATTGGGAGGGCAGGGGCAAGACGCGAGTGCGGAGTCCCATTATTCGCTAAGATAACGGAAAAGAAACCCGTAAAGCGTAGAGACAAGCTGGCAGAGAAGCGCTGGGACGCGCGCAGCAAGGCAGGAGTGCGCCCGAGCGCTTGATTTACTGGGCTAAAAAACAAGGACCAGCTGAACGTGATCACTAATCGGGTGATTGTGAACTTTACAGGTGCGGTGTGTGTGTGTGTGTGTGCGCGCGCGTGTAGCAGTGGGCGTTTCCCTGCGATGGGGGCGTGGTTT
>JAOYMR010000005.1:10030761-10053617 GCA_025802075.1 Tenebrosternarchus preto
CCAGTTACAGCACGATGTTAATGAATCAAACTACGCCAGTTACAGCACGATGTTAATGAATCAAACTACACCAGTTACAGCACGATGTTAATGAATCAAACTACGCCAGTTACAGCACGATGTTAATGAATCAAACTACACCAGTTACAGCATGACAGCAGCAACTCAAATTACACAACCTACACAATGACTGACAGAAATAAACTTTACACCATGAGAGTAACAATTCAAACTACTCCAGTTACTGCACAACAGTAACAAATGAAACCAGTTAGAGCATGTTCAAACAAAGGTCTCAGTAACTGAAAGTGACATATAAAAAGTCAACTCTGCCTTAAAATTCAAAGATCCCAGACAGAAAACTCTCATATGCTGAGCACACTCATGTCTCCTTCCTAACGCAGACCATGGAGTTGAGTATATGAACTACACCCGATTTAGTTCATATACAGTTATAAAATCAGCCCGTTTTATTTATTTTTGTACTGGATCTCACCTAATGGCTGCTGTCAGCTTGGCCTCCTCCTCATCCTCAATGTCCTTGGCTTCACCTTCGTCTGCAAAATTTGAATAAATATTCAGCAGTTTTGTACATCTGGACCAAGATACATTTGATATGTGACGAATGGCAGCATATGAAGCTAATCTATCCTGACTAGTTGTTTACTTTTACTAGTTGTATAATTGTAAACATACTAAAATGTATGAAATGTGAATAATAAGTTTATTCAGTAGCACTACAAATCTCGAGGTAAAAGGAAATTCACCCCCCCCCCCAAATGTAACATTTATACAGGTAAACAGCGCCTGTGAAAAAATAAATGTTTAAGACCCCAGACGATCATCAAACAGGACACAGGACACAACAGGACAAGCGGGCGTCATTACACTCATCGCAAGTACTGTACAGCAATAACGTGTTTACGTATTAAAGTCATTCAAATGTAATACTTGGACCAAAAACGCAAGTTCCAGGTTTACATCCAAGTTCAGTATAAAAGTTCAAGAACGAATTGTTCCCTGTATCTTGAAAATTATATATTTAATTCAGTCTTTGTTTATATAATGAACCAAATCCATGCATCTCCGAAATTAACTGTTAGATAAATCGGTAGGCCCGACTCAGGAGACACGAACCTCAAACTAAAACCCAGTAACTGCGCCTCTTCGGCCTGCGGCGACTTTAGCACATTACTACGCCCTCGCCGTTTTAAAGAACGTCAAATGAGTGTTTAAAAGCAGCTTTAGTTGTCGGGGCTCACCGCCATACAGCCATTCCTCCTCGTCGTCACCCGCGCTCGCGTCAGTCGCGGCTGTTTTGTCCGCTTCTTCAGCAGACATCTTCGCGTGGGCTTCCAGAGTCACGAGGCGCCGTCCAACGTAAAAACACTACACCCCAAAAAGAGCAGATAAATCTTTCCCAAAAAAAAAACTAGCGCAAGCTTACATAAGTACAAATCAAGGAGAGAGTAAATAATCAAGAAGTGTACTCTGCACTTCCTCGAACCTGCACACCGTGCAGAGGAAAAAGGCATACTGACCTCCATATACAACTTCCGGTTCAGAAATGTTACATGAAAAGTCTCAGGCGATGGTCAAAGGCGACGCTTTCTTGTAAGTGCAGATATGCATGTCGTGATATACACACTGTTCAAATCAATGTAATACATTTGTCCAAAAGTATGGATTGGGATGGTCATATATTGGTGTCAATATCTTGCTTTAACATATATTTTTTGCATATCACAATCCTAAGCATTTACAGAATTTAGAAAACCTTTATTTTGAAAATAATGTTTGACTCGTTTAATCGACCGGAAGTACCTCACACCGTTACTTATTACTTGGTAGCGCCCGTACGATTATTCTCGTCCAGGCCAGCGCAGCTAACTAGTCGCTCTTTGCTTGAATAAGAGACATTTTCTTACTTCGTTACAATATAAATAGTACATCGTATGCTTTGATGCATGATTTAAAAAAAGATGTGGACAGAAACAAACAGACGATGATCACGAAAGGTTGGGCGAAAATTGTTTAATTTTCAGTGGACGTAACGTTGAGGAATAACGTCATCCGTCAAACATGTCAGGAAAACATTTCAACGTCCACGAAGTTGGCTGTTGTATAAAATATTTTATATTTGGATTCAACATAATATTTTGGGTACGTATAACAACTATTGCTGTCAACGAGGGTTTGGACAGTCCTGGACACTAGCCGTGTGCGCGGGGGTGGGGGTGGGGGGGTTGTCGCGTAGTGCCGTCTGATGAATAGCTCGTTTAAACATAATATTACCGCCATTTAATAAGACGTGTTTGTCAATTGGCACCAGTTTAGTGGCAGTGGCCTTTTACAAAATTATCGGCGTTTGAGGCTCCGCGGCCTTTTCTTCGTTATTGAGTAGTTGGCCAGGTCTCCTGTGCCAGAAGCGCTGCAGACGCGCTACCTTTGTCTCAGGGTAACGTATTCCTTTAATCCTAAACTCAGTCCTGTCCCTACACGTTCAAGATGAAAGATAGGCTAACGTGGGTTAGAGGAGTCTCAGACGTGACGATTAAACTGTCGATTTCTGGAGATTTAGTACATTAGGCCTTTTTTCCTGCTCTGAATAAGCGCTGAACGCGTGCTCCTATACTGACGTTCATGCGCGTTTGTTCTACTCAGTAATCTGTGCTAAGGTGGATCATTTAATGTCCGCCTGTTTTTTTCTGTGTTTTCCTGTGCCTCAGCTGTTGGGAGTCGCTTTCCTGTCGGTGGCTCTGTGGGCCTGGAGTGAGAAGGTTGGTGAACACACACTCTCCATCAGATGTGTGACATGTTTATTTGGATTGTTTGTACTTTGAAAATACAGCCTTCATTTACTTACCACTGTACATTTAAATTTATTTTATAGAGAGAGACAGGCAGGAAAATATTACATGGACACTGGTTGTCTCTTGCCCACACACACACACACACACACACACACACACACACACACACACACACACACTCTATCCTTCCTTTTAATCTCTCTCACATACACTAACTGTTGCTTTCTCTCCACTTCTCTCATGTTCTCTCTCTCTCTCTCTCTCTCTCCCTCTCTCTCTCCTCTGCCCCCTCATGCCCCCTCCCCTCCCCTCAGGGCGTGCTCTCCAACATCTCCTCCATCACTGATCTGGGGGGGTTCGACCCAGTGTGGCTCTTCCTGGTGGTCGGAGGGGTGATGTTCGTGCTAGGCTTTGCAGGCTGCATTGGGGCACTGAGGGAAAACTCCTTTCTCTTAAAGTTTGTGAGTCTTCCTTCCTCCGTGTGTGTGTGTGTGTGTTTGAACTGGCAAAACTCCTTTTCCTCTTTTTTTTTTTGGGTGGGTGTTGTGAGTGAACGTGCTCTCAGGGTGGAGGGGACTTGAAGCAGCTGTGAATGAAGTCTGTGGTAAAAAAAAAAAAAACAAACAAAGAACGTCAGGATATGGCGTTTAAAAAAAATGACATGCAAGGAGAAGTATGACATTACAGTTCCTGCACGTACTGCCTCTTGGTGACTAGCCCATGGTGAAACGCTGTGCTAGAACACAGGCAGCGAACCCTAACGGTGAAGCACGGACTGATATACTGTCCACATTAATACAAAATATATCATGAAAAACTGATCAGAGTTCCCTCTCCTGAGAGGAGATACTGCTCAGAGAGGATTTTTTTTCTTTTGGAGCAGGTTTCTCTTTCGTTTTCACCAACATCTGGCAGAATCTTGTGGACTGGGGTGTGTTTCACAGTGGTCAGTTTTGGAGAATATTTTGCTGTGATCAGTGAGACTGGGGTGTGTTTCACCATGATTGATACTAGTGGCCTGCATCTGTACAGGGAGAAAAGCCAGGTAGCATGAGATGGAAAGTGTGTGTGCACACGGGAGTAGGAAGACATGGTTGATGGTTCTCCTCTTCCACCCTCACCTATATTTAACTCTCTTTCCTCTCCAGTTTTCAGTGTTTTTGGGAATTATATTTTTCCTTGAGCTCACCGCTGGAGTTCTGGCGTTCGTTTTCAAGGACTGGATCAAAGATCAGCTCAAGTTCTTCATCAACAACAACATCCGAGCCTACCGTGATGACATCGATCTGCAGAACCTCATTGACTTCACCCAGGAATATGTAAACACACTCACCTCTTCACTCCGAAATATGTAAACGCACTCAGACACTCTGGTGCTTCTTCCATTATACAGAGATCCTCTACAACATCACGAACGTGTGTGTGTGTGTGTGTGTTTCCTGTGCAGTGGGAGTGTTGTGGAGCATTTGGGCCAGAGGACTGGAATCTGAACATCTATTTTAACTGTACTGACACCAACCTGAGCCGCGAGAAATGTGGAGTTCCTTTCTCCTGCTGCACTAAAGACCCTGCTGTGAGTGTACACACACGCACACTTTAAACGAACACAAGCAGTGAAAACACACACAGTTCTTCAAAATGTCACCCGCTAGTCCCAGAATCCATGGGAATGTAAACGGGAAGTGATGTGGGTTTCCTGAGCTGGTGTAGCGTTTCGTTCTCCGTGACCGTCACTCACATGTGCATACGCACAGCTCGTCAACATGTGGTAGAACATTTAAGATGTTATAACCCAGACATTCCCTTTTCTGACTCCCTCCCTCCCCCTCTCTCTCTCTCTCTCTCTCTCTCCATCTCTTTTTCTCTCTCACACTTCAGGAAGACGTGATTAACACCCAGTGTGGCTATGACATCCGAGCTAAAGCAGTGAGTAGGACCCTCTACCTCACGCTCCCAACACCCTGTAGGACACGTCACTAACCCCATCACCACACGACCTCTTTCCCTAGTTCTGCTCCTTTGAACTAAACGAGCCAATCAGCTGCTACATAAAGATCATTTTGTGTGCCGTTATGGTCTTGATCAACGACATACAGCGCTATAATCTCATGATTGACACATTATAACCTTGCGAGAGTGATGTGTTATAATCTCGCAAGTCATGCAATGATGACACACGAGTTATAATCCCATGAGACCGATGACATAATCTATTCTAATCTTACCAGATCAACAACATACACATTCTAATCTGCCGTGACGATGACGTATGGTGTTATAATCTTGTGAGAGCGATGACCTACGTGCTTAGACTTCCCCATTTGTGTGTAGTTTCTTGACTAAAGTAGCGTGTGTGTGTGTGTGTGTGTGTGTGTGTGTGGGGTTGCTCTAACCCTAGTCACAGAAATTATAATGTTTGTGTCAGAAATCAGGTGAAGCCAGTTTAACCTGGGTGTTTTAAACCCTGAAATTAGTTATTAATGGTAATTTTTGTTTATCTGCACATGTGATTTGTGTTTGTGCGTTGTGTGCTTGTGCTGTGGAGGACTCTGAGCAGAAGACCTTCATCTACACGAAGGGCTGTGTGCCCCAGTTTGAGAGGTGGCTGCAGGAGAACCTCACAGTGGTCGCGGGGATCTTCATCGGAATTGCTCTGCTACAGGTGTGTGTGTGTGTGTGTGTGTTTCAATCAAGGTTTCAAACCCCTAAAACAAATCCCAAGATATTATATTTCACATCATTTATAGAAGTCTGAAGTCCTTGGAGGCAGAACTATTTTACAATAGTGCTGAATGGGTTTCACTGTTACTACAGTGCTGAATGGGTTTCACTGTTATTACAGTACTGAATGGGTTTCACTGTTACTACAGTGCTGAATGGGTTTCACTGTTACTACTGTACTGAATGGGTTTCACTGTTACTACTGTACTGCAGTTTCTTGTGGGTCTGCTCCAGTGATTGGCGCTTTGCTTTCAGATATTCGGGATTTGTTTGGCGCAGAACCTGCTGAGTGACATTGAGGCTGTCAGAGAGAGCTGGTAAGTGTGTGTGTGTGTGTGTGTGTGTGTGTGGGGGGGGGGGCAGCAGTCCTCCCTTTTGTCCGCTTGAGTGGTGGTAGTGTTGATTATATTGGGGGATTTTTTATTTTTGTAGTTATTGTTCTTGTTTTACACTGAAAGTTAATTTCTTGCAGTAATGCAACAGAAATCTGATTTTTTTTCTGTGCTATGTGGACACAAATGTTTACAGATCAGATTTGAATCACTTTTATACGGTCCAAGACCAAATTTACATCCGGTTTGTGTTCCGCATGACTTCAATGATGCATTCATGTGGCATTTCTTGATGCACTCTGGATATATAAAAATCTGATTTGGACCGGCAGTCTCAACCTACCCTTGAAATTATGAATGAACTGTGAAGATCAGCAAATCCAGTCTTCTGATGGTTTCTATGGCTACAAGAATAAAACCTGTTACAACGTGCTGTAAACTACATAAATTATTGTTCACTTTTATATTCTGAAAGAGAAGCTTAATATTGTTTGGCTAACATTTGTCCTTTTTTTTTTTTTAATCCATTTCAGTTTATTCACCTGACAAGCAGAACCTTTTCGTCCTGTCGTCGCTTAGTAACACAACCAACACAGCATCATCCTAGCAACCAACAAGGAATTTTCATACCTTCTTTTTCCAAAAAAAAAAAACAAAAAAAACCACTGAAATGTCACCATGAAAACAAACCAACCATAAATTTGTAACCTTTTCAAAAGTGGTGCAGAGTAGTAGATGGAGGAAGTATACATTTAATGTCCACGTTGTACAGACATGACTGCAATACATCCAGTGACCACAAGATGTCACTGTAGTTTACATGGTGCCCCTGAAGAACTGAAACTCTTTACTAAAGATTTTGGTTGAGAGACTTCACAGCTACAACTACAACAAATGCCATAAATGCTCCTCTGGCCCATGGAGATACACTTTGAAGTTTGACTTTGAGTTTATATACCATCGAGTTTGCACTGAAAATTCTATTGTCTATTTGTAAGCTCCATTAAGTTCAGTTAGGAACCTGCAAATGTCCTCTTGACTGACCACGGTGCTGTAAGAACAATTTATGAACAGGACTTAAATTTTTCCTTAGAAAGCACTACTTATCTACCACCTTGTTTCGGAGTCTGTACGTTTTTCTATAAAGTAGTAAGATATAGCTCTCACTAAGATGTGAAGTGTAAATAAGAAGTAATTTGTAAGCACTGCTTTTGTTCTTGTAAACAGATGTTTGTTCATGTCATGTATCGCCTGTTAATGGTTGTATGAAAACGGCTCATTTCAGGCAGAGAGGAAATCAGAACTGCATGCTAAACATAACACTCGTTTTTTCCGCAATGTTAAAATTATATAATTATATCATTCTTTTGTGGTGAGTAATTACAGGTATATCTGTGTGGCCAGCCAAAATTAAGACTAGAAGGTTCTAAAGTTCAACTGAGAGTGGAGATCTGTAAGAAATGTTAGAAGGTGTTTAGAATATATTGTCCTGCTCTGTCTGAGAACACTTTGCACTTAAATTAGCTTTTTTTTTAATTCAATTAGACTGACTGTTTGAAGTACATGACATGAGGAGTTTGTCATAGATTTGCTTTTACACATTTGCACATTAACTATTGTAGACTGGGGTAAAAAAAAATGTATTCCCAAAACTGCACCATGGGTCACCAGAACTGATTAGATGATGTTTTAACCAGAATGGTTTAGCGATCTTGTTCAATGTGGAGTTCCTAAAAACATCATGCTCTCAACTGCTGATGCAGTTCAGATTTTTTTTTATTATTTTTTTTTAAACGTCTTTATCCTGCATGCCTAGAACATTCTTTTTAGGCGAACTGGTCTGTTATCTGTTCTGAATACCATGTTAATCCTGCACTCAAGCAGGAGAGGAACCGTAGAAGAAACCATTTTCCATTACATCACAATGTTTAGCTGGTCAGGCCTGAATAATCACCTTTCAGCTTCTGTAGGTAGTTATGATGGAGGGATGATCTAACGGAAAGCCCTTGATTTGACAGATGAAGGCCAATCATTGGTCTTCATTACTAGCAAGCAGCTTATGTCTACTAGGGGACAGTCAGCTAGAGTAGAGAAACTTACCAGTGACATGAAAGCTAGATGACCCAAATTTGGCACTTGGGTTAAGTATTAACTACAGGGTGTTCTCTTGGACAGTGTTTATTACTTTTGTGTGTTGTTAACGATTTTGGTTTGATGAAGTCTTTTTACAGTATTGTATTTGACAACATAAACTATTTAACATCTTTTACCAAGATGGTGGTATTACAAAATAATAAAGTTTGGTATGTTTTTGTATCTGTTTCCACTGCCTGAATTGCATGTATTAATATACTGTTCTGGGGGGAAAACTGCTTAATTCTGCCTGCTAGTAACTACCGTGATTTACATGCACTTTATAATGCAACAACTCTCACATGCACAACAGGATGTGATCTGTCCAGTGTTTTATTCACACATTGCTGATAAAGGTTAACCAAGAGGGTGTCAAAGTCTGTATATTTCACACTCACACACACACGTGCATTGTTCTCTCGAAGACTAACCTGCAGACTTGTGGATGCTGGACGGCAGATTCAAACCCCTCATTTGCACGTAGGTCATTCGTGTGCAGATCCGAACCCTGTGTTTGAGTGTCGTCTGTAAGTTTCGGCAGGACGATGGCAGGAATGCGACTGAGCGACTGTCTAAAGAAACATGGGCTGCTCTTCTCTACCATGGTGGCCGTGCCTTTGGGTGAGGAAGACTTGTATTTCCGCTTACCCACCTCTCCCTCACTCTTTCTTTTTTGTAAACAGTTTCAGATACCGTTTAGACGTTCAGGAGATCCGTTAAACAACCCCCCCCCTCCCTCCGGCAGGTGTTGGTCTTGGTGTGTTGGTGCGTGAGTTCTCTTCCCTGTCCACGCTGGATCAGCTGTACTTCAGCTTTCCTGGGGAGATTCTGACACGGCTACTGAACTCCATCACACTGCCTCTGATCTTCTCCAGTATGATCACAGGTCAAAGGCTTAGTCACCTTTCTTTGTAATCCTCTCGTTTTTATATCGGATGGTGCTTTACAGCAGTGTGAGATGTTTTTGTAACTACTCATTCAGAAACAAAATTTCTTAAAACTCCATTGATTGAGAAGAAAACAATTCAGTGAGCAAAACAAGAAAAAAAAAAAACGCTCCTTTGTTCCTACAAAAATTCCAAAAATACTAAACAAAACGAAGACGCTGCCCAGCTGCCACTGGAGAGCTGCTCCTGCCTTTCATTCTCTGTTCCTTTGAGCAAAATGATGACAGGTGATATCCATCTTTATAAAGGCTTCACAAACCGCCAGTCGGTCCATCAGAGGTCTCGAGTCACGTGGCCACTAACCCACGAGAGTTTTTTGCTATTTGTTCCCGCCCACTGCACGCGACCGGTGTTTACTTATATTAGCCGCTAGCATCGCCTCAGCTTTTCAGCGCGAAACTGGTCCGTTAACGACGACTGAAAAAAACCTTACTTTAGATAAGAAGTTTGTTAACCAGGTGTCTATCCACAGCAGTACCATGACGCTTCAAACTCCGCTAGCATAAATACTAATCTCTCTGTATATAAAACGACATATAAACATAAAACCTTGGTTGTACTAACCTCAGGTGGGAAATGCTACTTGAAATACATCAGAGAGAACAAAGTTATTAATGATATCAGAACAACATCTCGGAGCTCCGCTTGCGTCCGCCATGAAAAGTTGAGGTTGTGATGTGTTTACCTGTTCGATGCTGCATTAAAATTCGGCCAAATTAAGGTACCTCAGTATGCAGCATTTTAAGATATCTAAATATACGGACGGCCTCTTTTTGTGAACGCTCACAATATGATGTAAAATGTTGTCCGTTTAAACAGCTCACTAGGTTTTCGAACACCCCCTGACTCCTATAATTTCAACACCGTTAAAATGATTACTAAAATAACAGCAAGACATATTTGATTGCTGTAGTTGGTAAGTGACCTGAAGTAGGAAGCTGTTCAGTACTTGCTGAATGGAGGCAGGTGTGTGAATGTTTGAACACATGAGCGTGGTTGGAGAACGCTTTGTGGGTGGTGCAGGTGTGGCAGCTATGGACTCGGAGACCTCTGGGAAGATTGGGCTGAGGATGGTCATCTACACCCTCACCACCACCAGCATCGCCACTGCTCTGGGTACGAGTACACACCAGGGTGGATGCCCACAGCCTCCAACTTGATTAAACAGTCAAAAACTCCTTGGAGACCTCTCTGTAATCTAAGACTAAGATTAATCCACGGAGGAAACTCCAAGGTGTGGACAGTAGAGTTCTATCTTCAGATCTCCAATCTTAAGGCTCAATCTTAACCCTGGCTAAAGCTTACATTGTGATGTTCAGTCGTCATTATACGTTTGGGACTTACCCTTGGACTTTGATGTTTCCGTTATGGTGAATGTCAGGAACGGTTCTGGTGGTAGCCATCAAGCCCGGGACGTCCTCGCACTCCACAGAGGGGGAGTGGACCAGAACGTCTGAGGCAGAGTCGGCAGTGGACAACGTGCTGGACTTGATCAGGTGGGGAGATGATGATGATGATTGGGGGGGAGGGGCACTAAGTCATTAGTGTCTGATCTTCAGGTGATGGTGATGATGATGATGATGATGATGATGATGGGGGGGGGGCACTAAGTCATTAGTGTCTGATCTTCAGGTGATGATGATGGTGATGATGATGGTGATGATGAGTGCACGTTTGCTTCATGTGTTGCAGAAATTTGTTCCCAGAAAACCTGTTGCAGGCGTGTTTTCAGCAGGTAAATACCCGTTCCCTCCGAAATCACACGATTGATTCCTGACGTCCCATATGTTTCCACTGTTTATGCGTTCACTGATTTGTTTTTAATAAAAAAATGTCCAATTTAACTGGTGCTTTTGTAACTGTCTGACAGTACAAATCCATACGTGTACCAGTCAGGCCATCAGCGACAAACATCTCCCAGAACGTGAGTTGAAACTTCTGTTTCTAACATTTTAATAGTACCAAGAATATAAAACCATTTTAACAGTAGACCTGACGCCTCCATAAACTCAGTCCACCAGTAGGGGGCAGCAGTAGAGATACAACTGCAGAAGCAATGATGAATCCATTTTGTGGCTTTGAACTGCTACTGAAGTTAATGTTGTCTAAAAAAAAAAAAGGTTCATATCAAGTATCATTTTTTTTATCCTCAGCAAATGACCTGTGTAATTTTGGAGGAGAGGAGAGCTGGTGGACTGCTTTCTCTCTCTCTCAAATTCAAATTGCTTTATTGGCATGAATTATAATTGATAACTTTTGCCAAAGCGATGAACAGAATTATTTTTTAAAAAGAAGGAAAAAATTATTTTTAAAAAACGTGGGAAAGAACTGCAGCAGAAACAACAACAACAACAAAAATACATATAATACATTTAAATACATATAATACATTTTAATGCATATATCTACTGTATACGTTCATATATAAACATTTATACAAATGCTTATATGTGATAAACGAGCATTTAGGTAGTGTTTCTTTATGCTGCTTCTGTTATTCATAATGTGTGATATTGCATGGTAAACCTCTGACAGTGCAGCCTGTTTTAGCACTGAGGAACATAAAATTGGTTACACATATTCTCATGACTTACACTGGGATATGCAATAGAATTAGCTCTTTAGAACACATATGCAATTATAATTTGGAGTCCGATAAATGTATTACGTTTTACAAGCATTAAACCTTCTCCTGCTCCTGTTTCCATTGTTGGTTGTAGGCATAGGATTCCCTGCTGTATGGTAGGATTTCAGGCTGTATTACAGGATTCCCTATTATATGATGGGATTCGCTACTGTATCAGGCTGGTTTTATAAATGAAGATTTATAAATGCTTGCTTAGATTTTGGCAGCGCTGTTATTTTGGTTGAGTTGTTTAAAAGACTGTTAAAGCCTGTTGGGCGTGTGTGGTTTGAGTTGTGAGAACACAGATAAAGACTGTTAGGAGTGTGTGGTTTGAGTTATACATCTCTGTGCAGGGATATAAGCTGGTGGGCTCATACACAAAGGGCATAAATATCCTGGGCATCATGGTGTTCTGCGTCTTCCTCGGCCTGGTGCTCGGTCGCATGGGCACTCGGGGGCAGCGCTTTGTGGAGTTCTTCAACGCTATAAACGAAGCCATCATGAAAATGGTGCAGGTTATACTGTGGTGAGTATTTAAGAGTCACACAACTGGGTATGCAGAAACCGAAGACGCGCCAGTCAAACCAAACGGCACAGTCTGTCTCTGATACCTGGATTTTAGTCTGACTTGGCTCTTTGTTTGATGACGGAACAAAGGAATTAATAGTTATGTATTGACTTGTGTGTGTCTTTCGTAGGTACATGCCTGTCGGAATTTTATTTATGATAGCATCAAAAATCATTTCGGTGGCAAACTGGAACATCTTCTGGAAGCTGGGCTTGTACATGCTGACCTTTCTCACTGGGTGAATTGGCTTAATGGAGCCTTTCTGGGTTTCACCCCTTTTCTCTTTTTAAAGCACTAATGCAGAATCTCTGTAACTTTCAGAGCAGTGCTTGGTCGAAGATGCTAAAGCTGTTTAGCAAATAACCTGTATTTACTACTGATTGTGTAATGCAGGAGGACATGAATATTTAACCATTTCATGCCCGTTCTCTGCATTATATTAAATTAGTCCAACTAAAGCAGATAATAAATGTCGTCCCTGTGTAATAAGTGTTGGTTTTTCCGTGTTTGGAATGGATGGTACAGTCTGATCATCCACTCTGTGTTGGTGCTGCCTCTGCTGTACGTGGTTCTGGTCCGGAGGAACCCGTATACGTTCATCTGGGGCATGGGCCAGGCCCTGCTGGCTGCGGGCACTATCTCATCCAGGTACTGCCCCGCTCCTTGAAAACCATCCACGTTACTCATGCAGACCGTACTCAATAACCGCTTTGACTCATGTTCATTTTATAATAATGCGTTAAAACGACTTCGTTCCAGGCTACAGTAACCAGTGGTGGACATTCCAGGTTCAGAAAGTGAAAAGTTTCCAAAGTTTAAGGTTTCTGAACCTGGAATTACACCTTAGAAGAGAATGTTTCAGCACCACGGTAATCCTGCGGAATGGTTCAGCGCCACGGTAACCCAGCAGAATGTTTCATCACTACGGTAACTTATCTCCTCTGCTCCAGTTCTGCCGTGCTCCCCGTGACACTGCGGTGTGCGGAGCAGAACAACGGCATTGACAAGCGCATCAGCCGTTTTATCCTGCCCATCGGCGCTACCATCAACAAGAACGGCTCGTCTCTCCACAAGTCCTTGTCGGCCATCTTCATCGCCCAGATGAACAATCGTCCACTTGATGTCGGCCAGATCGCCACGATAGGGTAACGAGGCTCGAACTGAATCGCCCACACCCATCTCACAGATGTAATGACACCCCCTCTAGTGGTTAAACAGGTGAAAATAACAACTGGAAAGGCTTTTAATTCCAGTCCAAATCAAGTGCAAATTTATCAAGTTCTCACTTTGTATGTTGGGATTTGAAGAATTCTTCTGTCGGTTGTGTAACAGGATCATGGCTGTGGCCACCAGTATGGCAGGAGCAGGTTTGCCGAGTGCTGGAATGGTTTCCATAATCAGTGTCCTGAGTGCTGTGGGCCTCCCGATCAGTGATGTCACTCTGCTCTTAATTGTGGATTGGCTGCTGTGAGTAACTTTGTGGTAGAGAAACTTGTCCCATTGAATGAGAGCACGGAAGGTCCATGACGCTGTGGCGCCTAAAATAAGATGCATTTTGTGCATCTCATTGGCTCATCTAATTTGTTGGGGTGAAAGTGCACTGAACAGCAGTGTAACTACACCAGTCTTCCCCACCTAATGAGACATGCAATCCCATGAGACATCCATGAGACATCCATGAGACATCCACGAGATATACATGAGATATACACCTATATTTACTGGGATGTGACAGATCTTTGTTTTCCCTCCGTTTCTCGCCAGAGATCGGTTCCGGACGGTGGTCAATGTTCTGGGTGACGCGTTCGGCGCTGCCATCGTGGAGAAGCTCTCACAAAAGGAACTCCAGGTGCAAAGAGGATAAAGTGCCGGAGTGAAACGTGGAAGAGATGGTTACACAAATACTTAAATACAACTGTCTGAAGGTGTCTGTCAATATGGAGTAGTGTGTATGCAAAATGACTGAAGCAAGTCTGTCTATGTCTTTCTCTCTATCCGTCTATTTATCTATGTCTCTTTCTCTCTTTTGGTTTAATGTACCATTGTAAGTGATTTAATATAGTATAAATTTTCCATTCATGACCAGTTGAGGGCAACTCATCTTCTTGACCAAAAAATCTTCTTGGCTGTCTCTAACATAAACTCCTACTAATAAACTCCCTCAAATTCTGACTGAAAATCACTTGTATTTAGCATACTCAGGCATTTTTGCACGGTTTTATGTATGCATGTAATAAGGTTTGCCACGTTGCGGCGAAAAAACTTAGATGGCCCGTACGGGGATCGAACCCGCGACCTTGGCGTTATTAGCACCACGCTCTAACCAACTGAGCTAACCGGCCACGGCAAGGCTCTTTATACGTAATTCTTGTGAGCGCGACTTTTCGGATTTTTTTGGCTGGATGTCAAAATCGTCATTTTACACCGGCATTAATGTTTGTTTATAGCACCAAGTGTCATACATTGTCTTCAAGTCCAGGCAATATCACGTGTCCTGCTCTTATTTATTTGTGAAAATGTACATTGTACAATGCAAGCGTGATGAGAGAAAGCTTGAGGAGTCGTTATCGTGTGTAAAAGGACTTGTGGAGAATGCGGGCATCGATCCCGCTACCTCTCGCATGCTAAGCGAGCGCTCTACCATTTGAGCTAATTCCCCTTCCCACTGTAGATCTCCAAACTAGTTTATCAAACTTGTGCATCAAAGTACGTCGTAGTGTATGTAGTACATATTCTGTGAAGTACGTTAGAATAACACATGGTAATTGACGAAGAAGATTGCCGTAGATGTGCAACTAAAATAAACGTATGTTTCCTTCACTAAAGACATGCTGGACCCGTGCCGAAATAGCTCAGTTGGGAGAGCGTTAGACTGAAGATCTAAAGGTCCCTGGTTCGATCCCGGGTTTCGGCAGGAAAGGGATTGGTTCCCCGCCGACAGTTTTGCTGGCGTCGTCTGTATTATAAATACATACGAAATATGAAGAATGAATCCATGGAAACGATATCACATTAAATGCACTCCCTTCCACAAGCCCCTCCCACCTGTGGAAACAGTACAGGTAATCCAGGAGGATTAGGATCTGATGTGTATCCTAAAACCCACTGTGATTAAAATAGGATTAAATCTCATCTCCTGGCCACAGCATTACATCCGATTCTCTGTTACAGTAAATCTCTCTCTCTCTCTCAGTTTGGCATGTTCTGTGATCAGGGAGTGCCTGTCCACACTCAGGTGTTGTCACCACACAGAGGATTATTCTGTCTGTATCTGTGACACACACACTCTCTCTGTAAAATACTCCACAGTACTCACATCACACTCACTCTGTAAAACACTCCACAGTACTCACATCATACTCTCTTCTTAATGAACACATGCCATAGCCTGTCTCAC
Organism: Tenebrosternarchus preto; assembly: GCA_025802075.1. NCBI lineage: Eukaryota > Metazoa > Chordata > Actinopteri > Gymnotiformes > Apteronotidae > Tenebrosternarchus > Tenebrosternarchus preto. The sequence continues at coordinate 10,046,299 of JAOYMR010000005.1, forward strand.
TCCCAAATATGTGTGGTGTTTTACAGATGTGTGTCATATGTACTACTATTATTATTATTATTATTATTATTATTATTATCTGTGTTACCATGTCTTGTTTTTTGTATTATAGTTATTACTGTTGTTATCTTCATTCAGGTTTACTGCTGTAAGAAATACATATTCATTCAAACAATATAAAAATACAGATGTATGTGTGGGTTTTTTTTTTTTTTACTACAATGGGATACTCAAACTCAGATACACCTCAGTAAACCCTCTGTATGCTTTGTAATATCTGTATGGTTTATAATCTCTCACTGTCTCTACTGTCTCTTTTTTGTGTGTGTGAATGGTTTTAAATAGAAGGAAAGCACTGGTGTCTAAAACAGTATGGTGTTCACTGAATGTATTCCAGTAAGCATTGTGCTCTTCTAAAGTGATCATGAATTTATTTATGACGCCTGAATCCTCAGTGTGCAAATGTTCACCAGCTGCTTTCAGTCGCTGCCCCTGATGTGTCGCAGGTGATATAGACGAAGCCCGGAGCTCAAACTCAGTCGCTTGTGTCGGTGAGACTGACAGAGCAGCAATGTGCTTCCCTGAACTACCGTTACAGCACTGAGCTCTCAGATTAACCTGCTTCTCTAAACACATCATCGCACACTGGAGGAGTGTCACGTATGGGTGTGCTCTTTCTAACCATGATACAAATCACTTTGTGTGTGCGTGCACGAGTGTGTGTGCCGTATCTAAAATCTATAATCCTGAGGACATTCTCAGTGATCACAGGCAGGGCTAATCCCACTCCTAAATTCTGTCATACAGAGAATCATATTCTATACATACACACACACACAATTCAAGTAATGACTACTTTATACAATATTAAACCTTCTTTCTTAATATTTCCTTCAGTATCCCCCTATTTCACTGGAACCTGTGGTTGTAGAGTAAAAATAACAGAGACTAACAAGTAAAAATAACAGAGACTAAAAGGTGTTTTGGATATGTCTGTTTGAGTTCAGTCTGTTTAAGTCAGGTCTGTTTAAGGCAGGTCTTTTTGAGGCTTCCTGGAATATAGCAGAAGAATACAGAGGGTGGAATTAATCCGCAGATAATCTGAAATGTCCTCGCCTGCAGACCCTATTTAAGGAATCGCGGGAGCTTGGCCACTTGCTGTTCTAATCTGCTCCTCATTAAGATGCATTAATCTACGGCTCCAGCTCAGGATTATGGCGCAAAGATGGCCCTACCCAGCACCCGTCACATCCGCCATGCACCAGTCACAGTCGTCACGCTCCACTCACATCCATCACACAAATCAAATCCGTCACGCACCAGTCATATCCATCACCAGACACATCTGTCACGCACCACTCATGACCATCACCAGTCACATCTGTCACATCACCAGTCATATCCATCACAAGTCACATCTGTCATGCACCAGTCATATCCATCACCAGCCACTTTGAAAGACATTCAAAGAGTGAACAAAAAAAAGGCAGAAAGAGAAAGACAGCAAAACAGAAGAAGAAAATACTGTTTCCTGGCAGGGAAAGAACCAGTATAATACCACCTCTAGAACAGTATAATACCACCTCTAGAACAGTATAATACCACCTCTATAGAAGAGTAAAATACCAACTCTAGAACTCTAGTATATTACCAGCTCGAGAACATTTTCTTTCTCCAATGCCTATGTGCCAGGGGAAGGATCACAGATCACACATAGTAAGAAGGCAGGAGTGGAAAACCAAGAGTCAGACGCCAGACAATAACAGTTATTACACGCTAAGCACATCCAACAGCAGCAATCTAACCATCCAATACCCAACCATGTTCAACCACCACATGTTTTTTCTTTCAGATTTTTTTACAGTATAACGATGCTAGCTGTAAAATAATTGTAATGGATACATGCAAGTAAGTATATTTTCCTCAACTACATGCGACGTATAGACACGTTCAATCTCTTTGCATTCAGTATGCCAAGCTTTATAAGCCAGTTATGAACTCACAAGGGCATGGAGGATTCGGGTTGGTTAAGGACACACACACAGAGAGAGAGAGAGAGAGAGAGAGAGAGAGAGAGAGAGAGAGAGAGAGAGAGAGAGAGAGAGAGAGAGAGAGAGCACACCTCTCTGATTCGTGGCTGCGCTGTGGCGGTGTCGTCCTTGCTCCTTGCTGCGAGAGGATTGTGTCTTACACTTCGTGATGAACTGCAGAAACGGAGGTAAAAAAGCAAAGAAAGTATTTACGACACTGTTATAAATATTGTGTTTTACAGCGTCATAGTTCTGTGTTTTGAATTCACCTGTTGCGTCAATAAACCGGTTATAATTGAATTGTCCTGTAGTCCATAAACCATGACAAGAAGGTTCGCTAGTTTTTTTCAACAACAAAACAAACAAACAAAAAACACGTAGAGGTGACGAAGACGAGTGTTCAGGTTTAATTTGTCTGCAAGAGAGAGTGATTTGGGTTTGCGGATGCTGAAAGCGTCGGACTGACCTGCACCGCGAGCGTCGTTACGCGCTGCCGATGGCGCAGTAGATAAGTGCCCAGTACATACACCAGGAGTGGGCGATTACAGTCGGAATTGCAAAGTTTGAGTGTTTTCATGTCTGAAAAGATCTGTTTCAACCACTGAGCGAGCCCTAAATTTACTGAATATGTTATGTTGGTCATTAGAAATACAAAGAACCCAACATTGTTGTAATAGAGCCGACAGACCTATATAAATGAAACAGGTGGGAATATAATGTGGGTCGTTGTTGTGTTACTGGTGATACGGATACAGTTCATGTAAGATATACAGCAAACACTACGTGCTGTTCATACTGTATACGTATTGTTCGTGCGTACGATGCTTTGGTGGTCTTTCCTGTAAATCAGTGAAAGTAATGAACTGTAAATTATAAGGGAAAGAACTATTAATCGGATTAATTAATTTGTGCTCTGTGGTGGTTGTAGACATCACATTTACAGACCAGGGATGGGTTTCCTAAATGAGCAATTACTTACAGGCCTACGTTGTTGCTAGTATTACAGCGATCACTTAAACAGTTGTTGCGATTGCGTAAACGTATTAGTGTACTACAATACATATATCATCTATACTGACGTTTAAATATAACTTTTTTTGAACAATAACAACGTTTAACATGCGGTTTGTGTTTGTTGAAAGCGTTTGACTGTGTTTCGCTAACGGTTTATTCATTAAGCCAAACGGAGGTGGGCAGGAGGTCATGTGTGGAGCGCGCGACAGAGCGGGAGGTGATGGTGGATTTAAGCCGCGTGCCTCTCTTACGAATTCTGCGGGAGCTCGCGTAACCTCTGACGGTTCATCAGCTCAAAGCTCGCAGCTCGCTTGAGTGACAGACTATACTACTTTAAAAAATGTTGCGAAGATTGGCCCGTCTTTATCGTTGAATGAAAATATTTATCTTTTTATATATTGTATTACTCAGCCATCTTAAAACTGGACACAAGCTTAAAATTAATAATAATGAGAAATTATTAAGATTAATGAATATTAATTGCCCCTCAAACTGACTGAAAGGTATGCATATGTCATGCTGCCCAAGCCAAAGAACTCCAAATCCCAGCATGCATCGCTCAGATCCACTTCACCTCATCACTAAGCACACCTGTTCCCTGTTTAGACACCTCTTTACTACTTACCTTTCACCTCTTCTTTGCAAAGTGTTTCCTTAACCTGTACATGAAACATATACTGTTTTCTACGCCTACTAATTCCTGGTCTAATCTAGTTTTGTTCTGGTTTTTCGTGATGTGCTCTTTGGATTTGGTTGCCTGGTTCCTCTGCCTTCATGTGTTTGACCCTGGACTGTTTTCTTTTTTTACTGTGCTTTGCCCTGTGGTTTTTTGACTGTGCTTTGCCCTGTGGTTTTTTGTACTCACTTTGTTTGTGCTGGCGATGACGCGCTTCTGATTGACTACGACTCTGCATGTACTTCATTAAACTTTGATCAAAGGATCTGGGCATGTTTACTTTGTACTGCAATGTCTCAGCATAAAGGTGTAAATGTCGTTTGGATGACAGGACAATATCTGCACCAGTCTTCTTCTCTAAATACTCATATGGAACGGCGGAATTTTTTAATTCTGATGGTTAATTTCACAATGCAACCAATATTTGAATACTTAAATGGTACATATAAAATATAAAGTTTAGTCGGATTTGTTGTGTGAAAGCTAAGATGACTGCATTCAGTAACATGAAAGGACATTTCACATTTTATTCTGTCTTTTATCCCAAAGGTCCTGAATGGGGATCTTCAATTCTCATACAGAACCTTTATGAAATGCATCAGTTTGTCAGGAGCTCCTCATCAGAACCTTGATATCACAAGTATTTTGATCAGTAAAGTTATTGTAGCTACAGTGGAGTACCACAGGAAGGAGCAGTAATAATTACAGAGCATGGTGATGTCACAGGATAGGTTACCATAGAGATGTGAGAGCATTTGTTTCTGCTCCAGTACGAGATTATTTAGGGCCAGTGTGAGAGGAAGCTGGAGCAGGATCGCTCTTACAAGATCCCAACTACTGATCGCTCTTACAAGATCCCAACTATTGATCTCCCTTACAAGATCCTAACTCTGGTTCTATTAACAGTGATGTGATGCACTGTGTTTCAATATAAAACTTCACTGCTAAACAGTTCTACATATAAATTAATAAGACTGATTGCATCCTAACCCTCACGTTTCCCAGAGTACGAGGAACATTTAAGGTTGGTGTGGCATGAAAAGAAAATTACCCAGAGTGCTCAAACAGGCCAGTACCCACTGGCACACAATGACAGCAATTCTATTTTTGGCTGGATTATTTAAAATGATGTCAGCTGAAACACACACCAGTGTGTACATGCTGGCTCTTTGTACTCAAGCTCTGGACATGAACAGAAACGTTGTCTTAGAGAGCGTGATTTTAAGTGTTCACCGATCAGCCGATTCATAAATATCTACCTTGTAGGGCTCCTGAGTGTTAGAGAGCTTGTAGCCTGTCCCTCACTGTGAAGATCGTGTTAACCATTGCTCGGAGGCGTTATTAGTGCTCAGTGTCTGACCACAGAAACGCAGCTGCCTTCCATTCTGGCTGTTGCTAATCACCTGTTGAGAATGGTTCACCTATCAAATACTGTCCAATAAGCAGTCATTCTGTAATCACAAACTGACCAATGATGACCGGGCTAGAGGTTGTCTGAAGAATTGTGTCTGCCTCTGGATGGGCTGCAGTTTTCTACTTACAAAAACCACTTACAGTATGAAACAAGAGTTTCTGATAAAGTGTCCAATGAGTGTGGAATGAGCAGAGACCCAGTGAGTAAAGATCCAGTGAGAATAGATCCAGTGAGAATAGATCTTGGTAGATTCAGAATGCGTAGATTCTGTGAGCATAGATCCAGTGACTGTAGATCCTGTGAGTGTAGATCCAGTGAGAGTAGATCTTGTGAGCATATATCCTGTGAGTGTAGATCCAGCGACTAGATCTAGTGACTGTAGATCCTGGTGTTTCTATTAAAGTGGTTGTTGAGTGTTGTTTCCCATCAGCATGACTAGGGATTAAACACAAACCCACAGTGTCCATGCCACTTCCTCACATGTAGAATGACATTTTAATAGGTATGATGGGCTCAGGAACCTTGGTGCTGGAGGAAATAGCACGAAAGTCCCAGATTCACACGGAGAGCAGACAGGAAGAAACACCTGCACCTTGAGTTACATTATCAAGGGGGAATTAAAGATGATACAAAACAAAGAGCTTTGATGAGAGAGATAACAGCATTAATACTCCGAATTACAGAAGGGCCTTAATTTATTATGTACAATAATTTTTGAGGCATAATATATTTGTTTATATATTCAATTATTAATAAAAGTGCAAACTGAACTGATGCACTATCTCATCTTTTTTTCAGACATTATGAGGAAACCACTAGAGAAGCTTGACCCTGTGCCAAATCAGGGAATCAGTCTATCCAATCAGGTTTAAGCGTGGATGGAGCCATGTGCGGTGCTACACTGATCTGAGACCAGCACATTTGACCTCTGACCTGCCCATCAACCATGGTTCCCGTGTTCCATGCCACAGAGCTGTGGGTGGAGCCCGCCTGTGCGACGCAGAGCGGGGCACGGCATCGGAGACGGTGTGGGCGGAGGAAACTCCACCCGTCACGCGTCCTGGGCTTCGCTCTCTGTGTTCTCGCTCTCTGCTTCCTCCTGTCCTGGAGAGCCTTCGGAGAAACCGCTGGGCCCTCACTGGGCATCCCATCGCACAGAACCCTGCGCTTCGCCCAGGAGGAGCGCAATGCTTCGGCTGACGCTCCGGTCGTCATGGCGTCGGGGATGGAGAGCCAGGGGGATTACCCTGACGACCTGTTCTCGCTGGAGGAGCGGCGGCAGGGCGCTGTGGTGCTGCACATGTTTGGAATGCTCTACATGTTCATCGCGCTCGCCATCGTCTGCGACGAGTTCTTCGTCCCCGCCCTCACCGTCATCATCGAGAAGCTGGCCATCTCCGACGACGTGGCCGGCGCCACCTTCATGGCCGCCGGAGGCTCCGCCCCTGAACTGTTCACCTCCATGATCGGCGTCTTCGTCTCCCATAGCAATGTGGGCATCGGCACCATCGTGGGTTCCGCCGTCTTCAACATCCTGTTCGTGATTGGCATGTGTGCGCTGTTCTCGCGCGAGATCCTAAACCTGACGTGGTGGCCTTTGTTCCGGGACGTCTCGTTCTACATTGTGGACCTCATCATGCTCATCTTCTTCTTCTTGGACAACTACATCACCTACCTGGAGAGCATGGCCCTGTTGGGAGCCTATGGCACCTACGTGGTGTTTATGAAGTGCAATGCCAAGGTGGAGGGTTTGGTCAAGAGCTTAATGAACAGGAACCAGGTGCATGGACTGGAACCTGTTCCCAAGGTGAGAGGGTCCACTGTGCCTCCTAGGAGAGGTTGTGTTCCTCCCCTTTGACAGGTCATTGGCTGAGGAGCCAGCTGACGGGCTGAGAATCCAGGTGATTGGTTGAGGAGCAGCTGTACTGGTTAGAGACAGTTCTTTACGAGTTCTTTATGAACAAAAAGAAGAAGAATTTCTTGTAATGCCTTAAAGCTGTGTTAACTATTCCTTTTTGTTTATACTGAATGTTTATACTGAATTGTTGAATTTTATTGACAATGTTACTTGTACCATATAGATTTGTGAGACTGTAGATCATGGAGGGACATTCTCAGCTTGTGATACTGTAGATCAGGAGGAACATTCTCAGCTTGTGATACTGTAGATCAGGAGGAACATTCT
>JAOYMR010000005.1:10072350-10079850 GCA_025802075.1 Tenebrosternarchus preto
CTTTGTGTGTGTGTGTGTGTGTGTGTGTGTGTGTGTGTGTGAGAGAGAGAGAGAGAGAGAGAGAGAGAGAGAGAGAGTAGAAGGATGCCCCAAGGTGCTCTCTGCTTGGAAGGGAGTTGGTGGAGGGGTTGTTGGGGGTGATCATGTGACTCTCAGCTCTCTCACTCTCTGCTTACCCCACCAACTCAGGTTTCAGCCCCAGAGCCTGTGTGAACCAACACAGGAAATGCCCTACAGGTTCAACACTGATGCTCCTCTGTTAAATCACACAAACAGGAAAAGTGGCAAAACAGTGGACTTGTATATGTGTGTGTGTGAGAGAGAGAGAAAGTGCATGCAAGTGTATGTGACTGTATGTGGGTATTTGTGTGAGTATGTGCAACTGTGTGTGAGTGTGGCCTCTTTTGTCAGGCAGGCCTTTGAGGCGGCAGGCTTCTGTGGGACATTCCTGGCCTAGCAGGCGTTTTTGATGACAGCTCTGTATCTCACTTCACTTTATTTAGCCTCTGAGACCCTTGGACCAGTGCTGTAACATAGGACACATCATTCCTGCCCCGACAAAAATAATAATCGTGTGGTTGTGTGTGTGTGTGTGTGTGTGTGTGTGTGAGAGAGAGAGGGAGAGAGAGAGAAATATGCAACAAATTGTTTTCATCCATCTTGGAACATCTAAGGTTAGTTTTTCTAGACCAGTTGGTCTTCTTGCCTCTGAGAGTTTCTAGTCCAGCTGCCGTGGTGTGCTGTGTGGACGTGAGCTGACCCTAGATCAGGATCCTCTAGAGAAATCCTGAGTGTTTAGCATCCAAAGCCAGTTTGTTTCTACTGCAGATTAGGGTTTCCTGTCAGAATGCCAGTTTGGGTTATGTGGGGTGAAGACTTCAGACTCTGATATTTTGAAGGTCAGTTTGGTTGATGTGAAGATCAGTTGTAGATGTTTGGTGTTGCAAGCCTGGCTGTGGCTGTGTTTGATTCACCTGGGTGTCCTGGGAGATGATTGTGTGTGTGTGTGTGTGTGTGTGTGTGATTCACCTGGGTGTTCTGTGTGCTGACTGTGTGTGTGTGATTCACCTGTGTGTTTTGTGTGCTGATTGTGTGTGTGTGTGTGTGTGTGTGTGTGTGTGTGTGTGTGTGTGTGTGTGTGATTCACCTGGGTGTTCAGTGTGATGCCTCTTCTGCACGTTTTGAACAGCTGAACTGACAGTAGAGGAGAAAGAGCCGTCACCCTCTGCCCTAATGTGTTGACGAGATCTTTAAAGGTCTCCTGCATGACCCTTGGATGCAAGTCAAGGGTCAGAGGTCATACTCAGAACTTGCAGGGTGTTGCATCCACACCTGGTACTGATTTCAATGGTGAAGGGTAGAGGAGCTGATCTCAAACCAGTTCCACTTCACCTGGATGAGACACCTACTAGTTTATGACCAGTATGTACCGGTCCTGCAGTTTTAATTGTTATTTGAGTAATGTTAAATTTAGCACCAAACTCTAGTTTTCACTAGCTGAGTGTTTTTCTTTGTTTGTTTGTTTGCTTTGGCGCGCGGTAATGGTGAGAGAAGTTTGCTTTGATTATTTTGCCACCTGCCACTTTATGGAGTCCTCTGTGTACGTAACCGATCTGTGGCCGCGTGCGTGCTTGACCTAAATTTAACTGCTTTGTGGAGGTCGTTTAAAATCCCAACCGCGGACGCGTGTTTAGACGGCGCACGAACGCGCGCGGAGAACAGCGATGCCTTCCTCTCCCGCTATCTACAGTCGCACGCGTGAGGCGGGACACTTGTCTGCAACGGGCGGGTGCGATTGGTTTAGTACGCAAGAGTTCTGCATATCTCGAGTAGTTGACCGAACACGTCGCGCACACCGAAGCTCGTCCAGAAAGGAGTGGAACGCCGAGAGTGACCGAGGCACGCGCACACTCAGAGCAGCGTTGGCGCAGAACTAATAACGGGGCATCATTGTAAACAGTTTCTTGGGCGAGCTTAAAGATCACCGTTTAATAGAACTCACAAACGTTTGCGCATCACACTGTCTTGCGGGCGAAGAGGAACATTTCTTTATGACTGTTATTAAGGGGGAAAAAGTAAGAAATCCAAACCTAGTAATGTACTCAACATTTCTGACAACGTATTTTAATGGATTAGTCGTGGATGGGCTGTATGGTTCTGTAGTCCACTGGTTTAATCGATTTCAAATATTTTGCATTATGTGTTTGCTATATCTTTCTCTCATTGTTACGTCAGGTTTGAGTACATGACTTTTTTTTAGATTTCTGATTCTAAAATTAAAATGCAGTGCAGATCTTGTGTAAATTACCTCTAAACGTAAGTTTTGTGACAAGGAATGTATTCAAACGTTCATAGTTTTGTTGTACAACTTCTATTTTCTCTCTGAAGAAAACGTTAACGAGTGCGACAGAGTTTGGCGCGATCCCCCCCCCCGGCTCCGTCCCCGTCCCCGCCCCCGTCTGTTAGGTCTGATATTAAAGAATATTATGTTAAAAATTACGTCTACAGTCCGTAGACGCGAGCGAACCAAACTACTGAGCGATATACCGTAAATAAAAGCAGACTAATTAATATCACAGCTGCGGTTACCCGATGGAATATATATGTGAACGATCTCCTGCCCTCTAACAAAAATATACTCACCACCCATTGCACACACTGATGTAAAGTTCTCCTCTATACGCACACCGCACCGAAGCAGATTTCTGCAGGTTGGCGCAGAACCAGCAAGAAACAGCTGCTTATCAAAAGTGCTATAGGCCATGGATTCGGCGGTGCTTTTGCCCGCATGTCTCTGTGAGGGGCATTTCTGTCGTACAGAGCCAACTGGCCCGCAGCGTCGCTGTTCGCTCTAATACTGGACGTCAGCTGTCGCGCGCCATAGTCGGACGTCGGTAACATTCATTCGACAACAAATGTTTGAAGTCTCGCGTGGTGCGTGGTAATGCGATTCTCTGTATTTTGCTATTAGAGTTGGTGGATGATGTAAGTCCCAATAATAATAATAATAATAATAATAATAATAATAATAACAACAATAGCCGTGGTTCCCTAAATAATGAGCAACGAACGACGCGTGTGGGCGTGTGAACTGACGTCTTCAATATCTATAAATATAAAATGTTTCCATAATTTAGTCATTTATCATATAAAGGCGGGGTTTTACCAATAGACTATATATTAGAGTAGGCTGCAATAGCATCAAGACGTGAAATAAACACTTTCATCCAGACCGTGCAAATTATTATTTTGCTATTTACAAAAATGTAGTTATATATGCACTGGTAGGAATATCTTTCTCTTCGTCCAGCATTGCTGTGAATGGGCCCCAGGGGTTATCGCGAGGGTTCGTGCCCTTGCGCCGTGCGTGCCATCTTGTCATCTGAGACGGGGTCGCGCGTAACTCTCCGTTAACTCGGGCTGAGAGCGAGCCGTGCACCAGAAACGAACGTGTCGGCGAGGCGTCTCGCTTGCTCGCGCTCACTTTTTTTTATCTCTCTTGCAGAGCAGAGCTCGCGCTCTGATCGCTCTTTGGTCCTTCCGCTACATTCACCTCAGAAATCAGATGGAGACGCTCCAGACGCCCATTACAATCGGCCAAGTCAGCGAGCCGCTGAAGAAGCCCCTAATCACCGAGAAGAAACGTGACGACAGTGGCGCAGGCGACCGCAGTAACGAGTCAAACTACGTGGATCTGGGGAATATTCACGAAGTGAAGGCAGATGCTGCCAAAACGGTAAAAGTCACATTCACCGGCGACGGAAACCAGCTGGCGATATTCAAGTGTAAAAGTGACACGTCCTCGTCGAGCGTTAAGAGCCCCGGTGAGCAGGAGAAACATGACAGTACAGCTACAGTCCTGTTAAGAGATCAGGCTGATTATTCGAAGGACATCCCAGATGATCAGGACAACCTAGGAGCACCTTTCGGACACCACCCACCGGATACCGACTCCGAGATTATGGGCGCCGATATGCGCAAGGACGTGGAGACAGAGTTAAAAATCGAAAGTTTCCTCAGAGAGGAAAACCAACATGCCGGAGGATATGAAACGCAGGAGTTGAAGTACACGGACATGTACTTGAATAGCCGGTGTGAGTCAGAAGACGACACGAGCGTGGCGCTGTCCGATAAAAGTGTCCACGACAGCGTGTCGGTGGACGCGGAGTCCCACTACATTACAACGCACGAAATTCAACTAACAGAATTAGATCACGACGTGGATTACGAGTTAGGTCGTGGCTCGTGTTGGGATTATGAGGACGATAATCTTGTGTACTCATTTGTGGATTATGCTTCGTTTGAGAGTGACGAAACAACAGAGGCGCCCGTTGAAACCACGGACAGAAGTAACAGGAAAATAAAAAGCAACCTTTCGCAGACATCTCACGCGCACAAACTCGGCGCCACGGGAGCTCCGATGAGCACCGAAAGTGAATTTTGTGAGTCCGACAAATTATTGAGTTCAGACGAGAGTCCAAGCAAGACTCAGAACGACGTCAGCAATTCGACGGGACAAATTCATCTCTCAATTAAAGCGTCCTCGCGCGCTATAACCGACCCCATCAGTGTTCCGGACGATAATGAAAACATCTGTTTCTATGCCAGACGAGCAGGTGAAAGGAATCATAATTTTTTAAAAACCTCGGACAGCAAAGAAGACGCGTTGTATGATCGAGACCGCGCGCATTACTTTATCCCCGCCCCAGGTCGGCAACATCTGGCGAGTAAACTAAAGGGAAAAGACATTAATGAATATTCCAGCGGCGCGTCCAGTTCAGTAAGCGAACTGGACGACGCAGATAAAGAAGTGCGTAATCTTACTGCGAAGTCGTTCCGGAGCCTCGCGTGCCCGTACTTCGACGCAATAAACCTGAGGACCTCGAGCGAGTCTTCGCTATCAGAACATGGGTTCAGCATCAACAAATGGTCTGCTTTCGTCGATTTGAATTACGGAAATCTTACGCAAGGACGGGAGCACAACAAAACCTCCATGTCTTCCCTCGAGATGAATAAGCGCGCGGAGTGTAAATACGTTAACGGTGTAGCCCCTGCCAACACGAGAACAACTCAAACTGAGGCGTTTTCCTCGAAATATAATTTGGCACAGACTAGCGGTCAAAAGGGACCACCTGATTCATTTAAAAAAGTCGAGTTACGAGGCAGGTTTCAGCCCGCGCGAAATGAGATGGTCACTCTGACCGAAACCTTGAACTTCAGCTGCAGTTTAGAGGGCGGGTTGCCTATGCACGAGAGGCGTGCAAAAAGTATGCGGAAAGCCACCGGATCGCGAGCCGCGGCCGACGTTAGCAGTCCCATGCCGACCAAGATGGGGTGTGAGTCGGGTGCTCAGCTCTTTGAAACGGAAGGCAACAAGGAGGACGTATACAAGAAAGCAATTTTTGCCTCGAGTCTTTTGACAAACGTCATCTCAAAGAAAATGCAGCTGGAGCAGGAGCGTAAAATGGAGAGAGGTGAAATACGCAACACGTACCCTGCGTCTTCGCCTTGTTCTCTGCTTCGAGAACAGGACCTACACAGAGAGAACGTGACCGACAAATGTCTAAAGAGAGAAACTTCAGAAACGGGATCCGAACAGTCTATATCCTCTCAAGAGGATCTCACAGACACGACGGGCAGTTTATCTCCTGCTGACAAAGAGGAAGTACGAGAAGCGGCGCACAGTTCTGGAGCGGAACTCGATCTCAGACCGCTCTGTGACGCAACGGTCACTTCTAAGACAGACTCTTGCGAGTCCGGGAAGGGCCCGATAGCACGCGGCCAAAATAGCGCTTTCAAAACTTGGAAAGACGGCGAGCAACAGATTTCCGAAGCGAGCCCACAAAGCAAACCTGCGTGCGCGCTAGTGGAGATGCCGACAGCCACCTCAGATCACGACAGAGAGAACACGAGAGAATGCGTCGATGCCGGGAGTGTCGAAGGCGCGAATAGTAGGATTACTAAGATGTCTCACTTGTATGTGCCTAGCTCGCATCTCGTTCCTAAAGAGAGAGAACCGGTGGAGCTTTTGTTACGTAACCAGAGCGTGTCGAGGGACCTTGATGAGTTAGAGGAAGAAGGGTGCGAGGGCGGCGCGTCGAGCGCCGCGGACACGTCAGATTGCGGTCAGGTGAGGAAACCACCCGAGATAAAAATACACCTGCGTAGTGTGAAAGAAAAAAAGCCTTTAAATATCGCCAACCTCTTGACTCCAAACATCGGATACAACTCTGCAAGACACGGTGGCGATTCTAAAAGTAATTTGCCCTCGGCGTCCGAAAAAGTCCCTCATTTCATGGTCAGGGATATTAGAGATACAAAATGTAAGCTCCAAACTCCAATCCATCAAGTCCGAGATGTGCGAAAGTTGGTAAAAAGCTCTTACAGGTTTGTGTCGCTGGAAAACACTGAGAATAAAGCGAGAGTGTCCGCATTATGTCAGGTTGCTAAGAAAGAACCAGACAAAAAAACGTTTCCCGTCCCGATGGTGATTAAATGCCAGTCAGTAAACACGAACAGCACCGCGAAACACGGTGGAACAGTGTGTCCGGTTTTTAACAGGACCGAGGACGCGAGCGCAGGAGAAGCGGACGCAGTAAGAGAGAGGTTATCACCGAAACACTTAACGGAATGCGCCAAAACCGAGAGTGTGTGCCGAGCGCAAGGAACAAAGCAGATGTTGATCGATCAAGCCGAACTGAAAACTGAAACCAAATCGGTTAAGCAGAAAAGAGATAAAATAGCCGAAAGCTGCGAAAAGAAACCGGAGTGTAAATTTGTGAACCAAGCAGCTCTTGAAAAGTTAAAGGCGGCGGTAAAAACTATGGAACAGCTATACGTTTTTGACAGAAACGAATGGAAACGTAAAACGGAAGCGCCACGCCCAATAACAGACAGTCACGTTCTGTCATTAATTTCCAGCGAAGAGCACGGGTTCGCGTGCAAAACCGACTCGGAAGAAGAACAGGGCAAGGCATCCGACTGCGAGAAACGCGCGAGCTCTGACGCCATCGCGGAAAAACCACCTGCATGCGCCGCAGACACAGCGAGTGAGGAGAGGAGTCGCGCGCACGGCAACACTTCTAAAACGTTAACCATGCGCGACTCGTTTGATAGCAGGTGTGTGTTGGGTCTAGGCAGCGCGCTAACGACGACTGCTGTTGCCCAGGATACTCAGAGATCACAGCAGTGCTCTTTCAGCACAAACTATGCGCCGAGCTCCACAAATGGCCCTGTGTGTCTGAAAATCTGCCCATCTAAAGCAAAACCAGAGCAAAGCAACCGGGGGAGGGGCACTACATCAGACACGCCCACTAACCCTCAGCAAACACTCACCCCTCTTCTAGATTCAGAGAACTATCTGACCATCCCTGGCAAGTCTGAGCCCGCAGACACACACCCTGTTCCCAAGCCCCGCCCCCAACCCTCCCACCCGGCCCCGCAACATTCGCCCATCATCAGTGAGTCGTGGTCTCCAGAGATCCCGACGGTTCCCCACCA
>JAOYMR010000005.1:10084850-10093537 GCA_025802075.1 Tenebrosternarchus preto
TCTCCTCCCATTTGAGTGCCTGAACCACTGAGCTACTACTGCTTGTCTTTCGTTAGACAAATTATCGTGCCCAGTGCCTTTTGTGTTCTCCAGAAATATCCTATTTATTTATACTAAATACAAATAAATATTTCTATTTATTTTTGCTTGTGAATCTATATCTGTTAAAGCACATAACTCCCGTGCTGGGAGGACCCTCGCACCAAATGACTTGACTGGCCACAACTATTTCCTTAAGCAGTTGGGCATCACGTGTAAGGTCACTCGCTGTCCCGCGTTAAAGGCCCTAAATCTTCCGCTGAAAGCAGTTAAGTGTGTTGTGAACCCCGTGTGATTTACCGAGGTGGCAGATGAGCGCTTGAGCGTATGCCAGCGTGCTAGGTAAGCTCTCCGCGAGCTGCTGTAACCTCACCCCGCCAGCGGCATTAGCCTTAGCTGACGGTTTGTGCGTTTGTTGACGCGGTCGCCATGGAAGCGGCGCGAGTGACAGACACGCACGCTCAGCTGTTCTGCGTCTTCAGCCGGAATGCGAGCGCGAGCGAGAGGTCTGTCGTCAGCCGCCCTCAAGCGCAGATCCGTTGCTGAACGGACACTTCTCCAGCTTCGCACGGTATATTTTAAGTCACGGAACTTACCGATATGTGATGAACACAAATTACTTTAGCTACTAAAACATTTCGTACCAAGATTTTGTAGAAAAAAAAATATTTAAGGCTGTTTAAATATATGGCGTAAAATATATGAAAGTTTAAGTTTACCACAGAACATTCCGTTCCGTTCATAGCCACACATTCTTTTCATGACATAAGTATTTTTATAGAAATAAATGTCCCTCAACCAATTAGTCTGATCCAACCCTAGAGATCTCAAAACTCTGATACGGGATGATGAGCTGTGTCAGGGGTTACTGACCCACATGTAGGATTGGGTCTTTGAAAGCTTGTGAAACACTGATGAAATATTTTCTAACTAAAATATTTTTTATGCCCCACTACATAAGTGAATACAATGAAACAGGAAATTTGACCAATGTTTAAAATCACTTAAAATGACTTTATTAATCTTATATGAACAGAAGTTAATCAAGTTAATCCCTGAAGGTTATTTACACCGGCCAATACAAAAAAACCCCTTTACAGCACCACTGTCCCAAAAAATGATGATTTTCTCTCTCTCCCTCTCACCAAAAAACAAAACAAAACAAAAAACAAAACTGCACCATCATCCAGCGCATGTAAACATCTGGTGTGTTGTCATGGAAACCAGTTCTTCCCTTGAGGTGATGTGATCAAATAAATAACCCATAGCACTTTAATAATGCATAGCCTGCAGTTACACCTTCTGTGACACAAATACATACTTTAACACAAGTTAAGCTGCTCAAGTTTCAATATCGTACATTTGAAATGATGTAAGATTGTTCCAGTTGACTTGTTAATTTTAACCTATGCTTATAAAATGCGTTCGTACATCATCTCCTTAGGGGTATCAAGACTTTTCAGAATAAGTCTGAATATTGTTATAATAATAATTCAGCCAAAATTATATCAAGACTGACAGTAAAAACAGCTATCAGCAGTAGTCAACATTTTGCCAACGTGACCATACTGTTAGCCTTGTTAGCATGTTTTTTTTTGTGTTGAGCTTTGTGTATACACGTATAGAACCCCCACCCCCCACCTCACTGAAGAGTTTAGCACGCTCAGTTTAGCATAAGAATGCTATTTAATTATAGTTTTAAAAAAAGGTCAAAGTACAGTCGCAGCTTGTGCAACGAACTCTCACTCTCAGCGATACCCTGAACCATGCCAGTCCAGCTCTCCAGCGTCCAGCCCATGGCCCTACCAGTCATTCTCAAACACCTTCCTGCACATGTTGGAGTTCTCCTGATGGAGAGGAAACTCGGAGCCGGGCACCAGCTGCTCCCTGCTCCTCCGCCAGGTGAAGGGTTCTCCGGAGGGCAGCTTCTCCACCACAGACACCACCTCCCTACACGTCAGCAAACAGGAGCTACAGGTCAGTCATCGTTTTCCTTAAACAACTGCGGGAAAAGCTTTTTTCTGTTGGTGCTCATCTCGCCTGTTTGTACAATGGCTCCTCCTGTTATTTTACCGTTTGGCAGTCTGGCAGATTTATTATATTCAGATATTAAGGAGTGACACTGAACAAAAACTGTTCTCTTGAAAAAACATTATGTTGAAATTTAGTCACACGTTTTTGCTATGCGTTTATGTACCAACACGCATGTGAGTGTGATGTCTAGCTGACACAGCACACGTGTAGTGACGTGGGGCACCTGAATGGGAAGGTGGTTTTGTCCATCTGCATACAGACAAGGAAGGGGTACTCCGAGAACTGTACGGTGGTGATGAAGTCCAGTGCTGCCTCCGCCTCCAAGCTCACCTCCATCCCAAGGCTCAGGAAGTCAGCATCCACCGTCACGTTCCCCACTACCACCATGGCACCTCTGCAGAGATCGTGGTACTGGTTAAGCGGTTGGCCTTTGAGTGCAGTTCCACCGATCTAGGCATTAGGGACATTTAGTTGGGGGCAGGGGAGGAGGGGGTTGATGGTATAAGCAGATGCTTCAGTTCTCAAAATGTTCCTGTTCTCCTGTACCCGACTCAAAATGGCCGCCAGTCATAAGTGGGTTGGAAGCTGGAATGCTAAGTTTGTTGACCTTAGACAGCTGTGGTTTATTCACATCTATACATAGCCTGCCTCACTGTGTGTGTGTGTGTGTGTGTGTGTGTGTGTGCCTTAGCAAAAGAGGTAGAGCTCGTTTCTCTGAACACACCTGTCACTGCCTGTCCTGCCAGCGCTCTGCAGAGGTGAAAACCAGATTCCCCCTAGAATTCCTGCTCTCATAACAAAGAACTGATCCATCACCTCCAACTCTATGTAAATGTAGCCTTCAGGGCTGTGCTGAAGGTACTTGGCTGGTGATCAGAAGGTTGCAGGTTTAAGCCCCACCATTGCCGGTTTGCCACTGTTGGGGCTCTGAGCAAAATCCTCAATTATTCAAGATGTATTCAGGCATAATTATTATAAGCTAAATGCCGTAAATGTCGTCGTAACACAGTGCTAGTCCTGCGTGCCAAACTCCCAAATGTTGGCCGGATATTCTGAACTTTGTTGTCTTTTCTGTCACAGTGGACGTTCCTCTGTGTTTTTACAAGGGTGCCCTATGTCTACCCTGACAGACAAGACGCCGCTACCTCACCTGTCTGCCAATGCACTTGTTTCCTGGCGAGCTCTTAGCTGGCATAGCTAGCGCTTCCAGGCTAGCGGCCAACGGTTAACGGAGCAGTACCTGATACAGAAGCTGCTATCGAAAAGATCAGAGGAGTGTTCTGAGCCTCCCCAGGGGATTAGTGACGACATTAAATGCTCCAAAGGCTTCATATCGACAACTGCTGTTGGTGCAAAATGGAGGGAAAAATCCCTTGGAGCTCACTGTGAAAGAGAAGCGTTGGGCGGAGCCAAACGGAGGAGGGCGTGTCTGTACCTGTTATTAACACTGGTCTTGGATTCCCTGTACCACAGGCTAAACTCCATGCCTCCAGAGATGTCAACAGCCAATCCACCCTGGAACTCGACAGCCGCCCGCAGACCCGACTGTAGGGGAATCACCTAACAGAAAGATTCGGTTATCAGAGGTAAAGACAAATGCAAAATTTATTGCCATCTATGGTGTGACTGATGTACTTTGCAATAACACAGCGATCTTCTACTGTAGTAATGAAGCACAGTGCATAAGGGATTATTAGGTGTTTTCTGCTACATCACGTGTATCGGCTGTGACGTTATTATTTTGGTATCGTTTTAGTGTCTATCCTGTTTGTGTTCAGTGCTTTAGATCCTAAATTATCTGAGACCTAGAAGAATACAGTAAAGCTAGGAGAATGCAGGGGGAAAAAAGTGTAACATCTTTCCACATCTGGAATGAGTCTTCCTTAGGTCCACACATCTGTTTGCTCCACAAGAGCACAGCAATTACCAAACTGATCCCTGATCAGCAGGCTCAGAATAAAGGCTTCAGCTCAGAAGCAAAACTTCTGCAACAGTGGGTCTCTTGTTGTGTGGTTGGCATGTGTCACCTGGGAGTGATCCGTCAGCAGGATAAGCCCCTTCACCACGTTGATGGGGTCTCCTGACATGGAGAACATCTTGGCCATCAGGTCGCTGTAGCCTTTGAAGAAGGTGACAGGGCGGAGCTGCACATCCAGGAGGATCGCCGACATCCCCGCAAATGATTCCAGGTCTTCCTCTCCCTCGTCGGGAGTGGCGGCGATCAGAGACTCCAGGCCCTGGGCTTCGATGGCCACCTGTGAACAGGTGAGAGGAGGCGCAATCAATGTCATGCATTGCCTGAGTGAGCCTGTCTGCAAGCCTTTCTAACTTGGACAACGATTAGCGTTTCTTCCATTTCTGTATTTTTTTATTGTCATAAACATTTCTGTCTTATAAATACTACATTGTGCATTCTTACTGTACGCTGGGAGGAGCTGTAGGTGCTGGTTTTATATCTTATGAAACCAGCAACGAGGTGCAAAGTGTAAATAAGTTACTGCTATTGAATTTCTCTGGCTAATTGAATGAGCTTCCATGCTTCCGTTAGCTGTGGATGCAGTACCTGCAGCCCATGTAAGAGGGCGCTGTTGCTCTGGCCGTAGATGTTCATGTTGCTCCTCCTCAGGATGCCAGAGCCCGAGTACAGGATGTCTAAGCTGTAGGTGGAAGTGATGTCAGCGTTGCCTGCAGGAAAACAGGTGTGTTAACATCAGTGTGTGAGCACAGCACACTGACTCTGGGTCAGTTTAAGCTCCCTGTAGTAATAATAATAATAATAATGACATGAATACAGTAAATTAAGGGATATTTTAGCATTTCCTGTTAACATATCAGATTTAAAGGAAAAAAGCAGTGATGGCAAAGGGCAAAAGTCAAAGGTCAAGGAGCAAAGGAAACAGGGCTCACTCACGTGCCATGTAGCCGGAGTACGAAGACGACGATCCCACCTTTGAGAAACGGTCGTAGTTGTGAACGACCATGTCCTTTAGAACACTGCGTACCAGTTTACTACAGAACATGGGAGGAAGGATGGTGTTGGACAACTTTACAGACCAGTCAGACATTACAGACCAGCCAGCCAGTCATTCCAAGCAGTGGATATCTGAAATAATACCTGACAGGAAATGCTTGCCTGGTAGGCATGTCTACCTGCACTACATGGTAACCATTGAAATCCATGAAATCATCTAGCCAGAATCACAGATGGTACTTTTACACGTATAACTCTCCTGCCGGGCATCTTTATATGCAGATGCCCTGAAGTCATAAACCACTGAGACTCACCTGGCAGGCATGTCGAAACGCATGATGTCCTCCACTTTGGACAGCATGTACTTGTTCATCTCATGTGGCAGGTGGCCGATGGAGAGCAGCAGGTTCTTCACCTCGGCGTAGGACGGTTCGCTGGCCAGAATCACGTCAGCCGCCGCTGCACGCAAGCTCTTCTCGTACACGCGCCGGTTCTGATGGTACACGCGGTTCAGCGTCCGCTTCACCTGCGTGCGCCAGCCCAGACGTGGGGACGGTGGAGAAATGTATTCACTGTGAGCTTTATGCATGGAATGAGGCCTTCTGCTGTGTGCCATGTAGATTAGCAGGTTATCTAGTCTGAGGAGATCCTGACTGACTCTTGATGATTGACTGGAGTTTCCATGTTTCTCTTCGTGTTTCATGCATGGGATTTCTCAGGGGGCAGGATTCACCTTTACTATTTAAAACAGTGTTCTGCCCACCATGTTCCTGGAGTTCCCACCTGCTCTTGTCTAATAATTTGTCTATTAGGAAAAGAATCAGTAAACATTGTCACCACTTTTGAATCCAGGCTCCAGCTAACAGACATCCTCTTTTAGGAAAGCTAATAATGCTGAGCTACGTAAGCTAAAACAGACAGACGAAGGCTATCGGTGTTGCTGTGCTGCTGAGTGGGTCAACGTGGGCCGTGTCCACCTACCTCCTGGGTGATGAGTTGCGGGTCGTATCTCTGCAGCGTTGTTATGGCGACAATGCTAAGCGTTCCCGTGTCGGACTCTGCGAACCGGGTCAGCAGGGGAACCGCCTCGGGCAGGAGTGCGTTCTTGAGCGCCAGCAGGTACATCTGCACCTGCGCCTCATCCTGTGTGCTCTCCGGCCCAGCCAGGAGGAGCTCACGCACAGTAACTACCGTCTGTACAACGCCACCAGTGGAGAGACACGGTATTACAACGCCTTTGTTCCCTACTGACTCATTCACCTTAGATTTGACTCAGCTCAGTTGTTTAGGTTAAATGTGAATGTTTCTGATTTTGATTCTTTTCAGCATGTCTGATTACACTTTGCTTATCCTCAGGTTAGATTTAGCTTGAGCTGGTTCAGTAGAAGTTTGTTCAGATGCGATTCAGTTAACTTGTCAGTATAAAAATAAATAAAGCAGTCTTTGCTCATTCATACCAAATATCAGTGAGCAAAATCAAAATGCATCAACATAACTGAGAGAGTGAAGAGAAAGATGTGGAACGAGTGAAAAAGAAGACAGGGACTGCTCTACATTAATCTAAATTAGACAGGGACTGCTCTACATTAATCTGAATTAGACGGTGATTGCTCTACCTTAATCTGAATTAGACAGTGATTGTTCTACATTAATCTGAATTAGACAGTGATTGCTCTACATTAATCTGTATTAGACAGTGATTGCTCTACATTAATCTGAATTAGACTTGCGGGACTAAGTTAAATGAAACCTCTTCAGCTTGTTCATAGCAAAAATCTGTATAATCTGTAAATTTGCAAGAGTTCATAAACAGCTGTTTTTTTTGCATTCTGAATCTGATTGATTGTACATGTGTATACTCACTGGGAGATCACATCCACCTTTCTGACAGAGCTTTCTGACTAGTGCTCCCATGATGATCACAACAGACTCCTTAATCTCTGTACTGGCAAACTGTCCCTTAGAGATGTCCTGCAGAGAAAACACACACACTCTCAGAATCGTATTCTATCCTCTGTACTCTGCAGGCTACAGTTCTGATCTTTAGCCAATGCTGTTCTGAAAGCAGTCCTGTTGCTTCCTCTGTGTTCACTGGCTCTACACTCTGGATGTTCAGTCAAGGACTGTTTTGTCAGTAAGAACTATACACATTTGGTGTAATCTACTGAACTACTGAAACGGTTGCAGGTAAAGGTGGGTAAAGCAGGTTGTGCCTGTGCGTCTGATCTGAGGTCAGTGGGCGTCCCTCTCACCAGCAGGGCTTGCAGCATGTTTTCGGTGGGATGGGAAGCAAAGCCGCACGCGTACAGGAAACGCTCCTGCAGCAGAACGCCCTCCGCCTTCCCAAAGTCCAGGAATTCCAGCATGGCAGAGAGCGAGGCGGGAGTCTGAGCAGAGGTGACTGCATCCACCAGCTGAGGACTAGAGGGAGGGAGAGAGAGAAGAGAGCGGTCACAGCAGACCCAGACAATGATTGAGCAGCTCTTACTGCACAGTGGCAGTCGCAGAGCAGCTCTTAAACCACACAGACTGTGGCAGAGCAGTTCGGACACCATGGACCCATGCAGAGCCAGCGCGGTTCTAACCGTACAGAGACGGCGCTAGAGCAGTTCTTACAGTGCCGTCTTGCTGCAGTTGCGAAGCACGCGGAGGATGTCGGCCTTGTTGGAGGAGCGGAGGCTGTGGATCAGGGTCAGGAAGCAGCGTGGAGCAGATGCCTTGGACAGCATCTTTGGCTCTAATTCATCACGCATCGCTTTCCACATGTCCATCAGCTGTGCACACACACACACACACACTGTTAAAGAGTGTGTTTATCGCAACTCACAGTCACATATTTACATACACACACAAATAGAGCATCTTAAACCACTTGTCAAACACCTAGTGGCAAATTTATACAAACTCGGGTCCAAACCCAGACCCGAGTTCTCCCAATCACAGCATGCACAGAAACTCACGGAGGGGCCCTTCCACTGCGTCTTGCCCTTCTCCGTGATCACTCCCACAGAGAACAGCTGGTTGTCCACACTCTTCACCACCTTCGCCGCGTCTTTTCCGGCAGCTTCCGTGGGCCCCGCGGTCACGTCCCGCAGATCCAGAGACTGCCTGGGAAAGCAGGACAGTTCAGCGCCTGCTCCTTCACCTCCTGCTTTTCATTCTTTCTCTTTCTCCCTGTTTTTCCTAATTTTTTTTTTTCCGCCGCAGACTCTTCCTTCCCCATCTCTAAACCCCGCGGAGCCCGTCTCTCTCACCTGGACTGGACTTTAGCAGCGGTTGAGCGGTGACTGTTGATGGACAGGATATGAACTTCCTCAGCAATGGCAGATTTGATGAAGCCGTCTTCCAGTGTGATGACTGTTACCGAGTCGGACTTCCAGTTCACCCCCAGGACCTGTATGAGAGATGGGGAAAGGAAGGATGAAAATACAAGAATAAAATAAAATGTAAAAACCTTTTGTATAAAACAACTAAAGCTTTAGGAATACAGTTGTGGAAATGAAAGGGTAGTTATGGTATGAAATAGTGAGACTGAAACATGGATGTGGGTGATGGATCCTGCTTCCTAGGTGTGTGTGTGTGTGTGTGTGTGTGTGTGTGTGTGTGTGTGTGTGTGTGTGTGTGTGTGTGTGTGTGTGTGTGT
>JAOYMR010000005.1:10108202-10131305 GCA_025802075.1 Tenebrosternarchus preto
ACATTAATACAGAAATATCACACACACAATCATCTAATAACTTAGCATGTTACAGGTATACATTAATACAGAAATATCACACACACAATCATCTAATAACTTCCACCTAGAACAGATCAGATCATGTGATGTGAATTACCTTTGTGGATGTTGGGTAGAACTTGAGAAAATGAGAAACCAAGTTTAAGGTTTTTTGGGGGGCAATAACTGCTAGTATCAGAGAATAGCTAAACTGACTGAGAGACCAGTAATAACTGACTGAGAGACCAGTAATAACTGACTGAGAGACCATGAATAGCTGAATTTGACTGAAAGTAATCACTGATTAACTGTTTATTGACAGGAAGCACATTAAGAGGCTATGGAAAGGGGAAAGGAATTTTTTGCCAGAGAAGTTCCACAAACCAAGTTCTGCTATTAGTGTGGTGAGTGTGTGTGTGTGTGCGTGTGTGTGTGTGTGTGTTTAGCAGGAATAAAAAAAAATCATAAATTTTATTGAAAAGGATTTTTTCCCATCACTGTATAAATCTGGACATAGGAAACTAATTGTTCGAATTGCAAATCGATGATAATCAAATAATTCCTCCTCACACAGGCCGCCATTACGAGGTATTCTGGTTGGCAGATCGCCTTTACGCTCTGGGGTGAGTGACTGGCTTGGGAAGGCCTGTGTAGCCGGAGTGGGTTGGGCTTTCTAAATCAACACTACATCACAAAGGCACTGCTGCCGGACGTTCACTCACCATCTTGTTTTGTTGTTCTTTCACCAGTCTGGTTGCCTTCTCTTCCACAAATCTCTCAGAATTCACCACGAGTTTTTGGAAGCCGCGAGATTCTGTTCCTTACAGCTGACTCTCCCAGAGACGTTCGTAATGTGTAGAGATCGTAATGTTCTGGAGATTTTGTAGTGTAGGGAGATGAGGAAGAACTTTGAAATGCAGGCCTCTTTGCATTTGGCTGCTCTTGAGTGCGACAAATCCACCCAGCACTTCAGGATTAATAGAGATCTTCCATTGGGAAACATCATGGCAGTGTTTCAAATCACATTTGAGTGAATGCTTAGTAGTTCTGGGTTGCTGCTTATTGGCATTATTTGAGTTGCTGTTGGAAATTCTTACTGTGTGGTGATTATGAAGCTTACAGGTCAAATGACGGAAGGTCCTGTTACCTTAAAAGGCAACAAGGTCCAGATGATCATATCAAATGGTTCTGACATGCGTTTATTATTTAACCAACTGATATCAGTGGAAAGTTTGTCTCAGCTAGTGCTCTTGTGTGAAAGAAGCTCCTTCCTATATCACATGCTATTTCCTGCTGCGCTTGACTGCACAACACCATGAGCAGGTGCTGAACTTACCTGTCTTCTAACACCTGCAGCAGGTGTAGAACGAGCTGGACCAGAACTTGGGCCAGAACGGGAATCAGAACTTGGGCTAGATCTTGGAGCAGAAACTGATTAATGAGAAACCAGATTAATGAATCGACCAATTAATCCATCATTTCAATCTTTACATAACATCCCAAATGGAAGATTTAGAGCTTCTCAGACCAGAACCTGGATCACATCCATAACCAGATCCTAGATTAATTGGTTAATTCATTAACTGATTGGAAAAGGGATGTCTGTGTGTGTCGCCCCCTGCAGGTTATCTGATCATGCACTTTGTCCAGTTCATGTTTGCGCTACTGTTTGTGTATGTGGTGGTGCTGCCCATCCAGAAAGGAGGGTTCCTCCCCTGGTTCTCCAGCCTGGCCATCATACTGTGAGACTGAATTCACCGCACATTTTAACACTGAGCGCTGGACTTGGACCTACTTTCCAATAATGTATGTGACTTTGAAAGCCAGGTGGAGCTGATCTCAGATCTGTGTTTGCAGGCTGACCATCTTCTTTGTGGTGGCTCTAGTGGTGGTACAGATCCTGTTGGTTCAGTTCTTCTTCCTGCAAGACAAACACTCACCGCAGGACAAGCAGAAGCCCCTGGCCCTCAACAACAGGTGACGTAAATGTTAAGTATGACGGTGTGTAACCAAGCTGCTACACATGTCTGTAAAACACAGCAGACTACAGAAACACTAACATCAGCTCAAACACTCACTGATGACACTACCACTACAATCACAGATCAAATACAGATCATGCTCATTTAACAGTAGTACACCACACTCCACATGACCTAAAGGAAAAATAGATGAGATGAAAAATATGTATAAAGTATAACAGGTTGTGTCTCTCTTCTGCAGAAAAGCCTTCCACAGCTTTAACTACTTCTTCTTCTTCTATAACGTCATAATGGGCTTGGGCAACTGCATTTTACGCCTGGTGAACAGCTGCATCGTGGGTACCTGGCTTGTGTCACGAATCGACCGGACCATCATGCAACGGGGCTACGAGTCCCTGGACCCGGGTCAGGCTTGATGGTTAAAATCTCCTTCAGACTGATCCTGGACCAGTTTTTAGTGCTATAATGTTTAAGACTAATATTGGCACGAGGTGAAACTGGTCATGAACCATGTGGAAAAAAACAGCCAAACTGGAGAACGGTCACCCAGCAAGATTTCATGCTATAAAATGATTCACAATGTTCACTTAGTTGTATTAATAACAGAAAAACTTATGACTCACAGTGATGCTTTAGGAAATTAAACGTTCAAATGATGTTTGGAAATTAGAAAGGAAATCTGTTATAGAAGAACCTTAAATATTCCATTCCTTTGTCATGATTCATTCATTAATTCGTTTGTTCATCCATTCATTTGTTCATCCATTCATCCATTCTGCAGGCTACTGTACATGGATAGGAATGATAACAGCGGATCATTACCATAGCAACCCAATTATGGTCTGTTTCTGCCATCTTCTGCTTAAAAAGACCACAGAGAGACAGAGAGAACCTAATGCTTACTCACAGTTTGACAGCACAGGTCAGTGACACACACACACCAACCAATATGCAAAGGCCCTGTTTCTACTGTTTTCCCACATTTACATTTCCCCACTTTTGCTTTAATTGAGTATCAGAGCTCTACATCAACTGTTAATGAGACCAGATTGTACACTTGCTTCTCACCTGCTGTTCCCCACACTGTCCAGCAGGGGGCGGGGTTCGCACTCGCTGGCTTCTCTTCTACACTCTGCTAAAAAACCCAGGCCTCATTCTGCTCAGGAAGAGAGAGCGTCTCAGCCGGGACCCGCTGGCACTTGCCTGGGCTATGACGTCACAGATCGACTCACAAATCAGATTTATGGCTGAAGTCCCACAGCTTCCTGTAACCCAGAATAAGAACACACAGGACTAATGGATTCACTCGTTGTTTTCAGTGGCGGGTTAATGTGAAGGAGACTCTCCCTGCACACCTTTAATTCTACATTAATCCCACATCAATCCCCTATTAATCCCCTATTCACTGCTAATCCTGACTGTCACTGAGGGTGACATTGAACTCAGGAAGCAAAACTCAGGATCAACCTCTGGATTTTGGTTCTTTTGTACTGATTTCAGATGACAGGAGAGTTTATGGTGATTCAAGATGCTTGGAGGGTTCACTTTGTCATATAGAGTTAAGTTGTACTTATTTTCACTGGATTGTTTAGGTGGAAACAAACAGTAACAGCTCAGAAAATTCACTATGGTAGCCATTATGAAATAACGCCTTTAACGCAGTTAACGCAGGAAACTCAACTGAGCCTGGCCTACCAAATTAATCAGGTATCAGACCAGTCAGGTAAGCATAGTGATGCACCTAATTACATTGCCTTACCTTGTGTTCATAAGCAAACCAAAGTTTTTATAGTAAGTTTTCTGTTAAAATGTTTGTCACAATGAATTCAGGTCTGCTCAATGTAAATATGCATTTAAACCATTATGTTTTCATTTTGTTAATCCACCTATGAAAGGAAAGTTAATATTTTTCTTTAATAAACCACCCTTCATAAGAACATCTGTCAATGCCTGTGTGTGAGAGAGAGAGAGAGAGAGAGGGAAAGAGAGGGAGGGAGAGAGAGTGTGTGTAAGGAAGAGAGACATAAAAACACTGTTATCAGTGGACTTTTTTGCCAGTTTGACTTATCTATCTTTAGACATTGTTTATCTCTTCTCCAAATACATGATGGTAAGCAGCATATACACGTGATCTCACTATTCAAAACTTTCTTTTTACTCGGCCAGTGAGGTCCCAGTGATTCAAATGGGAGAATAATCCAGTATAAAGAAGTACAAATAACCGACCGTAATAATATAATTTAGTACTACATGTACCTGTATTGTTTGTTTAAAAGTAGCCTAAAGTATGTGTTGGTATATTGCTTGAAGATAACAAAATAAATATAACTTACGACTACTGTAATATGTTTGTACAGCAAGTTTTTAATTTATGCTTTTGTCTATATTTAATCTTTGCGATCGTTTTATAAGAATAATTAAACGACGTGTCTCAGTCGTTTGGTGCTTGGCGTCTTGTATACATGCCGTAAAATATTTAACTTCAATATAGTTCTTAACTTAATTTCAAGAGGCTGTCTTTAATATGAATCACACATTATCCCATGCTTGTTTTGTTTATTTTATTTTATTTTTACTGGTTTATTTTACTCGTCTCGTCCCCATCACACCTGTCACCTTCACCTGACTTTGTAATGACGTAAGTACGAGCAGCTCCACGCGGTCCTGTGAGAACTAACAGGTGTTTTTAGGTGAGTTGTCAACCAACCGTTTCCATTAATAATGTTATAGGATGCTTTAATGTAATCGTTGTAGGTGACAAACACGGACACGACGTGAATTAAACCCGTTAAACAGTTATATTTGGCTTTGCAGACTTTATTCAGCGCTAGTAACAGTTACCGAGCGCCAGACGGCTAGCTGGGTTAGCTAGGAAGATGTTAGCAAGCTAGCATACAGGAATGGTTAGACCTTAGTGACAGTGTTACAGGCATTAATTAATCATTAATGTGTTAAATTGTCTCCTTCCAACGAAGAAAATTGGAATCGACGTTTCTGAAGCGGCAGAAAACGGATCTTATTCGGTATAAGGCTTGATCCGCCCTTAGCTAGCTAGCTACCGGTGTTTCCCACGTGACAAGAGCTAACGCGCTAGCTAGCTGTCGTAATTCTTAATTTCAAAGACAAAGATGCTGTAACAAAAGCAGAAGCTACAGAAGCTTTAGTTTATTTTTAATGTATTTATGACATTTATTGACTCGCCCATCTCACAGTTCAAATTAGCTAGATATTAGCCACGCTTAGTCCACATGCTGTGCACAAATTGTCGTTGGCAGCTGACGTCGATTGATTACGTAGAAAAGGTCCCTCTGGACCCTTTTCCATGAACAAAGTTGTGCGAAAATCCGCGGACCTTCTGACTTCTCCGTGTAGAATGGCGGACGTGGACCTGCTGAAGAAGATGCTGCGCGCTGTGCTGCAGAGCAGCAAAAACGGCGTGGCCCTGTCGCGCGTGCAGGCGGACTACCGCGCTCTCACCGGAGAGTCGATCCCTCACAGGGAGCTGGGCCACGCGAGCCTCGAGAGCTTCCTGCGTAGCGTCCCGAACGTGGTGCGCCTGGAGCGCGACCGCAGCGGAGAGGTGAGCCGCACTCACGGTGACCGCGGCCGTTTTGGGTGTGGGTGCGCGCGCGGTGTTTTTTCGGCTTGACGGCCCGGTTTTTCACGTCCATGTTGCACCTGGGCGGTTACCTGTACATAATTCTGGTGTGCACCGATTTGCTTTTCACCAAACGGCTCGTATGTCATTGGAACAGATCAGTTAGGAAGCTCGTAATGATGCGAATATACCAAATGGAGGGACGATTTATCATGTCCTGTCCTTTCCTGTAGCAAGAAAGATTAATTTAATGCATCCTGAACACTGCAAGACTTCAGTCCTGCAAGGAGACACTTCGTCAAATCAATCAGGCCTGTAAGTTGGTTAGAAAAGATGTGGTTTTAGGGGAGATGACTTTGGTTTATGTTGTCACAGCTGTTAAGTGTTCTACACCCTGACTTTGAACTTTTATGTAACAACGCCTGTCAGATTTTACTGTGGCGTGTCTCGATCCAGCCCACTCCACCAGTGAGTGGTGTTGCTAGGTTACTAACGAGGGTAAAAGGAGAGAGGGGTGGTTTTATACGACAACCCTGCCTGTGTCATCACAGTTCTCCTCTGGCCTGTTTCTAACCTTCCTCTAGAACATTCTCTTACACTTTGTTCTTTCTCTTTTTATCTCTACATTTGTCTTTATTAGTTTGACAAAGTATATTTGAATCTGTGAATACATTAAATGAAATGTTGGATATTTTAGTTTTTAAAATGTTGGTGGGGACATGGGGTGAGTTTTCCACAGTGAAGAAAGTAGGTGAACTTTTGGGTGAATGGTATGGAGGAATTGGCTTTCCTCAGAATGGGTTAAAACATGGTTAACTTTACCCAGTTAGAAGAGAGGCTTCACCTGTGCTACTTAAGGCCAGAGTTCATTGGTCTAAAGCTTCACAGCTTCATGTGTTTGAAGCTTTAGTGAAACATTCTCCCAGTTTCATGTGATGGAGAACTTGGTGGGATAATCTGGTGAGTTTGGGCACTTCAAGGTAATCCTGGAGCAGCAGGAATAATCTGTGCTCCTTATTCTGTTGAGGTTTGTCATTTTTGTGACCATTTGTGCATTATGTGGTCGGTCCTGAGGAAATTATTGCACAGGTTGTAGATGGTGTGGAGATTCTGGAAAATGTGTTGAGTAGGTGGTTTGAAAACATGAGTGGTCAGAAGTGTGTAAATGATTGGTAGTGTGGACTTGTTTGTTGGGTATAAGTGTGTAACAGTGGTGTGATTTTGTTTGTCAGGTGATGTGTGTTGCAGCTGTGTGTGAGGAGACTGCCCACATCGCCCAGCTGGTCTCTCGCCAGAGGACATCGAAGACCAGGAGCTCCGCCCAGTTCCTGAACTGCCGCATGCGAGCCAAGCCTTCTTCACTCTTCACACACAGTGGTAACACACACACACACGCACAGCTACATTGTTAATATGGGTGGATAATGTGTGTTATGTCTATTTCTCTTGCTCTGGTTTTAATTATGTTCTGCTGTTCTGTGATTTGGAAGCTAAGCTCCGTTCATCCCTGCGGCAGCCTGGACACCTGATGCATCCCATGCAGGGCTCCGCCTTACGCTCTGGTCTCCACAGCGACCAGCGACAGGTTTGCAACTCCAGCCTGCCGACCTGCCGAACCATCGCTCCCCTGGTCATAAAGCCCGCAGGGTTAGTGCTCGCACTCTGTGTCTTCATACTCAAAACGCGGCAGAAATTCAGACGGACTTGTTTTGTTACGGGTACGTCGGTTTACTGCAAGCCGATCTTAAGATGCTCCATTGTTGATGTCCATGCTCGGCGTGGAGCTGTAAGGTTATCGGGCTCCTCCTGATCCTTCCTCCAGTGAAGGAACCGCCCACCTGGTCTGCTGGTGCCGGTCATGTTTGGGAGAGCAGCAGATAAAAAAAAAAAAAAACGGAACTCACCCTCAGTGCCATGTACTCCCAAGAACCTCCCAAGAGAGAGGCGATTTGTATAAAAGTAATACTTAAACATATGTGGTTCCATTTTGTGTTACTGAAACACTTACATGTGGCTATATACCATCTTGGTTCATATTATGGCTTTTAGCAGTGTGAACTCAATACAGGATTTGTTCCACCCGTGAAACGATTGGCCGTTAGACCCGCCCATCTCGCAGCTTGTTCCACCCGTGAAACGATTGGCCGTTAGACCCGCCCATCTCGCAGCTTGTTCCACCCGTGAAACGATTGACCGTTAGACCCGCCCATCTCGCAGCTTGTTCCACCCGTGAAACGATTGGCCGTTAGACCCGCCCATCTCACGGCTTGCCTGCTTATTCGTTCATTCATTTTTGTCTGGGCTTCACACAGTCCAGTTGCAGGCTGAAGTTCTTCTGTAAGACCTTCCCCTGTGGGGCGCAGACCTAGAGCTGCAGTGTAACCTGTCTGATTCCTGCTGTCTGACCAGTGCAGGGCATTTTTGTGTAATTCGCTGGTCTCTCCTCTCCACTGGTCCCAGGTCAGTCAAGAGCCCGGCCGTGTTCAAGAACTCCCCCCAGGGCGGGACATCTCCTCTCTGCAGGAGGAGTAAAGCTTCAGGTAAAGTTCGCTCGCACACAGCTGCTAAGACTGTGTTTAAAAAAAAAAAAAAAAACATTACCGCGTGACAGTCTCAAATCTAGGGTTTTTTTTGTTTGTTTGTTTGTTTTTTTTGTGGATAATTCTTTTTTTGCTGTTCAGAGTAAAATGTTGCATAAATGTACTACTAGCATGTACGTTAATGTACGAATGTACGTTAGAATGTACGTTAATCACGTAAGTTACACTTGTAGTTGGTGACTCCTGAACTGTGCACACGTGGTTTTGCAGGACAGTTGTGTTCAGACTACATGGATACAGTTCACTTTCAGTTCTGAATGAACCATCAACACGGGCAAATCTGTTCAAAGCAAAAACTAGCATTGATCAGATGTTCGCGCGCACACATGCACACCCAGTTGCTGTGGTACGGATTCCGTGACTACGCTGTTGTGTGGGTTGCTGATTTGTCCTGCAGCTCCTCAGCCTGCCGTAGGGGGCGCTGTTGCGCAGACGGCGGTGGGGAGCGTGGACTTTGAGGAGGTTCAGAGCCGCCTCTCCCAGCTCCTGCGCACACACAACAGCGGCGTGTGGCTCTCCAAAATCCCACAGCTGTACCGAGACGCGTTTCGCCAGGAGCTCCCATCAAACACACTCTCTCTGCTGGAGACCTGGACGCACGTGTGCACGGTGAGGGCGCGCACACACACACGCACACACACAGATGTTGGTTAAAACAGTCATACCCAGGTGGTCCTCTGTGCTCTGAAAGTCTGTTTTTGTTTCAGGTGGAGAAGGCAGGGGGGGATAATGTGGTGGGTCGTCTGGTATATCCCGCGACCTCCACACCCCTAAAGCCCTGTGTTCAATCAGCTACTTCCTCCAAGCCTGCCGGGACCCTCAGGACTCCCCAAAAATCCATCGCTATCAAACTTTCTATCCCACAATCCCCAGTGTCTCCTACCCATAACACCCCAAGTCTGACGGCCCTGAAACCCGCCAGCCCCTCCCAGATCTTTCCGTCTCTGCGAGAGACTTCCAAATCCCTGTCGAGCCCCGCCTGCACCAGCCGGCTGCTGACCCCGCCCTCCACCCCGCCGCCTCCGGCTCCAGTGCCTCCGGACGTGAAGCAGAAGCTCCTGCAGCTGTTGAAGAAGTACAGCCACGGCCTCTGGATCCACGCCCTGCCCCGCCTCTTCCAGGAGGCCTTCAGGTACACCTGAGACTCACCTGTGCTCACCTGGTGGGGACCTGAGCACATTCCTGACTGACTGTCCCAATGTTAGAGCAGTACGACTCAACCAAGACGGTTATTGCGTGTAAAAGCAGTTAATCTGCATTTCTGCGTACCCAGGTGCGATTTTCCACAGCAGGTTCTGGACGACCTGTCTGTGCTGGCCGATATCTGCGTGGTGGAGTACCCCATGCCTGACAACCGGAGCAAGGCCATTCTGTACGCCCTGCCCTCGCCAGGCTCCTCCCAGCCACACCCCCAGCCACGCCCCCTGGTCATCACATGCCACGGCAACCCGCAGGTGCCTGCCCTGCTTCTGCCAAAGGAGGACTTCCCGTCTGTGCTAGTGATGGAGGCCAGAAGCACTAACAGTGTTGTGTTCAGGTAACACGCACTGTAACGCATGGTAACACACTAACGCATGGTAACGCACGCACAATTGCCAGCCTGTGACCGAATGAACTGCAAAATGAATGCATTGTTTCCAGAAGTGGGTTCCTCCCAGGGTTTGGCTTCAGTCTGGTAACTTCTGAGTCCGTCGAGCAAGCAGGTAGAATAATCAGGGTGGTGTTAAACATCACACCATGACTTTTAGAGCCGAGTCTTGCTCTGACTCGTTTGGACATCCTGTTGTATATCCAGGAGTTAGAAATATAGTGTACGCAGGGATATAGATTTATAGTTTATGCAAGGATGTGCTGTTGGTTTGATAGATGTGCATGGCTTTAAAAAGTTTTGTTTCTTGTTGAATTGCCAAGGAGTTTTTGTTTTCTTGTGCACTTGGTTAGGTATGTGGGTGAGAGTTATTCTCGGGCTCTGGAGAACATGGAGGAGGCCATGTTGGAGTATTACCATGCCGATGGGGCGGGCCTTTCCCTCCCCTCTCCTATGATAGGTCAGTTGGTTGCCGTTGCCGTGGAGGATGAGGCGGTGCTTCGAGCCCAGGTGCACAAGGTGATGGCTGACGATGTCCAGGTACGTCGGGTGAGCAGGGAGTGTGGGTTTGTGTCCTCGGTCATAGGTCGTAGGTCACAGGTCACAGGGCTTTAGAGCTGAGCACCGTGTGTGTGTGTGTGTGTGTGTGTGTGTGTGTGTGTGTGTGTGTGTGTGTGTGTGTGTGTGTGTAGGTGTCCTATGTGGATCATGGGTTCTCCGAGGTGGTGAGCAGGAAAAGACTGCTGCAGCTCACTGAGAGTTTCCTCACACTGCCCTTCCAGGCCACCACAGGGCGGCTCGCAGGTACAGGTCACGTGGGGCGCACGTACCGGTCATGTGAAGCGCACGTGTAGGCCTTTGGTTTGCGTAATGCTTGTGGATGTGATGTTTGAGGTCTGGAGGCGTTCAGCGAGGATCCCGCAGTCCTGAAGACTCTCGAGTCGTTTGCACGCGGCCGCACCCTGTTGGCTGAGCTCATAGAGCGTGAGGCCCCGCCCCTGTTAGTACTGTACGACACGTCTCAGCAGACAGACGTGAACGTGAACACCACCTGCCTTCAGGCCCTGCAGGACAGGAGCATGGAGAACCCTCTGCAGGTGAGCCTCCACCCATGCCCACCACACCACAGGTGAGCCACCTCCACCTGGCGCCAGTCAGAGACCTGTTGGAGGCTGTTGTAGCTAAAAGCCAGTGAGAAACGGTGGAGTCCCCTCCCTCTCGGATGACGGAGCATCTTTATTCGTGTCTGACGAAGCATTCCCTCCCTCCGCCGCCGTTGCAGGTGAACAGCTCGTATGCGGACGTGAGCGTGACTAACGTGTGTTCGGACGGCGCGGTTTACTGCCAGCTGCCGTCCCGTGGCATGACCAAGCTTCAGGACATCATGGACAGGATCGAGTCCTACCTGGTCTCTCAGGTGCTTCACCTTCCCACCACACGACGGTGACGGGGTGGGTGGGGGTTTTTAGTTATGTGCATCAGATTGTCTCTTCAGATGAGTATCTACCATCATAACAAATGTTCACATCATAAAACAAAAATGACGTTTATTAAACGACTACTAAATGGGTTCTGGGTTTCCGGGGACGTTCCATCTTTCTGGGATTATCGGTTTCTGAGATTATTGTAGGATTGGGATTATCGGTTTCCCTTCTACTTGGGTGCTTGGCCCTGCTCAGGTACTCTTGAACGGGGTGTGTGTGTGTGTGTGTGTGTGTGTGTTCAGGTCTCGTGGGACCTGCTGGTGATCAGGCCGTTCTGTGGTAAAGTGTGTCTGGCCCAACACAAAGGCAGGTGGGCGCGGGTGGAGGTGAGTAAAGAAAACACTTCTTCTATCTGTCTGTCTGACTCTATCCCTCCTTTCCTCTCTCTGTCTGCCTGTCGGTGTGTCTCTCTTCCTATTTTTCGTCACGATGGACAAACGAGCAGTTAATACTCAAAACAGACATTTAAAAAAAATGTGTAAAGCTGTGCTTTTCAGCTTCTCATTTGTTGTTTTTTGTTCCAGTATTAGTGAACTTTTCTTTTTGAATATTTACTGTGTTCTCTCTGATCTTTTCTTCTGGTTTTTCCACCTCGTTCCACTGAGTGAAGGTGATGTAGTCCGCTGCAGCTCTGGTGAACTTGCCTGACTGTGACCCAAAGTACCAGTTATGGATATTTTCTTCAGTCAGGCTGCGTTCAGCTGTGAATGAGCCAGTGAACTGATGAATGAATGAGGGAGTGGGTGGGTGGAGGGTTGTGAGTAGTTGCTAGGTGGAGTGACGTTCTGATTGGTTGTCGCAGGTCTCTCAGACGCACGGGAGCCAGGTAGTGGACGTCCTGTTTATGGATCTGGGGCTTCCTGCCTCTCTGGAGGTCAGTGATCTGAGAGAGATCCCACTCCCCTTCCTCCGAGAGCTGATGACCATACCGCCACAGGTACACACGCATACACACACACACACCTACTCCCATATATGTGTATTCCGAGAAATTCTGTACACAAGTTATGAACAGAATCAGTGACAAAGGGCAGCTTGGGCAGAGACCAAAACCCCCAGGCCTGGCGCCAGGGTGAGGCCCTGGTAACCCCAGTCTGGGTGAGGGAATCTGGGTCCTGTTGGTTTCAGCCATAGGGGTATTTGTGGATCACCCTTTGATGAGAGATTCTCTCTCTCTCGTTAAACCCTGTTTCTTTAGACACCTTGGGTACTTCATGGCAATTTTGACTGTGTGATATTTTTGATAACCAATTTTGATAACGCGTGGATACGTTGTAAGTTTACGTAGGTGGCCCTGTGTCCCGTGAGAAGGTTAAAATGTGTGTGTTATTTTGACTGTGATTGTGTGCCCAGGCTGTGAAGTGCCGCCTTGCTGAGCTGGTGTGGGACGGAGGGGTGTGGCCTCCTGACGCCGTGCTGTGGTTGAGGGAGAAGCTGCTGACTGCAGAAGACTGCAGCATGAAGGTGAGTTATCCACGCTTTATCAAGACCTGACGTACCTGTACTGGCCTCCACGCTTATCGTGTGTGTGTGTGTGTGTGTGTGTGTGTGTGTGTGTGTGTGTGTGTGTGTGTGTGTGTGTGTGTGTGTGTAGATATCCCGTTTGGACACAGCAGGGCAGGTACACATTTACCTGTTCCTTGGAGCTGGTGCACACGAGCGCTGTTCTAGCGTTAACCTCCAGCTAGTGTCCTCCGAACTCTGGCAGCGCAAACGCGATGGGCAGCTCCCTGCTGGCGCCAGGCTGGTCTGGCTCGCCCACCCCGGGGCGGGCGACGCCCCCTTCATCTCGAACTCCTCCGCCCCGCCCCCGCCCCTGGAACTGCCCCAGGCAGGGAAGAGCTTGGATGTGTTCGTGTCCGTGGCCTGCCACCCGGGGCACTTTGTAATCCAGCCGTGGCAGGAACTGTACAAGCTGGTGGTGCTGATGGGGGAAATGATTCTGCACTACAACCGTCAGGAGCTGCAGCACGTCCAGGTGGAGAAGGACCAGATCTACGCCGCCAAGATCGACAGCAAGTGAGAGAAGCCTGAACCACTCGCTCTGTGTCTGCTCGAAACGGAGCAGAAACCTCAGTCCTGCGCGCCTCTCTCTCTCTCTCTCTCTCTCTCTCTCTCTCTCTCTCTCTCTCTCTCGTACTGATGTATCTTGGTCAAGCTTTTTATAGTGGATCTAAGTAAGCACCTTTTAGAGCTCTAGATCCAGACTACACATCTCATCGTTCCTGGTTCTCAGAGTGTGTGCTCTCACAGCGCACTGTGGTTAATGGCAGGTCTTAATTCTGCTTTTCTGTGTGATGGGTTGGCTCTAGCTGGCACCGTGTTCTGGTGAAGGCCGTGCCGACTGGATCGCTGGTGCCCGTCTACGAGCTGGACTACGGAAAGCACGAGCTGGTTCACTCCTCCCTCCTCCAGCCGCTTATCGCAGAGTTCAGACAGCTGCCCTTCCAGGCCGTACCTGCCCGACTGGCAGGTGAGTCGCACCTGGACGGCTGCAGGATACATGCCTGAACTTTTCTGATTTCCTGAAGGTGTGTGTGTGTGTGTGTGTGTGTGTGTGTGTGTGTGTGTGTCTGGCTGACCCAGGCGTGACTCGGGAGAGGTGGGGAGAGGAGGCCTCCATCGTGTTCAGGAACCACGTGGAACGGAGGCCCCTGGTGGCGCAGGTGGAGTCCGTCCAGCAGGGGGCGCACCCCTGGGAGCGCAGGCTGTCCGTCTACCTGGTGGACACGTCGCAAGACGAGAGCGACGTCTGGATCCACAATATCATGGCCGAGTTTATGGGCGAGCTCAGCAAAGCGGCGTAGGACCTCGCTCTGACCACAAGGGGCGCTGTTTCCACGGTCTACGGTCTACTCTCCACTCTCGCCATTTGGACTGAGCGAGTCCAGCACAAGATTAGCAGGAGTCTTGGACTTTTAAGCAGAATCTGATGAGGTGATTGTGGAGTTTTTCTGTTTAGTGGACTGGGCTTCATCCATCACTGTAGAATAACCGTTCAGAAGATAGACCGCATGTACATATTTCAACCTGTTGGCTCTTTCCTTTCAATGTCTGGAATGCTCCAAAGCAGAATAAAATGGCTCGCACGGCAGGGTAATTTTTGTAGTACTGATGACACTCGAGCAAGTAATGTTTCCCTTTTAGTGGATTTGCAGTGTAATCGTTTGTCCTTGTTCTGTGGGGTTTATAGTTGAATTTATTCCCGGGTTTGTGGGTAATGCACCGAATGTTGATTGCTCTGACTTGCTGTACGTTTATTTATTTATTTTTTGCCGTGTTTTTTTTTGTTTGTTTGTTTGTTTTCCACTCCAATAATTAATGGCTTAATTGTAAACAAGTTAACATTCTTGGGATTTTGTTTATTTTTTTATTAAACGAAATCGGTAATGAAGACGCTTCGAAAATGTGTCCGCAGACCTTGGCGTGCGAGCCGTGAAACGCACGAGATTAATAAAATACACTGGGCTTTGCTTTCAGTAAAAGCACCGAACCGTGTCGTATTACGTCATTTGACGGACAGGTCGCGCGCCGAGGCGGGTTACCGCGCCGCTGCCTCGCGGTTGTGGGGAAAAGGTGTCATTACGACCGGCTGCGGGACTTTCACAAGTTGGAGGAGGCAAAGCGGACCGGTGCCGAGTGCGGCGTTCCCGAGCGGTTTTGTTGGTGTGTACTCGCACGTTGCTGTACTTCGCCGTCCGCCGATCGCCGTTTGCAGCGGCTCGTTCCAGTGACTTTTTACCGGCTCCGAAAAGAAGCCATATCTGGTCAAAGTATTTAACTAGCTGTCACAAAGCGGGAGCCACGCGCTAAATATAGACTGAGTAATCGGTGTCTGAGGTAAGTGAAAATGATAGACGACATAAATCAACGACAGCGGTTAAACGCGCGCTGTACAGAAGCGTTTTTTAACAATATTATTCTGAATTTTGTGAGGTTAAATCGGTTTGTATATTGAGTTTTTTTCTTGGCTGACAATTTAACTTGTACGTAAAACAAAATGTGCTTAGGGTGCAATAGTGCCTGAAATAATACTTTTGACTGTGTATAATAATACTTTTGACTGTGTATAAACAGTCAAAGTAATTACTGCAAGTGGAAAGTTTAAAACCGCACGATTTAGAATTAATCAAACTGACTAAAACAGTTTCCACTGAGCGATCATATTACAAAAGACTACAGACCTTTAAATACTAATGTACAAACAAACGGGTCGTTTCGCAGATGTGAAACACTGGAAAGTCCTTTCAAGGACTGCAGCGTAACTGGACGTCGGGTATTTAACTGCGCCGGTTTTTATTGTGTGTTTTATTGGATGCATGCATTACTGTGAACTGACTTCCTAACTCTCTCGCTCAGTCGTGTGCGCATGCAGATTTTACGTCCACGGTTTTTTTTTTTATTTTAGCTCGTTCGACCTCTGACACGAGCCTTTTGTTTGTGCGTTAAACGGGGCGCCGGATCTAAATTTACACAACCATATGTCTGACAGCTGCGCGCGCCAAGCCCACCCTGTCTCGCGCTTGTGTTCGCGTATTGCCAACCCGAAGTGCGTCTGTTGTAGTATTTCGGATAACGTTCACAGTGGCTGCTAACCGAGGAGAAATGCTGAAGGCAACAAGGATCACAATGTAACAAATTGTAGGTAAAAGCGTCGTCGTGATATCGTCATTTAAAGTACGTAAGTCTTGAGTTTTATCTTGATCTCGCCATAATCTGCAATAACTTTATTACTTTTACAATGGCGGGCGCTCTTTCCATAACAATCTATTAGGCACTTTTTATTTGACTTGAAATAGTCTCCATACGGCTACAGTTATTCTAAAGCCCAGTCAGTTGGTTACTTTTAAGCGAAAGTGTTTTTTAGTGCTTTGGAATTGCGTGTTTGTACTGTTGTTTTGGTTAATGTTAACAGTTCCATGGTTGTTCAGTCGTGTTTTCATGTTTCTCCTCCAGGTCCTAAGGGGGCGACACGTAGCTGTGTGTGTGGTTCTGCTTCCTCTTCCTCCACGTAGCTGTGTGTGTGGTTGCACTTCCTCTTCCTCCCTCCCGCCGCGGCGGTCATGTCGTTCCGTAAGGAGATGGAGAAGTTCCGCGACATCGACGAGGACGAGCTTCTGCAGAAGCTCAGCGAAGAGGAGCTGAGGAGGCTGGAGGACGAGCTCCAAGAGCTCGACCCTGACGTAAGACCCTTATAAGACCCTCACGAAGCCTCACAGAGCCGTTATTACAGCTGTGGCCTTAAATGCGCCTGGCCTTGTTTTACAGGAGAGCACCGTTGTGACTGTTATTTAACTCCTGTTGCAGAAATGTTAAATATCAAAGCATATTTAAGAGTTTTTAATCAGCAGAGTCGGTTCTCCAGCCGATCCTGGTTTTGGTCCACACGTGTAGAGCACTTGTACCATCTGGACTGGTGAATCTTCTCTGGTGTCTGGATCCCCTGACATCTTCTAGAAATGAACGTAGCCTGAATGTACTGGAAAAACAGTGAGGAGTAAAGTCTCAGCAGCTGGGGGGTGTACTGGCGTCAGATGACGGATGACGAATGTGAAGAGGGTCTCTACCCTGCCGAGCAGGGCAGCTGATCTCAGTTCAGTTATACCACCACTCTGGAGAAACAGGCTGGTAATCATGGTTGGGAGTCAGGTGCTTAAGTAATAGGGTCCGTCTTCAGTAGGTAGCTGGGAAGCCTGAGCCAGAATCGGAGCTGGTTTGGTTTATCCTTGCAGCTTCTGCACCAGTGTGATGCTGTAAACCTCCCCTCCTTATCTGCACTGAGTTCTTACTCTTTCTTTTTAGGGAGGTTTTAATTGTGTGCCTTACTGATACTGAGACCTTTCTTAGTGGCACTAAAAACAGATCAGTCCAAGTGGGGGGGTGTTTTTTCACACATCGATCAGTCCGAGTAGGGGGGGTGTTTTCACACATGGATCAGTCCGAGTGGGTGTATTTGCACGCATGCATCCACTTTGGGTGAACGTTTGGAAGTTGTTAATGGTGTACATTAGAGACTGAGGGAGTTTTGAGTGTGAACTGAGCGTGTGTGTGTGTGTGTGTGTGTGTGTGTGTATGTGTGTATAAGCAGCGCACTCAGCTGAGAGAGCGTCTCGTTCTCTGAGAGAACATCTCGTCTGAGAGCGCGTCTCGCTATCCGAGAGTGCGTCTTATTAGCTGAGAGAGAGGCTCATCTGAGAGAATGTCTCGTTCTCTCATTAAGGAGCAGTTCTCCAAATGTTCGTCTGAACCCTCCGATGTCCAGGGACAATTGAAGCAGAGCCGATGCCCAGCGTGGCGGACGGTTGGCAGCGCCTCATGCCCATTTCTGCACTGTTACAGCAGCTCCACTTAGTCACAAGCACAGAGTCAACAGTCGTAACTCCTCCTCATAAATGTAAGAGTTATGAAGAGCTGGTCTGAGGGAAGCACTGCTCCTCAAACGTTGGTTTGTAGCTGCTCTCTTGGCTACTGCTGCATGTTATTCCGTGATGAATCATCGTTTGTTTGTTTACAGTGAGTGCCATGTTTGTTTGTTTATGGTTAGTGCCATGTTTGTTTGTTTACAGTGAGTGCCATGTTTGTTTACAGTGAGTTCTATGTTTGTTTGGGTACTGAAATGAGATGATAGGGCTGCTCACTGCTAATTACACCAATTACCAGTTTGTAATTATTACTCTGTTGTGGTTGGTTGCTGCGTTACAGGCATGTTGTGTGATTGGCTAATTAGTTAATAGGATTGGGAGGGTTACTGTTCCCGATTACTGATTTAAAAAAGTGTATCTGTGATCCAATTAAAACATTTCCTGTATTAAAGTCATGTAATTTGATTGCCTTTGGAGAATCATGGATTTTTGAAGTTTACAAAGAGAGTTACTCCTGTTAGAAATTGCATATCGCTCAGTAGAGAAGGGGAGTGGCTTCAAAAACAGATGGTAATTTGGGTTCTTCGCACCCACCTGTTACAACTAGAGTGTAAGCAGGAGCTTCTTCACATTTTCCAGCTGATGCGGTTGCTGTGTGACAGTAGTCACGGAAACTGATCACTCACTGGAACCATTAAAAGAGGAGAAAAAGAACCCTGTTCATTCTGTTAGTAATTACTATATTTTTTAGTATAATTACTAGGCTAATTACTCGTCTAATTATGGAGTAGTTAGCGTTTCAGTTTCCTGTTTGCACATCATTATTACGTGTTCTGTTGCAGTCAAACCTGCTAGTTAATGTGGTGGGGATGTTTGGTGACGGCTGGTAGTGTTTCTTTCTTGGTCTGTTCAGCACAGACTGTTAGATGAACAGCTGGAGTGCATGATAAGGGAGTGTTTGAAGAGCAGTGAACTCTGGAGTCTGTCTGCTGCCACCTCCAGCTGCGCATCCATACACACACACACACACACACTTCTCTGCTTTATATAGTGAAGACAGACATGGCCTGGATGTAGGATTTGTTATTGTGTGTCTGTGTGATAGTGGGAATGTGTGTGTGTGAGAGAGATACTGGGAATGTGTGTGAGTGTGTTTGTGAGAGAGATACTGGGAATGTTACTGTGTCTGTGTGATACTGGGAAGGTTAGTGTGTGTGTGATACTGGGAAGGTTAATGTTTATGTGATATTGGGAATGTTATTATGTGTGTGTGTGTGTGTGTGTGTGTGTGTGTGTGATACTGGGAATGTTACTGTGTGTGTGTGTGTGTGTGTGATACTGGGAATGTTACTGTGTGTGTGTTTGATACTGGGAATGTTACTGTGTGTGTGTGTGATACTGGGAATGTTAGTGTGTGTGTGTGTGTGTGAGAGATACTGGGAATGTTACTGTGTGTGTGTGTGTGTGTTTGATATTGGGAATGTTACTGTGTGTG
The DNA here is from genome assembly GCA_025802075.1 of Tenebrosternarchus preto. Lineage (NCBI taxonomy): Eukaryota > Metazoa > Chordata > Actinopteri > Gymnotiformes > Apteronotidae > Tenebrosternarchus > Tenebrosternarchus preto. Next base: position 10,127,333 of record JAOYMR010000005.1, read on the forward strand.
TGTGTGTGTGTGTGTGTGTGTGTGTGTGTGTGTGTGATACTGGGAATGTTGGCACCAGATTGTGCTCCACTGTGACTCGACAGATTCTTCTGGCTGTTTTCAGCATGGCGCCATGGTGACCGGTCCTGCCAAGAGCAGACCCTGAGTGGCTGTGGCTCCCAAGGGGCGGGGCTAACGTGTTGAGTGATGGCTTGCAGTGGGCGGTGTTACTGTTATTGGCAGTGAGGTCTGGCACATGGACTTTCCCTTGAGCATCTGCTTGGAGTGTATCACCTGCCTCTCTACACCACTGCTAATTGTTATTTGACTTATTTATACTCAGCAGGTGGAATTGTTCTCTCAGAATATCTGGGTGTTGAAAAAAAAGCTGTTAAATGTTTACATTTATGCCATTTAGCAGATGCTCTTCTTGACAGCGACTTACAAAATTGCTTCTGTTGACCACGTAGGGTATCCTTAATTTCCCTGCAGAACGCCCTGTTACCTGCCGGGTTTCGGCAGCGGGACCAGACCAAGAAGGCTCCGACCGGAACTTTCCACCGGGACGACCTGCTCGCTCACCTGGAGAAGCAGGCAATAGAGCACCCAGACCGGGACGACCTGGTGCCATACACAGGCGAAAAGAGAGGTGAGCTGTGCAAAGGGCTGGTTCAGGATCAGTGCTGGCCTCCTACAGCAGCGTAGGGCTGATCCAGGATCAGTGCTGGCCTCCTACAGCAGCATAGGGCTGATCCAGGATCAGTGCTGGCCTCCTACAGCAGCGTAGGGCTGGTCCAGGATCAGTGCTGGCCTCCTCCCATGGAGCCAGCCTGACAAGGGTGTGTGCATCTGTGCAGGGAAGCCGTGGGTCCCTAAGATGAAGATCGTTGATCCAGTTTTGGAGGACGTCACCCTGGAGCCAGAGCTGGAAGAGGCCCTGTCCAGTGCTTCAGATGCAGAACTCTGTGATATAGCAGGTACACACACACACACACACACACGTCTTTTTATGAGCATCACCTGAAACCTTTTCTATACTTGAATTCCTTCCCTGTGTTTAATCCTCAACTCCATTCCCTGTCAGGTCCTTCTGAGGTCACCATGTCACTAATAAATACTCACTGTTTTGCCCTTCTAGTAAATGTTGGACCTTTTTATCCTGTGTGTGTGTGTGTGTGTGTGTGTTTCCAGTCGTCCCCTTCCCACAGTGTTTCACTCTGTTCTTCATCCTGTCTCCATCCTGAATCACTCCATTCTAAGCCATGGAACATTCCAGTAGGTTCACTCTGCATGCCTTACTAGCCTTGCATGCTTTGCTAACATCTCCCCGTTTCCCAGGCGCCGACCTCTCCCCGTTTCCAAGGTGCTGACCTCTCCACAAACGTTTCCTATGTGCCATCCTAGGTTTGAAGGATTATCTTCACTCTTTAGGAAAACTAGACTAAAACATCGTGTTAAGACCAGGAAAATTATCCTGACAAAGAAACATGGTATTTTTTTACATAGTTTTAATTGGGGTTAGGTTTATGGTTTAGGTTTATTTTTATGACATATAAATAGTTATAAATACTTTATACATATACTGCTGTTTGGAGATAATGAAATTTCCATGACGTACGTGAAGTTTCCAGAGAAACAGAACGTTCCATCATCAGCTGTGTAAGTAAGGTGCTTATGTATACACTCAGCCTTCTAGCAGTGTGTGTGTGTGTGTGTGTGTGTGTGTGTGTGTGTGTTCTCACTGTTCCTGGATTACTCTCCTGGAGACACTCTTCCATCTTACGCCATGCTCAAGGGTCCCCCCATCACCACGGGGACGACTCCATCACCACGGCAACGACCTTCCACTTGCTCTCTGTGCCCTCTTCCAGTTGTTGGAGTTTATCCAGCTCATGTTTGCATCCTTGCCCTGCTGCAGAACCTGCTGTCTGTCTGGTTCGGACCTGGGGGCGTCCACCTCTGAGGTCCAGCGCATGTTCCTGTGTGTGTTCCTGACACTCGGTGGTGTCTCTCAGTGCTTGTTTACCTGCAGGCATCTTACGTTCTGATAGTAGGTGCTGGGTTGTGTCACAAGTTATATTTGTGGGTCTCTTGTGTGATACAGTACTGCTTCTACTGGATTAGATCTCACGTGATTAGTGTTTGAGCTAGAGCTGCCGTGATTTGTGCTTAATATTAATCTAGTGCTGCTGTGATAAGTGATTGGTGTTTGATCTAGTGCTGCTGTGGTTAGTGATTGGTGTTTGATCTAGTGCTGCTGTGGTTATTGTCTCTGTGCTGTGCTTTTCCAGCCAAAAGGAGGACTGGCTTATTGCAGTCGCCTCTGACATAAGATAATGGCATATTTGTGTTTACAGTGTGTGACGTGTGTGACCTCGCATCCTGAGAAGGTGTGTGTGTGTGTGTGTGTGCGTGCGTGCGTGCGTGCATGTGAGAGAAGGAACTGGTGTGTCTGAGGATTGTGGGTTGCCATGTTGAGCCTGGCTGATCCCCTCGGGCTGGTTCCCGTGGTCTGAGGGGTTGTGGGTTGCCATGTTGAGCCTGGCTGATCCCCTCGGGCTGGTTCCCGTGGTCTGAGGGGTTGTGGGTTGCCATGTTGAGCCTGGCTGATCCCCTTGGGCTGGTTCCCATGGTCTGAGTGCCTCTTTCTGTTCAGTGACTCATTGCTTTGCATGGCTACCAAAAAAGGGAAGCAACATTTTTTTTGTTGATTTTTCCCCCCCAAACCTCTTTTTTTCCCATGACGGAGAGAAATCCCTCACAGAGAGAGATCAGTCACAGAGAGAGATCAGTCATTTAGTATCTAGAGATTAAGAAACTAAAATCTTCATTCAGAGAGAGTCTGGGATCATTAAAAATAAGTTGATAACACAATACACACACTGCACACACACCTCTCTCACTTCACAGATTACTTCCATTTTCTAGTTAGTTGAGCACTGTGCAGGACCAAGGACTTTGTGAGCTGTGTGTGTGTGTGTGTGTGTGTGTGTGTGTGTGTGTGTGTGTGTGGGGAATCACATGGGTCGTGTTCCTCACCAGCTTCTGCTGCTGTAGTACACTGAGTTCCCTCCCTCTCTCTCTCTCTCTCTCTGTTTCCAGCTATCCTGGGTATGCACACTCTGATGAGTAATCAACAGTATTATGAAGCCCTGGCCAGCAGTACCATAGTCAACAAACAGGGTTTAAACAGTGAGTCTCTCTCTCTCTCTCACACACACACATACACACATCCAGCCCACACACCACATAAACATTGCTCACACACACATCCAGCCCACACACCACATAAACACTGCTCACACACACATCCCGCCCACACACACAGATACAAACAAGGTGATCTTTGATGGATTAGGAGTATCAGTCTTATTGCTGCAATACAATGTAACGTATCGTTGATCAGGTGATGTGATTTGGCTTCATGTGATTTGGCTCTCTGCTGGGATTTGTCATTTATTGGTCAGGTGTGATGTGATTGGTCAGGTGTTGTGCTATATGACTGGTTATGTATGATGTGATTGGTCGGGTGTGGTGTGATGTAACTGGTCATGTGTGATGTGATTGGTCAGGTGTTGTGCTATATGACTGGTTATGTGTGATGTGATTGGTCAGGTGTTGTGTGATTGGTCAGGTGTGATGTAACTGGTCATGTGTGATGTGATTGGTCAGGTGTGATGTAACTGGTCAGGTGTGATGTGATTGGTCAGGTGTGATGTGATTGGTTAGGTGTGATGTAACTGGTTAGGTGTGATGTGATTGGTCGGGTGTGATGTGATTGTTCAGGTGTGATGTGATTGGTCGGGTGTGATGTAACTGGTTGGGTGTGATGTGATTGGTCAGGTGTGATGTGATTGGTCGGGTGTGATGTGATTGGTCAGGTGTGATGTGATTGGTCGGGTGTGATGTAACTGGTTGGGTGTGATGTAACTGGTTGGGTGTGATGTGATTGGTCGGGTGTGATGTAACTGGTTGGGTGTGATGTGATTGGTCA
>JAOYMR010000005.1:10161244-10174764 GCA_025802075.1 Tenebrosternarchus preto
TCTCCTCCTCACTTCTCCTCCTCACCTCTCCCCCTCTCCTCTCCTCCCCTCTCCTCCTCACTTCTCCTCCTCCCTTCTCCTCCTCCCCTCTCCTCACTTCTCCTCCTCACCTCTCCCCCTCCCCTCTCCTCACTTCTCCTCCTCCCCTCTCCTCCTCACTTCTCCTCCTCACTTCTCCTCCTCCTCCTCCTCCCCTCTCCTCCTCACTTCTCCTCCTCCTCCCCTCTCCTCCTCACTTCTCCCCCTCCCCTCTCCTCCTCCCCTCTCCCAGCGGTCACTGCCCTTGCTGTTGGCATCGTGAACATCCTGCACACGGTGAATCCGTCCCTCGTCATCCTCTCTGGTGTTCTGGCCAAGCACTATGAGGGTCCCGTGAGCCAGGTCATCCGCCAGCGTGCCCTCTCCTCCGCCAGGGACGTCAAGATCATGACCTCTGACCTGGAGGAGCCTGCCCTGCTGGGTGCTGCTAGCATGGTGCTCGACTACGCCACCCGGCGCATCTACTGAGACGTGCAGCCAATCAGATGATCCGCTTTCAGACAGAGGGCCAATCAAATACTTGATTTCTGTTGTTTTGGAATCTTTTAACCGATACTTTTCCTGCAACTGCGATGCTTTTAGCCCTGCGGTTATTTTTGTTGTTCCTTTAAATATTTCTTTTACAAAGTGTCTGATGTGATCCTGCACATCACATCAGTTCCAACGTCAGTCAGCCGTAAGTGGTTTTTCATACTTGGGATCAAGTGGATTCAGCTAAAGATTGTTAACCCATATTACTCAGTTTGCTCAACCTTTGAATCAATGAAGGATGATCATGAACAGTCAGCATGTGTGCAGCTTTTACCACTATGAATTTACCAGTACAAACTAAGAGCTCTCAAGTTTGATCTCCATTCCCTCTTTTTTATTTGTTTTAATATTCTGGCCATCCATTCTGAACCCTTTCTGCTCTTCTGTGAGAGAAACCCTCAGACATGTTGCATGCTGGGTAGAGAAGGAAGATCCTGTGACCTCTGGGCTTTATTTGCTTTGTTTTATACTTTGTTGTCCCAGAAGGGTTTGGGCTGCAAACGAATGTGATCATCCACCTCATCTATTTATTCAGTTACTTTTATTGACCAAATGTAATTTAAGTTGTTGATCGTTGAAGTGTTAATCCAGTCAATACCTGCTCTTGGTTTCTGTCTGGTACTGGTGGGTTATTGGTGGACCTGCTGGTACTGGTGGGTTGTGGGTCATGTTGATGCTGATGGTACCACTGGTCCCAGTTAGTTGCTGGTACCAGTGATACTGGTGGTACTGGTCTCATGCTTCTGCTGCAGCTGGTTGTGGCACAGTGTGGATGAGCCTGCAGCGCAGAAGCTGGCACGGAGGATGGGTCTAGAAGAACAAAATGACAAAAATCTGAGCTACTTCTGAGAACGGAAAGGTGCTGTTCCTGAAGAGGGCTCCTCTCCACAATCCGCTTCCATTTGGAAGAACCGATGAAGATCTGAAGGTCCGTTTAATCTGTGAAATCTGCTCATTCTCTGAAGTCTAAGAATCATGAACAATGCTGTGAAAGCAAGTAGATTCAACAGGGCTGCAATGTTCTGAAGTGAAGACCGTCTTTACGAATGTCATTGTTTTTATTTATTTTTCCTGCGCTCAAGCCTGGACTCACCATTAAACAACACACTACTCCTCCATTTCTCAATGGCTGGATTGGAGCTTCATGCACATTGGAAGGATTCGCTATAAAGCAAACACATGATATCTCTCTCTTTCTTTTTAAAGATTTATCACTTTAAAACTCCTGAATTTGTATGTCCATTTGCAATGATTCTTTAGGTGGAGGAGTAATATAAAACTATTATTATATTTGTTTGTTGTGGTATGAGAATGATGAATGATGTGAATGATGTTTGTTTATAACCCCCAAACCCTGTTTGTTTATTTTTTGTTTGTTTGTTTGTTTGTTTTGGTTAACATTACAGATGTGTTGGTCCACTAGGGGTCAGTAGTGGGACTAATAAGACCCTCCATCTCATCAGCTTTACCAGAGCAGGGAGAAGCTGCTTTCTCATTCAGTATGCATGGGGTCCTCAAAGCTCCGCCCCTTCGTACCAGTCCGTTGTTGGGAGAAGCTGCGTGAGCAGTGACGCTATTGGACAATGCAGAGCCGGAAATGCCGGTCATCCAGGGCACTGTGGCTGTGCTGAGTGGGCGGGGCCAGTGTGTCCTCCGTGGGAGTGATGTATTTGTAGGCACACGGTTATCGGGGGCTTTTCTCAACATTGAAGCTCCTCGTGCGAGGGGAGAAAGCACCTTATAGATTTGTTTAACCCCTTCAGTGATTCTGTTGATTAAAATGATGCCCATTTAAGACGAGTCCGCATGTTTTATTAATGACCCACACAATGTGTTAAAATCTGTTTATTATATGCATAGTTAACTGCAGTATGTGTAATAAAAGATGTAGAGATGGTCAGAATTGCAGTAAATGTAGTGTTTTAAACGTATTTAGACACGTTAGACATGACCATCTTATATCACCCAGCAAGGAGCACTGGAATGATGTAAAGCATCCTGCCTCTGGACTCTGGAGCAGAGGAAATGTGTTCTGTGGAGGAACAAATCATGCTTCTGTATCTGGCAGTCAGACGGACAAGTCTGGGTTTGGTGGACACCAAGAGAACGTTATCTGTCTGACCTGCACTGTGGTAGCTGTGTGATGGAGGAGGGATTCATAGTGTGGGGTTGTTTTTCAGGGATTATCTGATGGTCCCTTAGTTCTAGTGAAGGGAAGTCTTGAATCTTAACGCTTCGGCATACCAAGACATCCAGGACAATTGTATGCATCTAACACTGTGAGACCAGGTTCAGGAAGGACCTTCTCTGCCCCAGTGTGACTGGGTCACAATCCCACACAGAACCCTCTTCTATCCCATTGAACACCACTGGGAGAAGGGAGACAGGCCCTCTGGTTCAACATTAGGGTCTGACCTCACAGATGCTCCTCTGGATGAATGAGCAAAATTCCAACAGAAGAGTGGATGCCATAAAAAGGAGTGGATCAATTCCATAATAACGTCTTTGGTTTTAGGACGGGGGTGTTATAAAATATCCTGTAGGTGTAAATGTATTCGTCCCAATACTTTTGTTCATACGGTATGTGTATAAGTAATATAAAAGTGTATGAATAGTAGAGGACCTAATTTGATGTTGAATCAGTAATATAATAAGAACCACGCGGTTCCGTGTACTACAGCCCAATAACGTGGCGTTTTGTAATCACAGCCTCGTCCGATTTTGTCATTTACAAGGGGACTACGGTCGGCCCTGCTGGATTTTATTATGAAATATGTGGGCGGAGACCATTATACTGTCTATGGCGGCTGAACCCGGATGTTCCTGCTGTTCGTGTCGTGTAGCCAAAGCACCGGGGAAGCAGTCGGTTCGTAAAAGCTTCAGCGAGCGCTTTGAGTTCAGTGGAAGTTTAATACAGTCGGATCTGTGGAGAACAAAGATGCCGCTCAAATTTGAGCTTTGCCCAGGCCGAATGATCGGAGGGAACCATCCCTGCTTCATAATTGCAGAAATTGGGCAAAACCACCAAGGAGATATCGAGATAGCGAAGAAAATGATCAAAATGGCCAAAGTAAGATACTTTCGTTCCGTGTTCGTTTATTGTAACGTAAAAAGACGAAAATGGCTCGTGTCTTAACAGCTTAAATAATCTTTAGAGAACCAATAATGATCAAAACTAGGTTTGCTAACGTCAGCTCCATGGGCTGGACTGCCTGTCCAGAAATGGTCAAAACCAAATAGCTGCTATAGGACAAGCTTAATTTGCGTGACAGCTCACCGGCGGGATTTATAACTGAGGTCTAACATTTTGGAGACCATATTTTAATTTAGTCCGTTTCTTTTCTTTATCGATGCTAGTTTTGATTTCGTTACACTTGCGTTTCTTCTGCAGGATCAAGAACTTCGCTCCGCTAACTAGCTGATTCACTTTCTACTGTCCTTCTACAACCAGCCTAAAATAACCTCAACTTTAATACAACTGCCTGCGTCACAGCCGTTAGTATGTGGTATTTTGGCAAATGAACTAGCTAATAAAATGCCAATTATTCGCATGGAGAATAATGCTTTGAAAACCCATTGACGTAAACGGTCAATTGTCGACAAAAACGCGGTACTGCCTGCAAATAATCCGTCCCACATATTGCACTTCACCAGTTGTGCGGTAATTTTTAGAACCTTTGACATCCTGAAAGCCTTTGAATGTTTTTTTTTGCCAGAGGCAATGCAAACACGCCGAGTAATAACGTCACCTTAGGTGTGTTCTCCTTTTTCTTCACCACGCCTCTCCATTTACAGTTACAGGTGTTGAAATAGTATCGACAGGACTATGACTTGGTTCTTTGTTCATTTAACAGTCACGAGTGTTAAGTAAAAATTACTGTAAACAGTAGTAGAGTTTTTCTCTTTGAACCGGGACACAGTGGTGTGAACGGCGTAAGCGAGTCTTTTGTATGTGATCTGCTCCCGCTGGGTTTGCAGGATTGCGGAGCAGACTGCGCGAAATTCCAGAAAAGCGAACTGGAGCACAAGTTTAACAAGCGCGCGCTGGAGCGCCCTTACACCTCGAAGAACTCGTGGGGAAAGACGTACGGCGAACACAAGCGCCACCTGGAGTTCAGCCATGCGCAGTACAGGGAGCTGCAGCGCTACGCTGAGGAAGTGGGCATCTTCTTTACCGCGTCGGGGATGGACGAGGTGAGGAGCGCGACGTGTTTTAAAACAACAACAACAACAACAACAAAACCCCGCATTAATCGAACCGCGTTATATATTTTGGCTGTTTCATATGGGTGGGAGCTTCACTAATCGTTGCTAGGCGAAGCCATTTCGGTATTTACTCGCATACAAACATGTTCAGAAGCACACTGGAAGGCTTCATAAACAAAGATGTCCGGTTTCACATGCCTTGGAGGACCATTGCGACTGGTTAACACCAACCGTTTCTCTCTGTGTGTTTAAGATGGCGGTAGAATTCCTTCACGAACTCAACGTCCCCTTCTTTAAGGTCGGCTCCGGCGACACAAATAACTTCCCCTATCTGAAGAAAACAGCACAGAAAGGTGTGCCGCTGGAGATGGGATGTGTACTTTTAAAACGATACCTCACAGAGAGTGTTGTTTTGGATAGCTGTTAACTACATTAGCCCTGGACTCTATGCTGTTAAAGTCTTTGATAATTATATGGTAATATTCTTTTATAGTTGCCTAGTAACTAACAAAAACAACATTAGCCAAAATGTCCATGCATGAATTGACTTATTTACTTGGAACGAGTCATTGGTACGTAGTTAAATAAGATGATGCGAGCGTTTGGTTGCCATGGCGTTTCCAGGACGCCCCATGGTGGTGTCCAGTGGAATGCAGTGCATGGAGACGATGCGCCGCGTGTATCAGACCGTGAAGGAGCACAATCAGAACTTCTGCATTCTGCAGTGCACCAGCGCATACCCGCTGGAACCGGAGGACGTGAACCTGCGCGTCATCGCGGTGAGGCGCGCATAAAATTATTATAAAAGTAATAAACCTCTTTCATGAAATACAACACTATTAAATTATACTATTATACTATTCAGTTTTATTACATTTGAGATGACGTCAAACGAAAAGAGCCATATAAATAGCTTTTATTTAACCACTCAATTAATATATAATAGCCAATATTGTCATTTATTGTGAATTGTTATTTAATTAATATATAATAACTAGTAATGTTATGACTGCACGTGTATTGGTCTCTGGATGGAGAGTTACTGTATAGTTATTGTAGCACTGGAAGGTTCCCCCAGAGGTTCTGCTTCTACTTGTGTTCTGTATTTGCTGTGCACTGTGACTCCATTATACCCCTAATCCCCAATGTTTTCCCAACCAATAGGAATATCAGAAGGAGTTCCCTGACATTCCGATTGGCTATTCGGGTCATGAGACGGGCATTCACATCACGGTGGGGGCGGTGGCGCTGGGGGCCAAGGTGGTGGAGCGTCACGTGACGCTGGACAAGAGCTGGAAGGGGAGTGACCACGCGGCGTCGCTGGAGCCCGCGGAGCTGTCGGAGCTGGTGGTGGCTGTGCGCACCGTGGAGCGTGCGCTGGGGGGCGGAGCCAAGCGCATGCTGCCCTGTGAGGTGCCCTGCCACGACAAGGTCAGGACACACACACAAGAACACACACACACAGTCACACATGTACACACACACACACACACTCTGTTTAAGCATTAAATTAATGTACTTCTTGTTACCAGTGTTCCTCCATCTGTCTGCCTATGTACTCTGTCCATTTATGCATCTCTCTCTCTCCCTCTCTCTTTCTCTCTCTCTCTCCCTCTCTCTCCCGCTCTTTCTCTCCCTCTCTCTCTCTCTCTCTCTCTCTCTCTCTCTCCCTCTTCCCCACCCTTACTTCTCTTTCTTTAGCTGGGTAAATCTGTGGTTGCCAAGGTAGCGATTCCAAAGGGCACTGAATTGACCCTCGACCTGCTGACAGTGAAAGTGGCAGAGCCGAGGGGCGTGGCTCCGGAGGACATTTTCCAGCTGGTGGGGAAAAAAACGACATCCGACATCGGCGAGGACGAGAGTGTCACCGACGACGCGGTGGAGAACTACGGCAAGAAAGTGAGAGTGTGAGGGAACTCAGACTCCACGAGTCCCGCAGCTCTGGAACCGCCGGAACTCTTGATCGGCACGGCAACGGTTGCAACGAATAGGAACTTCTGTGTGTCATCAGAACGGTGCGGGTCATCATTTGCCAAACTATGATAACTGTAATAAAGAACGATATCCAAAGCAAAGCGATGTGCCGTCTTTAGCTCTGGTAGCTGAAATCTTCCCTTCTGCGCAGAGAGAACATCGTGATGGAGGTTTGCCCTCCATCAGAGTGTCATGAGCAAGGAAATGTTGTCCTACACAGTCCTTCCACACACCATTAAAACTGTCACGTTTCAGCCTGGAGCCTTTTCCAAGGGTGACTTTATTTCTGCTGAATTTGGGATGTCTGCACTTCAGCAGTGAAATTCCTTCTCGTTTGTCCTTTACTTTAGTCCTCAGGTGGTTTGTCCCCCTGACAGTGATACGCTGCGGTGAGTTTTTTGGCAGTTGTGTTTCAGACACAGATCAATTATTTAATCCTTTCAAATGTGTTTAAATGCAGATTTTTGGGGGACATGAGGTGAGTGTGAGTACTTCTGCTGCTTGTAAGGTGTGCCAGATGTGCACTGCAAACTGGCCCAGATCCAGTTACTGACCAGATCTGGATGTTGAAGAGCTTATGATGGCTGATATGTTTCTCTCACACATCACAAACAAAACATCCCGTTAGCCTGACATCTGCACATCATACATTTTACTGTATTTATGTTCAAAATAAAGATTAACATTCCCAACAAAATACATTAGGGACACCTTAGGATTCATTCGTTTTAAACCGTTTTAAAATGTTTGAAATAACAAATGCTAATTCTAGTCCAGTCCAGAGAATATTCCGGAATACATTCTAGAACGCATCAATTCTAGAAGTGTGAATTAACGGAACAATACAGGAGAGGTAACCAAGGGCAACTACTACCACAGTTATTTATACACTCAGTTGTAACTACAGTCTACTAAATATACTCAAATGTAAAGCAAATCTAGTACGATTTCTGTTATTAAAACTGTCATAACATTTTTTGTTATGATGAATTTGCACAAAAAAGGCTACGGGTAATTGTTTTTTCCAATACATTTATTTTCATTTATACATTTTATTAGACATTTATAATCTACGAAGTGCTTACCTGACGTGGCCGTCACGAGTGCGGTGAACTCCTGACATCAGCTGATTCATTTCGCGTGTTTTCGTTTTTGAAGGTTGAGGGGAGCGCTCGTGCGTGGACCGAATACGCAGGCTTTTACCGCAACGCCCCATCTGCTCGTGCAAGAGATCACGGGACAAGCACGGACGTGGTTTAGTCATTTTATTGGCCGAGTGTGAACGAGTGTCTCCAGCGGTTGGATAATGTAACTGTCAGTTATAAACATTCACTGTTCATTGGCTGAGCCGGCGTTTCCTTGAGCTGTCTTTTTCATATGCACCTCCTCCACTGACACTGACCGTCGAAAAGGCAGCGGAACAGATAGTAATTTAAACCGTTCTCGACGTCCGTACATTTAAGTTAATTTAAATAGTCATGGACGATTTTGATATGCTAAACGCGCCCCAGAGTAATGCGGGCAACGGGGTCGGGGCAGAAGAGGACCCCGCGGCGGCTTTTCTCGCCCAGCAGGAGAGCGAAATCGCGGGCATTGAGAACGACGAAGGCTTCAGTATCCTGGACAGCGGAGAGGTTCCGCCGTCGCTCGGCAACAACCTGACAGGAGACCAGGACTCCAACGGTACGGCTAGTTAGCCGGGCTAGCTGGAGCAGCTCGCCTTTTTCTGTTAACCTAACCTTTTCTTGTGATTATTTTTTGTTGTTGTTTTTGTTTTTACTATAATAATGCTTCTTGTAGATTTGTGTTTATATTTAGCGGCAAAAACGTTGCTTCCTTGGCGAGGCGATAGGGTTAACGGATTAGAGCTAGTTAGTAGCTAGCAACCATGCTAGTTCGCTACACAAGTAGATATCTAGCTAACCAAGCCGACTTAACGGACGCTAGTTTAATTAGCCTAGTTAACTTTACGTGTGAGTACTGTTGTCGTTAGTTAGAGGGTAGGGGGTAATTATCTAGATGCTGGGGGCAGAGCCGTTGAAGCTACGTTAGCTTAGCCATGAAGGCCGGCTGACCGGGCGACTGCCCGATATCCGTTAGCGCAGCAGGCAGGAAGCAGATGACGTTATCCCTGCTAGATAGACAACTTTTACACAGGATTTCCCTCTGAGGGCGACTGATAAAATTGCGTAATTCGTGTGGCCAAAGTCTAAACACCTAGATAAATAACATGTAGTTAACGGGTTTTTAATGCACAGTATTTGTACTGTTTTAATATGGTCTGACTAACGCTTGCTAACTTCCGTCCACCCGTGATCCGGAGAGTTGAAGCGAATCTTTACACCACGACCTTTGGACCCGAGTTGTCCACCCATGGGACACAATTAAGGATGTTTTTCATTAGAATTGCTTTGAAAAATGGGCTTGACTTGCGTTGATTCAAAAACTACGTTAATGGAAATGCATCAGACTCCAGTACTATTTACACTCTTACAAGAGGTATTTTGATCAAGACTACAGACGTTCTTTTAAACTGATCTAGCAACCGGGATGGAGATGGACTGGAGGTGATCTTTTGACGCCAGTAACCAAAACGTCGAGCTGTTCATAGTCACGAACTGATTACAGCAGTGAGTTCGAGCCAAAAGGCGATTGCCATGTACTGCTAAATGGCGCTGCGGTTAAGAGATTGATGGTGGACGATTCTGATCATGGTTTGAAGGTTTCCACGCTCTCTCAGTATCTTCCTTCGCGTTTGTCTTCCAGCTTTGACTCCGGCCGAATCTTTTGAATAAATGATGAGGGGATGTTATTTCATTACAGTGACTGAAGTCTGAAGCTTTACCTGCTAAATTTGGCGGATGCTGTCGTAGTATTTTATGCAGCCCAAGCGTCGTTGTTTGTGTGGTACTGTAATCTGCTATTGTGTTTTAATATGTGAAAGTGTGGACTTGGTTTAACCACTTTTCCGCCTGTAAAGGAGGAAGTAAAGAACAGTCAGCAGACGCAGGGTCGAGATGAGGAGGACACTCTTTATTTCCTGTGCGTTCGTAATTTCTCACTTTTTTTCAAATGAACCGAATGGAAACGAATGTTCTCCTGACGTGCTCTGTAAACAGTTCATTTTGGGACACTGGTTCTTCTGTGGAGTAGCTCTCTGGGTCAGTTGAACATTTGGGAATGGTCCTAATGCATTATTAGTATGGATTGTTTGTAAAAGACCACTATCAGATTCTGTTTGATGCTGCCAAATGGTCCTGTGGCACTGCCCCCCTGCTACAGTATTTGTACTGTAGTATCTCTGGCAATGGTGATTGTGTCTTGTCTGTTGGAAGCTGGAACAAACCACCACTGTAGATTGAGGCCTCATCCACAGGTGCCCAATGGACACCCGTCTGACCAATGAAGAAGCTGAACTTAAACTTTAATTTGACTCCTCAGCCAATCAAAATGATAGTGAACATCAGTGTCCTCCTCCCCATACCTTTCAGGAGCAATGAAGCCCACGGTGTGTGTGGTTCACAATCATGCCATACGTTTGTAGTGGAAGTCATCTGGCATTCTGTGCCAGATGATATGTTGCTTACATTGCCTGAATGGACTACTGTGCATTTAGGTATATCAAATAGTTACTGGAAAATTATGTGCATGAGAACTTTCCCAAGATCAATTTTAGCTGGACAAAACGTTGGTCTTCAGTAGTGGTAATTTACATGTGGAATCAGTAGCAACAAAACTGCGTTGAACTGAAAAGTTGCTCATCTCCCTGGGTAATTGTGCTTTCAGTGCCCTCTAGTGGTGTGCTGTACTGCTGCATCCTGGCCTGGTGTCTCACGTGACCTCTCTTTGCCTTTGTCCACAGGTGGGCCTGTAAACGGAGAGGTGCATGAGGTAAACGAATGCTCATATACGCACTACAGTTAACAGCTCCTATTTGTTTGTTTTTATCCGAGACTTTCTCATTTATCTGTGAGGTGTAGTGTCACAGCGGTTAATACTCATGATATTAAATTAGTGGAAGGGAACTTATCCTAAGTGGTAATCAGAACGGAATGAGTTTCTTCATACTGTTGTATTGCTGTTTGAATAAACTCATCCAGGTTTGGACTTTTGTTGTCTGCTATATAAATATTCCCTTAATCCAGTTATTTTCAGTGTTTGGAATGAGTCTTGCCCCCAGCACATCTTACTTGGCTCTCAGTGCTGCATTAATAGCTGATGAGTCGAGTCTTGCGTGTTGAACTGGTAAAACATTAATCTGCAGGGCAGATTTTCTCTACGTCTCGGGGGTTTGTCTCTATGTCTTGGGGATTTGTCGGGTGGAAGAAACACCGTTTGTGTTTTTGCCCTGCAGGATGAATATAACTTATTTTTCTGTGTGTGTGTGTGTGTGTGTGTGTTGTAGAGTAACGGTCCCTCTGATGCGTACGCCGCCATCTCCAGCGCCGACCGTCTGCAGGCTGAACCTGAGAGTCTGCGAAAGTGGAGGGAGGAACAACGCGAAAGGCTGGAGGCTCTGGGTAAGGGGGTGGGGTCTAGCTGGCGGAGTGGAGACCAGAAGAGGGAGGGACCGCTTGACCTGGTGTTACAGGATTGGTGGTGGAGCTTTGAGTTGGAAAAATGGTGCACTGGAGGCAGGGCTGGGTTTGGATCAGAATGCACAACGGTGTGTGTGTGTGTGTGTGTGTGTGTGTGAGAGACCTGCACCAGCCCGCGTGCGAGCCCAGAATTAGCGGAGCTGATTGAGGCCTTGTGTGGTGACCTTTCATAGATGCCAACTCGCGCAAGCAAGAGACGGAGTGGAAGGAGAAGGCACGGGTGGAGCTGGAGGACTGGCACGCGCGGCAGGACGAGCAGCTAGCCAAGACCAGAGTGAGCAACAGGTACACAGCACAGCACACCACAGCACACAGTTAACAGTTAACAACTGAGATCATGTCACAACACACACAATCAGCCTGCTAGGCCAGTGGGAGCTACACAGTGTTATTATTATGCTATTGTCATAGCATGTCTTTGTTGTTAGGAACAGATGATTTAAACTGAAAAAGCAGATCCACAACATGAAGTTTAAAGGTAAAACGTATTAAATAAATGTTGCTGTCGAGTGCTTTTGTAGGGTCAGGAACTGTGCTAGTGAGGTTCCTCACAGTTTTCACAGGAACCCTTCATACTTGAGGCCTGTTCTCTTAAGAGTGTGGCGCTTCTCAGACTACCTGTGTGTGAACGATGTATTTCTAATCAGATGTGCATGCATGTGGCAGACAGCTCTTATCCTAATTCACTGTTCCTGTTCTCGTGTGTGTGTGTGTGTGTGTGTGTGTGTGTGTGTGTGTGTGTGTGTGTGTGTGTGTGTGAGAGAGAGTGAGTGTTTTGTTGGCCAAACTTGGCTGTTAGTATATATAATCTGTCATTGTATGATTGAGATTTTCGAGTGTGTGTGTGTGAGTTTTGCATGTGTGTGTGTTTTGTTGGCCAAACTTGGCTGTTAGTATATATAACCTGTCATTGTATGATTGAGATTTTCTTTTGTGTGGGTGTCTGTATTCGTGTGTGAGTGAGTGTGTGTGAGTGTGTCCTGTCTCT
This sequence comes from Tenebrosternarchus preto, assembly GCA_025802075.1. Classification (NCBI taxonomy): domain Eukaryota; kingdom Metazoa; phylum Chordata; class Actinopteri; order Gymnotiformes; family Apteronotidae; genus Tenebrosternarchus; species Tenebrosternarchus preto. The sequence goes on from JAOYMR010000005.1 coordinate 10,173,581, forward strand.
GCTGTATGAGATGTCTCTTCTTCTTTCACTGCCTTCTCTCTTCTCTCCTGATTGACTGCTCTCCTCTGGGATTCCCAGGGTTTTGGATGAAGATTTCTACAAGCAGCCCTTCTCTCACCTGATTGGTTATGTGTATGTTGCTCAACTAACACCCTTTCCTTTCGTATGCATCTCTTCCTAACACTCCTTCATCTCCACCTCACCCTCTCATCCATCTGTTACTGCATCATAACAGACCGACATCCACGTGTCCCCTGCACCTCGTTCCTGTAGCAGCGGGCAGCTCTGTGTTTAGCTCTGTATGTATGCAGCTCTGTGTTTAGCTCTGTGTGTAGATTCAACCAGACTTACCCGGTTTCGCATGCTGACGTCCATATTTTGTATTCCAAGTTTGTGAGGAGGAATAACTACATCGTGTGTGTGTGTGTGTGTGAGTGGGTGGGTGGAGTCCTTTCAGTCATTCATGTTGTCTCGTTGTTTTGGTTTTTGAAAGTGGACGTTTTTGTTTTTCTAGCCATCGTCAGCCGTGTTGCCCTGTGCTTTGTCATCTACCCATTGAGATCTATTATTGTATTTTGTTTTAAACATACAGACATTGAGTGTAAAGGAGCAGTTTTTCCGCAGTGACATGTAACAGTTCTTTTTAGCTTCATACATGTTGAGGTGTAGTTACTAGGGCTAGTTTAGTCTCGTTATCCGCAACTGTGTGTCCTGCAAATGTCAAACCCCAAATTCCAAACAAATTTAGTCAGACTTTCTTCAAATCATTTTCAAGCCAAACAGGTCCAAGCAGGCCCTAGTAGTTGAACATTTCTGTGACCTGCAAACACTTGACTTTAGATTTCAACTGAGCTCGAATGGATTCTGTGTTTCTCATTCGTCCTTTGTGAGAGATGGTTTGCTGGACACCTTGGTGCTCTCTGTGCTGGTGGTTGGTTGGTGTGGCTGTAGATGTGATGTGTTTAGTTAGAATTCCTGCAGCAGGAGTGTGGCTAGCCACTGTTTTATTTGATAGTAGTAGAGTTCCTGTGTGGAGGAGACTATGTGCACCTGTGGCTCGCTTTAGCTACAGGCCTAGCTGTGAAGCCCTCACCATAACCACAAGTGCAGGGTTTTTGCCCAGCCTCCAAAACTAGACCATGCCCACTGGAACAGTGTTTCTCGTGTGTTAAGGCTTCTTTTAC
>JAOYMR010000005.1:10187246-10192246 GCA_025802075.1 Tenebrosternarchus preto
ATGTATAATATGTGTGTGTATACCGGTATATATGTTCTGAAATGTCTATATTTTACCATACAGAACTAACTGCAGAACTAAATCTCTAATTTTACCGAGCTGGTCCCCATCGGGTGGTACTAAGTAAGAATTGATGATGCTCTCCTGCTACTTGTACCGGACCAACCACCTCCTACTCATCGAGATGCGTATGGAAGATTAATCAACTGGATGGAGGCCCCTCTCAACATCACTGATTCTCACCCCCCCAACGGCACAGCCCTGGACTATGTCATATTTAAAAATGTATTACTCTTTGTATATTTTGACATATTTATCTTGTTGTCATGGTGACTGATGTCAGACAGAAGAGGATGGGCTCCGCCCCAGTTTAGTTGGAGGCATGAAGTGTGAATTTCTTTATCAAAATGCATTACTATTGCTGCGGTAATAAGAACGCATATGTTTTTACGTTCAAAAATGCAGAAATAAGCACTTTTGAGGAACATCAAAAATCGCAGACGATAGGGTTAGGGTTAGGGTTATATATATATGTATAGGAGCAATTTAGTTGGAGGCATGAAGTGTGAATTTCTTTGTCAAAGTGCATTTCTATTGCTGCGGTAATATGAGCAGATGTTTTTACATTAAAAAATGCAGAAATCACTTTTGAGGAACATCTAAAATCGCAGACGATAGTAAGACTATAGCCTTATATATTGGAGCAGTTCAGGTGTAAGCATGAAGTGTGAATTTCTTTATCAAGATGCATTATTATTGCTGCGGTAATATGAGGACAGAGGTTTTTATGTTCAAAAATGCAGAAAGAAGCACTTTTGAGGACATTTTTGAGGAACCTGAGAAAGTTTAGTTGGAGGCATGAAGTGTGAATTTATCAAAATGCATTACTATTGCTGCGGTAATACAAGCACAGACGTTTTTACGTTGAAAATTGCAGAAATAAGCACTTTTGAGGACATTTTTCAGGAACATCTAAAATTGCACACGATAGTCCTTATATATCAGAACAGTTTAGCTGAAGGCATGAAGTGTGAATTTCTTTGTCAAAGTGCATTACTATTGCCACAGCTGTAATCCGCCCTGGTGTCTGCAGTCAGACCTGTAATCAGACACAACTCTCATTCTTCCTCCATTCGGTGTCTCCCAGGCTACAGTGCATTATTCATGTGATTCTGATTCATTCTGAAGATGATTTCTTTCTTTCTCATTGTTTTCTATGCTACAACAGGCTTGGGATTTGGTTTCTTTTCACCAATTAAACCAGTATTTTAAAACGACAAAATTCTTCTCACAGTCGGTTGTGTGTTTGTCTCACAGTCTGTTGAGTGTTTGTGCGTTTCAGATGCTCCAGCACCTTCAGCCATCATCAGAATGGTGGTTGTACCATCTCTGATTCTGATCATCTGCTTGTTTATCTTCCGGATCTGAAAGAGTGGTGGACATAAAGAACACATCAGACGAGGGACTATGCAAACCCAGAAGAGAAGTGAAGAAGATGAATGTGTTTGATATTTAGAATGGACTGAACTGTTTAATGTATTGAATAATATCAAGCATACATGTCCTCCAGTAACTGATTCAAATTAATCCTTAATAATTAATATTAATACAATTGTAATAATTCAAATCTCATTGTATTACTTTATTCAGCTGGGCAGTTGAAAAACATTAACTGTACTGTGCACTGTACACCAGTAAAAGGTGAGAAGAAGAATCATTTTCTTCTAATAATAAATAATGCAAACTTTACTTTCATGCATTGCTACACACCACTAGGGGGCATCTGCACCATGTGAGCCCATTATACTGACTGATAAAGTGTTGTAATGCTGTGTGTGTGCCACCAGGGGGCAGCAGAAGTTTTTAAATTTTTTTGAGCCTGTGGTGTCCCTGCTATATAACAATATTCTGATTAATATAGTGGTGTACAGGTGTGCCCACCAGGGGGCAGTAGCAGTCCAGTATGAGCCCTTGGACCTGGTGTCCCTGCAGTCCAATGCAGTCCAATATAGCTGCAGAATGGGGAGAGAGGAGCTGGAGAGACGTTGCACACACTTGGAGTAGAACTACAGGAACTAAACACAAGGACATGTTTTCTTAATATGAACAATAATGTTTTTATACAAAATGTGTATATTCTGCTTTTGATGGTTACCTTTCTGCTTGGGTGTTACAAATGTAAGCAAGAGTGAGTGAAAGACTGAGCAGTAAACCAGCATCACAGTAGAGACAGGCATTCCTGATGGACACCTATGTAGTTCTTAGTGGGGTCCTGAGTTGAGGGTTTGAACTGACTACATTATTACTACCATTTACCAAAAACACAGTTTCTTATTTAATACACCCTTTAATCAGAGAAGACTTTAAATACAGTGTCAGCCAGTGAAGCACTACGCACCCTGATGACTGGGTGTGAAACCAACTCCTTACACAGACAATTATTTCACAGAAATAAGGCCCTTATTTGTTTTGGATCGTTGTACTTCTGATGTGAGGTAAAACACCATGTCATCCAAGTCCCAACAGCTCACAGAGATTAGGCGTCTTAAGTACATTGTTAAAACTGGGCGTTTCCTGCATTTCAGAATGAGACAAACATATTGCACTCATTGGTTGACACCATGGAGCAGGAAACACTCAGGACAGACATGTTCTCCTCATGAACTATGAAATGGACAAACTGCAGACCACAGTGTACTATTTTCATTATGTCACATTCTCAACCTCAAGCTCCAAGAAATACTTCATTAACTGAACATACATTTGGAAAAAAAAAAACTATAACTAAAAGTTAATTAGATATAAACAATTGAAGGTAACTAAGATAACAAAGAGTATGTGGCTTTGTTGGGGTTGCTCCTAGCGACCTGTGTCAGTCATGTGGCTGTGAACGTGGCACACGCTCACAGTGGACTGCTGCTTTGGGATTTATCGCTATGGGAACGCTCCGTCAGAGCATTCCCAGAGTATTCCCAGAGTATTCCCAGAGCAGCTGTGGAGGGGAGGAATGCTCACACACACACTCTCCTCTTATCTGCCTCTGTTCCCAAAGAGCGTGAGTGATGTTTACGTGTTCCCACACGATGTTTCAAGACTCGTAGGTTTGTAGATCCTGTTGTGTGTATGTGTGTGTGAGAGAGAGAGAGAATGTTGACTGGAATGAAGTGATCGTGATCACTTGTGTCTGCATGTGGAACTGGCTGTGTATGCATGTGTGTGTATTTGTGTTTAGCCACAATGCTGTCTTTGTGTGAGGTACAGATGTGTTATGTAATATTGAGATCATGAGCAGCTACATACAGCTGCTCCAGCTTTGCAGAGGGGTGCGAATGGAGGCATAGGGTGTGTGGGGGAGGGGCATGGGGGCAGTGGGAGGGGCATGGGGCAGTGGGAGGAGCTGAGGAAGACAACATGAGTAGGAGAGATGAACGGATTCGTGCTGGAAACTGGAAACACGGCATACGCCTTTAAAGCGTAATTTGACTGTGATTTTCCTCTCCTCTCCCGCCAGGGACGAAGTGTGATTTCACACTCTCAGAGCTGTGACTGTGGCCCAGAAGGGAGGAGAGACAAGAAAACACGGGCCGACTCTGAAACTTTGAGGTCGAGGCGAAATAAGAACTACAGGCAGAGGGAGAGATGGAGGAGGAGAGATGGAGGAGGAGAGATGGAGGAGGAGAGATGGAGGAGGCTGAGCCAAGGACCTCCACGGCTCCCTGCTTCTAACAGCTTCACGTTCATATCTGGATCCTGCAGGTTTTCACCAGAATTCAGGACAGAAACTCTCTGGAGATGAAGGCTGCGTCAAAAAAACACACTGATGACGGCGAACAATTACAACGTTCAAATAATTTGAAGAAATATCCCCCACAAAAGATGAACATGTACGCAGTATGTAATGTTTTAATACCTTTAGTAGTGCACTTAGATTGTGATTAATCTGTACAGAAATAATATTAATACAAAACATAAACCATATTTTTCATTTCGTAACTTAAATGGTTAACATTTACAGTACAATAAGATACATACAAAAAACAGTATATCTGTGCTTTAAATACACAAGGGCTTAAATTAACGTTCATTGTCATGCATAGAGTTCACTCTGTTTCGGACACAGAGCAGAGTTTGTGGTACTGTGTGTGTGTGTGTGTGTGTGTGTGTGTTTGTGTGTGTACCTGTAACCACGGCTACGTGGGAAGCCAAACTAAGCTCCACCCAGCCTGGTTACAAGTCACGGAGGAAAACGTTCGTTACTCTTCAGGAGATTTACTTCATTTCAGGTTAACACTGTCACACAGGAGGACACCGTCCCTGCCTGTCCCTCTCGGACATCCTCTCCCAGCTGATCGAACCACAGCGTGGTTTCCATCACAGTGTCTCTTTTGCCATCCCTTCCTCACGTGTTTCGACTTTCCTTTTCCGGTTTTATCTCTGCGGCTCCACCTGCCGTACGATGGCGTGGGTTAGACGCGCAGCACAAAGTCTCGGGTTCGAGCTCCGCCCTGCGGAGTCAAGACTGCTCTGTCGCTCTGGCAACGGGTGGTTCAGCCCATTGTCCCACGTCTTACAACTCATTCCCTCTTCTGCACGTTTCTCTAGATGGAGATCTACCCTCCATATATCCACCATCTATCAGTGGATGCAGGGAAAGTAACCATATCCAACTAATATTTAAACACATTCAAACTCCGTCTTCCTCCATCCCTGATTCTTCTCTTGATCTCCAAAACAAACAAACAAACACACACATACACACACACACACACACACACACACAATCTCTCTCTCTCACACACACAAACACACATCTTCTTGCTTCTCAGAAGCAGTAGCACTTCCCAGTTCAAATCCCTCCGTGACATCATCACAAATGAGGTCACACGTCACGACATCACGGTCGATGACGTCACAGCAGCAGGGCACATGTCTGTTCCAGTATTTCAGGGTCGTCATGTGACCTTTAGTCCTGGTAGGTTAAGCAGCGTTTGCAACCTTTG
>JAOYMR010000005.1:10197246-10201619 GCA_025802075.1 Tenebrosternarchus preto
GCTTGGAAAAAGAGATCTTTGAGCCTGATAGAAAAGCACGTTTGTTTAAAAAAATGCTTTCCATGCTGTCAGACGTTGAAACTGGAATTCCATAGCAAAGAGGAATGTCATAATAACTGATGTGATCCTAGTGCTCGGAACGTCCAAGATGGATAAAACATCTCAAACTGTAAATACTGTTTAATACAAATGAAAATAAACAAAATTACTCAGTGATTAGAGATTACATGGCATGACTACAACTGTTGCTATGTTCTTGGACATGAATAGGTGTGTGTGTGTCTGTGTGTGTGTGTGTGTGTGTGTGTGTAAGAGAGAGAGATGAAGAAACACTAGGTTGTTTGTGAATGATTGAGCACATCATCCAACAGCTATGTCCTCTCCTGCCTTAGGGGTGTGTGTGTGTGTGTGTGTGTGTGTGTGTGTGTGTGTGTGTTTGTGTGTGTGTCAGTGTGTTTGTTTGTGTGTGCTTCCGCTTACACTGATAAATCTGAAGAAAAGTATCAGACAGTTTGCTTGTGAGCAGAGGTTCTGGCAGGTCTCTAAAGTACTGCTTCAGCATGTCCGCCACATCGTAAGCTGATTGGCCCTCGTAGCTGACCCCGCCCCCATCAGTGCCACAGGATTCGTTCATCTGGCGGAGTGCCTGGATGCGAGATTTAACCCCCGACTTCCTGAACAGCCCCACCTGTATAAGGAGACAACAGGACACTGTTGGGTCCTGGACACTAGTGTTCAGCGTTGGGTCCTGGACTCCAGTGTTTACTGTTAAGCACTCCATGTAACCACGTACTGTACACAGTAGGCTAAACATTATTAACTATTGCGTAAAAGACAAGTTTATGCATTACACAGTCCACAAGAACATGTGTGTGTGTGTCACACACCTGATCCAGGCACTGCTGGTGGAGATAGCACATGGCCTGCTGGATGCCGTGAGGGAGGGGCTGTCCACTCCTTTGCACGTTCACCTGCAGTGGAACACCAAACACACTCCGGCCCCTGAAGTCCCGCACCTTCATCCGCTTCATAAACTTCGGCATGGCCCTACCACACACACACACACACACACACACATCACAAATCAGTCTCTAAGCTATGTTAGTACACTGGAACCAAACACATTTATTATAGAGCTCAATCCAGCTCAATCACAATCCAGCAAGATCAATACATAAAACATGAGTCACTACATAACTAACGTTTGAAATCAATACATAAAACAACAGTCTAATTCACACCATGATAAAGAATTTTAACAGAGAGAACAATTAAAACTATTAAAACTATCAGACAAAACTTTCACATGTGTAACACCAATCTTTATCTGTTAGAGGTACTGGAGACTTGTGTGTATATGAGTGTGTATATGAGTGTGTGTGTGTGTGTGTATGTGTGTGTGTATGCATAAAGGAAATTTCTACAGTATGAGGGTAGTGGAAATCTGTTTCCACCTTAAACAGAATAAGAGTAGACAATAGGGTCAAACAGAGACAATCAGGGACAAACCCAGCACACACACACACACACCCCCCACACACACATGGATGCATGGCCTTGCACTGCCATACATGATTGTTTGTCTCTCCAGTTGTTAGAATGTGTATATATGCACAGGAGCGTGTGTGTGTGTGTGTGTGTGTGTGTTATTAGTCTTCACTGTGCAGAACAATCTGTTTAGCTAGCGGTTGGAGCACAACAGAACGTAAACAATATATATTTCATACATGAAAACACCACAATGAATGAGTGTGAGAGAGGGAGGGAGGGAGAGAGAGAGAAAGAGAGGGAGGGAGAGAGCGCACCAGCTGAAGCCGTGTTTGTTGGTGGGCGTGTGTTTCTCCAGCAGGGCGGTGATCTTGAGCAGACTGTATTTGCGCAGGAGGTTCATCTGTAGCACTGACTGGCAGCCCAGCTGCAGCTGACAGGACGTTTCACTGGGCCTGTGTGAACTCTGGAAACTGGGCCAGAGCAGCTTCTGGGGCCTGCACACACACACACACACACACACACACACACACAAATACACACAAATTGGTAACTATTGCTTATTAAGACACCTTATAGGTTATAGGGACACCACATATGCACACACACGCACACTCACACACACACCACATATGCACGCACACATGCGCACGCACACACACACACACACACACAGTGAATATTGTAAACCATACCTACTGAGTGGTGATTATACCTACTCATTTACACATTCAGAAAAAAATACAGACACACACCCATAAGAACACACACACCCACAAGTGGGGGCTCAATTAAGATCTCTATTACATAGGGAGTGTTTCCTGGAAGGAGGGGGGGGGGGGGGGCTGCTCTGTATCCGTGGAGACAAGAGAGCATTCCGGAATGCTTAGTACATTCTAGAACCAAGCAATGGAAGGAGAGCTGTGGTGACATGCTCTCTCTCCCTCCCTCTCTCTCTCTTTCTCTCTCTCTCTGTGCCATCCTTTCCTCCTCTACTCTTCCAGTTGTATTTAATCTCACATGATCCCCAATTCACGTAGTGGAAAACACTGGAGAGGATGATGACAAGAGCAAACATGAGAAAAGGGGTGTGGCCTATGTGTGTGTGTGTGTGTGATCTAACCGATTGGTGCGCGTGAGTGATGGCCCCACGCCGGAGTCCCGCCTCTCTCGCGCTGTGAGCGAATCGTCTTGCTCTCCCGCGGGACTGCTCGTGCTCTCCTGATCGCTTCCGTTCTCCGCCTCCTCCAGCCGTTTCTGTAACGGCGATGACGGACAGGGCGACGCCGAGTCGAGCGCCGAGTCCGAGTCTCCTTCCTCCTCCTCTTCCTCCCCGCGGCCCGACGAGGACCAAACGCTGACCAGCCGCTGCAAGCCCATCGTAGGCTCCTCCTCCATGTCCTGTGACTCCTCCTCCTCCTCATCTTCCATTTCAGGGAAGGGTACGTTGTCATAGAAACTCAACCGGCTGTCCAATGAAGTGGAGGAGACTCGGCGCGGTGCCCGGTATTTTCCACAGTCGCCACGGCGACCAGACCCGCCATCGGCGAGTGCTTTGGGGAAGGTGCCAGGTTTGTGATCCTGGGGCAGATAAAAATATATAACCCTGCCCTCCTGACCCCGCCCCTCCTCCTCGGTCCTGAGGTTTCGTTGGTTGTTCTCTGCGGTCGGACTTGGCTCCACCCTCCTCCCCCGCCTCCGGCTCTCCTGGCCGCCGCCCTCCTGCAGCAGGACCAAGCTGAACGGGTCGAACCCTTCCAGGTACATCCCGGCCCGCTTGGCTGCGGCCGCGGCCGTGCTGTGGCTCCGCGTCCTGGTGACCGGACTGGGCGTGCTCACCGCGCTGCCGCTGCTGGCCTCCGATTGGCTACTCCCACTGCTCGTCTGCGTGGAGTAGCGGGCGGGTCTCCCGCCTCCCTCGGGCCGGGCCGGCCCGCCGACGTCCACGCAGTTGAAGCGGCGCAGGGCGTCCTCGTCCAGTCCGTCCTTGGGCACGGGGGCGCTGATCTCGGGCCGGGCTGGACCCTTCTTTCTCCGCCGGCTCGAGGAAGCGGAGCTACTGCGGAGACGCAGGCTCTCCATGCGCTTCAGGAAGCTCTTTGCCCTGGAGCGCGTGCTTTTAGCTCCGCCCCCGTCAACAGACGCGCTTCTGGCTTCGAACGGGAAGTGGCCGAGTGTCAGCGGCGAGGGGAGGCCGTCCGACGTCCCCGAGGAGCAGACGCTGGCCGTGGAGCCGACGCCGGGGGCTGGGCCGAGCGAGACTCCGCCCCCGCGCAGGGAATCGACCTCCGGCTGTTCGCTCACGTCCGTCAGGACGCTCTCGGAGCTATGGCCGACCCCGTCGCGGACGAGGTGGCCCGCTGGTGGGCAGAGATCCTGGTCAGAGTCGGTGGGCGGGGCAGGGGGCGGGGAGAAGACGTCGAGGTCCAGGCGAGACCAGCGTTTGCTCTCCCGCTGGAAGGTCCAGCGGCCGCTGATGGCACAGGGCTCGTCGTCGTCGGAGTCTTCGCTCTGAGAACGAGAAAAGAAACACACCGTCACCCTGGGCAACAACACAAAAAGGCTCTGCTTTAGAATTTTAACTCTGCTGCTTGATTGGCCTATTTAAAGACCAATTATTATTATGGTGGACCAAATTAACGTGGACCGAGCATTAAAAAATTTAAATAGCTACGCAAATAACAGCCAACTAATTTGTATGACGAATTTATATTATTTCTGAACCCATCATTAGTGACTCCACCTAATGATGGATAGGGGGCGTTTCCAGAGAATGGGTTTGGGTGAAGCTCGGGGTGAGGGGAAACCCCTCTGGTGGACCTCTAGCACCACCCATGGTACAGGCGGGTAGGAGAGAGCCAGATTCTAGAACATTCCACTAATAC